>JARJEE010000023.1:3752500-5002500 GCA_030180105.1 Hyles lineata
GGTTAACCGGGATGATAGAGTTACTGGATGGGACATTGAAATATTAGCAATTATATTATTTTTGCCAGTTAAGATAGTGAAACCAGAGAAAAATGTGCGATACTAAAGTATTTGATGTGACACCGAAAAAATTACATAGATTCAGTCATCGTTGATACAAGACTTGATTTCATTTTGTGGGGTGGGTCCATTCATACAATAACAGTATTTATACAGTGACGATAGTTTGAGTGATCACCTACTATATGTACTTTGTTTTGTTTGCTAGTGAAAAATAAATAGGTTTTTCAATTTTTATTCCCTTCTTGTTAAGAACGCGAACTTACGAAAGATATGGAAAGTGTCCTTAATTCGGTTTCGTTTTTCAAGTTTCGCATTTCTTAAGTATTATTGAGATACTCATCATTTTATAACCTATTTGAATACTGTTTTCAGATATCTATGATATGTAAATATGTGACAGTTCGGTGTATTTATTAATTAAATTATTTATAATTTTTAATGAAATAATATACAGAAAAATAGAGGATTTATTCATATAAATTTCATACAAGTACGCTCGCGTAACTAAGACTCAATTCAGACCACATCCAGTCCCTTTACGTCCGCAATAACTCCGCACTTTAACAAGACTATATGGAAAGTAGGCGGTGGTTGTAAAATGGCGGCATTTGTAAAAACATACACAATGTAGTTGTTAGTATTCGAACGGCGAACTTCCCGTATATCTTGAATTCGTGATATAACTTTGCAGCGAAGAGAAGCGAAATAAATTAAGCGTTCAGAGCTTCGGGCACAAAACTATAGCGAGTACCAATCGATTTTGTAGTCTTCTTTTAAATATAGCTTTTAAAAGAATGAACAATAAGTTTATCGTTGGTCTATTAGCAGCATGTATGGCTTGTGAATCTTGAGGTAGTAGGGATGCTTTTTTTAAAGACTGTCCTGCCCTCACACCCACCACTGCAACTCCTGTAAGCCAGGATCAACAATGGCACGCAATGTAACGACACCGAGCATTGAAGCTCGGCGAATCTCCGGGAATGTCTAACTTGACTTTAACCCGCAACGAAATCAGGAAGTTAAATGTATGGTGGCTTCTGCTACACCTGCTTTATGAGAAGTTACGTCTTCATAAATGCACGAGAGTAATTATGTCTACAAAAGAAATAAATAAATACGCCCAACAATAACATACATAGTCTTGACCACACACTAAGATCGAGTCTTGTGTTGTGGTTATCTAAAACTACAAGAGACTTTCGGTCTCACAAACACTCATACCCGAGACAAATACCCGTGGATAACAAAAATATTTCTCTCGGTGCGTCATCTCTAGTGGAGCGTTACTGAAATACCTCTTCGCTCGCAACGATTTGGAATTTTTGAATGCTTGCTTGTATTACGACACAAAGTTTAATAAAAATAAAGATATTAATTCTTGTCTCAGTTTAGACGAAATTCGTTAAATTAAGTTATAATAAATTATATATAAGTAAGTATTTTAGCGAGGTTTTCACGGTCATCTTTTTTTAACTCCAAATGTAGAATGACTTAGAGTCGCTACAACTCCGGAGGGATGTCGCCTCTCTAAGCGTGTTCTACCGCCTGTATCACGGGGAATGCTCTGAGGAATTGTTCAACTTGATCCCCTCCTCTCCATTCCTTACCAGAACCACGCGGGCTGGCTTGCGAAGCCATAGCTTGTCGGTCCAAACCATCCCGGCGCGAACCAAACGGTTCTACAATTCTTTTTTGTGCCGCACCGTCAGGCTGTGGAATTGTTTGCCATCTCACGTGTTCCCTCCTTCCTACAATCCTGGGTCCTTCCGCCGTAGTATGAAGAGGCACCTTAGCAGGCCGGCGTATTTTTCCATTGGCATGGGACTGCCGTCCGATGCCAATGGATACTCTGCCTGGGCGGCATCTGCGCTTACCATCAGGTGCAATGCCGCCACTATGCCGGGCCATAATAAAAAAACAAAAAAAAAATGTACTGAAGGTTCTATCCTTAATTTTTAAATCAATGATCTGGTGTTTGTAAACAATGTCTCAAAATAGACCCTACAGTTTCCAGTTTCCTAGATAATTCTTTTAGTTCTCAATATAGGATGTCAAAATACATAGGCGTATAAAATACAATCGGCTTAATGGACTAGTGGCGGGGCAAATGGTCTGTGAACCGTAAAGTCCTTTTCGATTCCCGCGTCATTCAACCTTTGTGTGAGCTCTCGGTCGGATGGCTCGATTTGACCGAATATAGATTATATTTATACGCCCTGTTATATTATGACTATTTGATTCAGATTGTGGTAATCACTTCTGGCTATTTGAAAAATATGGAGTATTAATTTTAATCTTTATAATAATAATGATTCTGATTGTGGCTATTTTAGTTCAGGCATATTTTAATTGAAAGATGGATAATTCTACGAGTTATCGCGCTAACTTTATATTTATCAAGGATTTTTTTTTTATTAAATTGGAATATATTTCTTATAATTTTAATTAACGAAATTCAACAAAGAATGTCATATTAAATATGCCTTAATTTGTCTACATGAAAAATGCTCCGGCTAAGATTAACTTAATGTTCACCAATTCTTGACGATTTAAAAAAAACATTTATTTTTCATATTATATTAAAAAATAAAAAGTAACAAAAAAAAACGTTTGGAACAAACTGTATAATGGAGGTGCTGGGACTTGAACCCAGGACTTTCAGCATGCGAAGCAGACACTCTACCACTGAGTTACACCCCCGGTAAGTAAATTGGCGAATTAATCCAACTAACGACTCTCTCAAATGGTATTGGTAAACCACACTGATTTGATTTGTGAGAAATTCACTCGATTTAAACAGTTTTGGAACTATTTCGTGCTAATACTGTCTTGTTTAAAAATTACATAATAGACTACTCAATCAACAATATTGTCACTGGAAATAGTAGTCAATGATGAATCAAATTGAGAACTATATTAAATGAGAGACATAAAAATATTGTTGCTGTTTTCATGTATAATGTATCAAACGATTTGCAAAATATGAAGGAATGTAGCCATATTTTTTTCATATATTTACAGTGAAATAAAAATTAAAAACATTTTGAATCTGAAAATGTTACTTATAATTTATATTCAGTCACTAATTTTCTCTACCACCTTGTTCACAAGTGTATTTTTGTCACAAAAGAACGGACAAGAAACACTAGCGTTGATATTTTCGAAATCATATAGTGACTACACAGGAGTTGCAGCTTATTTAATATTTTATTATAATATTAATTTAGAGTATACTAGGCGTGCGTGGTGGTCGTAGGTTCAAATCCCAGGGCACACCTCTGACTTTTCGGAGTCATGTGTGTATCGATAGTCAATCACCATGCACTAAAAACGGTGATGGAAAACATCGTGAGGAAACCTGCATACCATAGCGGTTTATAAGAATTTCTATGGAATGTAAGTCCGCCAACCCTCACTAGACCAGCGTGGTGGACTATTTGGCTTAAGCACTCTCAATCGTACTGTCGATTGTAGAGTAGGCCCGTGCCCTGCAGTGGGACGTATATGGGCTGATACAGATACAGATACAGATACTAGGCGATTGAGGGCGGTAGTTTCCATTTTGGCTAGTCTTCGTTATTAAGGTGCATTGAGCACTTCTGCAGAATACTTTACGTAATAAAGTATGTAGTAAAATATGAGAATAATTAGCGCACATTCATAATCGTCTCATACTGCCGTGTATATAGAAAAAATTAACATAACTTTTTCACCATCTTGTATCCCATAGATCGTCCGTATGGAGACAGATTTCTGTTCCCATATGTCTTTGTTCCCGTGATCTATTAATGTTCGACACCTGTGAATTGAATCCTGGAATTGAATACGTTCTACGCCATACATCATTCTTGCTCCAATCGCCTACACTATCGTGTAAGAGTTGAGATCTTGTATAGAAATAAGACAATAGAAATATTATGTGATTTTGAGAAGTGTTTTACTATTAGAATAAGGGTATTTGCTTAGAAAATCCCCGTATATTTTTGTAGAAAAGCCATCATAATGACGGGTTTCGGTTGCAGTCTGTGTATATTTCTGGTTTTGAGCAAACAGGATTAATTATGCCCGATATGGAGGTAGGCTCGCCCCCAATCACATCGTGTTAAGGAACACACAAGCCGACAGGCGGGTGTCCTAGTAGCACCACTGCTTATGCCTTCTTGTCAAAAGCCGCGAGTTTATATATGTATGTATTTTTTTTTCATAAGAAAAAATCCAATGCCTACTATTTTTATTACTGTACTAGCGGCCCGACCCAGCTTCGCCCGGGTGCAGATAGATTTCTCTACAATCATATGTATACATTATACATATAAACCTTCCTCTTGAATCACTCTATCTATTAAAAAAAACCGCATCAAAATCCGTTGCGTAGTTTTAAAGATTTAAGCATACAAAGAGACATAGGGACAGAGAAGGGACTTTGTTTTATACTATGTAGTGATGATTTATTTCGTTGCGGATTGAAGACTAGTCAAACATTCCCGGAGACTCGCTGAGCTCCAATAAACGGTGTTATAAAAATGCGTGAAAATTTTGATCTTGGGTCACAAGAGTTGCAATGCGGCTGTGAGATCGGAACAGTCTCCGCTATGCCATCTCTCCTTGTATGTTAAAAACACCAAATCTTTTATTCCCTTACCAATTTTAAAGTTCTGTGCTTGTTGTGTAATTGGTGACTATAACTACACAAAATTACACAGAGCAATGTACGTTTACATCCCATTAAAATGCTTATTTAAAAAGACAAGCGCCATACAATTAGGAATTTTCAAAAGCGAGCGCGGTGTAATTTCACAGTACATTGCATCTTGTGCAACTATTGCTTGCTAACTAGAACAGGCGCTTTGTACTTAAAATGTATATTAGAACTGTTTAATGGACCTTAATAAGTTTTCATTACAAAGGAAAAGTTTGCTTGAAATACCTATTAAAATATAGTTTGCTTTTTCCCTTGGTAAAGATTTTTGCTGTCTAAAATATTATTCTTGTATAGTGTAATTACTTACTAGTACATTTTATGATGTTCGGGCTCTATCTTTGTGTGGGTATAACAAAAGAAATAACACTATATATTGTGGCAGTGGGCTGGTCATATTTGTCGGAGAACCGACAACCGACCGAGACCGCGCCTCGGCAAGCGTAGTGTAGTACGCCCTCCAACGAGGTAGAGTGATGATATCCGAAGGATGGCAGGTAGCGGTTGGAGACGTTGGGCTGAAGATCGAGCCCAGTGGCGTGCCATAGGAGAGGCCTAGTCCTATTTAAGGTAAGCAAATACTGTAACTAAGAGGGTTTTGGACGAAACATGTTTTTATTGGAAATCTATGAATTCATAAGTATTTATGGGTATACACACACAATAGTCACATACATAATCCCGACTCTACACTAAGATCGAGTCTTGTGTCATTAGTATCCAAAACAACGAGGCAATTTTTGGTCTTACAAACACCCAGCCCGAAACACATACCTATGGATTACACAAATATTTGTCACGTTGCGGGGATCGAACCCGCGGCTTCACGTTTCACAGTCGGTGTTTTTTTTTTTTTTTTTTTTTTTTTTTTTATATAATGGCCCGGCATAGTGGCGGCAACCGTTTGGTTCGCGCCGGGATGGTTTGGACCGACAAGCTATGGCTTCGCAAGCCAGCCCGCGTGGTTCTGGTAAGGAATGGAGAGGAGGGGATCAAGTTATACAATTCCTCAGAGCATTCCCCGTGATACAGGCGGTAGAACACGCTTAGAGAGGCGACATCCCTCCGGAGTTGTAGCGACTCTAAGTTGCTCGTAACGTCTGCATCATTGACAATGCGGATGGCCCGCCGCTGCAATCCATCCAAGGCATCGAGCAGGTACTGGGCGAATCCATCCCAGAGGTGCGAGCAGTACTCCATACCCGGCCGGACCTGCGCTTTATATAAGCGACAAAGCTGACCGGGCGTGAAAAACCGACGCACCCTGTTCAGGACTCCAACCCTGCGTGATGTGGCAGTTATTACGCCCTCGATGTGGTCCCTTGGATTGAGATCACAGCGGATATCCACACCAAGGATACTTAGGTCATTCCGCATTGAGAGGGGAGCACCCTGAAGAATGGGGAGGGGAGAGAACGGGGATTTTTTGCACGTGAACGCACACACCTGGGTTTTCTTGCCATTGAACTCAACCATATTCCTAGAACCCCATGTAGAAATGAGATCCAAGGTCCGGTTGAGCTCAATGACAAGATCTTCGCGTCCCTTCACAGTTTCGACTCGGCAACCTGGAGGCCCGCAGTGGTATCGCCCATGAACCGTGCTGTCATCTGCATAGCAATGAATGTTGCCAAGCGACAACATGTCATTGATATGCAGAATAAACAAGGTGGGCGACAGCACCGAGCCCTGAGGAACTCCGGCATTTACCGACATGAGCGCCGAAGCGTGTCCGTCAACGACTACACGCATTCTACGCCCATGCAGAAAGCCGGAAATCCACGAACACAGGTTGCCGGGCAGACCGTATGCCGGAAGCTTGGACAGAAGACCACGGTGCCAGACCCTATCAAACGCCTTGGCAATGTCGAGGCTCACAGCAAGAGCCTCGCCACGCCGGTCAATCGCCATCAGGTAATCGGTTTAACCAACTGAGCCACGGAGGCTGCCTCAAAACGAATACCAATTGGGTCCAGCAAAGCACAAACTGTAAGGGAAAATAAACTAATTTTATAATATGATTACTACGATCAATTATGAAAAACGGCAAGAGAAATAAGAACACAAATAAGAGTGTGGTCTTATTTCAAATAGTGTGACCAAAAAAATAATAAATCTTAATTTAAAGGAATAAGGTTTATTGTTACCTGAAGTTGATTATAATTTTACGATTTTTTGCTAACTACGAGATGTAGTTCGAAATTCAAATGTATATAAACAACCTCGGCCACTTTTAACGTGTGATTTTGTTCCGGACCCTGTATCTAGTATATATTTGATCGAAGTACGTTTACTGCACCAATTAACCAAATACTATAATAAACCCACTAAAAACCCCGTTGAAAGCATGCCAATGAAAACTAATTTTTGCACTCAAGTTATGGGAATAGCCCGCAGATTTCCGAAGCTCATGCACCAACAATCTGGGGTTGAAAGCTGGCATGAGGCCAAGTGGCCCGAGATAGCGAGCCTTCAAGTGGCTAATCCGGACTCATTGGGGCTTTAGACGGTGAGGCTATGTTTTTAAGACTTAAGCACTTAAAATATAGGATGTTTCAATTTATATCCTGCAAGAGACTACGAGTGGTGGGTGTGATAATTTGGCTACGTAAATTTTCAGTTAAATATGTTCATTTTTGTTTAATTTAGTTTAAGGAATATGAGATAGGGACTCCACTTCTGGTATATAATTTTCATTGTTTAAAGTTTATATTTTCTTTCCATAATATGGATCCTAAATAAAAGGTATAAACATTTTGTTTTATTTCTCTATCTTCATGTCAAGAATATTTTTGTATATAAAACACCCTGTACATTTCATCAAAACTTTCGCAGCCGCAGGCAAAAAGAATAAAAACAATTTCGTTTAACAGTATAGAATGTTTATATTAGATCTATTCTTACTTGACCTCAAACACGTATTTGGAACAAAAAAAAGGTTTTTAGGTTTTTGGTAAACTTACTGTTAACAAAAGCATACATATTGCAGTCAAATTCAAACAACATACTATGATAATATATACAGTCACCAAATAAGTCGTTATACATTTACGAGATTTTGAATGGTCTTATAATCCAAAATAATACTTATTTCCAATATTTTATAGCACCTCTAGACAAAGATGACTTAACTTGATTATATTTTACGTAGTAGTATTTAATTTTTTTAATTCTTAATAGGGTTTAAAAAAGTGTGGAGCTTGTAGCGGCTTATATTGCTGACTGTACCTAGGCAATTGAACAATTTTAGATAATCGCAAATCCTATTTTTTTTTAACAATTCGTATAAGTTGACAGCCTCCGTGGCGCAATCGGTTAAACGCCATCTATGAAACGAGAGGCCGCGGGTTCGATCCCCGCACCGAGAAAAATGTTTGTGCGACCCATAAATATTGATGTTAGTGTGGGGTCAGGACTATGTGTGTGACTGTTGGGTGTTATTATTTATTTAGGTAACAACGATGCACATAAGTTATTACTTTTTGTTTTTTAATATTTACTATAACCTATCACCACCCAAACTCATTCACTTGATTTTATCGACTTTTCACTTGTCCTTGGTTTGAATCACGTCACTGTGAGATCCTCAGCTTATAAACAATTTGTTACGTAGGGCAACCAATCTATTTATCTGTCTGCGATTTAAAACAATGTACTAGATTATTACGTTTTATCGATGTATTTAGTATTAAAAGATAACATTGATTTGGGTCAATATCTTCCACATAATGCGCAAATACTTAATAATTTTATCTAGATAAAAACAATCAACATATCGGTTCGATATATACATAGCTGATAGTGATAACTACCGAATACAAATTAATCAATCGGAAAGTTAAACTATCAACGTAATAATTACATTTGCTAATTAAAGTATTATCTTTCCAGGTCATGTCAATCATCATCAGTTTTAAGAGTGTTAACTTAAGCAATCTTTATTGTTATTTTAATCCTCCATTTTCATTTTGCAGCTGGGCAAAAGTCTAACACCTAGTACTAAAATTCACCGTACAAAAATAATTCAAGCCACTTCGACTCGAAATACTCAAATTGTCTCGTCATCACTAACAAGATGTTATTTTCCATTTTGATTTAATTCTTCTTGTTTGCTAGCATTTTAGCCCTCAAAGAAATCGGAAAACAGTAGACAAATGAACCATTTTATTTTAATCTTTCTGTGGTCTTAATTATAACTTCAGTATTTCTAAGGTGCCTTACATTATATGAAAAATCAATTCAAAATATTGTAACAAATCCATTCGTTGTTGATATTTACAGTCAGCGTGGACGTCTACCATTTTTCAGTGCGAGTATCGAGTCAAGGCTTTTTATTTTTAACTGGCTTCTTACCCACTGTAATACTTAACACCACAAGTCAACAGCTTCTAGAAATTAACCCCCAATTTAATGAAATTAAGATATCGCTATATTAGCGTTCTTGTGGTTTATCTTATCTTTATAGTATGCAACGTGTAGATAATAAGATTCATGTACAACGTGGTGTTTTTCGACTTCACTTATTTTATATTGTAAGCGTACTACTGCTAGGCAAAGAACCTTCTTTTTCCTCCTACTCTGTTCGTCGCCTTATCATCATCATCATCTGTTGATGATTTGATACCTATACTGCAGTCCACTGCTTGATATAGGCTTCTTCCAAATTTTATAATTTCACCCCGTCTTCGGCTTTTCGCATCCAGCATCTACTAATGACTTTACTGGTGGTAGGTTTCTCATATGCGAGAGGCCATCTGGGTGGGTACCACCGCAGTGTCTATTTCTCCCGTCAAACAGCAGTGTTAACGCACTGTTGTGTTTCGGGTTGAAGGGCATTGTAGCTAGAGTAACTACTGGACATATTGAGACTTAACATCTTATGTCTCAGGATGACGAGCGCAGTGGAATGCCAAGCATTGCTTTGTAATTCAAGGTTTTGTTTGGTTTTGCTACTGTTCATGAGCGGTCGTATCGCTTACCATCAGGTGAACGGCATGCTCGTCTCGCCATTCGTAGCAATAAAAAAAAAAACCTTGCGCGAATCAACACTCCACTTAGCAAAAGGGCGTCCTACACCACTCTTGCCAAGACGCCGTGCCACTCAAGAACACCTTATCACCTGCTTTAATTTCGAATAAAAGAATATTTTTCAATCGACCAAAGAAATTGTCCTACAATTATGCACATAATACTAAGTTCGGACCCGCCCAGACAGAGTACCCACCGAAGCGACGCGAAGCGGCTTTCTTTTTCTGTTCCATATAAATATGCCAGCCAGACAGCAATGTAGATGATCATTTTGAGACTTTTAAGTCCACCCACATTTTTGCCACCATTTTCTGTTATCAAAAATGTTTAATATTTTCGGAATTAAAGGATTACAGTATTAATACACAGACATACTATTGTAATAAAGATCTCCTGACGCTCAAAACAATAAAACTCCACCAGCTCGTTACCATTAAATCAAACTTCTACTTATAAACTGCCAATCTGGCTTAGTACACTATGTGAAACTTATATCCTTTTCTTCTCGTGTCTCTGCAGTGAATGCCTCTACTGGGTTTTTTTTTTCAATCTCCAAATCAGCTTGTAACCACCACCACTCTGACCTTAGTTTTTTTTCTTAACAGTGTTGCCAATTTTTAAATAAACTACTACTTCAATTACTAATTGTTATAATATATTTGTAAAGATCAGAGTGTTGATTTATAAAAATGATTGTAATAATTAATAAACATCTGTATTCATTCATTTAAATTTTAACATTACACTATCAACTGAAACAAATGTTACGCAAATAGGTTTCTAAGCCGCACTATCAGTTATCAAATCATTGATTAAGAGAACAACAGCATTACACATTATTGCTGTAGATATACATAAGTCATGTGTATCCGCTGCGTTGTGCTCCAAAAATGTTTAGCATATTAAAATTATTATTTTTGTTCGGTGCTGTGTGTGCTCAAGACAATTTGTTTCCGGTTAATATATTGCATTATAATGATTTTCACGCCAGGTGAGTACTTGAGTTTTTGTGCTTTTATAAGGGTGTAGAATATGATGTATTTTTAATCGTTGGGATTTTACTCTGGCATTCAAGGTTAGGTTTTCATCCTCTAAGCTTGCTTGATGCATAGAATTAAACCTCCAATATCTTTTAAACGTTTTCTAGTAAACCTTTAGATTTTCTCGTCATGTTTTCTTTCAATATTAATTTTATTGAAAAGTAATTAAAAATTCAAACGTAAATACGTAATTACAGTACCTAAGTACTCTGGATTCAAACTTGCAACTTTCGACTCGATCACGTACTGCGTATTCATCAAGGTTGTCGAATTTTTTTTTTATGCTTGATCTTTACAAAGCTTTGCAAAGTCTCTTTTGCCGTTTCAAATCGATCCATTATCATCTTAAGCCACCACCCCAAGGTTGTACTCGTACATAATTTATCAACAAAAAATCAATGAAACGGTTTGTATTTGAAAACTTCTTTCGACTGTGACAAGAGGGTCTGTCAACCACATTCTGTATCAGCCCATATACGTCCCACTGCAGGGCACGGGCCTACTCTACAATCGAGGGTACGATTAAGAGTGGTTAGGCCATATAGTCCACCACGCTGGCCTAGTGCGGGTTGGCCTGGCCTCTGTCAACCACATTATCAGATTGAAATTTAAATTCCACATTGAGCAAATCTGATAAAAATAATATTTATTGTTAGCTGTAAAATTCACGTGCGTTTGTCAACTCTGCGAGTATCGATATCACGCATCGAGTGCGATAGCAAGACGCCGCGAACATTAAACGATTCATGATTAACACGAGAGTCGAGAGACGTCACTTTGATTGTCCCAGATTTGTTTTAAATAGTTATTATTATTATATTATATTAGGTCCTGGTCGCGGGTTCGAATCCCAGGGCACACCTCTGACTTTTCAGGCATGTGTGTATTGATAGTCAAATATTTATAGTTAAGGAAAACATCGTGAGGAAACCTGCATACCATAGCATTTTCTATGCTAGCACGCACTAGGCCAGCGTGGTGGACTATATGGCCTAACCCATAGCCTAACCACTCTCAATCGTATTCTCGATTATAGAGGAGGCCCGTGCCCTGCAGTGGGACGTAAATGGGCTGATACAGATTAGGTTCTGAAATAAGTTCTTGCTATTTCTTTTACAAAATAAAAGCTTCAATTCATACGGTACCTAATGCCCTTACTTCTGGATCATTCCTGAAACGTTAAAACTTTTTTTTAAACATTTGTCTCGTCTATTTGTAATCTTTTTCTAAGTTCTGCTAACGTATGGCATCGGTCCTGATCGAGTAATTCCTCCAACTTTTCGTCTTCAATTTTTATCGGCGCGCCATAACGTTCTTTATTGCCAAGTTCAACATTATTATTTTTGAAGCGTCGAAACCAGTCTCTGGATGTTGGTTACGTATTACGATAACATAATCATATGTGCTCGCAATCATGCAAGCTGAGATCTAGGATTCGAAACCTGGGCCGGCAAAGTGAGTCTCGCCATTAATTGCAATAAAAATAAACAAAGGAGGTCCAAACCCCGTAATAAAAACAATAACAATAAATTGACATCTCATGGTAAATGCTCAATCGTACTCTCGATTGTAGAGGAGGCTCGTGCCCTGCAGTGAGACGTATATGGGCTGATAAAGATACGG
This sequence comes from Hyles lineata, assembly GCA_030180105.1. Lineage (NCBI taxonomy): Eukaryota > Metazoa > Arthropoda > Insecta > Lepidoptera > Sphingidae > Hyles > Hyles lineata. The sequence goes on from JARJEE010000023.1 coordinate 3,764,954, forward strand.
AATGTAAAAGCAACGCAATGAAATAGAGTAGCCACCCGAAAGATATGGTTATATCTATCACCTATGGTAATAATTTTATTATATTGATTGCTCGTTAACGGATAAGCACAAACTGCTCCCGAAACGTGAGCCGCTTGCATAGGTTTCCTTCGTATAGATACGTAATTTTACATGTATTTTGAAAGTAACCACTGGTCATATTGGGACTTAACATTTTTGTCTCAGGATGGCGAGCGCAGTGGAGTGCCAAGCTTTGCTTTATTTCTTGGTTTTGTTTGATGTCCCGACTGTTCATGAACGGTTGTATCGCTTACTATCAGGCGAAGGGCATGCTCGTCACGAAATACATTGCAATAATAGAACAAGAATAATTTGAATGGAGGAATTAATATTATTGCCAGGTTTTGACTATACAATCTAACTACTTATATTACTCTACTCGATGTTTTTTTAGATAAGTCTGTGTACATGTAAATGCCGAGTGAATTCAAAAAGTAGGGAGACAAAATCGTAAGTTCTTGATAATGTTATCATTTTTAAATACATTTGGCAAGATAAAAAACAGATTTTATATATTCATAGATTTATATCTAATTTTGTAAAACAAAGTAATTGCAACACAATTGACGATAAGTATGGTTTAATCTTCACACGTATACAAAATTATAATGGTTGACGCCGAGGCTACTTTACTGGTGGTAGGACTGTCATATTATGTGAGAGGCCGCCTGGGTAGGTACCACCGCAATATCTATTTTTCCCGCCAAACAGTAGTGTAAATGCTCTGTTGTGTTTCGGATTGAAGGACATTGTAACCATAGTAACTACTGGACATATAGAATTAACATCGTAAATCGCAGGATTTTTTCGTAAACAGGATTACTTTGTTATTCATGGGGCTGTGAGGTGTTGCTAGTGTCCATGAGGGGTCGTACCACTTACAATCAGGCGAGCGGCATGCTGGTCTCGCCATTTATTGCAATTAAAAAATCACAAATTGATTGGTTTCGAAGTTACCTGTATGGACGTCGGCAACGTATGTGTTGAGGAAAGTTTTTCCTCATGGTGCTTTGTGAATGCTGGCGTCCCTCAGGGCGGCGTGCTATCTCCTTTACTCTTCGCTGTTTTTATCAACTCTATAACTAATCATCTTCGCTCATCCTACCACCTTTATTCAGATGATCTCCAAATCTACACTCGGGCGCCCCTGAATAGGCTAGCTGATGCAATTTCGGAAATTAATGTTGACATCCAAAGCATCTGTAACTGGAGCAAAGCTAATGGGTTGCAGGTTAACCCTGCCAAAACTCAGGTCATTGTTGTCGGCAGCCCCAGGATGATTTCAAAACTGGACTGGGATCTTGTACCGTCTATATACTGTGATGGTATCATTATTCCTTACAGTGATTCTGTAAAAAACTTAGGTTTGTATTTAGATAAATCCCTCACCTGGGGCCCGCAACTTCGTGAGCTAAGTAGAAAGTTGTTTGCTTCAGCTCGCTCTTTGCGAAGGTTACACAATTTCCTACCCGTCGCCACGAAAATTTCACTTGCGCAAACACTTCTTCTCCCCATCCTTGATTATGCCGATGTCAGCTATCTTGACCTTACCGAGGACCAACTTAATAAACTTGAGCGTCTCCAAAATTTTTGCATACGGTTCATATTTGGCCTTCGCAAATATGACCATGTTTCCGAGTTTCGTGTTAAGCTCGAGTGGTTACCCATACGACTTCGTCGGAATACTCATATTCTTTTTCTTCTCTACAACATCTTGTTTAATCCCTTAACTCCCTCTTATCTTAAAGATCGTTTTATGTTCCTCCATGATTCACATACAAAATCCTTGAGATCGTCGGAGAACCTGAGGTTGAGAATGCCCGTGCACTCTACGACTTTCATAGACAAGTCTTTCACTGTACAAGCAGTCCGATTATGGAATGCACTTCCTGATGCAGTGAGACGGGCACGAACATTGGTGTCCTTTAAGAAAATGGTTAAAGAACACTACCTGTCCCTTTAACTACTACATTACTCAAGTGATTGATTGTTTGTATATTATGTATGTATTTGTATATATTATTATGATATCAGTCCACTTGTATATGTATTTATATATTTATTTATGTATCTAGTATATGTTATGTTTGTTAATTTTTAATTATATTCGTATGTCACGTTTTTTTTTGCGTATATGATTTTATTTAATTTCTTTTTTCTTTAGTCAATCTTTATTTTATTTAGTACACTATTGACTGCCCTCTGTTTTTTTCCATCTCTTACTGTCCATCCCAAGGTAGTCGGTAAGAGATTGCCTCGAGCGATACGACCGCCTTTTGTACTACTATGTAATAATATAATGTTCTGTAATTAAGTTAACTTAGTGTACAATAAAGCATTTAAATAAATAAATAAATAAATAAATAAATAAATAAACAAACCGAGCTAGAAACAAACGTTTTCGTCACCATAACGAATTTTCTACCATCACGTATGTTGGTTGCTATGCAAGTGGACACAATTTTATCACTACGATATTTTATGGACCAGTACTCACTATTCCTTAATACAATTCTCATAGATCCCTCCGTGATAACGGAAAGGCAACTTACACTATCTTACTAATATTGTTCAAGCTTTATCCTACAGGACAACTTTTTACTGCCCTCTCTTTTTCGCTCTCTTATATCCATCCCAAGGTAGTCGACTTTATGCCGCCTTTTGTATTGCTATGTCATATATTATTGAATTATTAAGTTTTATTTCATCATCATCATCATTAGCCCATCCACTTCCACTGTTGGACATAGGCCTCTTTTATGGTATGCCACTAGGCTCAATCTTCAGCCCATTGTCTCCAACCGCTACCATATTTTATTTGGTGTACTATAAATAATATAAATAAATTATGAAAATATTGTTTCAGATTTGTAGAGACAAGCCCAGTAGGTGGAGTATGCAACCCAAGCAGCGCACCCTGTATAGGTGGGTTTGCTCGTCTAGCTACATTAATACGGCAAAGGCTTGCTGCTGAACCAGACTCCTTAGTCCTTAATGGAGGAGACAGCTTCCAAGGAACAATATGGTACAATCTACTACGATGGAACGTCACTCAGGAGTTCATGAATATGATACCTCATACTGCTCATGTGAGTATAAGTTTCACGTCATTCGACCATTAAAAAGAATTTTAAATTACAGTTTGGTAAGAACAAGTACCACTGACTGAGCTAGTTTTCATGTCTCTTGGCATGGGCTGAAACAGAAACTGGATAAAGTTACTTAGTTCAGTATAACAGGTTTCCCAACGATACGAACATAAATATATTTTAGCCGAAAAATCTATCACAATCCTATTTAGTATTGGATGGCTATGCGCCGACGTAACTTTATCTATTTGTGTGTTTTCACTCAGTTGCTATTTTACCAATATTATCTTTCTCCGCCTTCCTTCATCATGCAATATCAAAGACTATAACTATACTCATTATCTAGATGTTGTACTATATTATTGATCAAAAATTATTATGTTTTGTCAGACGAGCTTCTAGATATTTCCTTATTCTTTAAAAAGCAAACCAATTAAAACTATCTTTCAGGTCCTCGGAAACCACGAATTCGACAATGGAATTGAGGGCGTAGTTCCTTACTTGGAACACCTCAACTCTCCTGTAGTAACTGCCAACATTATCGACGACGATGAACCGACCATACAAGGATTGTACAACCACAGCATCATTGTTGAACGAGGTGGACGCAAAATTGGTATTATTGGAGTTCTTATTTCAAGCACTAATGTAAGTAAAATTTAAGTTGTTTTTTTTTATATTTTAATGAATGTGCGAGACGAGCAATCCGTTTACCTGATGGTAAGCGATACGACCGCTCAACAGTAGCAAAACCAAACAAAACCTTGAATTAGTTACTCTGGCTACAATGTCCTTGAAACCGAAACACAACATTGCATTTACACTGCTCTTTGTCGTGAGAAATAGACATTGCGGTGATACCTGCCCAGGCGGCCTCTCACAGACCAGTCCAGTAAATACTTTATTAAGATAAAATAGACGTAAATAATAATTGATTAGAAAAATAATTATTCGGTATGCAAATTTCAAGGAGGATACTATATTTTACAGGAACTAGCGTCAACAGGGCGGCTTCGGTTTACGGATGAAGTTGAAACTGTCAGAGCAGAAGCGCAAAAACTGCATGATGAAGGAGTTAACATGATCGTAGTATTATCACATTGCGGCATTGATATCGACAGGTATGCTTTCAATAACCATGGTTTGAATGCACATAAATAAATAAATAAATAACACCCAACAAACGGTCTCACTTACACCCAGACTCGAAAGAAATATATGTGGGCTGCACAAACATTTTTTATCTCGGTGCGGGGATCGAACTCGCGGCCTCTCGTTTCACAGGCGGCGTCTAACCGTTTACGCCACGGATGCTGATCTTGACTATTTCAAGCTGCTCTCTATTCTCTTCCTTCTACAATATCCATGTGTTCTATAAGAACTCGCCTACTTCGATCTGTCATCATCATATCAGCGACAAGAAGTCCACTGCTGAACATAGGCCTCCCCCAAGGATCTCCACAATGACCTGTTGGAAGCGGCCTGCATCCACCGACTTCCTGCAACCTTAGTCAGATCGTCCGTCCATCTTGTGGGCGGGAGTCCGACATTTCGCTTGCCTGTACGTGGCCTCCACTCGAGAACCTTTCGGCCCCAACGGCCATCGGTTCTACGAGCTATGTGCGCAGCCTACTGCCACTTCAACTTGCCAATCCTATGAGCTATGTCGGCAACCTTGGTTCTCCCCATTGGAGTTGGGGGCTCGACTCTCGAAGTTGTAGACGAATATGTCTATTTAGGACAAGTGGTCCGGTTAGGCAGGTCCAACTTCGAGAGAGAGGCCAATCGTCGAATCCAACTCGGTTGGGCAGCGTTCGGGAAACTTCGCGACGTCTTCTCGTCCAAAATACCTCAGTGCCTAAAATCGAAAGTCTTCGATAGTTGTATGTTACCAGTGATGACATACGGCACCGAGACGTGGCCTCTCACTGTAGGCCTCATTAAAAGGCTCAAAGTCACTCAACGAGCCATGGAGCGGGCTATGCTCGGAGTTTCCCTACGAGATCGAATCAGAAATGAGGAGATCCGCCATCTGTACTATCTTGTAATTGTTATGTCACGATTTTTTCTATGTGTGTTTAGTGAAGTATAAATAAATAAATATTCATGCTTTATTCTAGAGAAATAGCTCAGCATGCTGGCCCACACATAGACATAATAGTTGGAGGTCACAGTCACACATTACTTTTTACCGGAGAGCCTCCTGAGAACAGCGGGTTTACACCACAGGGTCCGTACCCCGTAGTAGTAGAACAAGGTGGAAGACCTGTAAGTACCGAATACTTTGAAAGTATAATATTTAGAATACTATTACTTTTTTGCCCTGCGTGGAAAGAAGAAATAAATAATAAATAACACCCAACAGTCACATACATAGTCCTGACCCCACACTAAGATCGAGTCTTGTCTCGTGGATATCAGGAACTACGAGAGACTTTTCGGTCTCACAAACACCCAGAATATCCGGAAGATATATTTGTGAACCGCACAATCATTTCTCTCGGTGTGGGGATCGAACCCGCGGCCTCTCGTTTCACAGGCGGTGTCTCACCGACTGCGCCACGGAGACTATCAGAATCAAAATGTTATTATCATCTATACATATAAATAAAATTGAAGTGTCTGTAAAGTGAAAATAAAAAAAATGTCCAAGTACATATCGTTATATACACGATACCTACAACGAAAATGACCTTAGATTGTTTTGTCTGTCTGTGTGTTCCTGCTAATCTCTGAAATGGCTGGACCGATTTTGACGGGACTTTTATTGTCAGATAGCTGATATAATAAGAAGTAACTTAGGCTACATTTATTTTAGAAAAAAAAAATATTTTAAGAAAAATAAAGTTTTTTGTTACATTCCACGCGGACAAAGTCGCGGGTACAGCTAGTCGCAAATATACCGCGCAGGTCTTATTGAATTTGTTTATATATTTACACGACTAAGTGACTAAAATTTAACTTTATCATAAGTTAAACACTGCATCTTAGATTAGTGTTCACTAAAGAAACATGAACATTATATTTCGTCTATCAACACAATGACACCAGCCCTGATAAAATCTGGACATAGACTAGGCTGGACCCTAAATTCAAGTCATGCCTTTTTCTCAGAAGGGGTAGACAGACGTGATACGTTTCGCCTTGCGTGTTCCGTCCCACGATGTGAAGGGGGCGAGCCTATTGCTATATCGGTCACAAATTCCTGACTCCGGGCTGATAGTGAATAGAAAAAATGTAATATCACTTCGCCCGACCTAGGATTCGAACTCGAGACCTCACCTCACCTCACCATCAGGGAAAGGGAAAAACTTTTGTCATTTCTGGAGATTATTAATTACTCTTTTATATCCTTAGGTACTGATTGTCCAGGCAGCAGCACATACACAATACTTAGGTGAAATCAAATTATTCTTTGATGATGGTGGAAATCTAATTCGATGGGAAGGCAATACACATTACATCGGAAACGAGATTGCACAAGGTAAGCGTAAAGATGGTATAGCATACATATTAATGAATGATTAATTTACTAGCCTTAGATTTTTTTTTTTATTTCCAACTCCTCCTATTAATTTAACTTTCTGATTAATTTCGTTGCGGGTTAAACACAAGTTAGACATTCCCGGAGACTCGCCGAGCTTCAATGCTCGGTGTCATTACATTGCGTGCCACTGTTGATCCAGGCTTACAGGAGTTGCAGTGGCGGGTGTGAGGGCGGGACAGTCTAGCCTTAGAATTTTAAACTATTCTTGAAACCATATTATGTAGAGTAGACATAACATCATATAATGATCATTTTGTGGAAATATAAAACTTCTCATTTTAGAACAACCTGCATATCTAATATGAAACGTTTTAGAAAAAGACTTTTTAGTCCGCCACGCAGATGCTAATTACTACCTACGCTTGGCCTACTTCAAGTGGAAACGTTTCACAAAAATCACATACATTTAATTTCTTCTAAAGACTCCTTGAATGTGAAGGGTTCTTCGCAATTTTTAAATAATGTAACTGTGGCAGAATTATCAACAATTGAAACTGTAGCTCTTGATAAATTAGCACTTAATATAACATATGTATTATTTTCCAGCAACTGATATTTTAGAAAGGATCAACTATTACCTGCCTATTATAGAAGAACAAGCATTGGTAGAGGTTGGCACATCTCTGGTGCACATGTCTTCTAGTTGCGCATGCTCAGAATGTAACCTGGGTAGTTTTATATGCGACGCGTTTATGCATTCTGTAAGTTTTCATTCTTGTTCCTCTTCTTTTACCTAGCCTAATGGCAGCAACCGAATCAGTAACTTAAATTTCAAAAAGAATGGCTACAAAATTCTCAATGTATTTTTATTGACTACACTAAAGCTCATAATTAAAAAAGCAGTGATACTTTACAACGATAATCTTTGTATACCTACAAGCCGAAAAATTTAAGTCGATATTGATATAAATGATCCGATAAAAATATGAAAAAATAATAATATTGAAAGACGCGGTGACGGGGTACCAAAATTGGATACTTGTAAAGACAGCAACGACGGGTATTCGTTAAAAATATGAAGAATGAACGAGCCGATAATAATAGAGTGTGTTAACTCTAACAATTATGTTTTAGGTTATGGACCGGGCCGAAGGAGACAATTGGCATTACGCACACTTCTGTGTCATGAACCAAGGTGGAATACGAACAGACATTGCACCTGGTAGTAAGTAAACGTCGAAAGTTGGAATCGAATATTAATTTACTAATTTCTAGCAACTAAATGAAGCAATTTGATATCCAAAAATACAATGTTGGGAAATTTATATCTACTTATTTCTGTCTACAACTTCTGAACAACAGTATTATTTACAAGCATGCATATTAATTTTACTAGTCGTTAATTTTAACAAATAACTGATAAATATCTAGCAATGCGCAAGATTCAAACTCATAACATATCGTTGACAGATCCACCTTTCTGTTTCTTTCTGTTCTTTTACTATTCTCTATGGGTTTTCTTACATAAATCCAATATTTCTTTCAGTGGTAACATTTGAAGCTATTCTCCTGTCAACGCCGTTTGAAAACAATGTGGAGGTATTCGAAATGAGAGGTGATCACATTATGGAAATGCTTGAATTTAGTGTAGCCAACGAACCGTTTGCTGGAGCGAGGATGTTGCAAATATCTGGTATGTAAAGCAATGCACAAACATTCACGGTCTTGAATATGTTAATAAATCAAGGATATGTAAAATAGATAAACGTAGGACACTCAAGTCTTGAATATAAGATTATAGATCTGAGAAATCTAGAATGCAGAATAGTTAAGCAGGTGTTAAAAGCTTTGAACCTAGATACACAGACGACCAGTCGAAAATGGATAATAACCAGCCAAGTAAATCGATTCATAACATTTGGATGTTTAATATTTCATAACATCAGTCATAAATTCTAAGATCAGTATAAATCTTTCATAATGTAATAACTTTGAGTGGGTAATGGCCTTTCATAGGAATATATTCATCAAAAGACACACGGCTTTCAAAACATTTTTCATAAATTGATATTCAATTTACTTTTATTCGATCTCATCTATCACCATCCCTTCTGTTATAGCGAAGGGTGTATTACCCTATCAAACATAAATCCTTCAAGCACCATTTTTTATATAAAATCATTGAAAGATTTAATAAAAATCCAACCAAAATTTACACCAGGCTTTTGGTACAATCGTATTTTTTCTCCCAAATTGGATTTTAGAACTTTCACAGAATTAACAAATTGTAACTTTTGCTAAATCAATTTGTAGTTTTGCCAAAGGCTGGCGCTTAAACGTTTCCGTAAAACCGGATGAAATTAAAAAAGTATGGTCATCAGAACTTGTTAATAACTTTCAATTAAATTTGTTTCGAATGCTGTAACTTTAACAGATTTTTGCTAAGGTTAAACTTTGGTATTGTAGTGTAGTAAGACTTTAATTGTTTTAACTGGATAATTATATTAGATAAACCGTTGCTTGTTTAAGTTTTTAAAGTTTATTAATTTGGCCTGATGGTGTTGGTTTTATAATTTTAGAGCATAGGATTTCTAAAGCCACTATACATTATATAATATAAAATATTTATACTACAACTCTCAATTTACAAATCTCTATCTCCGAGATTTATACACACACACACACACACACACACACACACACACACACACACAGTAACAATAGTAATATCGAGTTTACGCCTTATCAAATGCTATCTAATTAAAAATAATTATTGGTTCTGGATATTTGAAATATAAGCGCTATGATTTTCCGAATGGAAAGTACCTGATATATGATGATGTTGTTTAACTTGAAAATTCTGTTTGATTATACCACGCGTAACTAGAACTACAACTTTGTGAAGTCACACATTGACTCACACTACCTACCTATTGACTACCTTTAAATATAAAGATTAATATTATAGATAAACAATTTTCTAGTCTATATCTGCCAGCAGAATACAGATGACAAATGTTTTGAGCCTAAACAATTTACACCTCACTTCAGTTCCTCTTTTTCCTAAAAACAATTGCCGGTACACCAAAAAGCCGTGTTCCAATCAAAAATTCCCATATAGCAGATTAAAAATTCCTTCTACAAGATAGGTTGCAATTAAATTCAGGGCTGCGTGCATCGTTCGACGGCGCTCTGCCCGTGAACAGCAGGGTTGTCAACGCGAGTGTGCGGTGCATCGACTGCAATGTGCCACGCTACCTACCTTTGGAACTCGATAAGTACTACCGAATTGTCTCGCAGAGCTTTATCGGGCAAGGAGGTGACGGATTTACAGTGAGTTTTATAATCATTTATTTTTGTAAAATCAGTAAATAGTAGTAGTTGCGAGAAATTGAATGCTGTGTACTGCCGAGTATGGGATAATACCATTGTCTTGTTTAGACTTACGGTAATTGTTTCATGGTTTCGTTTGGTCAGTGTTGCAGAAGGATTTCTTCCTTTCTTGCCCCTTTTTGACGAGAGGAATGTTTCTGGGTACCTCGAGGGACATAAATCATCCCAAGATTTGAAGACCTGCGTGACTAAGAAGGCATATAGGTTTTCCTGCTATTCAACGATAAAGAGCACTATTGTTATTTGTAACAAAACTATGATTATTAATAACTTTAAAAATTATTTTGAAAACAAATAACCATAGTGGAGTACTATGGTTATTTATCTCTGTTACTTATTTTTAACTCCTATAAATTGAATATAAAACTCGCTTAGATTACACTCCAATAGTAAGGGTCGGAATTTTACAGCGAACTATTTTGTACGCGACGACACTGGTCTAAAGTATTACGGGTCTGATGTCTACATGAAACGAAACATATTCTTATAAGAAAAAATATACATTTAAAATATAAAAAATTACATCAAGTTTAATTTTAACATTTTAAAAAAATATTTTTCACTGCTGTCCAGTATGAAATAAATATATTAATATATTGCAAGAATTTTTTGAATAAATCAAAGTGGTTGCCTAAAAGCGAGAATTGATAGAATACCTATTTTTTCTACCGTCAATCTATTTAATATTAAATTTCTAGTAGTTGAGAAATCAAGTGTAAAGTACTCGATTTCTAAGCAAATATTAAAAAGAAAAAAATAATGTAAGCCAAAGTAATTCTTTTCTCTTACATCAGTGACATAAGCTCCTATGCTGTTTCCATGCCCACAAACTGATATTAATCCTAAAACTTCGTGTCGTTTCTTCTACACAACGAAATTGCTTTAGATTTTGGTAACAAGTCAATATTAGCATTATATTGCCTCCATAAAAAATAAGGCCGCTTTCTACATCGTCAATATATTCGTGGTTAATAAACTACATTCTCTAAAAACTGACATAGCACACGAAAATAATTATAAAGCATAGCGTACTTTATAATAATTGCTAGCGAACCGTCCCAGCTTCACCTGGGTGCAGATGTTTTTAAATTCCATTTCACACAAGACACATAATATGTATTTATTGTACATATAAACCTTTCTCTTGAATCAATTTTTCTATTTAAAAGAACCGCATCAAAATCCGTTGGGTAGTTTTAAAGATCTAAGGATACATAGAGACAGGGGGAAGAGGGATTTTTTGTGGGTATTGATTATGTAAGCAATTAAGTAGCTCTAATAACAAGTCAATACGTAGTACAAAATCTATATTTATAAAATACTTGAATAATATTTTTATGTAAATTAAATTTAATTAGGTTTTGGTAGTGTCAGCAAGTAAAATACTTAATTCAAGGAAATATATATAGGTATACTATGTAGTGATTATCATTAAGTTTTTTTTTTTTAGTACAAATAAAAATGGAGTCTAGACGTGTACAGTATTTTACATAGGTTATCAAACAACATTTGTAATATTTATTTACATATCTTTACCTTTTATTTATTTAATCCTTTGTTGCACTGTACAAAGAAACAAAAATTAAATCACATAATAAGAATAAAAGTACAAGTGGCGGCCTTATTACACTAGGTAATTTCTTACAAGTAACCATGAGATAGATATTTATGTAGGTAGAATATTTAGTACCATTATACATCAATCAAAAAGCATTTTATCCAGCGCCATTCATCAGTCACGACAGTGTTACACCTGTCGCAATTTTTGTTCCAAAGCAAAAACTCCATTTGAACAGGAGTCGATTTCCTCAGCTGTCGTGTTTAATGAACCGTGAGAAAATATTATGAGTCCCATTTATTACAAGATTGGTAGAAGGTGTTAGTGCAGAAAAATAATGGCCTTCCGATGTTGGCTTATTCTTATGATAAAAATTGGACTGATTCATAATATTAAGTTTTACTTATATGGAAATATTGTATCAGGGTTTAAAATATCATTCATAGTGTCATACAAATAGCATAAAATAATTATAAAATCGATACACTATCGATGCGTCACCAATAAAGTTCCTTATAATTTAATATAAGTATTGTACAAGGTGACAGGCCTTTATATGTGTATACAGCATATGTATATACATGTATGATGCATCCACATTTATAGGTACAACATAATATATTGGTAATAAAATATATTATTGGACATTGTGTTCTTCAGATATTTTTTGTGTAGTCTAGGTAACTCTGCCAGTATGGCGGTGGTGGAATATACGTTTTCCTCCGGTCTCTCACATCATGCTGTAAACCTGCCATTTTCCCAAGTTCAAAATTTTACGAGTTTCTGAAAGCCACAAACTGGTCTAACACGCAAAATCATAATCATTCACAATCATATTTTGATCGACAATTAAAAAAATATTACCTCAAAACATCCGAACTGTCTCGATGCAATGATGCAATTATATTACGGTATGACTGCAAGTCTGAGGTCTCGGCTTCGAATCCCGGATCAAGCAAAGTGGTATTGGATTTATATTCAATATTAGTCCGGAGTCAGGAATTTGTGCTAGGTATGGCGATAGGCTTGCCCCTTATCACATCTTGAGATAGAACACACTAGGCGAAACGTGGGTGTTCTGGTAGCACCTATAACTAACCCTTCTGAATACAAGACGTGAGGTAAATGTAAATGCTATGTAAATCCGAATATGATTTGGCAACAACAAAATATCGACAAGATTTTGACCCGATTCCAAAGCAAAGCGGGAGATAAAATCAAAGAGGTAAAACCAATGTGTGCTAGAAGTTCCACTTTGCAGGTATGCGTACGGTGTTCGACGGGTCGCTTCCAGTCGGCAGTCGTGTACTCAATGTGACAATTCGCTGTATAGATTGTAGGGTGCCTAGATATGAACCTTTAGCACTAGACAAGTACTACAAGGTTATGACTACAGACTTTATAGGTGCCGGCGGCGGCGGGTTCTATGTAAGTCAAATAAAATTACTTTTATCAAGTTTAACCGCACAATTTTTTTAGAAGTGTGAAAATACCTGTTTGTCAACCAGACAGACTTATGATGTATCTGTATCTGTATCAGCCCATATACGTCCCACTGCAGGGCACGGGCCTACTCTACAATCGAAAGTACGATTGAGAGTGGTTAGGCCATATAGTCCACCACGCTGGCCTAGTGCGGGTTGGCGGACTTACATACCATAGAAATTCTCATGAACCGCTATGGTATGCAGGTTTCCTCACGATGTTTTCCTTCACCGTTTTAGTGCGTGGTGATTGACTATCATTTATGATGTATGCTGTTTTGTAATCACCATTTCAATGCTAACATGAAAGTTGTTCGAGAATTTGTGTACACTTGGCACCGAAATACTCGGTACGTAAAGCTAGTATGACAGTTTTCCGTGCTTTTATTTTATTTCCATTGATAACTTTGACTTTTATTGACATAATTTAATTAATTATTTTCCAAACATAACATTGTCACTACCTTACATGATATCTTTATTAATCGCAGTTTGTTACTTAAAGACCCGTTTACAATAAATTATATTTCGTTTGATTGAATCAATCTCATTATCGATATTTGTACAAGCTATAATACAAAATCATCCTATATACGAAAAAAGATACATTTTACGGTAATATTTTAATGATAAAAAGTTAATACTAAATTTCGAATTAAACTCCCATTTATCACAAGCTCAAGCATGCTACGGTTTCAAAAAATGCGAAATAATTTCAAATTAAGGCATTATGTCACGAAATTTAACTTATGGCCTATATATTTTTATTAAAATACCCCGTATGGACGTATGCAAATTGCCTCAGTATATTTCAAATGCCATATGAATAACATTTATTTTGTTGAGGGTCTTTTTATGTTTTTCGTCAGCTTATGGACATGGACAGTTGTCACACTTGTCACATTTAAATGAGTATCCATCCATCCATCCATCAGCCACAGGAAGTCCACTGCTGAACATAGGCCTCCCCCAACATAGGCCTCCCCATAAATGAGTATACCTTGGAAAAAAAGAGTACTATGCGGACAATTGGCATTAAAGAAAAACAATTATGGCAACACTATTAAAAATGCCATTGTGTTCGTTGAATTATTATAAACGTAGGTATTTCTATACATTTTCGTGCGGTTTTTCTTTGTTTTGTGATATAAAATAAAAATAGAGACTATTAACAACAGTAAATAAAAATAACAAGCATCTTAACATTTACGTCGTAGTATATCGGGTTGCCATGTTATGTTAATTCGATCTTAGAGTCCTCATCAAAATTAGACTCTTTTTTGCTAAGCTATATGATGAAGTATACTCGTAGATGTGATGAACGGAAAGAGTGGAGGTCATTGGCTACTTTTCTTGGACATAACATCGTGTGTAGAGTAGACTACTATCGACCTTTGAGAGACATGGACTAAATGGATGGGGGAGAGTAGCTTATTAGATGTCTTCGGCAATCTCACTGACCAAACGAAACGCGAAAACGAAGTATAACCAAGTTTTATTTTCATGTTAATGGTACGATACTATATACGATATATTATTAAAATATAAACAGCATGACGAAATACGAACTTAAATACTTCATCTTTACGATGGAAAAAATAAATCCAATCGATTCTACGATCAATCAGAAATGATTCGTGCACGACTGTCTCTCACTTAATAGTGGAAGCCGAATCACAACTGAATTTCTTAATAACATTATCTCCAACTTTATTAACTTTTTCACAATTTAAAAATAAAGAAACGTTTATGCAATGTTTATTAATTATTTTATTTATAACAATATTATATCAGTTTCTTGGTACCCTGAAAATAGCGTGACTAGAACTTAAGTATATGAATCAGTTTCATGGCATCCTAAAAATAGCGTTGACAAGATATAACGGGTATTAACATTTTCCTATAAATTACAGATGATATCAGAAAACAGGAGAAACGTGGAGGTGGTTGGAGTGGACTACGATATCCTGATGCAGTACATCAGACATCAGTCACCAATAGTCGCCGACCTGGACGGACGCGTACAAATCGACAACCCTTGCATAGTGTAAACTTTTTATTAAAGTTTTTTACAAGAAATTTTTTTTTTTTCTTTTGGTAGAATATTCGATACGCATGAGTACCAAGGTATATTATGATGTAATTTTTTATACACCCATTTGTTTTTGTTTTTTGGTTATCTGACGATGGTGGGATATTCTTATACCTATAGCTACCGTAGATGTATATTACAAGATTTTCGTTAAATGTAACTACGGCATATTATTATGTTTGAAAACTTGTCATAGTGACGTAAGTGTGTCGGGTTTCCTTTGCAGCATGTGTATATCCAGTTTCAACCAGTTCGACATAGTTATGACGACCAGCAAGAGTCATCAATCTCTCTCCAGTGGATATTCTATTTAGTTATTTTAAATATTTTTTATTTACAATGAATGGCGAGACGAGCATGCCGTTTTCCTGATGGTAAGCAATATGACCTTTCATAGACAGTAGCAAAACAAACAGCACCATGAGTAACAAAACAACGCTTGGCATTCCACTGCGCTCGCCATCCTGAGACATACGATGTCAAGTCACATTATATCCAGTAGCTATTCTAGCTACAATGTCTGGCTAAATTGCATTTACTGTGCATGTTTGTCATATTATCGTGCCATTACGTATAATAAAAAAATACCAATATTTAATACTGATTCTGTATTTTCCTCAAACAATTCTTTCTCCATTGATCTGTAAGGAACCTCTACCTAATTGAATTATCCCACGACGAGAAAGAAAGAAAATTAATTCAAAGCAATTTATATAGACAGTTAAACAGAACCAAACCTAGTGATGCATTCTGAATACCAATTGAGAGTTGTACAAGACTAACGAAAGAACGTGGAATTATCGAATAAATTCACGGGAGATTTAATTGGTGTAATAAATTTTGCTGAATTGATCGGCTAAATAGCAAAAAAGGAAACTAGCTCATTGGAATAGTTTTTCACGTTCCGAATAAGAGTTCTTTTCATGAGAATAAAGTAGTTAAATGGTTGAAATACTTTCGAATATCTCCTCGTAGGAAGCTGTACGAGGGTTTAACTATAATTTGTCCTTTGTTATATTAAATCATTTTGCGAAAGTGTCAATACCTGATCTTTAATATTTCCTCTCCTACTCTCTTTCGCTATCTAAACATCATCAAAAGACGGCAAAGAACAAAAAATAACTCAGAACTTCTCTCTCCTTTTCTCTCTCTCTGATCTGATCTCTGACTCTGATATTTGTTGTCGATAGTTATGCTGACGGCGATTACTGACCATCAAATAAAATCTAGCGTCGCTAAATCGCTTCCCTGCAATAGTTTATCAGCATTTATTTTAGTATAAGCAGCTTATTTTTTTTTTTTCGTGAAGTATCTTGTATTAATGAATGTTATGTACAAGAATTTGATACGCTGTGTAAGAAAAAATACGCCAATATTTGCAAAATAATTTTATCTTATATTTGTCGATATACTACACTCAACATCAGGTGCAGAATGTAACATAAAAAATATTAAATTTTTCAGAGATAAGAAAATGATTACATATTCTATAAAAGTGGCAGCGAGCGCATTTGCCAGTCTCGTTAACACGAATGCCGCTGAATGGCACGACGTGTCAATAGGCAGCCAGTATATGGCAAACTGGAGCTTTTCGGTCACAAAATTTGCGGTTAAGCAGCGACTTAATTAAAACCGCCCTATTTAGATTTTACGACGCGTGTGTATATATGAGGGAATTTAAAACGTTTAATTACTTATTAATGCGGACTTAGGATTGAAAAAATGAATTACAATAGTCATTTTAATTTAGGCTGAAATGGTGTAATAATATAATAGGTTATTTTAATATATTTTTTATTATAAGAATTCTTGCGGATGTAACTCGTATGCATCCAAACCATTGCCAGGCCAGGCTGGCTACAAGCTGGTTTCCCGCGAATGGCCAGAGAAAACGCGCAAGACCGAAGATGCGGTGGAAAGACGAGTTGGATGCATTCGAGCCAAAATGGCAAGAGCTCGCTGAGGACAAGGTCAAGTGGAGTAACAAAAGGGAGGCCTTTGCCCAGCAGTGAAAAACATTATAGGCTAATAAAAAAAAGATTGTGCAACCAACACATGGCTAATTTGATGGCATTTGTTTATAATACTAGCCCATGAATGATAGTGAAACTGCAGTTATCAACGTGGTTCAAAATTCTCTTCTAAACTGGGGGGGTTACTATATGATCCGAAACGAAGTTGGAATGTTCGAATGTCGTACATAAAACGAGACGAATATGCCTAGGTACTCCACAATAATTTCGAATCAATCGTATTTCGTAACCATAGAGTAAGTTCGGAGTGAATAATAAGTATAATAAAGAATAGTCTTGATTTTTAGAAGCGAAAATCTTTGTTTCGGATTACAGCGTAATATGTAACGGTACATGCTCTCACATAAAATTAATAAAATATTATCAATCTTTAAAATTACACATAATATGTAAATTCTAAATAAATGCAACTATATTTAAGGACCATAAATATATGTTCAGGTTTTCAAGACCAACAAACAAACCCACATAAAAACAGCTGAAATAAAATAAAAGAAACTAGACTAACCATTTTTGAACTCATCTCGAGTGTACTGTTATGAGGGCGTTTTTCAAAACAAATAATGAAAGATGGCGGTCCTAAACACATATAATTATATTGTTGGCGAAACTCAGCATTTCGTAAACGAATTTGCACGAAGCCCACATACTCTTTGAGCTTGGCCACAATTTATGCCTGTGTTGGAGATATGTTTGGCTTGGTCAGCGTTTAAAAATATCTCCTGTACCAAAAGTTATTATTGTATTTTAGGTTTATCAATGTAAATATGTTGCAGCTCTCCTTTAATTTTATGTGATTACCATTTTATCAGGGGCTTTTTGTTCATTACCTGTCATTTTTGCACACTCTTCATTACACTTTGAACTATTGATGCTGAGAACAAATCCCCTTATTCACCCTTGTGAATAACCCTTGTTTCCGGAAGTTTAAGTAAAGTAAAATGTGGGTGACATTAGTAGCTCTCTTATCCCATATATAGTGTCTTTTTATTTTTTTATTTCTTTTTCTGAAACCAACAAATTCAAGCTCATCCAAAGTTCAACTAAAATTTATTAGCGGGTGGCAGAATTGGGAACTAGAAATATGTTTTTTTAATATTTATTTATTGTAATGTTTGCAATATGAGCAACAAGCATTTATCTGTATCTGTATCAGCCCATAGACGTCCCACTGCAGGGCACGGGCCTACTCTACAATCGACAGTACGATTGAGAGTGGTTAGGCCATATAGTCCACCACGCTGGCCTAGTGCGGGTTGGCGGACTTACATACCATAGAAATTCTTATAAACCGCTATGGTATGCAGGTTTCCTCACGATGTTTTCCTTCACCGTGTTAGTGCGTGGTGATTGACTATCAATACACACATGACTCCGAAAAGTCAGAGGTGTGCCCTGGGATTTGAACCCGCGACCACCGTGAACATGTTGGCAGCCGCGTCTGGTCCGTTTACCAACAGGCCACCACGCACTGCAAGCATTTATACTGTTAATCTAATATTATCAACATTTCCAATATAATAATATAAAGTGACAAAAATATTTTTATTATTTTGACAACAGCGCTTTCTGCGCCAAAATATCGTAGAGGACCTGAATATTTTAAAAGAAAATAAATTATGATTAACCCACGTAAAGAAGAATAAAAAAATAGTCTGTAATTAGTCTATATGATACTTATTGTATTCTTATATTTATATAACTCTATTATACAGCCTACGTGGCGCAGTTGGTTAGACGCCGCCTGTGAAACGAGAGGCCGCGAGTTCAATCCCCGCACCGAGAGAAATGTTTGTGTGGCCCACAAAGATTTCTTCCGGGTCTGGGTGTTTGTGAGACCGAAAAGTCTCTCGTAGTCCCTGACACCCTCGATACAAGACTTGATCTTAGTGTGGGGCCAGGACTATGTATGTGACTGTTGGGTGTTATTTATTATTATATCAAGACTACTACTATAAATATTTTCCTAACTGGATACAATATTCACTTGCAATAATTCATGTCAGGTTTAACGACACTTCTCTATACATAATATCAGCCGATAATGCAACAGCATACATACTTAAACAGATCCCACACGGCAAAGTCAACAGACCTGTAATAAAGTGGAAAAGTTGATAATGACACTAACTTTGCCGTCACGTAGACCGCTAATATTGGACTATGTTTTATTCGATATAAATTATTAGCTGCAGTTTAGATCACATTTTTTTATCGCATTGAATGGCAAGACGAGCATGCCGTTCGCCTGATGGTAAGCGATACGACCGCTCATGAACAAAAGCGAAACCAAACAACACAATGATTTATTTTTTAAATTGCTATGAATGGCGAGACGAGCATGCCGTTCGCCTGATGGTAAGCGATACGACCGCCCATGAACAGTAGCAAAACCAAACAACATCTTGAATTACAAAGCAATGCTAGGCATTCCACTGCGCTCGCCATCCTGAGACATAAGATGTTAAGTCTCAATATGTCCAGTAGTTACTCTGGCTACAATGCCCTTCAACCCGAAACACAACAGTGCGTTTACACTGCTGTTTGACGGGAGAAATAGACACTGCGGTGGTACCCACCCAGATGGCCTCTCACACATGAGAGACCAGTAAAAAATTTACAAAGCAACGCTTGGCATGCCACTGCGCTCGCCATCCTGAGACATAAGATGTTTATACTAGTAGACAAGATGTTAGTCTAGTAGTTCTACATATCGTAATAAAGACCAGAGCTTAATTACCTTTTAGTATAATCACTACTAAATCGAGTTAGAGCGGTTTTCGAAAACTCATAGTAGCCTCGGTACAGGGTTAGAAACAAAGCTTTCACGGTAGCCCTGAGCACTTGTACTTGACAACGTAGACATTAAGGCCTCTACTAGGCTATATTTATATTTCTCCAATATAATTTATACGGTATTTTAAAGGGGTTTCGGCAAGATTGATATTAAGATATACACTGACTGTGAACCATAAGCACCCTGGGTTTGACAGGTACAATTTATAGTGTTGCAAGGCAAAAAAAATGTATTTTCATATGCCTTAAGGTACAGGCATCCGTGTCATCTGAATGTCGCCTTATTAGTCCAAATTGCAAAATCTCGGCTTTTTATTCTGGGGTCAGGAATAAATTTTAACTTTATGTTTTACAGATTGAAAAATCTTCTATAATTGGCTTTAAGATTGTGCGCAACTTGTCGATAGTCTTGCCGCGTACAAATCTTGCAAAAATATGCCCAGCGAAATAATGGTATTTATGGTATTATCATCAATAATATTAACGATAAACATAAAGATTAAAATAAAGAAAAAAAAATAAAGATAAGAAACAAAAGATCTCAAATCTGAGGTAAATAGCTATCCAATAAATAAAAAATATCCCAACTTCTACTCCGCCTTAACAGTCTGTTTGACGACTTAATGTCTTTTCTAAGTATTAACCGTAATAGCTTTTCACTTTGTTATATCGAGAGTAGCCTTTTTGAGATAGCCGTAATGTTCTTCGAGGACTATTTGTCGTTTTAACTCATAATTAATATCTTTACTTATGATTTAAGAGCGCTATTTTGTTGCTAGAGCTAAGTGCTACTTATTAAACGTTTAAGAGAGCGCTAAGTAACATTTTAGCAGACAAAGGTTAATCCACAATCTTATTGTTGTCAAATAGTTTTACACTAACATTTAAATTTGAAAATACAATAATACAGAACTGTATGAGCTTCACATGCACCCTTTTATTTTTTCTAAATCTTTAAAAATCGACCTCTATGTTTCAGGTTATTTCAGTCATGTTTAATAATTATGATAAGTTTCCATCACATGAGCCATTTGCCTAAGTTATCCCAAAAACAATACAAACGTGCTTGGTACCAATAAAAAATAAGCAATGTATAGTAAATGACCAGACATCATCTACTATGTGAAATCAATAATTTATCTACACCCACTACCCGCTAACCACATGAAGTGCAATCGGTTTCCACAGCAGTACAATTTTTTTATCATGCATCGTCGCAATATTTAAAAACAAAATTTCAACAACATAATATTATTCCCGTCAGACTCCGTATTATAACCCTCGTTGTAAAATTTCTCAAAACAAAACTAATTTCCTTAAAAATCCTCAAGTATAACCCTAAAAAACAGCTCGGATGTCACGTACATAGCCGGCATCGGCACGTCTGAGGAAGGGTCGTTATGACCCAACGTGCTATAGCAGTGGACATTACACCTAACCCTCCCGACAGGTGCGGCTGAATGTTTTTATTAAACTCGGTATTGGCGCAATGATTTTTGTTTTCGCAGCTGAGACCGATATTTCCGTGTAAAAATTCATCGGATATTTTTGGTGATTTTCGCGAGGTAAAATGGTTGCTGAAAAATATCGATACAAAATATAGAAGAGTTTATATATTTAGGCCAAATAGTCTCCTTGACAACAGGCAAGACCAATAGGTTCAGCGTCGCATAGACGAAGCCTAGAAGTGCTACTGGGTTTCTTAAAAAGTTTCTTAAGGGTAATCTTCCAATTTCCCTTAACCGTAGATTTTCCGACATGCATGTTTTACCAATCCTCACCAATGATGCTCAAACTTTCTGACCGAACTTCAAAAATCCAGGCTCGGGGTTTGCAAATTAGCTAAGGAGGACAACATGCTAAGCATAACAGGCATGGACAGAATACCAAATAATACATTGCACTCCAACTGATTTAAGGATTTTGGGAAATCGGCCAAACTAAAGTGCGAATGGGCGGCAAACGTGACTTGGATGCACCCGAAAAGGTGGGGGAAAATTGGCACAATGATGGCAAAAGGTGACCAGGTAGACCTCAAAAGAGATAGCGCGACCACCTTGACCACTTCAGTAGCGTTTGAATTAGTTGGATATAACATCTTCTAGAAAATGAGAAATAATAATCACACGTCTTTAAGTGATAAAAAAAGAAACTATATTTAATATTAAACAGTGTATTAATGGCCTAACCACTCTCAATCGTACTTTCGATTGTAGAGTAGGCTCGTGCCCTGCAGTGGGACGTATATGGGCTGATACAGATACAGTGTATTAATGTCTCACATAATTAATGCTAACCTAGTAACATAACAAAATAAGATTACACAGACAACCCTAAAATCTAATACCAAACGACGTATGAACCCAACCCAATAACACATCACACTATGTACTAACACGTAAAATAGCAACTAAGGCAAAATAATAAAGCGTATGTCTTAACACAACACGTTTCCTTTAATCTAAAACCGTCAGTTAAATTGCTGAGTACGCGTTAATTTGCCATCCTTTGACTATAAAGAGACACATTGTCGTCGTGTTTACCAAACTCATTATCCGTCTGCGTCCGTGGGTTGAGGGCAAACTTTTAGTGACAATTTCATTTGTACCATCGACATCGGAATCTATTGTTTTGGTGCAGAGTTTTGAGATGATTAGTAATTATTATTTTCCAATCTATTTAGCTTAACTGATTTAAAAAATAAACTTGAATACATCTTTGACTGGGAACTTTTATGAAGTATTGCAAATGTATATAAAGTCAACAATGCCGTTGAGGATGGGCCATCGTAACAGGCCAAAAAGTTCACTCCCGAAGAGTAGTTTTTATGCTACCGCTTGTAAAACTACAAGCTAGATCATTTTGGAACATGACTGAGAAGTGGCAGAGACTCGGAATCTCTTCATCGACTCTCACCAATCTCATTATACATTCACGTCGCTTCTTGCGTATGTACTTATTGTAAAATTATGATTTCGTACAATTAAAATTGTGGGTAATATGAACTGTGTCTCAAAGAATACAGTCTCCATTTTCATTTTCTTGAATAGTTAAGATGTCAATATCCTTCAGGTTCAACAACATGTCTGTCTTAGGCTCTTGAAAGTGCTGCACAAACAACGTAGCAGTGTGTCACAATGTAAACGAGTGTGTAGTACCCACAACTATCAAGAGCTTAGAGCATCCATTTACCAACCGATTGAACGCGGTCCCTGAACAGAAATAACTATTTCAAACTGCATTGCATTGCGTCCGAGAAAACAATTGAATTCATAACGAAGAATTTTAAAAAGGTTATTTTGTTAGCATTTGTTTTTACTTGTATTGCAATTTGTTCGGTTTGATGTGCTAAATGGATTTGTTGATTGCAAAACTTTCAAGTTATTAAAGATTTTAATATGAACACTGTGAGTTAATGAATTTTGACTAGCATGCCTTGCACCTTAGTGTTGACTTACTGTCCTGCATAAAGACCGTGGTCTTAATCATAGATCTAGAAATTTATTTTAATATTAAACTACAAATACATATATCTATATTGTAGTTTTGAAAGTAATATCATAAAGAGCCACCGGCAACTAGAATATTCTTGGAATATTCTAGTTGCCGGTCCCACATCTCGAAATCTCATTAATGGCAAACTCTGGTTATTCTTTCTTTCTTTCCAGATAGTCACGAATATCATGCTACTAGCTAAAATAGGTATTCATTCTTTATCTTTAGGCGTTATCCCGGCCAGTGCCAAGGGCCACCTTCCGGCTGAGTCTCCTGCATTACGCCCGGTCTTTGGCATCCTCAATAATGTCATTTCTCTCATGTTGCTTGACGACATCTAGCCAGCACATCTTCGGTTTAATCTCGGTCGAGAACCTACAATGTTGAGGTTCTGTCTGAGAATATGACCATACCAAGACCATCTCAAGCGACATTCCTAGATTTTAACAGCCACATGGATGGATACTCTAGCTAATTATAAGGTTTTATTACAAAAAATATACTAAAAGCATACAAAACTACTGCCAGTACTACACCATGCATATAGACGAACTAGAACGTTGTCAATTTCGGTACACCTTGCTTCAGTGTGTCCTTAAAACTTTGACCATTACCAACTCGTTCAACTTCTGGTTTTGTTACGTGTTCGCTTTGATTAGTCTACTCTACTGTTTTCGCTTCATTCACAAAGTTTATTTTCAATTAATTTGCTAATTTACTCGTTAGGACACGATAGTAAACGCTTTGAGGATATACTCAAAGACGTAATAATGTTGCATTTTAGATATTTATAGTTTTAAACTATATTTTGTTTATTGACTAAATGATTTTAAATGAGCGTGGTCTTTTCGTTTTGAACGGGACGTCCTGCCTAGCCTGGACTCTTGTCGTACGTTTAAAAAAAACAATAATAAATACGCCCAAAAGTCACAAATATAGTTCTGACACCACATTAAGAGAAATTAAGCTTTGTGTCGTGGATGTCAAAAAGAGAGACTTTTTGGTCTCGTCAACATCTAGATCCGAAACTTGGTGCCGGGATCGATCCAGTGGCTTCTCGTTTCACAAACAGCGTATAACCAACTGTGCCACGAAGGCTGTCATTGTATCTCAAGACCAACCTCTAACTCACGGAGGAAATCGACGTGAAGCGACAGCTTGACAGTCGCGTTTCGTATATTGAGTGAGATTACCGGATGCCAAATTCCCTGTTCCTCTTCCCATCCATTTTTCTTCCCGCTCTCCTCCCGATTTGATGAGCCGGCAACACATTCATGATCCAATTATTGATGTTCATGGGTGGCAGTGGTCACTTAATATCTGGTGACCTGTTTGCTCGGTTTCCGTACCTATGCAATAAAAAAATACAGTATTTAATTAAAACAAATCTCTTTGTAATCCCATGAAAGGTAGTTTCCTAAGTTTTCCTTTTTTAATTTAATCTCAGCGCTTGGGTTAATGTAATCCGCGTGTATTTAATGCTGCTTCTCCGTTGCGTGGTAATTAACTTTCAACCGGGTAGAATAGAGTTTGTGTAACTATTGCATAACTTGTAGGGTTACAATTTACTGCTTATGTAGTAGGTAATTCGATAGGTCATCATGTTCACCTACTTAAATAATTTACCTTAATATATAATTAAATTTTTAATTGCAATGAATGGCGAGACGAGCATTCCGTCCGCCTGATGGTTATAGCCGCTCATAAACAATAGCAAGACCAAATAATAGCTCGAATTACAAAGCAATACTTAGCATTCGATTGACTCAGTGGTGTGATGATTACTACCTGGGATCTACCGAATTGTTTTTAGCTGTTCTATTTTTCCAATAATTCTATTTAACATTTTTTATTTATTTAATTGATAAAATAAAACCTTTCCGTTTCGCACCTAAGACCAATTTACTTAGTTTACGCTATTTAAGATGAAAAAGACTGAGATACAGCATGTCACCGTAAAGTCTAATACCAGATGCAGATTTAAATATTGCAGACTTTATATTTTCCGGTAGCAGGCTCGTAGAATTCTTCAGAGAATTTAAAAAGATTGTTAAGGACGCCACGCAAGCGGGACGGAAAGGAACAAATCCCGCCTGCACAAGGATATCTGAATATAGTCTAACTGAAATGTTTACTAAAAATTTTCCATTGGTAAAAGGCTTAAGTTGGAAACTGTTTAGCATAAAGCCGGGCATGTAGTGTGGTTTTAGGATTGTACACTTCTATTTTTTGCGCTTGTTCAAAGAATTGCAACTAATTGGTATTATTCAGTGTCTTCAACACGAAAGCTGTGTGATAGTAGGGTTTGGTAATGTCGTTGTCGATACTATTTTTCATATATTGTATAGTTTGTTTGAATGTTTCATAAACAGTATAATGCCTTGAAAAACTCCTGGCGTGATTTGTACGTCGAAGACTTTGTAGTTTATTAAAGACGTCAATGGAAACAATTAATTAAGGTTATATTATGCAAGTTTTTCGAACCAAATGTTTTACCTATACAAGAATCAATTCTAAAACCATATGACATCTGCTGAAATATAAGTTTTTTTTTCTACTTTTATTCTTCCTAAAAATAATTCTCATTACATTAACTTCGACTCATTAATGTATTTATACTGGTAGTAGGTCTTTTATATGTAAGAGGCCGTCTGGGGGGAGGGGGGGTACCTACGCAATGTTTATTTCTCCCGTCAAACAGCAGTTTAAACACACTGTTGTGTTTCGGATTGAAGGGCATTGTAGCCAGAGCAACTACTGGACATATTGATACCTTACATATTATGTCTCAGAATGGCGAGCGCAGTGGAATGTGAAGCATTGCTTTGCAATTCAAAGTTTTGTTTGGTTTTGCTACTGTTCATGAGCGGTCGTATCGCTTACCGTCAAGCAAACGGCATGCTCATCTCGCCATTCTTGCAAAAAAAAAAACTCCTAAAAACCATTAATTCATCCGTTAAACCTTTGTACATACATTTCGCTATTATGATCACGCCCGAAACCTCGATCAACAATTTACAATATGCCATTTATAGTTAATATACTGTAATATGTTTCGCATAAATAAGCTTAGCGTACCCGATCGAGTACATTAACCAACTAAACGTATTAGTTATGTACAAATTAATTAACAATCTGATGTTTCGCTGCAATGAATATGAGGATATGTACTTAGAAGAGTAGTTTCATGCGTTTTATGTAGAATAAGAATGTTGAATCTGTTGGAGAAATGTAGCCTCCGTTATGGTTATTTTTAAATTACACTGGAGAGTAGAAAAATGTTTGAGTTCTAATCTATAAATAAAATTGAAATGTCTGTTTGTAAAGTTAAAATAAAAAAAATGACCAACTACATATCGTTATATACACGATACCTATAACGAAAATGACCTTAGAACTGTCTGTCTGTCTGTTTGTTCCGGCTAATCTCTGAAATAGCTGGACCGATTTTGACGGGACTTTTATTGTCAGGTAGCTGATATAATAAGGAGTAACTTAGGCTGCATTTATTTTAGAAAAATAAAGTTTTTGTTAAATTCCACGCGGACGAAATCGCGGATACAGCTAGTTTTGATATAATATTGTTGTTTTCTAGCCTTAGTTACAGTACTTCAATTATACGCTTGAGTCAGTTAACATCTTTTTTATTTTTCAATCTTTATCTACAAAGCATTTAACATTTTCTAATTATTATTTCAACAGACTCTTATAACAAATTCGTTCAAAGTTATTTTTATAAATTACACATAGTGTTTTATAACATAATACAATATTTTAAGGACCAAATTGTTCGTAATAAATCAAATAAAAGTATTTTAAATTGAGTTATTCATTATCAGTTATCACGTGACTGAAATAGCGATTGAAGCACGCTAACCTTATTGCCCGAGCGGTAAGATCGTAGTATCACGCGTAAACTATTTATCTCGATATTTTTTTACAATAATACGGCCGTAGCTAGGGGAGGGCATTGTGGGGCACTGCCCTACCTTGAAATCACAATGGCCTATCTTAAAAATACCAAAAACTAAAATATAATTAACCCAACCAACCACCCAACAATTAATTATTACCTAACTCTCACTCATACGTGGATCTCTACATCCAAATCTAGAAGTTCAACCATCTATGTCAGTATACGTGGTGATTTATTTAGAAGCCCTTGCTTCGAGGGCAGATCAATAATGATATTCTTTTACTTCCGCCCTACCTGTAACCAATACTGCCCTACGTCAAATTCGACTCTAGCTACGACTCTGTACAACAACGATAATATTTTATTACTTTCATCACAATGGAGGCTGGATTTATCGTAAGAACTGACTAAAATCATTTCAATTTGATATAACGTGAAATTTGATCATCGGGCGATGACGTAGTTCCATGCGTAGTTCACAGTCGCGTGACAGTTTGGATCGTTTTAGCGGGAATTTTGCAAACTATTTTTATTTACATATTTTACAGTATTTAAGTTTGTTTTTTGTATTTTTAGGCAGATTTTTTTTTGTTTATATAGACACATCTATCTATAAAACAAAAGCAACACCAAAATACAGTCAACATCCCTATTGTTTGTAATTGTAGGCAAAATTATAGTAAAGTGTTCATAATTTCCTAGACAATAAAAAACTCACAATTTCTGTGAGGAGGAAGTACCCTTAATCGCAGAATAGTAACCTTAATGGTCTATGTTTTTAATTTTATCAATCAACATTATTCATCCAGCAAGAGCAAGGTCCGACACCCATACAGAAGGTGGATGGAAGACTTATTAAAGTTTCCAGGAAGTCGCCGGATGCAGGCCGCTTCAAACGAATACTTAATTGCGGAAATTTTGTAAATAATGGAAGGTATTCAATATTAGATTTCCTGGAAGCAGAAGAAAATATAGGACATTTATAAAGGTCGCAAGAGGCTGTTAGTTGCAAGCAGATGATATAGTCAGCTCTAAACGCTCTCCCTTCGGGTTCGATCCCCGCATCGAGGCAAATGCTTGTGTGCACAAGTTTATATTTCGGATCTGGGTGTTTGTGAGACCGAGACGTCTCTTGTGGCTCCTGATACGCACGACACAAGACTCGATCTTAGTCTGGAGTTGGGTCTATGTATGTAAATGCTGGGTGTATTTATGTTAGTCCATTCGTTTATCTCTTATTTATTGGAGCTTGTATCCTTTGTATTCTAGACTGCCATATATTTTTTTCCTTTTCATAAATCCATAGGTAGTCTGTAAAAAATGGCCTAGAGCGATATGACCATGGAGGTGCGACTTCTTACATGAAAAATATTGAAAACAATCATTTCGAGTCTAGCGCCACGCTCTGGCGAGAACGAGATCTTATCGTGTGAGTAATTTAAATGGATTTTTTAAATGGCGGTTGTGTGCCACTGAACCAAGAAATATATTTTGTAAGTTAATAATACTATAAACTTATATAAATTTAACCAATGTCTACTTGATATTGGTTAAAATTACAGGAGGTTATGGAAGATAAAGGAGGTTTTGAAATAATTACATAACAAATTGGAAATTTCGCTCGTTCGCCTAACGCGCCCTCTGATGGCGAAATCACGTCCAAAAGTAAAGAAAGTAGAGTTGCGCATCCATCTCTGTATATAATACTAATCTATGGATATGACTACCGCTTGTAATTTTTCAATTTCAGCCTTTGCTTTTATGTTTTTTTCGTATTTTGTGTGTATTTAAGAATAACACAAACGCATACAAATTCTGGAAGGGCTATAAAGAGTAGATGAATTCTTTGACATGAAGGTGATGAATCAAAAAACGAAATTTTTATTATATTTTATTCCCTTAAAATACCTATTATACACCTATTTCACCTACCAAAGGTTAGCAACGGCTTCGTAAATCAAGATTACTTGAACAATTAATTCTAGACGAAGCCCATACTATTTCTTGCGTAGTTAACGATCACGAAAACTGTCCCGGCTCATTTACCTCGTGTGTGGGTCGTAATGGCGGTCGATAACATCTAGTGTACCAAAAATTAACTCGACCATTAATATTTGCTTTTGTAAGGAAAAATAATGTGTATTTTGATGTATTTCAGGCTAAAATGAGATGTGGGGTACGATTAGTATTGTAGTGCGGTCTAAATATAATTCTAATTGAATATAAACTTTTGTAATGGTATACCAGTTTAGTATGAACCTGAGTTCTTTGGAAATTAAGGTCAGATTTGGAGTTTTGGCTAAAAATAAGCTGATATTAAATAATGCTGATAGTATATAAACAAAATGAAGGAAAATCTCTTAACGTTTTGCCAGTCACTAAATTCTTATATCCGAACAATTTATTTTTATCTTCGTCGTAGAATAATATAGTTTTATTTAAATCTGAGCAATCTAAAGTGAAAGCTTTCAGTGATAATCCTGGCTTAACCGATTATGTTTTTATATTAGAAATATAAAGAATTTATCTATCAAAGAACTATGCATTGTATGTCCACAGATCGATTAAGAGATGATAAGTTGATTACTTAAAGATGCCTTGTTCTAATTTAATGCTTACCTACAGAATTCCTCCACTACTATAGCGCCCAGAGTTTTTTGAGCTCGTAGTCATTATGGCGCAATGGTCCTTTTTTAAGAAAATAGTTGTAAAACCAGCCCAAGATTCCAAGTTGATGTTTTCGCCGTCCATCTTGGTGATTCTTTAAATTTGCGAATTGTGATAATCAATAACTGCTCACCGTAAACCGTTCTTCATTCTTTAGTTAACAAATGCAATCGAATCATTGCGACTTTCTTCATATAAAAAAGTTACAAATACTTTTTGAATACTCTAGAAGTGCTTGGGCACTAATCAAAGTCATGGCCCGTTTGACCACTATAATGAATTAGATACTAGGAGGATAGAACCTATAATTTCAATAGACCAGTATTTTACGCATCCCTTTGTAAACTCTAACATTGTTCATAGTTAGTACATCCCTTAGTAATTAAGCAAGGGCAAAGGCGTGTTGTCATTTGATTGATCCATTCAGTGGGTGTGAGCGTAATATATCAACGTCAACCGATCACTAAGCATCTGGAGGAATCATTGTGTCCGTGTTTTTGTTATAAGTACCTGCAGGTATAATTAGTTATGTTATGTTCTTTTATACCGCTTATTTGTGGTATGGTATTTGTTAATAACCTTTTGGAAAAAATTGTTTAAATGTTTATTTGTTCAGTTTAAAAGATGTAGTTGTTTCAAATTTTAATTATTCCGTTGTAAATTATGAAAGATTTTACAAATTTTTTTTGTTGTATGCCTTTATGGCGGGCCATAACTTTATAAAACAAGCCAATGTAAATCTTTATGTCCATCTTTACCAATGTACTACAATCAAATATTTTGAATTTGAAAAATGTTGTTTGTTTGGCAATATTTGTGATGAAATACTGAAATGAAATGCGTCCATTCTCGTATTAAGATAAATATTTTCGTACAATTAATAATGCAATCCTTTAGGTAGATACCGTGAAAAGTAATTTAACATATCGTTTCCAATTAATGGTATCGCAATTTTTTTAGGTCACATATTATGGTAATGGTATGCTCATAATTGAAATGAACTACTCAAATAATATATGATTCATAAAAACTCTATTTTTAGGACCATAAAAAAAGAAGCAGATTTAAACCAAAAAACTATCACTGGTGGTAGTTCCCTCGTATGTGAGAGGTCGCTTGGGTAAGTGCCACCGCGATGTCTATATCTCCCGCCAAATAGCAGTGTAATTACCCTGTTGTGTTTCGGTTTGAAGGACATTATAGCCAGAATAACTTATATAATATTGAAACTTGACATCTTATGTCTCGGGACGGCGAGCACAGTGAAATGCTAAACATGGCTTTGTTAATAAATAAAAAATAAATTAGACTACACAGCTAGACCAGATCTACAAATATTAACCACATAGCTAATTACAAATAAGATATAGATTTATAAGTAATATACAGCTGTATTTCCGCAGAGCACGTTAGTTTATAAGTTTCTGCCTGAGGGCCCGGAACCAATGTTCAAACTTCAGATGAGTTTTAGAAAACTACGTTTGCATTTGAAACTTGAACCGTGTTCTGTAAAATGAAACAAATGTTTGTATTCTTATGAATGTATGAAAGTTTTGAATCGTGAAAAAATATCCAATGATCAGAATATTTATTGAGGTCGCAAGAAGTTGCTTATAGGTATAGGCCGCTTCTAACAGGGTTTATGTGGCAAACCACAGGAGAGGCCTATGTGGACTTCTTTTGGCTGATGAGAGAGAGAGTATTTATAATACAATCTGTACCTAATTATTTTATTATCCCTACGACGTGTAAAAATATTAATTTGCCTTTGATAAAAAAGGGTACAAGACAAAACTTTAATTGTATGATCGGGACTACGAGTGTATTTATTGGGCTTATATTGTTAATAAGTGCACTTAGGAATTCAATCTATAATATTATAATATTACCCTCATCAATACGAGAAATCATTGCCGATTTTAATTTCATTTACTAATTTCGGGGAAGTCAATACTCGATATTACACTGGAATCACCTGTCGTCATGTGAAATAAAGGTTTCAAAATTACCTTCGTCTGTCTATTTGAATAGTTATAAGCAAAGTATGTGTTATATAGGTACAGTTAGTTCATAAAATAAGATTTCGGATAACCCAAACACGGCAATTCTAATAACTGATATATCCTAAGCGCAGTTTGTTACAACAACGACGTGCTAAAATGAGGTTGGCTAACATCCAACCCTATTATGAATTCCCTGGCTATATTTTTTTATACTAAACGGTCTTCGATACCGATAACTATTAGAATGGACTGTCAGAATTCGTTTCAGCTACGTAATATATAATATGTTTTTTTTTATTTATCTGTATCAGCCCATATACGTCCCACTGCAGGGCACGGGCCTACTCTACAATCGACAGTACGATTGAGAGTGGTTAGGCCATATAGTCCACCACGCTGGCCAAGTGCCTGTTGGCGGACTTACAAACCATAGAAATTTTATGTTCTATTTTTTATATTCTATTTTTTTACTTATAGCTATAAACAATTCTTTATTTTAGAAGATGTAGGCAGAGCTGCTACCAGACCTACCACGTTTTGCATTGTTTGTTCCATGCCACGATTTTGCATTGTATATCCCATCCCACAATTTTGTTAGGGGGCGAACCTATCGTTATATCAGGTACATTCCTACTTTGGTCTGACAATGAATAGAAAAATCCAATGTCACTATACGAGCCCGAACCTCAGAATTGTAATCGCACCGAAGTACAACTGAGCTACCGAGGCAAAAGAATTTTTTTAATGTGTTAATGATAATAGTGAAATCAGAAGACTGGTACACAAAGTATATTTGTTGGATACATATTAAGAACAGTTAGTGCACTATTATGCAGTGACGAGTATTGGCCAGTGAAAAGGAACACAACAATTTGTCTTCCCCTTAACAGAGATGATAAGAAAAATTTTATTGAACATATTTTAGTGATAATCATACCGAATATTTAGAAGTTAAGGTTTTTAAATGACTTATTAGTCATAAAGTTAGATTGTTATCAGAATTACATATGTATTATACAATAATAAATCGGGAAAAAATATATACAGACAGAGCATGAAAAGGCGAAAGATAATTTTCTTGTCAGTGGATCTAAAATTATATCAACATACAAAATGTATTCATAAGGATTCCTGGGAGTTACTCTACGATCAGAAATGAATTTCGAGTGTTCGAACTTCGTACGTAAAACTATACCAATGTGCTTAGGTACATCACAAAATTATCGAATCCTGTATCGGATATCGTAACTATAGCCTAAGTTCACAAGTAGTTCGATAAGTGTTGAGATAATATTGTATATTTCTATTGGAAACACAGTCACTAACGAAGATGACGCTTGTCTAATGTCTCTCCAAGAACAACCAGGAAGAAGTAATAACGTTCAAGTTTAAGTAAAAAAACATATAAGTATAATAAAATGTATAATTTACAAATTCTGAAGTATCATTAACTATATTAACAATAAGTATCATAGATAGCAGTAATTACTTTTCGAAATGGAAAACATAATTTCGGACGTCAAACTTCCGAATATTCGAAATTCGTTTCGGATCACAGAGTAACATCCCTAAGTACGATATACTTACGTGGGCGCTATAGCGGTTGTATTACATTAAATATTATTTTTGCCTCCGAAAATTAATTCAGCAACTCCTTTAATGATCATATTACCACTATTATTATTTTTTTTATTTTAGGAAAGCTTACAGACTAATTATATATATGAGTAGAAATAAATGAAAACAAAAAACGCTGACAACAAGGCTCCACCAATATATATTTAAAAAAATAATAAGCACAAAACAAAATAATAAACTAAGAATATATTATTATAGACATGATTTCTAAGAATTAATGATCCATATTATAATGCGTATATCTTTGTACTAGTAAAAGAATTCAATTGGATCGTACATTGTATTTTTAGGCTGTCTCGATATCTCTTTTTTACATTTGCTCATGTATTGCCTTGCCGACCCCGTGGGAAATTTACAAAGTATTTTATATTTTTTATAAGATATATTTCGCTGTTTTCGAATGCGCTTGTTCGTGAAAGTCATCCGTAATGGATTTGGAATAAAAGGGAGATGAATAAATCATTTCATCAATCAATTCATCGGTTTAAAAGTCGTTTTTCCTTTTTACTATTGTCACAAATCGTTTCTGACGACATCAAGGATAGAATCTTGCCCTTTGATGGTTTTTTTTTTTATTGTTTCTATGAATGGCGACACGAGCATGCCGTTTGCCTGATGGTAAGCGATACGACTGCTCATGAACAGTAGCAAAACCAAACAACACATTGAACAAAGCAATGCTTGGCATTCCAGTGCGCTCGCCATCGAGACATAAGAGGTCTCAATATGTCCAGTAGTTACTCTGGCTACAATGCCCTTCAACCCGAAACACAACAGTGCGTTTACACTGCTGTTTGACGGGAGAAATAGACACTGCGGTGGTACCCACCCAGATGGCCTCTCACATATGAGAGACCTACCAGTAAAATGGTGTAATATGGACACAGTTTGCAGACACATTCCTGATATTTTCTTAGTATGCATGAATATAACAAGATATTTTGATTACCTTTACCATATGTGAGAGGCCGCCTGAGTTTGAAAGACATTCTAGCCATAGTAACTACTTTGTCTCAGGATGGTGAACGCTTCTGTCCATGAGCGGTTGTATCTCGTCACGCTATTAATAGCAATTAAAAAATCTTCTTGCTGCTCTCCACTCTAATTTATTAAAATACCTCGCATCAGTTATTCTCGTAAAATATATTTTATGTAATATCTAGTCACATGAGTCAGATTAAAGATCCTAATACTACCTTTATTTATCATTCCACTGTATAGTATCCAAAGGACATTATAATAATTTATGCATATATTTGGTTGTAAACAAATTAGATTTTGTACAAAAATTGAACCTGCACTCTTTTAGTTACACAACTCAATGTACAAGCTGACATACATCCATTAAAATATTAATCAACTTCGGTGACATAAATACACAAAACCATATACACTACAATAAAGACGAAATATTGCAATACCATCCATCAATAAAAATAAAGTAACTCATAAAGCAACGTTAATAACACTAAAAGGATTCATATAACACACAATATAGCCGTGACGTCACAGAGAGCTAATAACGGATTTCATTATCTTTTATGAGAATACGTGGCTTGTAACGAAATGGGGGACTCACTTATATCCTCATTAACACTTTTATTGCCCTGACAGTTTGTCATGGAACTGTTATTGGCTATTAACGACTTGCTATAACGTTGTAACGTTATTTATAGCAGGTTTAGTAGCACAATTAGGGAGTTTTAATATTTTTTTCCGATTTGCACTGATTTTGTGTGAGAAAAAGCATGCTGTTTGTAACAATCTTGTTATTAAGAAAACGCTAGACGTAAAAGATTTCCTTACTGGTTTAGAATTTGGAGGAGGTCTCTTTATTAGTAATATTTATTGTAATAAAACCATGTTATTATTGGATTTATACTTTAGTTTTGAACGTTCAAATTTAAGTAATTTTATTAGACACTTATCTTTGATGTTCAAACGTTATTCCAATAAGTGATCCTAACTTTTTGCTAGACTTCAAACGTTGTTACCGAAGTCTAGGTGACCTTACTAATCTCCTGTCTATTCAGTATAACTCAACTTTGATGTTAGTGTTATAGGTACGGACTTGGGGGAATCAATAGCAAGCTCCTATTTAATGTGTGTCCAGTCAAACATCTTGGCACCTTGGAAGAATGAGCAGAAGCATATCAATCAAGTCTAGTAGTACTACAAGTTTATTTTGAAATCCCATCCTTTCCGTATTCAAAACATAAAAGTAATTTTTAAACTGTTAAGAGGCACGAAGTTATGTGTGAAGGTGATCTTCGACCCTAACTATTACCATTTGATAACGAAGTAAGTTAATCGGAGTCTTATTACTTTCATATAGTCACTAAGAGAGAATCCCTATGTCTAGCGGTATATATTATATAAAAAATACAGTATAATCATTAGCGCTTGAACATTATATCATGATGTCGTGTGCTTAGAAATAAATATTGTTATATTTTTATTACGAGCCTGTATCATCCCACTGCAGGGCAAAGGTTCCTTTTTCCAACTTCCATGCATTCCGGTCAAGGTCTTACTTACTCCTTCCAATAGACATCCAATTCGTCTCACCATCTACGTCTAGGTTTTCGACGGACCTTCGGAACCTATTCTGTGGTGGTATTCGCTCACATCTCATTTGGCATGCGACACACGTATCCAGCCCGGTCCCATTTGAGTTTGACGGCTTTTTGACCAACGCTGATTAATTTGGTTCTGAAACGTATATCGTTAAATAGTAAATATTCTGTATCTGTATTAGCCCATATACGTCCCACTGCAGGGCACGGGCCTACTCTACAATCGACAGTACGATTGAGGGTGGTTAGGCCATATAGTCCACCACTGGCTGCTGCTGGCCTAGTGCGGGTTTACGGACTTACATACCTTAGAAATTCTTATAAATGGCTATGGTATGCAGGTTGCCTCACGATGTTTTTCTTCACCGTTTTAGTGCGTAGTGTTTGACTATCAATACACACATGCAGTAAATATTATTTGATATAATTCCAATAAACTCTCCAATACAATGACCCCCATCATCAAATATCAGAAGCCATCTCTGCAGTGTAACGACGCGTAGAGGACGCGGAGATGCGGTCACTCAGGACTCGTCCACAGCCGACATATTAAATCAAAATAAAATTTCATCTATTCGAGATGGGATTAGTCCAATCTATTTAGTCTAAAATAATTAGTATATTAGCTAGTGTATTGTGCTAAT
Organism: Hyles lineata; assembly: GCA_030180105.1. Lineage (NCBI taxonomy): Eukaryota > Metazoa > Arthropoda > Insecta > Lepidoptera > Sphingidae > Hyles > Hyles lineata. The sequence goes on from JARJEE010000023.1 coordinate 3,801,885, forward strand.
AGAAAAGTATAATACTGCCAGAAGGTTAATATATTACATAACTTTTCAGGACTCGTAGACAGCCGACATATTGAATCAAAATAAATGTTCATCTATTCGCGATGGGATTAATCCAATCGATGTAGTCTAAAATAATTAGCATATTAGCTTTTTAGTGTATCGTGTCAAACATAAAAGTATAATACTGCCAGTAGGCTAATATATTACATAGCTTATAGTAAGTAAAAACCTAAGTAAAAAAGGTAGTCTATTAGCATAGTTTGCGAATAGACTACCTTTTTACCTACTTTTGCTCCATTTCTAAATGAAATTAGTATACAATTTTTTTTTAATGTTAGAGAATGATTTTAAATCCTTTTATAAAATATTCCGGCTACAGCATATATGAACAAAAGTAAACCCGACGAACTATTATTGTCAATATTGCCAACTCATCTTTCTACTTTGTATATACAGATTTTATCTTGTGTTTTCTAACAACAAATTCCAGTCACTACAATACATACAGATCAAGACAAAGGTTATAAATTAATTGTCAACATATTACCCAGAATAGTCTTACTGCATGGATTTGCCTGAGTTCTCTTATTATCCTCACATACATGTCGCAGTCTAGCACCGGCCGGCCTAGGCACTTGACAGCTTATCTATTTTAATTTCTTGTGGTACGAAGCACAGGCGGTAGCGATTAATTCAATATTTCTACAGAACAGTTGAATATGGTACTTTATTCATCTGTTCTGTGAATATTTCCATACTGACATGACAAACAATTGACTACAATACAAATGAGTTTCTCCAAAGTGATCATTGAGTAACGTGGGTTTTGTAGCTGATAAAATCCGGCGTAATTTACTTAAGGTGGGTGACCAAACATGGAAAAAAGATTCGGATACAATTAAGCTGGAATAGTTAAGTTACCACAGTAGGAGATAAAAATCTCGCATTGGGGAACACTACTTGAACTGTCATTATCATAAAATACAGTATAGTTTCTTGCTCGTGCCAATTTGAATAAAGTGCAAATTTGAGTGCTAAGTGAAGAAAAGAGAGAACTAAATTAGCGATTTAATTATATAAGTTCCAAAATATGTACATAGAATATTAGATTATAAGATACACATGGACTGTAAGAATGTTCGAGAGCAAGATTATATTTTGTCTAAAATCAATTTATTATGAAGTAGAGATAACAATAACTGACTAATAATAATCTTTTATCAATATTTTTGTGATAAACAAAACAATGAATGAAACGCAAAAATATAAATTGTGTCATTGTTTCGAAAATCACTGTAAATAAAATTAATGACTAAACTTTGTAAGAAATCTTAATTTTGTTTTACTTTTAACGTGCTTTACTAATTTGAATATTTAACAAGAAAAACAATAGGTCACAACAGCACCTATTATTTTCTTTATTCATAAATTGCTGTTGTAAAAATACAAAACAAAATATAACCAAATAAAAACCTCTTTTAACACTTCAAACTTTTAATACAAGCAAAACCTTTTTAAACAAAATTTAAAAGTAATAAATATAAATCATTCGAATTTCAATTCCACGTCTTCGAAATTCAAAACAAATCGAATTTCGAATTCCATAAACAATTTTTCATTGCCGCTGGTTCCCGCCACACGCGCCAAAACCGCAAAGCTAGCATCTCCAGGTGTGGAATTGAGACAGTATAAACTAACCGAGATTGGATGCGGCCAATCCCACTGTATCTAATACAAAGTCCAAATTAGTCGGTGCGGTTGGCGCGGTCGCATGGGCACTTCACGCGCAGTGTTCGCTGATTGGGCTAGAGGCGATTGAACATGCCCCCAATAAGATAGTATACTTAATAGTTTGTTATGATTGCGCGAATTATGTATGTATGAAGCGAAATATGACAATTTATAAATAGTAACAAAAAATTAAAATAATCAGAAGTACTCCTTATATTAATTATCCAACAGATTATTTTATAGCAAGTTATTTCTTTAGAACGATAAGTAATTAGCTCTAAAATTCGATAAAACTTGACCTGCCTTGGTGGCGCAGTTGGGCTACAGTATGATTGCAAAACTGTGGTCCCGGATTCGATTCCCGGGTCGGGTAAAGTGATGTTGAATTTTTCTAATCATTACCAACCCGAAATCAGGGATTTGTGCCGATTTAGTGATAGGCTCGCCCCCAATTATATCATGAGACGGAAAAAACGTGGTGAAAACTGAGTGTTTTGCTTGCACCTGTGTCTGCCTACCCCTTCTGGTAAAAAGGCGTGAGTTTTTGTATATAAGGAAAAATACGCCTGTACAGACACAGACCATTAATTTATCCCGTAAATAAATTACAATAGAACTAAAATCCTTAATTCCTGTGTTAATACAATTCTCTTCCATTTGCAACAAAAACTAAAGCTGGATGTTAATTTAATATGTCCAAGTGACGGCAAACTCTCCAACTCGACCGAGTTTATTCCAACCGCAGTACTGTTGTCGTCAACAATTATTTATTTATGTTAAAACTAAGAGAAAACCGATTATAGTAAGTTCACTATTCATCTGAGGGTTTCGTCATTTCACTATAAATTTTTAAAATAATTATTAGACCCAACAAACAAATCGGGCATAGATTTTCTACGGTCTTCTGTCGCCGAAGGAGTTGTTTTGCAAAGTTAAAATAATAGTTCTGCTTTCATCACATTTTAGTTTTGGAACAATCCGGCAAAACCGTTTCGAAGGTAACCATTGCATAGCATCGGTAAGCGAGCATACATGTCACCTGATAGAAAGTGATCACTGCCGCCCATGAACATCAACAACGCTTGGATCATGGATGTGTTGCCGGCCCATGAAACTTGGGGGGAAGGGAAGGATAAACGATTTGAAGAGGGGAGGGGTATTGGGTGTCCGACAGCCTCACTCACCGGTCTCCTGTGAGAAAGTGGCACCGTCCCGGACGAGCCTGTCCATTCATGCTGAGTCATGACTGACAACAGCGTGGCTCTACCAATAAAACATTCTTCAATGGATACTTTACTCCATCTAGACTGCACTGCACTCACTATCAGATGTCATGTAGTTACTTTCACGTGCCTCTATATAGTTATAGAAATCTAATGTAATGAATAAGAAAACAACGTCTTAATCTATTTGTTTTGTGACGCGTAAATTTTGTCCAGTGAAATATTATGGAACGAAAATAACACCGAGCGCAATAGCACATTTAATTTTAAATCTTAAATCTACAGTATTATGCTTGATATTCACGTGGAGCTAGCTAAGTCAATAAATAGCTTAACATTCGCAACAGTTCACAAAACATCTCAAATACAAGAAAAATGACAAATTCGCGTTTTGTTTTCTGCTCTTTGAAGTATGAAATCAGTAAATCGAAAATGCTTTTGTGTTAGGGTCGGTTAAATGGGGGATAAATATAAAAGGTTATATGGCGACAGGGGTTTTACGCTGTATTTGTACTGTATCGGGCCAAATGGTCTACAGAGCGATGAAGAGGACTTAGACAATAGTTAACTACGCTGGTCTAGTGCGAATTGGCATACATATCTTTGAAAATTTTGGGAGAAATATCAGATATGCAGCAGCTGTCCTTACTACTCGTATGTTCTCATTTTCAATTATAGCATACACTAAAATTACATAAGAAACTTCGAAGTCAAAGGTATGTCGATAGATTGTTTGTCAAATTACCGGATGCCCAATACAAAGGGTATCCTCTTATCTTCCTTTTTCCTTACCTCTCTATTATCTCTTATTTGGCAGCCTCCGTGGCGCAGTCGATTAGACGCTGCCAGTGAATCGAGAGGCCGCGGGTTCGAACCCCGCACCGAGAGAAATGTTTGCGCGACCCAAAAATATTGCTTTCGGGTCTTGGTGTATGTGAGATAGATACCTACGACACAAGAGTTTATCTTATTGTTCGGACTTTATATGTATTTTGTATAATTTATTTATTATTATTATTATTATCTATGATCCAAGCGTTGTGGATGTTGATGTTGATAGGCGGTGATGATCAGTTTCCATAAGGTGACCTGTTTGCTCATTTGTACGTGTACTGTGCTGTACTGTATGAGCCCATATACGTCACACTGCAGGGCATATGCCTCCTCTGCAACTGAGAGTACGATTGAGAGTGGTTAGGCCATATAGTCCACCACGCTGGCCTAATGCGGGTTGGCGGACTTACATACCATAGAAATTCTTATAAACCGCTATGGTATGCAGGTTTCCTCACGATGTTTTCCTTCACCGTTTTAGTGCGTCGTGATTGACTATCAATACTTCAGGGTAAAGAACTTTATTTCTCAAACGAAATTTACCTAAAAATTTCACTTAATGAGACATAAAAAATATACAATTTATACATAGTCGTATTGGAAGAGCCTAACTTAGAATATAATAAAACCCTTTATTCGATGCATACTGAAATTTAAAAATTAACAAAACGAAATGCAATACAATATACAATTTTACTGACACCAGGTGGGTAGTAATTAAAAAAAACAGTTGTCGACAGTAAAGAAAGTAGAAGACGCGTGGATTTTTTTATTCTATAGATAAGCGTAACAGAGTCTTACTCACACGTTTTCGAAAGGGATTTTTTAAAATGCTTGCTGGACCTGAAAGAAAAAACGCGTTCGTTGACTTGGGTGCAAATCTTCGACGTCCAACACTTTGAGATTTACGGATTTTATTATTTATTTAAATTTTACATTTATTAAGGAAGTCTTGAAATTTGAATCGTTCATTCGCTTAATTAGAAACATTATCCTCAAAAAATTAATTAATCGCACAGACTTGAATTACGTTTTCCTTCCTTCTTTTTTTCGAGATCCGGTAAAAAGGAAGTTTTTTTTTTTGTTTATTATTAAAATATTTATGGTAAAGAGTGGTGCCTTAAAGTATTTTGTTCTTATTTAAAAAACATGAAGCCATTTACTGATGAAGGAAAATTGTGGCATTTTCTGTGTTCTTTTGTTGATATAATGTACATAGCATTAATACACAGTAGATAGAATTTTATATAACTTTCGATCCCCGTATAAACATTTGTGTGAACCAGAGGTATTTGTTCCGGGTCTGGGTGTTGGTGAGACCGAAAAGTCTCTAGTATTTCCTGATACCCACGACACAAAACTCGACCTTAGTGTGGAGTCAGGACTATGTATACACCCCCCCCCCCCTTATTGCCCCATCCCTATTTAATTTATTACACCGATCACATAATAACATAATTAAATATAATTAAAGAAAATAAAAATAAAACATATTTTGTTACATACTAATTAATTAATTCTAATGTCAATGCAATGACGAATTTTTTTAATAAAGTTAATTTAACATTTACTTTAGCATGATTTTCACGGTTTACTTTTCTAACTCCAAATTTACTGAAGTGCGTGGTGGCCTGTTGGTAAACGGACCAGACGCGGTTACCAACATGTTCACCGCAGGTTTGAATCCCGGGGCACACCTCTGACTTTTCGGAGGCATGTGTGTATTGATAGTCAATCACCACGCACTAAAACGGTGAAGGAAAACATCATGAGGAAACCTGCATACCATAGCGATTTATAAGAATTTCTATGGTATGTAAGTCCGCCAACCCGCACTAGGTCAGCGTGGTGGACTATATGGCCTAACCACTCTCAATCGTTCTGTCTATTGTAAAGTAGGCCCATGCCCTGCAGTGGGACGTATATGAGCTGATACAGATACAGATACAGTATACTTAGGTATGGGGTATACCTAACTGACACAAACAATTAAGCTAACAAATAAACAAACCCATATGACACACACATATTAAAAAAAACAACCGACTGCAAATCCAAACTAGGTACATTCGAAATTTCCAGCCTACTAAATAACCGCGAACAACACTCCAATAAATAATAAAAAAAACAATGCCCAACACGGCATAAGAAAGTCATGATTAAAATCATAGATTTCTGTTCGCACGAGTTTAGTATTGTATACTAACTTACGAGTTTTAGTTTGAACAACTTTTCTTATTATAACTTTCCTTCATTTTCTAACTTTGCACCTATAATTCTTGTAACAATACATTTACGTGGGTAAAGTGGAAGTATGTATTCCTTTGTGCGTTCATAAACTTGTAACTGATCAAGTACACACATGAAGTGCGTTGTGGCCTGTAAGTAAACGGACCAGACGCAGCTAACATGTTCACGGTGGTCGCGGGTTCAAATTCCAGGGCACATCTCTGACTTTTCGGTGTCATGTGTGTATTCATAGACAATCAACGCTTATATATACTATAACGGTGAAGGAAAACAATGTGAGGAAACCTAAATTTCATGGCGATTTGTAATAATTTCTACGGTACGTAAAATTGCTACTGTCCATGAGCGGTCGTGTTGCTTACCATTAGGCGAATGGCATGCTCAGCTCGCCATCTTAGCAATAAAACAAAAAAATAATTCACCCCACTGTACAGTGATTTCACTATATTCAAACATTGCACAATCCATTAGAGACTATGAACTGATAATGTGTACTGATCATCATAAGAAGCACAGCTATTCGGCCAACACAGATAACAAAATTCTAATCATATTACGTAAGTTGCCTGTATCAATGAATGGGTGTGTGCCAGGCATTTCCGCTAGACATACTTCCGCCTTGAAACATAACCCTATCGTATTTGGTGGCCTTTACAGTGCCATTAATCCCAATAGGACACTCAAACAAAATAGGTAATTAAAAAAAAGACGTGTGGCACTCGGAGACTGCCGCGGTAAAGCTATTGCATAGCATTTTCTATCAACTTATGTAATTAAAATTATTTATTTATTTTATTTATGCAGTATTTTTTATCCCTTGTTTTTCTTTAATATTAATTGTACAGATATTCACTGTTGTACGTGCGAGTTTCGTAGTCGTACCATGAAGTAAATACAAAGAGGAGGTGCCCTAACGCCGAAACTCTAAGCAGGCATCTGTCACTAGATTGCGGGGCCAAGAGGGTGATTACGCATGCGCAGTAACGCCGATACAACCAATGCCACCTAGAGGCGAGTTGCTGAACTAAAGAGACAAGCGTGATATTTCAAAAAGTCATTAAAAGTTCTGCTATTCATTGATAGATGGCAAAACTAAATATCGAAAGAGGTTAGATTACAATTATTAATCACGCAATAGCTTTGCAATTCGTATTTAAAAGTACTGGCACATATTTGAATCAAGACAAAAATATTAAATTTAAATTTCGGTTGGCGACTCGGGTTATTTTCGTTACGAAATTTCTTGATTCGGTCTCCACGCTCAAGGCCCGCGATAGAAGCCATGCAATAGCTTAAAAAAAATGTAATTTTATTAGAAGCTTAAATAAATTGCCAAAGTTCAAACTGTATTCCTAAGAATATAATATGCCAATAATGTAAATTATTAGGTAAGTTAAAAAACTTTGTAAGGCTGTTAAAACAATATTTTCCGTAAAAGTGACCTATAAGCGTTTCCTTATTCGATTAAACTCTCACACTCAATTATCCGAATGTGTAGTCAGAGAATAAAACGAAAAACACAGACTACGTTTTTAAAACATAATATTTAACAGCCCAGTTAAAACAATTAGGCGTCTAATGGACAATTTTAGAGCAATTAAAATCTACTTACCAATACATCACTTAACACATTTTACACAAAACTTTCAGGTGTATTGGAATGTAAAAACAATGGCAAAAACAAAATGGTGGTCAGCATCCATAGTGCACCTAAATCATCTCATAGATTTACTCCCATGCATTAAAAATACCAGTGTACAGAACATGAAGAAAATAAAATCCATTAGCAATTAGAAAACAAAAGAATGCTTCCATTAGAACTAGCACAATCTGCGCGGTTCATTAAGTCGTTGAGTGTATGAGATATGCTGTGTAAAGGTGAAAGCACGGGCTTGTAAAAATAGGAGTGGCGAGGCTCGTTATCAGACTTCTAAACGGAATAGAGTTGCTACTAGTTGTTCTCGAAGATGAAAATTAGTTTTTTAACAAGTTAATGACTTGTTTCTCGCAGGTGTGTATAATGGTATACTATCCAATCATCCTATAATATACAGGGTATATCAAAACTGCTTCTGAAAACAAAGCCGAGTGGTAGTTTTAGTGACAACAAACACAATGCATCTATAATTTTCGCAAAGAAAGTCTACACTTTTTTTTTTTGAGATTTTTTATTTCGTCCTATTTGGTATATCTGTTATGGGCCAAGTGATTAATGCGAGCAGTATTCATAATGCCCGGGCAGTATGAATAATGCCAAGCCATATCGGGCCAAGTGATTAATTACAATCTAAACACGCCTATTTATCACATTGCCCGGGCATTATGAACATGGCTACATAATGATCGGTCAATATGATTAATAGGTAAATTTTTACGTGGTGCGCTGCCGCATTATCGCATCTGCGATAGACCCATAAATGAGAAAGGTGGAATTGATCTGCTTATGCTTAGTTGTTTTTAACGTCCGAAACATTATCTTCAGAAGAAAATTAGTGTACCCACTTTATGGATCAGTTAGGTCGACTGTGCCCCAAAACCGATTCGGGACACCCCTACTTCACGTAGTCTTTTGGCTACCGACCCTAGAGTGTATATAAAAAGCCGGAGGTGCGGAGGGAGAGCAGCCCCCGCCCGCTGTAACGAAGGATAGGCATGGGTGCCTATCTTTTGTTACGCAAGGGCGAAGGGGCTGAACTTCCCGTAGCGCCGGAGACATTGCAGAGGCAAATTTGTATTGACAACAATTGTTTTGAAGTTAGGTTACTATAATTGATATTTCTCAGGAATGGTGCGTTGCCTTTTCATGGGAGTAGTACCAAGGGAGGTGCGTGACCTTGCAATAGCCGCACGATGCCACTTCGGCTCATTGTTTTGATTTCGATTCGCTTTACATCACTGTGCCCAATAGGCACTGAGCATTATTCATAAGGCCCGGGCAATGTGATAAATTTATTGTTTATAATCATATTGCCTGCTCGTATTGGGCATTATTCATATTGCCCGGGCATTATGAATAATGCCGAATTAATCACTTGGCCCATAACATATCCATAGTTTGTGACAACATAATTAGATATAATTTAATCCCTTGTGTACTATAGTGTCTTAAAAATAAAATGGTAGACACCATTATTTTAGAAAAAACTATGTATTTACCACCTTAATACGACGATATTAAAACCCGGCTTCGTTTTCGATAGCAGTTTTGATATACCCAGTATGATATGGGATACTAAAACACAATTGTTACCAAATTTAATTTTACTAACTTCAAATATAGTATCCTTTATTAAATAGTCATTATTTTATTGCTTGTAAAAACAACTAGAAAAGCCAGTTTTATTGTGATAAATAGCGAAATCTCAGCATGTGTCATTTACGGATACTCTATATGGTATAGTACTGACCATTAGGTATAATGCTGTATCAGCCCATATACGTCTCAGTGCAGGGCACAGGCCTCCTCTACAATCGAGAGTACGATTGAGAATGGTTAGGTCATATAGTCCACCACGCTGGCTTAATGCAGATTGGTGGACTATGTTAGGTATAATGTAAAGCCAGAATAAAAGAAAATCGAAAGTCGATCGAGAAATCAAGTGAGAAATCTTCGAGAAGCCAATCAAACTCATAGTAGCGCCGACGGTCATAAATCGTCCCTTTGCCGGCTCAGCGAAAACGCGTAATGCTTTTATATTACCAACGTCACCTGTTCCGGTGCCGTCTGCAGTTTCATACTAATGCTTTAATACTGCAACGTTAAACTTTTACAATTTTGCCATATGCTTCAATGAAACACGCTTTCAAAATATTACAGCGTTTGATAAAAGTGCGTGGTGGCCTGTTGGTAAACGGACTAGACGCGGCTGCCAACATGTTCACGGTGGTCGCGGGTTCAAATCCCAGGGCACACCCCTGACTTTTCGGAGTCATGTGTGTATTGATAGTCAATCACCACGCACTAAAACGGTGAAGGAAAACATCGTGAGGAAACCTGCATACCATAGCGGTTCATAAGAATTTCTATGGTATGTAAGTCCGCCAACCCGCACTAGGCCAGCGTGGTGGACTATATGGCCTAACCATTCTCAATCGTACTTTCGATTGTAGAGTAGGCCCGTGCCCTGCAGTGGGACGTATATGGGCTGATACAGATACAGATTGATACAAACTTATATTAATATTTAATATTTTCCGTTTTTTTTTTCGCCAAAGGATTCGTTAATTAATGTAAAACTGTCAAGCGGTTCGTAATTGGATTAATTTTTTTTGCTAGGAATGTTTGTGGGAATTTTATGCCAAAAGCTGTCTGTCAACCGCAGTCGGTTTGATGGTATAGGAAATATAGGAATTATAAATGCTAAATATAACGTCAGAACTGTAACTAAATTTCTGGGTAAAAACTCTTAAAATGACATTGTAGCCAGAGTAACTATTGGACATATTGAGACTTAACATCTTATGTCTCAAAATGGCGAGCGCAGTTGAATGCCAAGCATTGTTTTGTCATTCAAGGCGTTGTCCCGTCTCGCCATTCATTGAAATAAAAATATCACGAAAAATAAATAGGAATTTTTCACTTTCCTATTGCTTACTTCCTGATAAAATAAAGCTTCACCTACAAATTCCCACATAACATCCTCTATGAACGAGCCATTAGCTCCACGTGTAAATTCTTCGACACCTAACGACATATTTCCTACAGCACAACAAAGTTGGCCCTTTATTAAGAGCTTCGCACCGGTATGCGGGAAGAAATGTCGGGAATTCCATCCAGTAATTTTGAACGTACCAGCGCGTGATCGGAATGTGGGTGCGATAAAATAATTAACGATCGGGCTAATTGCATCAATGGATGGGTGTTACAGTTTATTGTTTTAGTGCAAGTTGTCTATACAGGGTTATTTTGATTAGAGTATTCTAATTTTAACACAAGATTTAAAGTCATGTTATGGTTCATTAGTAAAATAATATATTTTCACAAATGTATAATCTTTATTATATTCACAAAACAAAATACTCAGGGGGCGTTCCTTGTAAAGCAGACAACAAAAACAGTGAGGTTCTGAAATTCGTTCATATTGGGAATATCAAATGTACTTTTCGGTGATATGAACATGTCCACGTTTTTGGTAGTATGGGTTAAAATATGGATTTCACTTAATTCACGGAAGGATTTCTTTGAAACGTTATTTTCATATTAAAGCAAACTAAAATAAAATTAAAGGCATACAGACAAATTTCAGATTTTATAAAATGATGAATGTCTGGCGGCCATTGACTCTTGGGCTGAAACAACAGTTGTTATTATGATAACAATTCAGCCGCTGCTTTTGTATATACACCTGATCAAGCAACAAAAGCTTTTAACAAAATTCACTGATCAATTCTCTATCATAACAATGTCTCTCCAAGAAAGATGATAAATGATTGTTCATACACGATTAAACACGGCTATTCATAAGTCGTTACACGTGTATCCAGCTCATCAATTAATACAAGCCTATGACATTGATGGCGACGCTACGGTACCAATATCAATTAATATTGTATCCAGATGACGTAGCTTCGTTGCGCGTATAGAGCTAGGCTACGCGATGAAGCATTCATAGGCGATGATTATAACATATCTAGTTGAATTTTCTGAATCTAACCACGAGGTAATGTTTAATGAGTTGAGTGAAATTGCTGATATCGTAAGGGGTGCATAAATGATCTTTGACAATAAATTTCCCTTAATTAAATGACAAACTCCGTTTGGCAATTGCTTAGACGGCGGTCGTGAAACTAGAGACCATGGGTTCGATCTCCGCCACGTGGCAAATATTTAGGTATATGGTATATATTTATGTGGTCCATGGGTATTTGTTTCCAGTCTGGGTGTTTGTTAGATCGAAAAGTCTCTCGGAGTTACTGATCCCCACGACATAAGACTCGATCCAAGTGTGAGGTCAAGAGTATATTTTAATTTATTGTTTAAATTTACTATAAACTACACCCCTGCGGCATCGTAAATATCTTACTAGCCTCTGAGAACAGATATGAGAAAAATAAAGAGTGGGAATTTTTAAAGAAAGACTTGAATATTGAGTAAAAACCATTACTTCACACAGCCTCCCTATTAACATTATGACACCATATATATCAAGCTTGTCACCATTCCCCAAGCTATCAAACCAGAAACTTATAGCATAGCTCTATACCCACAAGCCTGCAAAACATTATACGCAAGGCGGTGAATATTGGCAATTACAACACAATTGCACGGTCCTGGCGGACTTAATGCGACCATATTAGCTCGACAGGCATCTTGATAACATGAGTATGGACACCCTAGAATCACTAATTGCGTACGATCATCATTAGTGTTTAGTTTTTTACACTATATTAACAGGGTCAATGTGAGTAACCTGCTCAAATACATTTAAAATACTCGGGTTATGTATGATATTTTCAACTCGGTCCTTAAAGTGTTTGACTATGATACATTTTTGCATATTTTTTTTGCGTTCAAACACAATACCATTAAGATTAAAATTTCTTCATAAAAGTTTTGAAGTAGGTTGTAACATGACGCAAATATTAGTATTTTTAAATAAGAGTGGGAGTTTAGTGGGGAAATCTTGCCGTCTCTTTCACACGCGAACATAGTAAGCCTAGTGACGTCACTAGTTTTGTTTTGCATCCCTTTTATTTTCTGCCACTACAAGATTTAAACATGTCTAACTTGTTTAATTCTGATTGGATTTACAAAATTCTTTGTTTGTTAGATTTTGGGAAGGTAACCTTTGATAAATACTACTATAAAAAAAGGAATCATATACCTTATGTAAAGAAAAATACGTGTATAATGTAAATTTGTTGTTAATCGCTTAGCAGTATTATATTTTGTATTTACTCCAGCATTTCTATTAATTTCGTAGATCAGTAATCATGAATCCAAGAACATATATAGGAAAATTCAGAAGACTTGATCAGGTGGAAGACATGCTTGAGATTGCATAAATCGTTTTGAATATCTTGCTGACTGGGTACGGTAAGCTATTCAATCGCTTATCACATGCCTCGACTGGTCAACTGTTTTTCTATACTAATGTTATAAAGAGGAATGATTTGATTGTTTGCATTGGATACTGGATAGGCTCTCTAACTATTGTATTTATTTATAAATACTTAACAGACTTAATAACACAAAGCGCTTATATATATAAGGGTAAGAAATTGCGGTATTATCGCTGTCGACGATTTCTTCCAGACAACCTTAAAATGGGCTGGAATGTACGGAAGCACGGAAGAAATGGGTGTTCACGGTATAGGAAAAACAATACAAAGAAACAAAAAAGAATTTGTACCTATTAAAAAAATCTTTCACCATTAGAATCCTATATTATCCCTGACGATCATAGGCGATAAAATATTATCAAAAAGTGTATAATATAGTATATTTATTAAATTAGACTTAAGGAATTGACACTACATTGAAGTGTTCCCAAGTAAGTGTCTGAACAGTTAAAATTGTGTGCAGTGGATGGATGAGTCGCTATCAAGAATTTTTACAATCGTGTATTACGGTTGGTATCTAGACGGATACTCAGAACCAAACTCCCTAAAGAATCATTGTAACGTCTAGAGTCAACAGCAGACTTCCACAATAGGAAAACTAACTGAAAATATCTGTTTGATTGTTATTTATCACAGTTTCCAAGATTCCCATTCCCATTCCCATTCCCATTCCCATTCCCATTCCCATTCCCATTCCCATTCCCATTCCCATTCCCATTCCCATTCCCATTCCCATTCCCATTCCCATTCCCATTCCCATTCCCATTCCCATTCCCATTCCCATTCCCATTCCCATTCCCATTCCCATTCCCATTCCCATTCCCATTCCCATTCCCATTCCCATTCCCATTCCCATTCCCATTCCCATTCCCATTCCCATTCCCATTCCCATTCCCATTCCCATTCCCATTCCCATTCCCATTCCCATTCCCATTCCCATTCCCATTCCCATTCCCATTCCCATTCCCATTCCCATTCCCATTCCCATTCCCATTCCCATTCCCATTCCCATTCCCATTCCCATTCCCATTCCCATTCCCATTCCCATTCCCATTCCCATTCCCATTCCCATTCCCATTCCCATTCCCATTCCCATTCCCATTCCCATTCCCATTCCCATTCCCATTCCCATTCCCATTCCCATTCCCATTCCCATTCCCATTCCCATTCCCATTCCCATTCCCATTCCCATTCCCATTCCCATTCCCATTCCCATTCCCATTCCCATTCCCATTCCCATTCCCATTCCCATTCCCATTCCCATTCCCATTCCCATTCCCATTCCCATTCCCATTCCCATTCCCATTCCCATTCCCATTCCCATTCTCATTCCTTTTTTATATCAAAGAATAGCGAGACAAGCATGCCGTTCGCCCTTGAATTATAAAGCAATGCTTGGTATTCCACTGCGCTCGCCATCTTGAAACGTAAGATGTTAAGTCTCAATATGTCCAGTAGTTACTCTGGCTACAATGTCTTATAAAAAAAATATATAAATGAGGTACCGGAGTGAACTCGCAAAATGTTTACTGTTTGAGATTTGTTATGTTATTTAGTTAATTTAATTAATTATTTTATTTTGTATTGTTCATAGTTTTAGTATATTGTTATTTGTATTATTCATAGTTTTTAATGTATAGTTGTACTTTTTTTTATTAAAGAACTAGTCTTTCAAGATTTTTGTAACGTCCCGCCAGATCGAATAATTAGGTTTATACCTGTAAAGACTGTGTGTGTTGAATAAATAAATAAATAAAAATAAAATAAAAAATAAAAGTAATTATGACAGATCTACCACCAATAAAATTACTATTCCTCTTCATTAGATTATAATTGGTCGCTTAAAGACACTTCCTACATCCGTAAAGAATTACGAGCTTTCATGCCGTCAATAAAAAGCTGGCTCTCGATTCCAGCTTGTAGGAATTACAATGGGTATAGTGAGGGTGGACTTATATTAGCCGTAAAAGAAAAGTAAATCAAACCATTACTCAGATACATAGTTCCCATTCAACACAGCAATAAAGTGCTTTTGATTAAAAGCGTTACATGTACGGTAGTATAAAAACTCGTTAATTGCTATAGTACAACACGGCCGTAGCTAGGAGAGGGCATTGTGGGGCAAAGCCCTACCTTGAAATTACAATGCCCTATCTTAAAAATACCGAACCTAACCCAACCAACCATCCAACAATTAATTATTACCCAACTCTCACTCATACGTGGATCTCTACATCCAAATCTGAAAGTTCAACCATCTATGTCAGTATACGTGGTGATTGATTTAGAAGCCCTTGCTTCGAGGGCAGATCAATTATGATATTCTTTTACTTCCGCCCTACCTGTAACCAATGCTGCCCTACTTCAAATTCAACTCTAGTTACGGCTCTGTAGTACAAGCGCCTTCGGACCTTAGTAGTGGTCGTAAACACAAACTGAGCGTTTTATTAAGGTCCAGCCTACATTTTACTGTTCATTTGTTTTTAATTGTCACGTGGTTTATGATGATTGTCTTGAGTTTTTGATATGATAGTTACAGACTACAGCCAGCCATGGATGAGCCTGCTTGAGGTATTTATTTATTTATTAACACTTTATAAGGGATATATAGAGACTGTTGGCGAAAACGAAGCCGGGTGGTAGTTTTAGTGGCTACAAACACAATGCAACTAAAAATTTCGCAAATAAATGTTTTTTTTTTAATATCATCGTACTTGGTTGGTCAATCCATAGTTACCATTATTATCCATAGTACGGTATCCATAGTTAAACAACACCTTGAATTACGAAGCAATGCTTGGCATTCCACTGCGCTCGCTATCCTAAGACATAAGATGTTAAGTCTCAATATGTCCAGTAGTTGCTCTGGCTATGTCCTTCAAACCGGAACAAAAGAGTCCATTTACATTGTTGTTTATGGGAGAAATAGATACTGCAGTGGCACCTACCCAGGCGGCCTCTCTCAAATGAAAGACCTACTACCAGTAACACAGTTTATTTCGATGAGTTAGATTCCTGGACACCTATAATGGTAAGCACTTTTTGGTGTGAAATTTAATCAAAATTTGTAAAAAATAGTTTATGTCAAGAAATATGTTTGTTAGGCATATATTATTGTGCAAAATTGTTTTGCCAATTCCTTTTATGAAGCAACCAAACTTCCAACAACGTTACGGAAACCTATTAAAATTCCTTGTCGCCCACATTCCTGTCATCTCGTTATGGTGTCTCCGTTTTGACACGTCATCGTCAAAGATGTCGGTTTAATATACGTGACAACAGCACGACAGTACCGAGACGTCAGTAATTACATCTTCAAGATAAATGAAAGGTGTATTTTTAATCCTATGATTTAATCTAAACTCCATTGGCGAGATGCGAAAGGAACTACAATAATTAAAAATTTTAAAATATACGAGTTTATTTAACGCACTGTTTGAGATATATTTTCATACGTAATCGTATCGCATTTATATACGTAATCTTAAAGTATTAACATATCCAATATAATAAATTTTTAAGAGCAAAAAACTGTTCGTAATAGTTTGACGACAACAAAATTTGACACCAAAAAATTACGCAAAATTGGTGAAGATTTTTTATACAGTTACTACTAGGCACTTTATGCTAAGGGCACAGTTAACCAAAGATCGTTACGAATGACAAGATATTTCTTCGATATTATAAATAAAATTTTAGGATTAAATAAATATCAATTAACAGTAAAATAATTTGACTTTATATTACTTGTAAAATAGTCTGAACTTAAAAAACAATTAACACAATATAAAAAAAAATCATTTTGTATGCGGTGAAAAGAAATTGTATCTTTAATATTACTGTAGACATTTACAAATGTAAAAAAAAGATACTACTGCTTCAAATTATCAAAATCCATCCTATAATAATTAAATACTTATAAACTGTATTTCGCTTCTTCTCAATTACCACTAACGCCATCTATGATCCAACCAACGAACTAAATTCTCACATACCCTCACCGTCATTAAATAAAGCTAACCTTTGCATTTAATAGGACGGCCAAGTTTCAACCCTGTTTAACCCTACAGTTATGATAATAGTTTCTCTTACTGATAATACCCATGGGTCGCGAGATAATGATAATTAACTTTTACATTACATAATGTTAGTGATAATAGAGACCGGAGATGAACAAATAAGATTCCCTTTAAAGGGTTAATAGGATTGCCTTGGTTAAGGTAAATGGAGCGTTAGCCCTTAATTTGACAATGTATGCCCTGACATACAAGAAATTTGAAAAAATATTTTGTTAAAAAAATTGCAAAAATAACACGTTTAAATTGGCAATGTATGTTGTGGCATACATAAGTTTTCCGGAAAACTAAGCTTTCCAGATTTTGACGTGACAACGTCTTAAATTAGGTTGCGGCTGGGAGTCACTTATGAAAAAGTGTAACGCCCGGTAACGTTACGATGAGTCACCGAACGAGAGAGAGGCCCGCCGAATGCCTTGCGTCTCTCTCCCACTCAACTATGATCTAATTATAGTTGAGCGATTAATTTAATTATATTTATATCAATAAATATTCTACCGAGAAAAAGACGTTGTCACGTAAAATCTTCGCCCGTAAAACCGACTTTACAGGCAACCATTTTTTTTTAATTATTTTTTTATTATAGTTTTATGTGTGTCAATTACAATTACAACAAAAAAAACCGGTTTGTATTGCATTTTTTACTTTGCCAAATTAAGGGTTAGGAGGCATTGAGTAGACCGGCATAGTTCTTTTTGTTGGTGATAAATGATAATCATCTCTGAATGGTGGTGGAATCATCTTTTACCGGTGGAAGGTCTCTCATATGTGAGAGGCCTCCTGGGTAGGTACCACCGCAATATCTATTTCTTCTGCCATCAGCAGTGTAAATGCACTGTTGTGTTTCGGTTTGAAAGACATTGTAGCCAGAGTAACTACTGGACATATTGAGACTTATCCACCTTATGTCTCAGTAATGTTTTTTTTTTTTTTTTTTTTTTCTTTTTTTTTTTTTTTTTTTTTTATATAATGGCCCGGCATAGTGGCGGCATTGCACCTGATGGTAAGCGCAAATGCCGCCCAGGCAGAGTATCCATTGGCATCGGACGGCAGTCCCATCATGTTCCATGTCCCATGCTGTTTTACTCATTTTAGCGTATAACTTCAAGTTTCTTCTGAATTATACTTAAACCGACATTTTGATAAGTCAAACAACCAGCATAAACTGAAATATTACAATCAATATCAACTATAAGTTTGAACATAAAATTAACGTCACACCTAAATATTAACTTATCCTAGCGAATATCTGTTTATAGAAAAAAAAAGAAATAATAAATAATATAATCTATTTAAAACTGTGTTACAAACTTTTGTCTTAATAACTTACCAGAAAAATTAACAAATGTAACTCAACACTATAACTTAATTAACTAACTGCCCCAAACAAAGCGCAATCTTTGAAAGAAAGCAATGAAAGATAAAAGTCAACAGAATCTCCAAACAATAACTCAAAAGTAAATGAAAACTGCAACATTGTACAAAAATAATGAAAAGCCAGCGGGTGCCACTCTTCATTTGGTCCGTCTAAAAAGATTATACAACTCCGCGAACACTGAAATGAAAGGTGTTGACTTGCGGCGCACATTTCCTTCTCGAAAACTTACCCAGAGTCGGTTTCAAGTGTTTGTAGCTCGGGAGCTTGTGGACACGTAATTTTATAATATTTTAGATTTATTTTCATGTTTTATTCTTGATTCGGCTATTTGATTTATGGCATACGAATTATTACCATTTTAGCCCGTTGCCCAACCTAGATCTTCTTTTCCTTTTTATTCATGGAAAAAATCTTCTTGCGTGTTGATCTCCGCCCACACTTTGAAAGAAGTCTTGCACCTCACAACTAACTTCCAGTAGTTCCACCAGAATTCTTTGGGCCTATTCCTGAATCTCTCTTCAGAGAGAATATATTTGAAGAAAGGAAAGAAAATATAGAAATTGACATTGAATTTTACTGGTGGTAGGTCTCTCATATGTGAGAGGCCATCTGGGTAGGTACCACCGCAGTGTCTATTTCTCCCGTCAAACAGCAGTGTAAACGCACTGTTGTGTTTCGGATTGAAGGGCATTGTAGCCAGAGTAACTACTGGACATATTGAGACTTAACATCTTATGTCTCAGGATGGCGAGCGCAGTGGAATGCCAAGCATTGCTGTGTAAGTCAAGGTGTTGTTTGGTTTTGCTACTGTTCATGAGCGGTCGTATCGCTTACCATCAGGCGAACGGCATGCTCGTCTCGCCATTCATAGCAATAAAAAAAAAAAAAAAAACAAGCGTTGTGTAAAATTCCTATTTTTATTGCGCAAATAAGAGTATACCCAACGCGTGTGAAATTTCATAGAAACATGGCGAAAACCAGTAGAAACTATCGCAATTTCGAACCGGTGCTAACGAGCCCAACTTTTAATAAATAAAAAATACAAACTAGGGGACGTGACCACGTTACTCAGTTTTTTTATCTTATCTTTTTCGACCACAGTGTTCTAATTTATATAGCAACGCAATACGGGAGTAACGATGAGAAGTGTATTCCTTTATTTTTGCTTTTCTATTTTGACTTCTAAAAGGAACTAAAATGGTAGGATATAAGATTTTTGTCTATTTATTTCGATAATTTCCATTATACCAAATAATAGCCTTCTTTGAAGTAAAATGATTAGAACTACAACAAGTGCAATTTGATATGCAAGGCATCATATACTTTGTGATGAATGTGTGTAGTTGCCTCTTTACGAGTTATAGGAAGGAAGTAATGGAGATGAAATCAGCAGATATTATGGAAGGGCAATTTTCACAAAATGAACACCGCGTGGCAGCAAATTTATCAGCTAATACTTACCTCTACTTTTCCGAAGACTGTGATACCGACCCTTACTAGCCCGTACAAATTGTTATCAATTCCTAATAGTGTAATCAAAACCCTATCCTCATCATCACCCACATAATTTACACTTCTGAACATAGTCATAAACCAAGAATTTTCAAAGCAGTTTCCCCAAACCAAACCCGCCTTTTTCATATCAGATCGCCTGTCCAACTGAACACAGTCCATTTAAAATTTTCCCGTCTCACGTTTCCCAAAAGAAATAAAACATGACAAATGAATCAAGAATATTTTACAGCCAGCTCCCGGGCACGAGCTGTCAGCGACAGATGTCACAGAGTTGGTGCTATTTAATTAGTCCGGCCGTGATAGAACTTCTGTTGCGCCACTCGGTGACGTTCCGAGTACTGCTTTCAAATTGCATCGTGTTTTTAGAGATCCTTATAAGGATAGCAAAGAAAATAATTTTGTGATAAAGGTCATTTGTAATACTTTTAACGTTATTGATTTCTCTCTTCATGTTCTATTTGTACCAGCAATAAATAAATCTTTCTTTCTTCTTTCATTTTCTATTACGATTGAAGAAGGTTATAAGTGGTTATACTGCATTGAAGTTATTTGCAGGGTACATGTAATATTGACGTATGAATGGTATATTCAAAATTATCATGAAAAGGAACATGCAATTGTGGCCAATACCGACAAATATACCAAAAACAAAACGTAATATGTAAAAATTTGTCAGTCGTTCAATTTTACAGTAATTAACAGATTTTGTTGAAAATTTACAACGAGATAGTTTGCACAAGGAGTAAGTTTAAACTTAGAGTGATTATAGATTAAACTGTAAAGTGAAACCGTTCCAAGACTGTCCCTGTCCTTTTAAATCCATCCCATGGTTGTCTGTAAGACATTGCTTTAAGTAATAAGACCGACATTTGTACTTTTTTCTGTATATTGTTTGTGTATGTACGATTAAGATTTAAATAAATAAATAAAACATAAAATAACAAAGTCCGGACAAGTTTGAGCTGGGCCCGCGTATTTGTGTTTTAGTGCAGAACCCTTGATTTGCAAGTCTGATTCCCACTTGGCCTATTTTTCATGTTTATTTTAACTGCAGTTGATACTTAAATGTCACCAGTTTGCTAGAAGTTTTAATTAAATTCAACTATCTTTGCGATTTGAAATGTTTTTTGTTCGATTTCCGCATTATTTTTACTGCAATTTAAGATGAAATTTTGCAAACTTCGCTGATGTTTTAAATGTAAGTAAGATATCATAATTACATGTTACTTCACTTTTTAAACGACTTCAAAAAAGGAGGAGGTTCTTAATTTACTTCTTTAAAATTTGGCAAACATGTATTTGCTGAAGAATCATTTCAACGAAAAACTGTTCCATGGAAGTTGGTTGTAAAATCACATGCCATATAATTATATTTAATTTTCTGGAATAGCAGGCACACAAGCTGTTTAGCCCCCTAATAATAAATAAGCGGCTACGCTTATTCAAACACCCATAGCACCAGCAGTTGTTTTGGTCAGGAAATATCGCTAAAGCCGATTCCATATAAGCTTGGTATAGGAAAGGAAACTCCGCATAAACCTCACCATTGAGAAGCGCCATCCATCATGGTTGGTACTTGGTGGGTTACAATACTAGCATTTACCTTATCCAAACTTGTTCCTCAAAATTTATTTCTAAAATCTACAGGAAAATCACTAATTGGCAACTTCCAATTTATCAAGGGCATATAGAAAAGGACACACTAGATAGTTACTAAATAAACGAACTTTTACTTACGAATAATTTGATTAAGTTTACAATTACTTTAGTGTGAAGTTATCACATAGCACCAACACCATGTACGAAAAAAGGCACATCAAAAAAGGGAAAGATACACAAAAATAAAAATTCATGAAATTTATATACCTAACCATACCAAAATTCTTTGGTGAAATCGAACGTTCTGATTGGTGCAAGCCACTGGTCATAGAATTCGATAGCGGTTTACTGTCGACCCACGACAGACGTACACGCAACCGAAATGGAATTACCGGCTAGATGTTCCACTGCCACACACCGACCTCCGATATTTTGGCGATTGGGTTTTGTGGAATTCAGAACATTGGATTGTGATGTCGGCCATCAAGTTGCCGCATTGCGGATAGATACATGGAATTGAAATAAATTATGAGAAAAGTGAAAGCTGAATATTCTGGTTCAAATGTGTTTTTTTCGGATTCTATACAGATTATTTCACCAAAATTCATTACTAGAACAGTTCTCTTACGATCAAACAAATCGCGGAACGCAAACAATAAGAAAAATATTTCTAATAGCATTATCATTCAATCATTCTAAAACTCCTAAATATTTCGATTCATAAACATGATTAAATTGGTAATATTGATCAAAAAACTCGTTAAGCTCTTGAAACAAATCAGCACATGTAGCCACAGCATTATCAAAGGTCTTATTACAATTTCCCTTCAATTCAGTTCAATCATAAATCTCGGAAGCCAGTAACAATAGCATTGGCAAGATGTTAAGGTACTTCGCCACGCCCTCAACACCGTATCAACTGCTTGTAACTAATTTGAAATTCAAAGGGACGTGTAGCTTCGGCTCAACGTATCGACGAAACGGTTTAATTTAAACGACACGGGTTTGAGGAAACCGCAAATTGGTTCCAATATTTGAACAGGAATGTTAAATTCGATCTATTGAAATATCATTGTGGGTTGTTGCTAGGAGAATATGGAGTATTAACTTCCTAATGTTGGTACCAATCTCAAACCGACTCATTCGAGCTGTAGTTGGAATAGCGTTAGTTCGGCTTCTACTCCCTAAATAATAGTAATATTTTAAACTATTTCTTTGGTCATTTTATAAAATATTTGTATTCTCAAATCTAATACTTTTCAAAATAGATCGTTTCAGTTCAGATATGTAATAAGTAATCTATTTTATTAGACGTTAGATTCAATTTTAGTAATAGAGTAATAATTTATCCATAATTTCGTTTCTCTAAACTGCTATTGACGATTGTCTTCGTGATGCGGAAAACAAGAAACTAGAAATATCGAGAAATTGTTTATTGATCCCGAAACAAAGAGAAATGTTTAGGTTCACTAAATATTGATATCTAAATTGTCTGTTGTTTGGTCGATGATAACATCTCAGTTTATGATATTCTTAATATAAGACACAATCATGTACTCCACGTGTGTGATTATTAAGTAGGTTTATTATTATTTCATCACAGTTTTGAACCAAGAACCAATCGCCAGCAGTGGCATTTCCGGACAGATACAGCCTAGCGACCTTCAAAAACCGAGCGTATTCCCTTAAACTACACCTTAAAGCATCTTCATGCCCTATGGTGCCGCAGATGTTCATGGGTGGCGATGATCACTTACCATCAGGCAAACCATATGCTCCTTGCCCGCTATAATATATAAAAAAACTCCAGCAATACAACCAAACAATAAATTGCAACAACAAACGGATAATTTTAATCGTACCGTGATTCTTTTAGTAATTCCAGTTGTATTGCCTGTGCGACTCGATACGTTTCCGAAGGTCCCCAGAGGCGAAAGAATCTACACGATCCATTCAGACGGATCTAAATAGCATGTCTAAACAGAAAATGTTCCGAAGCTAGTTAAGGCTACGTAGTGCGCAACTGATACGTCAGCGAGTCGGCCGGGACTGCGTTTTCAGCTGTAAAACGGATGTTGGTTCATCATGTTGTATTATCGAGTGGTGTTCTACGGATGGGAAGTTTATGGAGCTATTCATTTTGGGATATTTTTGCTGGCTAGTTTTATTTCAAAGTTGATGTCTCTAAAAGACCTGAAAATTTATGTTTGATATCTCTTTGTGTGCCATTGTTCATGTTGGCTTATGAGATTTGTTAAGTTATGTTCTTATTTACCATAAGCGCAGCATCTCAGAAGAGATGACTTACCTATCTATATATAAAGTTAATGTATATATTCGTGATATAGCTTTCAGTACACAGAATAATGTCAATTTCTGTTTTTCTTACTTAACAAATCAGTGTCTCAAAACATATACGTACATATATGAATATTCTATAATAACCCAATTAACCTTGATCTAGCAGCTTCATCAATGGGTTTTTTTAATGTAAAAAACTGGTCATATTACATGGGTACGTTCCCATATCTGCAGGAAGTGGTAAAGCCATACTGAAACTCTTAAAAATGCATTTCTTACCATACATTATTGTGGAAAACCCGTCATAGAAATCTAGTGCTTTAGGTTTCAGTATAAGTCCGTGTATACCTAATCTCGGGCATATGAACATAATTGTTTTAACCGACAACAGACAGCCTTTCCTCGCCAATAATTCTATCTGAACTTGCACTATACTTGCAAATTCATAGCAGTCATTTTATCGTGCTCGTATCAAAACACAACACTTCATAAATTCACAAAATCCCAAGCATTTGTCAGTAACTTGGCGATACTTTTTTCTCCAACTTGATCGATCAACGTCAGGGCAGTGTGTAGCCAGCTGTTACAGACATTTATATTGATGAGAGAGCTCGGCGCGAATCCAATGTTTCGATACGGCTGCATTGAATTTCGTCGAGGTGTCTTAGAAATATCGTCGGGTTTAGTTCAGTTTCAATATTCACTAGAGTCTGGGACTTGCAGACTTTGTAAAACGACGTTGAATTTGAGGCAGAGAAAGTAGTCTAATATGCTGTTAACTGGATATAAAGGATTAAATTTTCTGAGATATGTTTCTTTTTCCTTATTCATTCAGGTTAACGAAAAAAGTGAGAGAACAATAAAATTCTGATGATGATATTAATTCAGGTAAAGTAACTACAATGATTCGATTATGAGTACAATATGGATATCGTACAACCAGGAATAAAAAATTTCCTAATTGTGGTGATGATAGTTTGTTTATAACACACATATCTTTGTTTTATTTGGATAAATATTTAAAACAATAACACTCAATTCAAGGCAAAGTCAGATTAAAACAGTGTCTTGACTTGCCGATATTAGATATTACGAGGGGCTTATCAGTCGACTACACCCAGCCAAATATTTGTGGATCATACAAAATCTGTGCCTATTCGCCACTACTATCGCTTTTAGCCTACTTTGCCACGTAGGCTGTTATTCTTGAGTACCTAAAATTACAATCCACCTCCCGATCTATTTTAATATTGCTCTTCATTATCCGTTAGGGTAGGACTGAGCAGCCACGCACAGAATTCAGTACTTATAGACACTAAATACTTTATAAAAATGTCTCGGAGGGAAAAGGACAATAATTTATTTCCAACTACTCCTATTACCTCGGTGACTGCCTCGGTGGCGTGGTGATGACTGCCTCGGTGGCGTAGTTGTACTACGGTACGCTTACAAAGCTGAGGTCTCGGGTTCGAATCCCGGGTTGGGCAAAGTGATATTGGATTTTTCTGTTAATTATCAGCCCAGAGTCAGGAATTTGTGCCCGATATGGCGATAGGCTCGCCACCTATCACATTGTGGGACGAAACATACAAGGCGAAATGTGGGTGCCCCGGCACCTCTGCCTACCCCTTCTGGGAAAAAGGCGTGAGTTTATGTATGTACTACTCCTATTAAATTGACTTTCTGATTGATTTCGTTGCGGGTTAAATAAATAACACCCAAAATTAAACATTCCCGGAGACTCGCCAAGCTTCAATGCTCGTTGTCATTTCAATGCGTGCTACTGTTGATCCTGGCTTACAGGAGTTGTAGCAGTGGGTGTGACAACGGACAGTTTCCAATGACTGGACTAGCACTCAGCAATTACCTTTAGTTATTAATATAATATTGTCTAGACGTCTAGAGAGACTACATTACAAAGGTTATGACAAATAAGTAAACGTACTGAAAAGTAGTTGTACAGCAGACATTGAATCGTGAGAGTGTCTTTCACAGATGCTTTGTGAAACAATAGGCACTAGAAGCGCTACGATATCTATAGCTGTTTTAATTCAAGATCAGAATTTTCAAGATCAGATTTTTTTTAATCCTTATGTGAATTGGCGATAGATTAAGGCATTAGTAAGAATGACGAGACGAGCATATCGGTCTACTGATTGTTAGTCTCACGACAGCATATAAAAAAGAGCAACACTAGTCATCATTTTTATTTTTATTGCACTAAATGGCGAGACGAGAATGCCATTCGCCGAATGGTCAATCATACGACTGCTCATGAACAGTAGCAAAATCAAACAAAACCATGAATTACAAAGAAAAGTTTGGAATTCCACTACGCTCGCCTTCCTGAGTCATAAAATATAAAGTCTAATTATGCTCACTAGTTACTCTGGCTACAGTATCCTTCAAACCGAAACACAACAATGAATTTACACTGCTGTTTCGCGGAAGAAATAGACATTGCAGTTGTACCTAACCGGGCGGCCTCTCACGTATGAGAGAACTACCACAAATATTACTTACTTAGTAATTACCATTTATAGTAAGTGTAATTAATTACCTATATTATTAAATGTATAGTTACTACTGCACAATGGAAACATAAATTTTAAACCTCATTATTACCAGTAATTGCTGACCTTGTAGCCAGTCATTATGAGTCCTTCCAACCAGAGCACAAAAGAGTTTACTACACTCACTTACTTGGAGGTAGAGACAGGTAAAACAATGATATTTATCCAGACTTACTTTCTTTCTCTCTCTCGCTCTCTTCAACTAAAGGATGTTCAATAATAAACACAGACTTACTTCGTGAGCTCATAATCGTACACTGCTGATCACTGAACTCTTCTTAATTCCAGAGGGCTTAGGGCATAGGCCAACAAGATTACATTGCATCTTTTTAAAGGAGTTTTACAGTAAACAGCTTAAGTACGTAACTTACTTTCAACACGATACCTACCTATATGACTTCCAAAAAGCATAACCGTGGTGAAATAATCGCGTGCAGATAATTTTACGAGAAGTCACAGGCATAAGCAACATTCAATTAAACATAAAAAGGTTCCGCGCAAAAAATACTCAAAGGTGAAATTTTGCGTGATTCCGGGATTAGAAATTTTAGAGGTAGGTGCAGTTTAACAGGTGACATTGAAGTCAGAGTAACTACTGCAAACGTTGAGTCTTATATTCCATCTTATGTCTCACGATGACGAGTATAGTGGAATACATAGCATCGCTTTGTATAACAAGGTAATGTTTGGTTTTGCTACTGTCCATGAGTGGTCGTATCGCTTACCATGAGGCGAATGGCATACTCATCTCGCCATTAGTATAAGTAAGTAATATTGATAGTCAATCACCACGCACTAAAACGGTGAAGGAAAACATCGTGAGGAAACCTGCAAACCATAGGATTTTCTATGGTATGTAAAGTCCGCTAACCCGCACTAGGCCAGCGTGGCGGACTATATGGCACTCTCAATCATACTGTCGATTGTAGAGTAGGCCCGTGCCCTACAGTGGGACGTATATGGGCTGGTACTGAAGTAATATATCAAAATAGTAAGGACTAAAGCCACGTCCAGAGACTTAGTTCATGAAC
Organism: Hyles lineata; assembly: GCA_030180105.1. Lineage (NCBI taxonomy): Eukaryota > Metazoa > Arthropoda > Insecta > Lepidoptera > Sphingidae > Hyles > Hyles lineata. The sequence goes on from JARJEE010000023.1 coordinate 3,829,458, forward strand.
CCAATAAAATGGGTGTTGTAATGAATGTCTGTAGTCAGGTTGCTATGAGAAAGACGTCAGGCGCTGTAAATTGCTCTCCAAGTATCTAATAATGAACACTATTTCTAGCTAGAACGAATGCTTGATAATAAAACGAACATTACTGAAATTGTAAGATTTATATTAAGCTAGAATTTTATATCAGCCTTTATTATCACTACTTTACAACAATATTTATTAATCTGTCTATATATTTAAAATAAAATGAAAAGCATTAAAAGGGCAAAAATTATTAATTTATATTATATTTGCACTCTCTGAATAAAGTCTATGATAATTTTAACGATAAGATACAAAACTGAGATTGCCGCAACAAAACCAAAACTACATATAAGTTCTTTATTGGTCCACACAAAAATAACACAATTAAAATGAAAACCGATTAAAACTTAGGTAACAAACGGTAGCCTTATCGCTATCGGCGATTTTTTTCCAGAAAACCTTTAGATAGAATGGATTGAAAATAAGCAATATAGGACAGGTAGACAAAAGAGGCAGTGTGCTAGTAATATTTTCCCTATATTCTTTCCTTCTCCTCCTCCGATATGACGATAGGCTCGCCACCTATCACATCGTGGGATACTTCCGTCGTATATTTGTCGCGTCAATTATCTTCAACACAAACAGTAATAGGTAAAGAACCTAAGATTACGAGCATTTTCCTCAATATGCGCCCTAGGTACACTACCTGAATCGTTACTACAAATGCAATAGTTATTTTGTAGCAATTTTCCTTATGTAAACTATACTATATAGGTACATCGATGATGTCGCAACCTCCTTGCATATTAAATCAGAATTTCATCAAATTGCTATTTGATTAATAAATATATATATTTATAAAATATTTCATATATTTTGAATATTAAAATTAAAAAGTGATCGAAACGTCGGGAAATTAAAAAATGTAGAAATTAAACCAAATCCGCGGTAAAATCCGTAAATAATCGTTTTATTTCAATTTGTAACATTCGCGTAAATCTAAGAAATTATTATTAATATTAAAAATCAGTGTAAAAAAGGAAAATATCATCATCATAAACATCCATCAGCCAAAGGAAGTCCACTGGTAAACATAGGCCTCCCCCAATGACTTCTACTGTGACTTGTTGGAGGCAGCCTTCATCTAGCAACATAACATATTGTAAAATATGTACCTACGTTTTTTTACTAAATATTATAAGTTATATAATTGTTGGTCGTCTTCGCCCATACTGAACACAAAAGACGTTTTGAGGGACAAAACAATCGATAGCTAAAACAGGTTTTAAAACAGTTTATGAATAAGGAGGTACTTGTATTTGATAGTCGTCTCTACAGACAAAATATATAATAACTACAACAGATTTTAAAACTAACTATGAATAAGGCTGTAATTGTATTTGACACTAACGGTCGGGCCCGGCCCCGCCCGGGTGCATACACGTTTTAAAATGGCGGTCAAAATGTTTAATTCTGACTATTAGTTTAGAAAATCGACCAATCGGACCACGAAAAACGTACAAAATTTCCTCGTATTTGCTAGACATATCACTACTGCTTTCCTCCTAGGTGATAGCGTGATGATATAAAGCCTATAGCCTTCCTCGATAAATGGACTACCCAACACTGAAAGAATCATTCAAATCGGACCAGTAGTTCCAGAGATTAGCGCGTTCAAACAAACAAACAAACAAACTCTGCAGCTTTATAATATTAGTATAGATTCAATGTTCCAATTTAATGAATCTTTTGTTGGAGGGGTAATAATTTTTTTTTTTTAAAGTTCGCTTAGTTTAGATCTATATCAGCCCATATAATACGTCAAAGTGCAAGGCAAGGGTTTCCTCTACAATAGAGAGTACGATTGAGAGTGGTTAGGCCATATAGACCACAACATTGGCCTAGTGCGGGTTTGTGGACTTTACATTCCATAGAAATTCTTACAAATCGCTATGGTATGTAGCTTTCCTTACCATGTTATCCTTCACTATTATAGTACGTGGTGATTGACTTTTTACTTTGCACCCTCGGATTTGAACCCGCGACCACCGTGAACATGTTGACAGCCGCGTCTGGTCCGTTTACCAACAGGCCATCACGCACTTCTTTAGATCACCGAAGCTTAATAAATAAATTTGTAATTATTTTATGATCGATATAAATACTGTCCAGGAATTGGATCCAATGGCTCTTGATTCACAGTCCACTTGTGCACTACACTTATACGCTAATATTGCAACATGCATTCATAAACCCACTTACGCCGCTTACGCGCTGCGTTCAATTCAAATCCGGGGAATTACGGACAAAAATAGCCCTAGCACTACTCGTGTTCGTAACATCATGAATCCGAATTTCGTCTGTCTCAAATATTGTATTTTTTTCATCCATAATGTTAGTTTCGCGTTTGGGTGCCATGAAAAAGGTATGTAGTAATTTTTAACACCCATGACACATGAATCTTCAGGGTTAGACCCAAGACCTATGTGAGTGACGTTTGGGTGTATTTATACTTAACTTTAAGCCTAGGCAATAGCTAATCATTACTTAGGTTTTTTATATCGTGGTATACTTAGAACATTTTTTTTATTTCATACATTAAATAACTATAAACATTTTAATGCCTAAACTGCAAGAAAAGAACCCAGTACTATAGGTAAACGATGATGCAACAGCAATCCATCACAAAGGGGCTTTTGCGTAGGTTCAAGGGCACATAAATATATAACGACCGTCACAAATGTATTTGTACGCGTATTGTAGCACAGTGCAAATACTAAAATACTTAAATTTAGAGTGTTTTCAAATATTTTTATCACAGAGTACATTGCTTAAATGGAGATAGAGTCAATAGTCAGAATAAGGGCATTAGCGCCCTCTGTCGGTGAATGACGTTACAAAGAAACGTAATTCGGCATTATCCCAATCATATTAATTTCGAATTATATTTCCCCAATAATTTCCATAGCCAGATAATTTCAATGGCTTTTGGAAATTATTTTAGGGAAAATAGTAAAAGTGTTTGGCATGGTGTTTAGGCAAATAAATTAACAGTTAAGCAGTTGTTTTCAGTTGTCCAGATTTCAGTCTTAGTATCATCGTGAAAGTCATCGTGTAAGTGCGTGGTGGCCTGTTGGTAAACGGACCAGACGCGGCTGCCAACATGTTCACGGTGGTCGCGGGTTCAAATCCCAAGGCACACCTCTGACTTTTCGGAGTCATGTGTGTATTGATAGTCAATCACCACGCACTAAATCGGTGAAGGAAAATATCGTGAGGAAACCTGCAAACCATAGCGGTTCATAAGAATTTATATGGTATGTAAGTCCGCCAACCCGCACTAGGCCAGCGTGGTGGACTATATGGCCTAACCACTCTCAATCGTACTTAAGATTATAGAGTAGGCTCGTGCCCTGCAGTGGGACGTATATGGGCTGATACAGATCATCGTGAAAGCAAAGAATTAGAGGACTAGAGATTATCTGAATATGAAAAATGATGATAAAGAACTTCGGGTTACGTGATATTATTAATATTATTTCGACAAATCTGAATGTTAGCTTTGTTATATTAATGTAAAATATTCAATATATTCAATTACTTGCTAGTTCTATTCTGCATCAGCCCATATACATCCCACTGCAAGGCATTGAAATCCTCACAAATGAGAATATGATTGGGAGTGGTTAGGCCATATAGGCTATCTCTGATGTGTATAAAACAGTTAAAAATCAGTCAATATTGATTTGCATTCACTAACATTGCGTCCCAAGGTCGATGTTTTATTCACACAAATCGATTTGAAACCCAATTTGTACTCTGGACCAAGGCTCATCAATTCCAAGGCTTTATGACGTCATGTGATGATATTAACAATACAAAACAAGTCAATTTTGACTTCATTCTATAACTGACACAAAATGTAGCCAACAAAAACATAATAACCAGACACCATATTTTTTATCTCGTCCAAATCATTAAAATCGTCTCGTATCAGACGAAAATAGTTTTTTGTATCAAGTCTGATGTCACGTTGTTTAAATATTGGCATAACATAGTAATATGATAGTGTTACCTTAATTAGCTGTTCCATCATTGCGTAACTAAAAACAGGTGTTTATACGTTACATACTCATGTTTATAATTATTATATTAATATTATAAATAAATTAATTGTCAAACATTTTTACACAAAATCATGCTTAATGAAGGTACCTCTCTTAACTTGAAAAAATATTAATTTTGGCACGCTAAATTAATGTTATTAATATTTTAAAAAAATACATTGTATGCCCATTGTATGTATATTTCCAACAAATTCATACATTATTCCACTTTCGTAATAATCAATAACGTATACAAATACATTATTCCATTTTCAACAAAAAAAATATATACAAATTCATTTATATTTTTATTTTCTTTTTACAATTTAATTTCAAACAGTCATCAATTGATTGCATAAGGTTCATTAAAGTCACATCATTATTATTGAACGTACGTATATGTACATCTTGGATTCATCCGATCCGTGTGAAATGTGAATCGCTCAGTCAGTGCAAGATCGTGAAAGGAAACGTACACACGGATTATTCAGTGTTTTTTATTATTATAGTGAGTAATTTAATTATTTATTTTAGTTTTTAGATGCGTTTTTTTTTTGTTTATTGTATATTAATTATTGGGTTTATATTTATTTGAAATATTGTATTGAGTTATTAAAGTTTACATTTTGCGAATAAATTATGTTTTGATGACAAATGTAATAATACAAAATCTTGCTAATTTAAATCACACGAATTTTATTGTACTCTCAATAGCAATCTGACTTTTCCTATTGACATTCAATAATATTTTAAGTAAATATATTGAACAGTGCACGCATTCTCTCCGATACAATATAATATTTTCTATGCCAAAATTGTTCTTTACCGAATATCAATCTCATTTGTACCACAAGATAAATCCGATAATGCCTAACTTTGTAAGCATTTTTTTTTTATAAATCTTTGGGTAATAAAAGTAAGTTACGAAATAATTTACACAATTAGACCATTTATTACTACCCGTGCTAAGTAAATCGCTTATATTATTATTTTTCATTTGCAATGAATGGCGAGACGAGCATACCATTCGTCTAATGATAAGCGATAAGACCACTCACGAACAGCAGACAAACCAAATAGAATCAAGAATTACAAATCAATGCTTGGCATTCTACTGCGCTCGCCATCCTGAGACATAAGATGTTAAGTTTCAATGTGTCCTGTAGTTAATTATATTCTATTTGAAAAATATTTTTTTCAAAAATATTTTTTTATTTTTTAGAAATAAATTGTGCAATTGAACCCAAAATGATAAAAATATACAGTAAACACTACATGACATTGCTTATTACAGAGTTAATAAACTGAAGTGTTAATGGTTCTGATTTATCAAGTATTGATAATAATGTTATTTTAAATTGTTTGTTTTCAATGAATCCATTGCTGCTCGAGATCCTATATAATTTTATATGATAAGGGGCAAGCCTATTTCCATCCCGGAGACTTGACCTACTAAAATATTGAACTCGGAAACCTAGGATTAACAATTCAAATCTGTCACTCGACCAATGAGGTAACAGCAAAATATTAAACAAATTTTGTTAACACAGATGGGAATTAAAATAGTAAACAATGCTGTAATTATTTAAACTATAAACACACTCATCAGTTTTATAATTACCACTTCCTGTACCGTAAAGTCCCGTTACAACAGGAAAACCAAGCAGCCTTGGATTATATTCCGCGAAACATCGCTATACATTATATATACATAAATGTATGTAATATAAGTGCATGGTGGCCTGTTGGTTTTAGAGCAGACGCGACTGCTTACATATTCACGGTGCTCGCAGGTTTAAATCTCAGAGCACGCCTCTGACTTTTCGGAGTCATGTGTGTATTGATAGTCAATCACCGCGCACTAAAACGATGAAGGAAAACATCGTGAGGAAACCAAATATTTGTTTCGGTGCTGGTATCGAACCCGCGGCCTCTCATTTCACAGCCGGTGTGTAATTAATTGCGTCACGGAGGATGTCGGTGTATTAATTAAATTAAATTAAAGGCGTAATTGCAACGGAATCAAGAAAAATATCATAGGAACATAGTACAAACGTGAAACAACAACATATACTTTACAATAATTTATATAACACAAGTATACATAATACATACTCGAGAGCACGCTATTTGCCGAAAGATATAGGCAAAGGTTGACTATCAATACACACATGACTCCGAAAAGTCAGAGGTGTGCCCTGGGATTCGAACCCGCGACCACCATGAACATGTGGGCAGCCGCGTCTAGTCCGTTTACCAACAGGCCACCACGCGTTGTCACTAGTCAATCACCACGCACTAAAACGGTGAAGGAAAACATCGTGAGGAAACCTGCATACCATAGCGATTTACAAGAATTTCTATGGTATGTAAGTCCGCCAACCCGCACTAGGCCAGCGTGGTGGACTATATGGCCTAACCACTCTCAATTGTATTCCCGATTGTAGAGTAGGCCCGTGCCCTGCAGTGGGACGTATATGGGCTGATACGGATAGGCAAAGGTACGAGTATCACCATAGTTTCCCAACTTATTTCTGTCCCCAGATGTGATAGGAAACTATTACTCTGCTACTACTACGCTATTCTAATTCCCACATATGTTGTTTATTAAAAAATTATTAATCCTAGGATTCTAAGTTGAATGTTTCAGTAAGTCAAGTCTCCGGGATGCAAATAGGTTTGCCCCTTATCACATAAAATTATATAAAATCTCTACGAGCAATGGATTCATTGTAAACAATATAAATATAATTGTTATCAGTACTTGACAAATCAGAACCATTAACACTTCAGTTTATTGACTCTGTAATAAGCAATGTCATGCAGTGTTTACTGTATATTTTTATTACTTTGAGCTAAATTTCACAATTGTCAGATAAAAAGTATTCGTCAAATAGATTATAAGTAACCACTGGATGTAATGAAACTTAACATCTTATATCTCAGGATGGCATGCGCAGATGAATGCCAAGCATTGCTTTGTAATTTATGATTCTGTTTAGTTTGTTTACTGTTCGTGAGCGGTCGTATCGCTTACCATCAGACGAATGGCATGCTCGTGTCGCCATTCATTGCAAATAAAAAATATAAAAGGTATTAATAAATTATATAATTGTGTTATTTATTTGATGAATTACTTTTATCTGACGAACCTAAATTCCTTAAAATAACTGATTCCAAAGTTAGGCATTATCTTGTGATGCAAATCATATTGATTTTTTTATAAATAACAACTTTAGGAATACAAAATATATTGTTTAGGAAAGAGTACATTTCTATTCAAAATATTTTCTAAAAAGTTAATTAATTGGCAATAGGAAAACTCAGCGCTCAATGAGACTTCAATAAAGTTCGTGTAACTTAAATGAACAAGTTTTAGTATGCTTATCCAATTAGATTTGTCATTAAAAAATAATATGTTAAAATTTAATCGCAAAAAATAAACTTTAATAACTCAATAATTCAAAAATTTCATATAAATATTTACCAATTAATGAAAGCCCAAAATTGCAAGAAACTCAATTTTATGCATAATAAAAAAGTAGATATAGGTACATAATATATTGCTAGCTGCAACTACAATACTTAATACTTATAAATTAAAATACGTTAAATGAGTGCACGGCGACTAATGTACTACGAATTACATTTTTACTTAACCTTTTTTGTTACATTTAAGTGACTTATTTCGTCTTTTTGGGAATAATTTCCTTAACCAAACCATAAAACAAGGACTGAACTGAATTCCATTCAATATCCCGCAATATAAACTTGAATTTGAACTCAAGGACAGTTCATACACGCGGTAAGAACTGTCCTTGAGTCCGAAGTTTCGTCACATTGTTACCAAACCGCAGGTCATTGCCCCGCGGAGTAAGGACCCATTACCGTTTTGTGTTACACGACGATTCTCCTTAACGTGGTGTCGAACTTTACTTAAGTACTAGACTATATTTTATTCAAGTGCCCATTGAAGAAATACCTATAGGTACAGTGTGAGACAATCATTTGTTTCATTATTTAATAATATAATAAATTAAATTATTCGTACACTTGAAGGTGCCCCAACTTTCGTTAGTTCTCGTTTATCCATCCCATGGTTGTTTGACAGAAATTGTTTCAAGCAATAAACGCGAACGCTACTTGTGCAATTATTTTGTTTTGTTTCATGTAATTCTGTCTACTTTTTTGTATATGGCGTACAATAAAGTGTTAAATAAATAAATATTTAAGTACAATATTAAAGTCACCTACACCTACCTACGTCGTTGTCAGTTATAGGATTAAGATTTAGACATGCCTGAACATAGGTCCGACTTATAGAAGTTACTTTCCACTGGCGATAGGTTACTATTTCTTGTCCATAGACGGAATTGAACCTGTTTGCTGGAAACCAAATCTTTAGAATTGAACAACACTTGCAGATCACCCTGTGAGGTTTCTGGGTATGTATCTTATCAGGGCGGACAAGAATATACACCGCAAGCAATTCATTGACTTTACAAATGATCTTGGATTGGATCAAACTTGACAATAACAATGAATACGTTAGCCGATAGAGACGTGATAAATATAACAATACTCTATCAACGATCAGACGCAATATTTACGTATCAGCATTCTGAATTAATTATCTTGTCGTGTTTCCTTTTAGTCTAATGAATCATTTAATATTTACGTTTATTCTGGATCACTATAGTATTTACTCTTCTCTTGGTCGTATGTGTGGGGCCTTTTGAAAAAAATATTAATTCCTCGGTGCGATTTTTATTTCATTTATTTAAATAAATCATACAATTTTGTTGTGGTTTCGCGCCGTTTCTTCTTCAAAGCAACTAGTTTTGGAGCGGTGAAAAAAATTAATTTTTCTACTGCCCGATAAAAATTCTCGAAAAATTTTTTTTTATTCAGATTTTTTTTTTCAGATGCGGATCACATCAGCAGTATGTATCCTTCTTCCATTCTTAATGTCTACAATAGACGCACTAAGAGTACTAGTAATATTTCCAGTGAATGCAAGAAGCCATAGTAATTTAGGACAAGGAGTGGTCACTCATCTTTTGAAAGCTGGTCATGAGGTAAATATTCATTACTTTTATTTATAATTCGTACGCACAAAAGGTTACCCTTGTATCTCAAACGCCATAAGCGAAAAAAACTTATTTAACTTATAATTTTACTATAGACTTCGTGCCTAATATCAACCGTTTCAGAAGTAGGCATTTTAGTCTAGCAATCTAGCCTAATGAGATTGTTAACTTCAAAGACCATTGACAATTTTAAATTCCCATGAAAACATTTTTTTCGAGAGTTTGTCTTCGCCATTAGTTAATGCGATGATCGATACAAATCCATGCATAACTTTGATATGTGTGCCCGCCATAGCCCTTGAAATCTGGTTTGGCAGACCGGTCTTCACACATCTGTAACTTGCTTGTTGTCGAATATTTGATATTGACTTGAAATATTGACAGCTCTCAGGCGGTTAGACGCCACCTGTGAAACGAGAGGCCGCGGGTTCGATCCCCGCACCGAGAGAAATGTTTGTGCGGCCCACAAATATTTATTTCGGGTCTGGGTGTTTGTGAGACCGAAAAGTCTCTCGTTGTTCCCGACACCCACGACACAAGACTCGATCTTAGTGTGGGGTCAGGGCTATGTATCTGACTGTTGGGTGTTATTTATTTTATTTATTTATTTAATATGTATTATTACAGGTCGTCCACATCACAGCATTTCCGAGAGAGAAGACTGCGAATCTGACGGAGATTGATGTATCTCATATAGGAAAACCCAAGGAGAAGGATGAGCGATGTAAAAATTAACTTTATATTCATAATGGATTATGGGGCTTTAATTAAATTTCAATTCTTACCACTGATTACGGGACAACACAGGTCTTAGTTCGATGAAAAATGATAAATTCTTTCAAAAGCATACTCTACACGCTTTTGTGTATTTCTTGTGACCGACGATACTGTTCATGATTATTTTGTTCAAGATAACTAAAACAATTCTTATGAATAGTATTATTCTTAAGGGAGCTTGTATATTAATTGCCATTTATATTTTTGAAATCTATTTTAAGATCTAAGATATATCCGATAGGAAAACTAACTTCATTCCTAACTTCATGAACCCCATTTTAAGAAAACACTTATGGTGCCACCAATAGGTGGTAGGGCTCTCATATGCGAGAGGCCGCCTGGATATGCACTACCGCAATGTCTATTTCTCCCGCCAAACAGCAGTATAAATGCACTGTTGTGTGTCGGTTAGAAGGACATTGTAACCAGAGTAACTACTGAATATATTGAGACTCAACGTCTTAGGATGGCGAGCGCAGTAGAATGCCAAGCATTGCTTTGCAATTCATGGTGGTGTTTAGTTTTACTACTGTCCATGAGCTGTCATATCGCTTACCATCAAGTGAATGGCTTGCTTATCTCGCCATTCATTGAAATAAAATAAAAACAAACGACAAAATACTACGAGATACCGTATATAAAATAAACATTTTCACACCGTGGCATCATAGGATTCCATTTTAGAACCAGGATATGGTTGAATTAAACAAACACCATATTAATTTCAGTCGAAGCCTTCAAACTGAAGAATCTTGTGGGTAAAGGAAACCCTGCAGGATCATTGTTCTTCCTGGAATTTATTTATGAGCTGAACCAACGATACCTTGAGGATGAAAAGGTAGTCGCCTTGCTCAGTGATCCTAAGGAACATTTTGACGCCGTTGTAATCGAATGGTTCTTCTCTGAAATCATGTCTGGGTGAGTTGGTTTTCAATGAGGAGTAGATATTAAACGATCAAGTGTCGGCGACACGGTGAATATAATTAGCAAAAGCCAATATTGGCATAACTACTTTACACGTCCATGCAAATTTGGAATAAGTTTTGACGTAGTTCAAACGACGGTGACTATAAGTAAATTCACAGCCTCAGTAGTCTAATAAAGTCTCCTGTTGTGAAACGAGAAGCCGCGGACTATTTTTCCTCACTGAGACAAATGTTGACGCAAATCCTTGTGGGTCAAATGGATTTGTTTGGGTCTGAACATTTTTTTAAACAGAAAAGGCGTCTCCTTTCTGATACCTACAAAATAAGATTTGTATCTTCAGTGGAATTAGGACTATGGATGTGTAATCTTTCATTTTACTGTGAGGAAATATATCCATTCATTTTTCTTCAATATATTAGTCAATAAGTAAAAGAAATCCTTAATTTTTCTCAACTATCTGTTTCAGGATTGCTCCCGTATTCCAATGTCCACTAGTATGGGTGGCTACAACAGAAGCCCATGCACAAGTCCTGAAACTAGTCGACGAAGTTCCCAACCCGGCTTACACCGTAGATCTGTTCTCAACGCACCGAGCCCCTCTTACGTTCTCACAGAGGGTCTCAGAACTATGGGCACTTGTGAGCAAATTCAGTTTTTTGAAGTAAGTAAAGGTTTCTAAAGGAGCTTTTAAATGTTTCTGAAAAGGCAAGAATACAATAAGAAAGCTGGTGGTTAATAGTTTAATAACAATATATGGGCTATTGGTAAATAATGTCATTTTAAAAACAATACGATCGTATGTAATTTCTCATCGTCATAGGTTAATGAATAGTACCTTGAGCCTCAATATTTCGTTCACTTCAGTCAGATGACCAACCGTGACCATTTTTAAGTGACTGTTGTAACGACGATCACCTTAATGTACTTTTATACATTGATGTAGTTTTCTATTATTTACGACAGTTTATTTCTTATGTAGGTAGTGGCACCACTGTCTATGTATCAATTTTTAGCATTTCAATGCACTGCACTACTAAAATCTAAATGCCGAGTAATAATAATTAGCTGCAGCTACAGCTTTTTACTAGTAAATATGTGAGAGGCCCCCTGGGTAGATACCACTGCATTGTCTATTTCTCCCGCTATACAGCAAAGCAAATTCACTGTTGTGTCTCAGAAGTTTAGTATTCTGTGGTTGTGCTTCGGTTAGGAGTACATCGTAACCAGAGTAACTCCTGGACATTTTGAGACTTAACACTTTATGTGCCAGATCAAGTGCAATGGAATGCCAAGCATTGCTTTGTAATTCATAATGTTGTTTGATTTTGATACTAATGAGCGGTCGCATCGCTTACCATCAGGCAAATTGCATGCTGGTCGCGCCATTTATTGCAAAAACAAATTGAGTAGTGCTATCGAACTTTACCGCCTCTTGCACCCAACCTACAAGCATTGTTTACAGTATAAAATCACCGTACTAACAATTCCGAATTTAATTGCAGCTACATGTACGTGCCGGGACAAAGAACTAAATACGAGGAAATCTTCAATAAAATAGCTAAGAAACGAGGTGTTACAGTACCTCCCTACGATGAAGCTATATACAATGGATCTATTCTTCTCATCAACTCTCATCCGTCAATAGGCACACCGTTCAGATTACCTCAGAATGCTAAGTATGTGGCTGGATATCACGTTGATGAGAAGCCTCAGCCCTTGCCCAAGGTAATTCAAATCAATCATCTATCTTGAAAACGAAAAATCCAAACTATACTTTACTTGTGGTAGGTTTCTCATATGTGAGAGGCCGCCTAGGTAGGTACCACTGCAATGTCTATTTCGCCCGCCAAACAGCTGTGTAAATGCACCGGTATTCCGGTTTCAAGGATATTATAGCTAAAGTGACTACTGAACATATTGATTGACACTTAACATCTTATGTCTCAGGATGGCGAGCGCAGTGGAATGCCAAGCATTGAAACTGTCTATGAGCGGGCGTACCGTATATATGTGTATATATACTCTCTCGTCTCGCCATTTATCGCAATAAAAAATTGCCTTGTTTCCTCGGTACTTGCTGTAACACGTAATTGTGAAATGGGCTAGAAAATCAATTATTCAAAAATCAACTTAAATGAAATCTTGAAGAGCTATATATTCCCTATAGAGAGTAGAATGATGGAAGATATAAGTTATTGAGCTTATCGAATTCCTATCTTTTATTTTATTTTTCATCTATGCTAAATTACTTATAGGTGTTCCCGACAAGATTAATGAGCTTTTTTTATTGCAATGAATGGCGAGACAAGCATGCCGTTCACCTTATAGTAAGCGTTACGATCTCACATAAACAGTACCAAAATAAAAAAAACACGATAAATTACAAAGCAATGTTTGGCATTCCACTACGATTGCCATCCTGAGACATAAGATGTCAAGTCACAATATGTCCATTAGTTACCCTATTTACATAATTGTTTGGCGAGAGAAATAGATATTGCTGTGGTTCCTACCCAAGCGACCTACTACATATGAGAGACCTACTACCAGTAAAAACTATTAATAATACTATGAAATAAAAGTATTAATAACATTTCGTCTTTCTCAGGATCTTCAAAAACTAATGGATAGCTCAAAGCAAGGAGTCATCTACTTTAGCATGGGATCGAATCTGAAAAGTGCGGATATGTCTGAAAATATGAAGAAGTCGTTGCTTGATATGTTTGGCAAACTAAAAGAAACTGTTATATGGAAATTTGAAGCTGAAATGGAAAAAGCACCTACTAATGTGCATTTTGTTAAATGGGCTCCACAACAGAGCATTTTAGGTAAGCAAATGTGAATTTTAAACGGCTTCCGAATGGACTTCACAAAATATGAAAAGGCGAAGTGGTAGACCGTTTAGGAGGTGGAGTGAAATCAATAAATAAAACGACTTAAATCAATTAAATAACAACTGGAGAAAGAAAGAAAGGGGTAGAAAAAGGAAAAGAAGGCCTTTGCTCTGCAGTGGGACTGTATAGGCTAGAAAAAATATAAAATAATAATACAATCAATGTGAATTGTTTTTAAAAATCCATGCTCTTCAATTCTACAAATCAGTCTTTAATAATAATCTTACTTACTGAAAGAAACACGATTGAAAACCTTTCACACCTCTTTATATAAGTCATTTGAAACGTCCAATGGATTTTGATTAGCATATCACTCTACAATTAATCATAAAAATATCTATCCTCAAAATTCATTGGGGAAATATACCATAAGTTCTAAATTGCCATTGAAAAACTTCCTAACGATACAATTTCTAACATTCCAGCCCACCCCAACATCAAAATCTTCATCACCCACGGTGGTCAGTTATCAACAACAGAAGCCATACACTACGGCGTTCCCGTAATAGGAATACCCATACTAGGCGATCAGCACATCAACATGAAGTCTGTTGTGGAGAAAGGCTTTGGTATTAAATTAGACCTAACTGAAGACCTTGGTGTTCCCCTTCTAGAAGCATTGCAAGATATGCTTCAGAACCCTTCGTAAGTATTCAATAGATTGAAAATGAGATGTATTATAATTTATGGTATGTCAAGTCTGTAAATTTTACTGGTGGTAGGTCTCTAATATTTGAAAGGCCGCCTGCGTAGGTACCACCGCAATGTCTATTTCTCCCGTCAAACAGCAGTGTAAATGCACTGTTGTGTTTTGGCTTAAAGGATATTGTAACCAGAGTAACTACTGGATATTGAGACTTAATATCTTATGTCTCAGAATGACAAGCGTAGTGGAACGCCAAGCAGTGCTTTGTAATTGAAGGTGCTGTTTGGTTTTGCTACTGTTCATGAGCCGTCGTATCGCTTACCATCAGGCGAATGACATGCGTGTCTCGCCATTCATAGAAATAAAAAAACACACTAGGATAGCGTGGTGGACAGTTGTCGAATCCTTCTAACTGAACAACCCCAATGCTCAATATCCCTTTCCTCGTCTCATCCTTTTTCCTTCCTGTTCTCATCCCGATTTGATGAGCGAGCATGATCCAAGAAAAACAGCAATCAAATAATTTAAATCAACAATTAAACAATTTAGCAGCTAATTACAATTAAATTAAAGATAAAGTTATCATTATAATATAACATAGTCATTTAATACAAATATTTCGTAAAATTTTGTAGCTATTTCAAAATATTATGCAACAAACAAAAACAAAATAATTAGTCATTATCATCACTCGATAATGTATTATTAGCGACTACTTTCAAATTTTATTAAAAAAAATTACCGTGACACAACAACAATGTTTATTAAATGATTGATTTTATTATAATTTGCCTTATACTATCTAGATCCTAAACAAATATAATTACTAACTTAAATTTAAATAACTTATTACACAAATTACACAAATGATTAGTGACTATGAAATAAGTAGTGAACGCTGCGCGTGCCGAATAGAAAGTGAAGCTCCGTCCCAAATGCACAACCCCTCTTGGATTCGGTGGTGACGTATTCAATGGTCGGGTGATCACGTGATGCGCTGGCTACGCCCTCTTTTCTTAACTTGATGCTAATACGGCCTCTCCTGACGCGTGGACGTCCACGTCCACCTCGGTATTGGAGCTATGAGCAACTTCTCCCATTGGTGAAGGTTGAGTTTGATGTTCTTCATTGGATGAATCAGGACAGCCCTCGTCACTAGCTGAATATAAAAATTGAAGTTTTTATTAAATTGTCAGTTTATAGTTCAGCCATGCAAACTATGTTGATGTTACTAACTAGCTAGTGTGGCATGCCAACGTGTGTACATGTTTTGTGTCCGTTGTTAAGCTAAGTTAGCGATGTAAACAAAAACGACATGGTCAAGTTATCATGTCGATGTGTGTAGTGACAGAGTATAGTATAGTTGGTATGGCCAAGTTATCATACCAACTAAGACCGTACATGACTCAGTTAGCATGTCGGCTATAAGATTGACATGTCCATGTTATCATGTCAACTAGTGGCACGACATGACCCAGTTAACATGTCGGCTTCATATGTGACATGGCCAAGTTATCATGTCAACCCTACAAAGCATATGTAGGCCAAAAATATCAGTATTACTAACTGTTAAAGAATGCCGCACATGATTCAGGAGTCCATTCTCCACGCCATGCCACCATATATTCGGCGGCAGCTCGCGTGATTTTACCAAAGGAGCCTCCAAGCAGTCGCAGCTCGTAACGATCATGTGGCAATACTTTCAATACGCGGTAAGGCCCACGCATTCCCGAGTCTAGTTTTCCACTACTCTGCGCTGCCTTCGCGACGAACACTAAGTCGTTTACTTTAAAACGTCTAGTAGCCTTGCGTTGTTTGTTGACATAGGCATCCTGATATCTTCTGTTCTGCTCAAGTCGTTCGGAAGCCATATGGCGACGTATTTCCCGCATGGCCTCGCGATTTGAATTAGTGTTGTCGAGAGCAACGTCTCGTATGAGAGACCTTATTACAGGCGTTGCGCCTTCAATACCGATGAGCAGTTGCATGGGAGAATTATGTGTAGTCTTGTGCGTCGTACAGTTAAGCACTAGTTGAATTCTCCAGAGAGAATCAGACCACTTATTGCTCTTACTATCAGCTTCAACCCTGATCATATTAAGAACGGTGCGGCAATAGCGTTCCGCCTGACCATTTTCTGCGTGCATTTCCGGGGTGATGTAATGAACCTGACTACCCACGTCATTCGTCCAATTTCGAAAACGTGTACTTTCGAACATTCAACCGCGATCACAAACGATAAGTTTAGGGGTTCCAAACAAAGAGATAGCGTTAGTCATAACTCGAATTAATTCATCAGAATCTTGACGTTTAATCGCATAGAGTAGGCAAAACTTTGAATAAGCGTCGACAATAATAAGAATGAATTTAAAACCATTAGATTCAGGTAAGATGCCTAACACATCTATATGTATTGTGCTGAACGGAGTATCCGGTTTGACCCATGACGATATTGGTTGATGAGAGGCCCTGGGTACTCTCTTTGCAGAAATACAGATGAGACAGTGCCCAATGTATTTTCTCACAAAAGTCCTTAATCCCGGAAACCAGAAATGATTTAATATAAGGTCGACAGTTTTGTCAACACCAATATGATCATGTTGATCATGAAAAATGCGCAACAAGCTTAATCTATGCCCCTTCGGAATATAGCAAAGCAATTTAGGGTCCTGACCGACGGGCGTATATTTATAAAATAAAAGATCGTTGCGAACTACGTAACGTGATTGATCTAGTTCGTTGTTTCCGAGTTTATCAATTAGAGTACGAGTCTCATCATCGGCAGATTGCGCAATTTCAGCCCAAGTTTTCGGCTTCGTGATAGTTCGCACGTCTACAGGGTTTCTACTCAAATAGTCAGCGTGGGCCATTTGAGACCCCTTTCGGTATTCAATTACGAAATTATAGTCTTGCATATAAATCCACCAACGCGCTACACGGGGAAGTAAGTCTTTTTTTCGTTCTGTTAATTTTAACGCATTACAATCTGTTACTATTTTAAACCTTATGCCTAGTAAGTATTGTCTGAAGTGACACAATGCTTTTACTACTGCGAGTGTCTCGAGTTCGTAAGAGTGATAACGAGCTTCCGCACCTTGCGTTGTTTTGCTAAAATACGCGACTACCCGACGTTTCTTATTTACGTGTTCTTGGATTAACACGGCACCATAACCGATGGAGCTAGCATCCGTGTGTAGTTCGGTTGGCAAGTTTTGATCAAATATGGCCAATACTGGCTCGTTTGTCATACACTCTATTAAATATCTGCGAGCAGACTCTTGTTCCTCACTCCACACGAATGGTACCCCAGCACGAGTCAATCTAGCAATAGGTGCAGTTTTGGAAGCGTACCCGGCAATGTAACGGCGAAAGTAACCAGCTAGTCCTAACAACTGTCTGACTTGTTTTACATTTGTAGGTACAGGTGAGTTCACTAGGGCCTGCACTTTTCTGTCGCTCGGTCTAACCTGACCTTGACTTATTTTACGACCAAGATATTCAACCTCTGTAGACACAAACGTGCTTTTCTTTAAATTGATCGAAAAACCCGCGCACGTCAAAGTTTTCATCACCTCTCGCAAGTCTGTCAAGGCCTCATCTACGGAATTTGACAATATACAAACGTCGTCTACGTAAACTAACACTTTGCCTGAATTTATAAATGTTTGCAAAGTTTTCGAAATTATTCGTTGGTACACTATAGGTGCGTTTGTGAGTCCGTAGGGCATTTTAAGATACTCATAATGCCCCTCAGGCGTCACAAATCCGGTTTTTGGTATGGAATCGTCATCAATTTTTATCTGGTGGAATCCAGTAGCCATGTCAATACAACTAAAATATCTGTGTTTGCCTAGGCGGTCAATATGGTCCTCTATGAGAGGTAACGGATAACGATCTCGCACTGTAATGGCGTTTAACGCACGGTAATCCACACACATGCGATCGGAGCCATCCTTTTTCTTGACAAGAATGACAGGGCTTGCGTAAGGAGATTCCGATTCGCGGATGATTTTATTTTTCAATAGGTCTTGAACAATCCCTCGCACCCTGATCTTTTCGTCAAGAGAAAGTTTGTACGGACGGTAGTGAACCGGCACATCACTAGTTAATTCTATATGCATGGTGCCTGTATTAACGGTTGACGCGGCGGTGCCGATTATGAAATAATCTTTAAACTCCGCGATTATTGAGGACAACTTTGTTCGCTGGCCACCCTGAAGTGGTGACTCAATGAGGGTTTGTTGGTCCAACTGAATCTGTAATACCTTACTAGCACGGACTGATTCGTCGACGCGCGTTAAACGTTGCTGTTTGTTCGTTCGTATATATGCTACACCCTCGCGGTTTAATACGTCTGTTCCTATGATCACGGGTACATTCATACACGACTCGGAAACTACAAGAAAGTCTATTTCCAAAGAAATGTCATTAAATTCAATTACCAAAGTGACGTAGCTGGTACATTCTACGTTTTGACTACCTATGCCCCGTAATAATTGATAGGTTGGTATTTGACAACAATTAAAATGTTTTAGAAGTGCTGCGGATATTAGAGAAACGCGCGATCCACTGTCAATTAATACGTCGGTAGGTACGTTTTGAATTACTGCGGTCACAATATCATTGTCAGTTGATTTACCCTCTAATTCACGACAAAAATTAACTTTTTGTTTACGTGCTTCTAAACGTTGCTTTGAGAAACAAACGCTCGCATCATGACCAATTTTCTTACAAAAGGAGCATGTCTCAACCGTCCTCTGTGCAATAGAGTTATTAATATTTTTGTTGTTTGGAGAGTCAGATTTATTACGTTTAGGACATGATCCTTGTGTATGACCTATTTCATTACAACGAAAACATTTCACTGATTTCAACCCGTTATGAAATGGTCGTTTCCGCGTATTTCTTTCAATACTATTGTGATTACGAACATTACGCACAGAATCATTGGAGGTGCTGGGTTTCACGTAAACAGAAAAGAACTCTACTAAATCCTTAGGTAATAATTTTGAATTTGTTGCTGTTGCACGGATTTGTGGGTCAGTTATTCCACGTATGATGATTGCGACTATTAGTTCGTCACTTAAACCTTTTACAATATTTAACCGCAATAGCGAGCGTCTTGCATAATCAGCATACGTGGGATAACGATCAGAATTCGTGCACATAACATTAAACAAAATACCCGCGATATCGATTCTTCGAGAACACAAAGGCTTGAATTCAATTTTAAAATTTGACCAACTGCGGTCGTGAGTCACCCAATCTTGCAACCAAGATTTGGCGTCCCCCGTAAGACAGTTAGCGATTCTAGATAAACATTCGTTATCGTCCCATCCATTTATTTCACGAGCTCTTTCAACTTCGTCGCACCAAGAATCGATATCATTCACACTGGGGTCAAAATTAGAAATATAAAAATGGTTGGATCTTACTTTACTCAATGCACTCAACGCTCCGATGATTCTGTCTGTAGTGTCAAGGCTCGATGCTGTGGCCCCAGTAACACTCGTGCTACCACGAGATTCCGAGGGCGCAGGTGGCGTCGGCGGCGTGGCAGTACTCCGAACTATCGCGGCGCCGGCACCCACCTCGTCCGCGGCAAGATCCGTACCACGTGCAGCGTTCACACTAGTTGAGTTTTCTAGAGCGGTTAAACGTGCGAGGATTATTCCGAGGGTATTTCGAAAATCCACCGCATCTTCGCTTCTATTTGCCCTGCTCCTAGTTGTGCGTCTTTCAGCCATACTAAATTGTACTATGTAATAATTGTTTCGTCAGGAAATATCAAAGCTGGACAGAGCTATGGAGCCCTATCCCACTTCTGATATTAGCGACTACTTTCAAATTTTATTAAAAAAAATTACCGTGACACAACAACAATGTTTATTAAATGATTGATTTTATTATAATTTGCCTTATACTATCTAGATCCTAAACAAATATAATTACTAACTTAAATTTAAATAACTTATTACACAAATTACACAAATGATTAGTGACTATGAAATAAGTAGTGAACGCTGCGCGTGCCGAATAGAAAGTGAAGCTCCGTCCCAAATGCACAACCCCTCTTGGATTCGGTGGTGACGTATTCAATGGTCGGGTGATCACGTGATGCGCTGGCTACGCCCTCTTTTCTTAACTTGATGCTAATAGTATTATTTTTCAAAAAAGCACGTAAAAATAAAGTAATAAATCAAATACAATCGAAGATGAATAAAAAACGGCCTGACAAGGTCGCACGTATTAGATACACAAAAAAAAACAGTCGGGACGGTCAATTCAATCAATGGACTTTGCCATGGAAACGATTGGACTGTACAGTTTATTAGAAGAGATGTATCGAAAAAGAAAGGTTAATAACCCGTAATAAAATCAACATACAAAATCAGAATAAAGATTTTTTAAATCAAAACAATAATGTCACTAATAATGCTTTACAGCTGGCTTCTCCAACTATAAAAGTCTTTATCAGAGGTTTTTTACCTCCTAAATCTATTGATTTGTTTTCCTACGGAGGGATGTAGACAGAAATATTTCCAACTCCTCCTATTATTTATCTCCATGTTGAATTTCCCACCGACTCGCCGTGCTTCAATGCTTGTTATCATTAAATACGTGCCACTTATTATCCTGGCTTACAGGAGTTGCAGTGGCGAATGTGAGCACGGGACAGTCTCCTAGCTACATTTTTAGCTGTAACACTCCCTTTCGGATTTAATACTGTTTTATCCTCTTCCAGATACACAAAGAAAGCCAAGGAGATATCCAAGATATACCACGACAGAACAATGAAGCCAGGAGATGAGGTCGTTTTCTGGATAGAGCACGCAGTTAAGACCCAAGGTGCTCCACATTTACGATCACCGGCACTTCACGTCCCTTTCTACCAAAAAGTATTCCTAGACTTAATCGCTCTAATAGTTTTAGCAGTCGTTTTGACGATATATTTATTGAAAATGTTATGTGGAAAGTTTAAGAGGCAACCTGTTAAGAACAATAAGAAGAAATCTAATTAGTATACCTATATGGATATTTTAAGTAGTGCTAAGTACAATTTATAATGAAATAAGTAAATAATTGTTGAGTCAGGTATTTCAAGATGTTATTCAAATATTAAAAATGTGTACCTATGGAAATAGGCATTTTAAATAATGACATAAAAATAAAATAGTGAATGATATAAAAATCACTGTAATATTTGCATTTAATGTTGTGTACCTAATATATTATTCACATTTTTTATATTCCTGAATTTAAGGCGAACACACTACTAATTATTATTGGTAGGTTAAAGGAACAATAAGCCGATACAAGTACAATTAAATTATGAAAATCACAATTTAATATCTTCTAGTCGATAGAAATATCTTTGTGCTGTAAACTAATAAAATGTAAATACAGTATTATGCATGTACTTTTTTTTATTAACCTTTCATACTATTGCTAGGAAAGATCTCCCATTGCTACCACAATCGAATCGAATTATGAATTGTTGTTTTAAAAGAATATAATAACTACCAACTGGTTTCATTTTCGTTCGTAGTCTGGATATATTGAGAAATATACCCTGTATATAATATATATTTATTACTATGAATGGCGAGACGAGCATGTCATTCGCCTGATCGTAAGCGATACGACCATTCATAGACAATAGCAAAAACAAACAAAATCACGAATTACAAAGCAATGCTTGGCATTCCACAGCGCTCGCCATCCTGAGACATACGAGGTTAAGTCTCATTATGTCCAGTAGTTGCCCTGGCAAAATATCCCTCAAACCAGAACACATCAGTGTATTTACACTGCTGTTCGGCGTGAGAAATAGGTCCCTGTTACCTACCCAGGCAGCCTCTTATTTGTGAAATTTATATTATACATAAACCAATATAATATGCAATGACGTAGTGTCGAATATCCGCCTAAAAAGCTGACGGACGCCCTGGTTAAGGTTGCAGGAAGTCGCTGGATGCATGCCACTTTCAACAAGTCAGTGTGGAGATCCTAAGGGGAGGCCTATGTTCAGGGGTGGACTTCCCGAGGTTAAAGAGAGAGAGATACAATGAGCCCAACCTATTGCATGTATTACAGACTATATCAATTGACCAATTTCACCAAATTCTCAATCATCAAATTAGACCGCACTCACAGTCACCTATGTTGAAAATGACGATTCATAGACCATTATATTGTTATTTAGAACCCCAGAAGAATAGATAACTATGTTTTAAAATAAAGTCGTATGATTTCACATGATGCTAGCTAGCATGATGGACTGTACGGCCTAAATCCTCTGAATCATACTCTCAGTTTTAGAGCAGGCCCGTGCCCTGCAGTGGGACGGATATGAGCTGATATAAATACAGATACATAAGTCAGAATAGGCGGAGTGGCCATTAAACCCTCTTGATCAACTAAGGTTGTATCATCATAATATGATATGATAAGGCGCAAGCATATTGCCATGCCAAGATGTAATCCCTCGTGGATAGCTCTTAAGAGATTCGGCAAAGGTAAAATATCAGATAAAGCCGGATTAGCTGATCATATACGTTAATGAATGTATATTTTTAGATAAGGTCCACCTTATCTTAAGCCATTTATGAGTAGGTTTTGTTTTTTTTTATGATTCACAGGTAGGTAACGATACGAGATGATAGGAGATGCTGCAGATTCGATCCCCGCACTGAGAGAAATATTTGTGCAACCCACAAATATTTCTTTCGGGTCTGTTTGTTTGTGACACCGATGAGTCTCTCATAGTTCCTGATAACCACGACACAAGACTAGATCTTAGTGTGGGGTCAGGACTTTTTATGTGACTGTTGGGTGTTATTATTAGTATTCATATTCGAAAATTATTCATGAACGAAACAAAAAGGTAATGAACGATCACAGACTTATGAATGCTCAGTAAGGGTTAAAGCTCACTATCAGTAATAAATAACGTAAAGAAGCTCCATACAATAATGCGAAATATCTATGTATACTTTGTTATAAAATTGTATAATGAAAAATTAGGTAAATTTATTTAATGTATACCCCCCATAAAACAAAAACAAATAACTACAAGGCATTGTACCATTTATCTTAATCCTACGAAGATCGCTATTTAATCGTACACAATCTCTAAGGTATGGCTCTCTATATTGAATAACAATGCAAATTGCACGTATGTGTCGTAAGAATAACAACAATTGTGCAAACAGCTGAAACTATGGGGGTAAACGAATTAAAATGAACACTAGATAAGCCAATTTTTTATAATAACAATTTTGAATTTAATTGCAGCTACATGTATTTCCCGGAACAAAGAACTAAATACGAGGAAATATTCAATGAAATAGCTAAGAAACGAGGTGTTACAGTACCTCCTTATGACGAAGCTTTATACAATGGATCTATTCTTCTCATCAATTCTCATCCTTCAATAGGTACACCGTTCAGATTACCTCAGAATGCTAAGTATGTGGCTGGATATCACGTTGATGAGAAGCCTCAGCCATTGCCCAAGGTAATTAATCAATCACCTGTCTTGATAAGGAAGTAGCTAAATTTTTCCTTGCTTCCCCAGTGCTGGCTGTTACATGTAATTTTGAAATGGGTTAGAAACTCAATTATTGAAAAGAGAAGTCTAATGAAATCGTGAAGAGCTGTATATTCCCTAGTGATAGTTCTATGTTGAAAGACATGAGTTGACTGTCTAGGTATGAGGCTCTCTATATTGAATAACATACTGCAAATTGCATAAATGTGACGTAAGAATAACAATCATTGTGCAAGCAGCTGAAACTATGGGGTAAAAGAATTAAAATGAATACTAGATCGGCCATTCTTGATACTTGTATCGTTTAGCTACACGCCACTGCGAGATATTAAAATGGAGCAAAAATTCAATAAAATTTTCTGATCCTATGAAAAAAAATCGACTAAAATTGACTGAGAAAAGTATGCCAGTTGATCTTCATATCACGTTTATGTTACATAGATCGTTAAATGATTTTTAAGGGCATTATAAGGTGGTGAGGTCCTGTAGGCCTCAAATATCAAAATTCTATACCCAACTAACCAACAACACCGTCAAACTTATCTGGAGTTCTCCAAGGGAGACTGAGAGGCCACCGGTGAACGGAACTTTATTTACAAGGTATACAGGCGAACTTAATGCCTGAGGCATTCTGTCCAGTCGACTTTTGAGTGATATAGAGAAATCAAGGTAGGCGAAAAAATAAATATCAAATAACAACAATTAAATTATTTCCAACTCCTCCTATTAATAACACTTTCTAATTAATTTCGTTGCGGGTTAAAGACAAGTTAGACATTCCCGGAGACTCGCCGAGCTTCAATGCTCGGTGTCATAACATTGCGTGCCACTGTTGATCCTGGCTTACAGGAGTTACAGTGGTGGGTATGAGGGCGGGACAGTCTCCTAACAACAATTAAAGTAAAACGGAAAAATACACATATACATAGATAATAATATAATAAAAATATCATTCGACAAATCCATTTGTTTTCAGTAATTCGTTGACGGCCCATAATGCTAGCTTATGGAACGAAGTGCAATTTGTCAGAAAAGCTAAATCTCTTCCCATCTTGACAATCTTTTCAGATCACGTTCCTACTTACTATACATTAATTATTATTTAACTGTTTTTCTTCTCGGTTTATTATTTAACTTAAAGTTTATTTGTTATTGTATTCATTTAATACAATAACCTGGGCATGCTTAGTAAAAAAAATATTTTGTGAATCCTCGTTTTTTTTTATTGCCTATGTTGTGACCACTCATTTCCTTCGTGATTTTAATTAATCTATTTCATGTTATGGTTGTCTGGAAGAAATCGCCGAGAGCGATAAAACCGCTGATCGTTCCACTTAATTTAACTGCTTTCTACGTTTGTTGTGTTGTTTGAAGAACAAATAAATAAATAAAAATATAATTGATATGTATTTTAATGTTGTCTGCTTAAATTAAAATAATATTTATAAATAAGGAAACTAAGGTAAAGAACAATAAAAACTGCACTGACTGCAAATGGTGGTATTATCGCCTCAAGCATAACAAACAACCATGGAAGGTCTATTAGAAATAGCGATTGAAACGCCAGTATAAGATTTAATTGAATAAAAAATATGAATCAAAATATTGAGTAAATAAATGTGTGTAATATTAGTCACTTCTATAACGGTAGATAGAACAGTCAGTTCTATAACGGTAAAGGAAAACATCGGGAGGAAACCTGCATACCATAGCGATTTCTGTGGTATGTAAAGTCCGCCAACCCGCACTTGGCCAGCGTGGTGGACTATATGGCCTAACCACTCTCAATCATATTCTCGATTGTAGAGTAGGCCCGTGCCCTGCAGTGGGACGTATATGGGCTGATACAGAATATTAGTCACACTCATAAATAAAATTAAATACAATAGTAATTTAATACACTCAGATAAACTGACATAATATTATACTTCTTCACTAGCTACTAATTGAGATTAGTTATTTTAATTAGTTGTATGGTAATTGATACTTCTATTATTCGAAGAGCCCACACGCCCCAGACTAACGTTATTTCTTAAACGCTAAAAGTTAGTTGTATGTTATCTATGTTTTAAACTGCCCTTTCTCCTTCTTTTATATCCATCTAAAGGTTGTCTGGAAGAGATCGCTTATTAGCGATAATACCGCCTTTTGTACTTTTAATAGATGTTATTTCTTTATATTGTTATGTTCTTTTGTTTGTGTATAATAAATGAATAAAATAAAATAAATAAATCTCGAATGCATCTAACTCGTCTTTCCACCGCATCTTCGGCCTTCCGCGTTTTTTACAACCATAAACTACAAAAACGTAGAAAATATACTGTAATCTTAAAACAATGAACTACACCGAAAAATATATTTTAAATCACCTTTAAACTTGAATAAAAAGTAATTCTACTTACGTCTTATCGTGTAATACCTATGACTAAGGCATGCGCAAAACTTTCGGCTTTAATAAAATGACGTCACATGAGAGTCGCGGGCTCCTGCACTATATAACTCATTGCATAGATAAAATGCACTAGACATTGAAACGCTTAGTAAGAGTAAGCCAGCCAACACTCTTATTGTGGAATTAAAATGAACGTGTTTGTGATAATAGCTTTGTGTTTGAATGTGGTGGAGAGTTACAAATTCCTAGTGCTTGTGCCATTGCCTATAAGGAGTTTGACTTTATTGGGCGAAGAAATAACTAGGCATCTGCTGAATGCTGGTCATGAGGTTGGTTGATTTTTTTATTTAATTATCCGTGCTTAATAAATGTTTACCGTTTAAAAATATATTACATGAAGTACAAATTATAATATTTTTGCTCTAAACAATTTCTTAAAAAATCTTGGGATGGATAAAATTAAAAAAATATATATATTTCTACGGCCTTATTCATCGGCTTTTTCTTCTTCGCTGATACGAGTACTGAATTCAACTCATTGATTGAAATACGTTTTATAATATAAACAACGGGGATTTATACTTGTAATACAATAATATCAGAAGAGATATTAACTTTTTTATTTTTATTTAACATCATTACATTCAGGTGCCAGAAAATTGTAGATGTGTATTTATTCAAATGTAACGGTTCTTTTAAGACATATAGCCCGCAATGAAACCTTTTTTTCGTCGTCGTTTGAATGAGACACAATAACATTCGTTAACTAAAATAACTTTGCAAACTATCTATGAATCAGGACGTCATAGAGTAAATACAAGGTGTTCTTATATTATGGTACTAGAGATGACGACTAAAATTTTTGTCTCATAGCAATACAGCCACAACCGCATCAAATTGATAGATTTGATTATTTCGAACTCTAAAATACCAATTTCAGACAGCAGTGTAGCGCAAACCCAAAAAATCAATAGAAAAAATTAAAATGTGCGTAAAAAAAATGATGATAGCAATCCGTCTGAAAATGTTCTTTGCGGGTAAATTACGTTTAGTTGATGTGAAAAAATATATTTTCAGACGGAAATTTGGATGCATCAAATTTTGTGGCCGTTCTAAATGTGTTAAGGAATTTTGCCGATCGATAGCATAGCATTCTGTCTGAAAATTGTTGAACGTGACATGAAAAAATTATATCAGAAGAATTCAGTGCAGCACCTCCCTTATCAGAAACCTTCTCGATACCTAAAAAAATTTCAAAAATCGTATGAGTACGATTGGAGTCTATGTAACAAGCCAATTGATAAATTGCGACTCTGAAATTGTTAGATGATGATGAAGAGAGAGCTCACCTGAAATCATAAATCTGAAGTTGAAGGACTGAAATAAATAGCACAATAAGAAACTGGGATGAAGTGGAAAAATAACGGTTTATTCAAAGTTATAAGATATAAGTTATAATAAGTTTCATGAGGAGTCGAAGTAATAAAAATGTGAATTATTATGTGATATATCAACGGTATTGATCTCATTTCTGAAAATTATGCATTTGTGGGATAATTTTGAGTCCTTAAAAAAAACCATACGAATCATTTAAATTTTTCGGAAAATTTCCTGACCCAACAGTATTCTCAGCCAGTTGTCCTCTTTTTACTGCACCCTCTCCCAAGACAGGCGTAATAGTGATCGGAAAAAAAATTGTAAGACTGTCCCACAATAACTTAACACGTGAATTCATATTAAAAACTACACAAGACATTTTCGCATATTTTCTAAAGCAATCAATGAACTCAACAAATTGTTTGCTCAGCATCTTGAACTTTTGCCATAAATGAAGCCGCTGCACCAATGTACTGAAACTAAATTAAACCACGAGTTGAATGAACCTAATAAATTTAATCATTCACAAAATATTGACGGGAAATAATAATAATAATGTTTGTTGAATGTGGTTGTTTCCGAAACGTGTTTCAAAGAATGCAATAAATTCTCTATAGAAGCATAGTATTTCGTTATCTACTTTTTATCACAATTCCTTAATTATCCGTTCAAGATTAACTTATATTTAACCCTACCTGGGTAGGTACTACCGCAATTTCTATTTCTCCCGCCAAGCAGCAGTGTAAGTGCAATATTCTGTTTCGGTTTAAAGGATATTATAACCAGAGTAGGTTACAACTGGACATATTGAGACTTAATATCTTATGGATATGTCTCAGGATGACGAGCACAATGGAATGCCAAGAATTGCTTTGTGTTGTTTTTCTACTGCCTATGAGTTTTCAAGCGAATGGCGTGTTCATCTCTCCAGGCAATAAAATAAAAAAAAACTAGAGTAATAAGAAAGTAAATTCTATTACTACAAAATTATTCACTACCCTGAAGGCCTTACGTATATTATCTCTACTACCAGCGTAACATCACCGCTCCGTCTCTCTCTCTCTCTGAGATAAAAAAATGATTTGTCCTTAGTATCCCACTCTGACCTCATTCGGGTTAGTAGTACTTATTTCGCATTTAATTAATGAAATAATTTCACAGTATGTAAAATGCACTCTGTGAAAGAAGTACCCCAGCAAACAGCCCACTTATCAAATTAAAAAAACAATAAGACCACTGAGAGTGTGATAAACATCGTAATGCAATTATAAGGGATATTATTTTAATCCTACATTTATGATAACTTCGTTATCTCGTTTGATAATTACAGGAAGTGAACTATTTATAGTACAGTGAAAAAATAGATTATTTTCAGCCAGAAAGATAATATGAGTGCTAAAAATCTCAAAATTCATATTCTTTTAGTAAGATCGACAGTTCTTTTTACAATAACTCGAAATAGGCACTAAACGGGAAAAGGACAGCACGAAATAAAATGCTTTTGAAAATAAATTAAGGATAATATTTTGTTTCAGGTTACTTTTATTACATGTTTTCCCAAGGACAACACAAATCCGAAACTACGGCAGATTGATATCAGCGAAAATTATAAACTTTACGAAGGTAAAATCACGTGTTTGTTTACCGAGATTGTATCGTATCTAGGCAATAAATAATAATCAGCACAACCGTGTATACGCCGTACGAATATAGATTGCATTTCTTTGTGCAATACTTAAGGGCCATCTACACGGGGAGAGTTTCTCACCCAATTTCGGAAAGTGTTGTTGTCGTATAAAATAAACGCTACAAGATTATAATCTTTTTTTAAATTTTATGTGTAGGAAATTAATCAAAATATTTTTATGTCAGACGTTACATGTAACATTATCGCCTGCTGCGATAGTTTACACGGCAGAATATTTAGTATGGAGATTTTAGATGGAAGGATCACCCACTTAACGAAACGCCACAATAAAACTATCACTTCACGTCGATCTCCTATGAGAAAGTGGTACCGCCACACCCATTT
This sequence comes from Hyles lineata, assembly GCA_030180105.1. NCBI lineage: Eukaryota > Metazoa > Arthropoda > Insecta > Lepidoptera > Sphingidae > Hyles > Hyles lineata. The sequence goes on from JARJEE010000023.1 coordinate 3,859,273, forward strand.
ATGCTGAGTCATAACTGACAACAGTGTGGCTCTACCAATGCGTAAGATAATTATCGCATCTACGAGACGAGAAAATCTCCCCGTGTAAATAGTCCTTAATGAAATGTTACTGATGCTATTTAAACAATCATTCAACTCATCTGAACAAACGTTTACGGAGTAAGGAAGTTATAATAAAATTAGATGCTATTTATTAACTGGCTTATCTTCGTTTCGTCTTACCACTAAGCTTGGTGTAAAAATTAAGATTCGGCTGGCTACGAATCTTTGTAATGGTGTTAATGGTGGCTACTATCAGGTGTACTATTAAGCGAATGGCAATAATAAAGAATAGCGTAATGAAACTTCACCAACTTGCTGAACTGCTGACTAAGCAACATAATTTCACGAAAACTTCTCTTAGTGTTGTTCTTATACCGCTAATCAAAATTCTTTAATTTTATTACAAAGTCTTAAATCCGCTGAAAACTATATCATTGTCTCATAAATAATTTACTTCATGGATATATTTTTCTTTTCCAATTTATTGTCTAAAAAATATATTTAGAAAAAAATCAAAATAGCATCAAAGAAACCACAGATTTATATTAAATCTGACACGAATTTTCAAAAGCACTTCATAATAAAAACTATCAGGTCCGATCTTACACTTACCACAATACAGTAATATTAAAAAGTAACATTATTGGTTGTTGATGTTTAAATTCCGCTTTTGCTAAAATTACAGGAGATGACGGAGTAAACATAGGTTACATTATTGAGCACGGTATACCACAAAACGACGACCTGTACTTGCAAGAAGTGAGTGCAGAAGGAGCCCGTATGATTTTGCAGAATAAAAACGTTCAGGCGCTTCTTAATGATACTAGCCAACACTTCGACGCCGTTATTGTAGATTGGGTTGAGAGCGAAATATATGCTGGGTGAGTTGATATTGCACTAACAGAAATTAATATACCTAGCATACTTAAATTATTTGGCTATCGATTGTATAAGGATAAAGGACGTGAATTAATAGTAAAGTTTTAATTATTGAAAAACTTACAGAGAGAGAAACGTAGGTTAACAATTGAATGATAACTCCAAAAATTGCACATGAATATTTTTTTACGTAGGTAGAATTGATATTTAAGAAGCCTCTGGAAGCAGGCAGCTTCCAATCGGATTCTATATAAATCCTTAGGGAAAGCCTACACTCAATAATGATTTGTGGCTGGAGAAAAGACAATATTAACATATACCCAACTATCTATAAAAAATGTTTCAGGCTGGCACAAGTGTTCAACACGCATTTAATATGGAGCTACTCACTGGGACCACACTGGCAGGCCTTGAGGCTAATAGATGAACCGTCGAACCCAGCTTACAGTTCAAACGCCATGTCACACAATGTTCCGCCTTTATGCTTTCTACAAAGGTTTCAGGAGTTGTACGCTCAAATCATACGAGAATACGTGAGAAGGTATGATAATCCAGACTACACAAAACAGAATCAAAATCTGAAAAATCCTCGTTGTGGAATATACGCATCCTAACTCTTCTAAATCGTACTCTCGATTGTAGAAGAGACAAATGTCCTTATTGACACGTATATGGGCTTATACTCAATAAACACAGCACTAAAATACCATTCGCAATGGTACAGAATATTTTACATTAAAGCCCGCCAGTAAACGGAAATTCTACAGTAATTATTCAATTCAACAATTTTATCCTCTCAATGGATCTCTCAATTCTAGATGAGATCCTTTGCCCTGCATTCAAATTAGTCTCTGCTCTGCCTTGACCTATATGGGCCAGATTTATCATCAGAAAATGCTACAACGTCAATCTTCTTATAATTTCAGATTCAAAATAGTAAGCAAAGAACAAGAAATATACGATACTTATTTACGTCCTGCAGCCGAGTTACGAGGCAGAACTATACTCGACTATCAAGAGGCAATCTATACCGCTGCTCTTATGGTGAGCAACTCTCATCACGCGATAGGGGGATGGCCAAAAACTCCACAGAACTTCAAATTCGTTGCTGGATATCATATCCCTGATAACCCAAAGCCTTTACCAGAGGTAAATCGATTTACTATCGAAAATTATGTGTAAAAAAATTATTATTGTGATCAATATTAGTATATAATTTCATTACAATGCAAGCCACTGTTGATCCTGGTTTACAGGTGTTATAATTGTGGGTGTGAGGGCGGGACAATCTCCAATCAATATCAGTGCTGAATGGAACGTATTTTTTTTTGTGTACAAGAAAGCATACAACAAAAATATAACAAAAACAATGACGGGCGCCCTGGTAGCACCTCTGCCCACCCCTTCTGATTAACAATCACTTATCGTAATTCTAATTTCAATCACAATAGCACGCAGTAACCATAAATATAATCCCCGAACTGCTGATGATAATAATTTTCAAAACAATTTTACTGTTATCCTTACAGGACTTACAGAAGGTGATGGATAACTCACCTCACGGAGTTATATATTTCAGTATGGGATCATTTTGGCACAGCAAAGACATTCCAGCACATATCACTGAGAGTTTATCAAGAATATTTGGGAGCTTAAAGCAGACAGTGATCTGGAAATACGAAGGAGAGTTGTCGAACAAACCAAAGAACCTGTATACATTTAAATGGGCACCACAGATTAGTATTTTGGGTGAGTTTTGATTTTTTATAACGGACATACTATATTATACTATATTATATTATATTTATATATATATTCTGTGGTTTAATGATCACAGATCTTTATTAAACTTCATACCGGCCTTGGCAGCCTTTAAACATCTTTAAGCTCAAGATCAGCTCATCTATTTCCTAGATAGGCAAAATTTTAGGCGTAAGGTTTTGGTTAGGGATCCAGCCAGAAAATGACATATTTGTAGCGAAGACGAAAAAATGTATCTGAAAAATGAAGAGTATGGATAGACATAAAATAACAGCCCCAAAGAAAAGAACAATAATGGGAACATTGGGAAAAGTGGAGGCCACGTACAGCAAGCGAAGTGTCGGACGCCCGACTGCAATGTGGACGGACGATCTGGCTAAGGTTGCAGGAAGACGCTGGATACAAATCGCTTCCAGCAGGTCAATATGGAAATTCTTCGCCTATCTATGTTCGGCACGTCTTGTGGTTGAGGAGAGGGAAACAGAGAGAGAGAAAGAGAGTTACAAAAATATTCTGCTTTTCTTGCAGGTCATCCCAAATTACTGTTCTTCATCTCCCACGGAGGTCTTCTGTCACAGACAGAGGCTATACATCATGGAGTACCTTTGATAGGGATTCCTATTTACTACGATCAATTCTATAACGTCAATAGAGCCGTCACTGCTGGATTTGGTATACAAGTAGACCTAAACTTAGATTTACCAAAGAACTTAGAAAATGCAATACAAGAAATGCTAAGGAATCCAAAGTAAGTAACCGCCTTTTTGAAAATAATTTAGAGATCTTATTATAATTCTCAATTAGCTCCAGGTTTCTTGCACGGACATTTTAACTTCTCTATTTCATAACTAAATTTAGAACAGAACTGAAATCTTTGCAATTAATTCTTGTAATCATCATGAACTACAGAAGTACATGACACGTCTATACCGAATAATGACACCCGAAGATTTGTCTTCCAATGAATAGCGAGATGAGCATACCATTCGGCTGATGGTAAGCTTAACGACCGCTCAAAGACATTAGCAAAAACAAACAACACCATGAATTCTAAAGCAATACTTGGCATTCCATTGTGCTCGCCATCCTGAGACACAAGATGTTATGTTTCATTATGCCCATTAGTTACTCTGGCTACAATAACCTTCAATTTGTAACACAACAGTGCAATTACACTGCTGTTTGGCGGGGGAAACAGACATTGCGGTGGTACCTACCCAGGCGGCCACTCACATATGAGACCTACCACCAATAAATTAAATGCTTTTTCTAACTGTGATATAATTATATTACAGATACAGAGAAGTTGCCAAAGATCTCTCAATGAAGTACCACGACAGACCAGTGAAGCCAGCAGTGGAACTAGTCCACTGGATAGAACACGTGGTGAAGACCAACGGAGCGCCGCATCTCCGCTCGCCCGCACTCGCTGTGCCGGCATACCAGAAACTGTTCCTCGCTCTCATCGCTCTTGTATTGTTAGTTGTTATTGTTATGGTGCGGTTATTGAAGAAAATCTCCAAATCTGTGAAGAAACATGATAAAACTGAATAGAATAGCATGGTTACATTTTTTTTATTTTATTAAATCTAAACTAGTTACCATGACCAATGCTTGTTTTTTTTTTTATTCTGACAAGTGGTCCCAATGAACAAATAGTAAGTGCGATTCAGTCCAGACAGAGTAAATGGGGATGGGTTCGATCCCCGCGCCGAGAGAAATATTTGTCCGGCCCAAAAAAATATTTCGGGTCTGGGTGTTTGTGAGACCAAAAAGTCTCTCGTAGCCCCTGATACCCACGACACAAGACTTGATCTTACTGTGAGGTCAGGACTGTGCATGTGACTGTTGGGCGTTATTTATTTATTTATTCATGCTGAGTCATGTCTGACTACATGGTGGCTCTACCGCTTTAATTAGTCTTTTACAAGATCTTATAGTAATTGCTGCTGCCACCGCTTCGGAACGTGAAGAAGAGACGCCGCAAGAAACTAGCTCATATCATGATAATACATTGTTACATACAGATTTTTTATCCTTATCATTTTTAAACAATTTCATATTTTATCTTTATCCTTGTAAGTTACATAATTCAATATTAGGTTCGTTGAGATTGATACCATAACTATAAAGGATGAGTGCTGTCAGTATTACCAAAATATAAACATATAACTAAACAGCAGTGTAAATGCACTTTTGTGTTTCGGTTTGAAGGATATTGTAGCCAGAGTAACTACTGGATATTGAGACTTGAATGGCATGCGTGTCTCGCCATTCATAGAAATAAAAAATACACTTGGATAGCGTGGTGGACAGTTGCCGAAGCCTTCTAATTGAACAACCCCATTGCCCAATATCCCTTTCCTCATCTCATCCTTTTTCCTTCCCGTTCTCATCCCGATTTGATGAGCGAGCATGATCCAAGAAAAACAGCAATCAAATAATTTTAATCAACAATTAAACAATATACCAGCTAATTACAATTAAATTAAAGATAAAGTTATCATTATAATATAACATAGTCATTTAATACAAATATTTCGTCAACTTTTGTACCTATTTCAAAATATTATGCAACAAACGGAAACAAAATGATTAGTCATTGTCATCACTCGATAATGATTTATTTTTCAAAAAGCACGTAAAAATAAAGTAATAAATCAAATAAAATTAAAGATAAATAAAAAACGGCGTGACAAGGTCGCACGTATTAGATACACAGAAAAAAAAACAGTCGGGACGGTCAATTCAATCAATAGACTTTGGCATGGAAACAATCAGACTGTATAGTTTATTAAAAGAGATATATCGAAAAAGAAGGGATTAATTAAATGAATATTTTTTTATATTCCTGAATTTAAGGCGAACAAACTACTAATTATTATTGTTAGGTTAAAGGAACTATAAGCCGATAAAAGTACAATTAAGTTATGAAAATCACAATTTAATATTTTCTAGTCGATAGAAATATCTTTCTGCTGCCAACTAATAAAATGTAAATACAATATTATGCAAGTACTTTTTTTATTAACCTTTCATCCTATTGCTAGGAAAGATCTCCTATTGCTACCACAACTGAATCGAATTATGAATTGTTATTTTAAAAGAATATAATAACTACCAACTGGTTTCGTTTTCGTTCGTAGTCTGGATATACTGAGGGATATACCCTGTATATAATATATATTTATTTCATGAATGGCGAGACGAGCATGTCATTCGCCTGATCGTAAGCGATACGACCATTCATGAACAATGGCAGCAACAAACAAAATCACGAATTACAAAGCAATGCTTGGCATTCCACAGCGCTCGCCATCCTGAGACATAAGAGGTTAAGTCTCATTATGTCCAGTAGTTGCCCTGGCTACAATATCCTTCAAACCGGAACACATCAATGTATTTACACTGCTGTTCGGGGTGAGAAATAGATATTGGGCTGGTACCTACCCAGGCAGCCTCTCATTTGTGAAATGTATATTATAAAAGCAAGCGAAGTGTCGGACGCCCGCCTACAAGGTGGACGGACGATCTGACTAAGGTCGCAGGAAGTCGCTGGATGCAGGCCGCTTCCAACAGGTCATTGTGGAGATCATTGAGGGAGGCCTATGTTCAGCAGTGGACTTCCTGTGGCTGATATGATGATGATGATGATGATGATATTATAAATAAAACAATTTAATATACAATGACGTAGCGTCGAATATCCGCCTAAAAAGTGGACGGACGACCTGGTTAAGGTTGCAGGAAGTCGCTGGATGCATGCCACTTTCAACAAGTCAATGTGGAGTTCCTAAGGGGAGGCCTATGTTCAGCAGTGGACTTACCGAGGTTAAAGAGAGAGATACAATGAGATCAACCTATTGCATATATTACAGACTATATCAATTGACCAATTTCACCAATTGGCAAATTCACAATCATCAAATTGGACCCTACTCACAGTCACCTATGTTGAAAATGACGATTCATAGAACATTATATTGTTATTTAGAACCCCAGATGAATAGATATCTATGTTTTAAGATAAAGTCGTATGAAGTCACATGATGCTGGCTACTGTTCTGCATCGTAGACATAGCCCAGCGGATTAGTAAGTTGAAGTAGCAATAGGCGGGGAACTGATGGCCAATGAAGTCAAACAGTTCTCAAAGTGAGCGAGAAAAGCGTAAGGTAGGACGTCCACCCACAACGTAGTCAGACGACCTGATAAAGGTCGTGGGACTTCGCTGGGCTAGTGGGCTGCCTCCAACAGGTCACTGTGGAAATCATTGGGGTAGGTTCAGCAGTGGACTTCCTTTGGCTGATGGATGGATGAATGGAACAATCATCAGCGTACCTCATATGACAGAAAATTATAACGATGATGCTAAAGTAATGTAGCCTACAGCCTGTCAAAATGTAGCAGAAACGAAATGAATTGCAAGTCCTGTGTCGGGCGTATCAGAAACTATCAATCGATCAATCAATCACCTAGATTATATTCAAATTCAAATATTTTTGTATCATAACAGCAAATGACACAGAATCATATACGCGACCAAGGATGTCATATGTTATGAACATCTTTTACTATGGTTTAAAGACAACCTAAAAATATTAAAAAGCCTATATAAAGTTTTCCTTACTAATTAACTAAAAATGCATAAGTAACTTAAATGCAGAGGTAGGTTTGAAACGCCAACTTCTAATTTGGTAGACGTCTAAATTTAAAATAATCTACTTACGTCACATCGTGTAATACCTATGTCAAAGTCATGCGCAAAATTTTCGGCTTTAATAAAATGACGTCACATTGAGAGCCGCGGGCTCCTGCGCTATATAAATCACTGCATAGATAAAATGCACTAGACATTGAAACGCTTAGTGAGAGGAGACTACGACGGCCAACAGTCGAATTTCAAATTAAAATGAACGTGCTTGTGATAATAGCTTTGTGTTTGAGTGTGGTGGAGAGTTACAAGTTCCTAGTGCTTGTGCCATGGCCTATAAGGAGTTTGACTTCATTGGGCGAAGGAATTACTAGGCATCTGCTGAATGCTGGTCATGAGGTGGGTTGATGTTTTTTTTATTTCATTATCCTTTATTGCTTAGTAAATACTATTTTAAAAAATATATTTCATAAAATACAATTTATAAAATTTTCGCTCTAGGTTATTTCCTAAAAAATCTTGAGATGGATTTATAAAAAAAAAAACATTTTTTCGAATTTATTCATAGGCTTCTTCTTCTTCACTTAAACTGAATCATCATTATTTAAGATATGTTTGATAATGTAAAAAACGAGGATTTATTATTATAATCGAATAATATCAATCAGAAAATAGATAAACTATTCTTATTTTTATTTCACATCATCGCATTCAGGCACCAGAAAATTGAAGACGAGCTGTATTTATTTATTCAAATGTAACGCTTTTTCTTTCTTTCCTTTTTTACGTATTTGTTTGAAAGGGACAAAACATTCGTTAACTAAAATAACTTTGTACACTTTCTATGAATAAGGACCTTATATACTAGAGGCATATAAGTAAATACAGGTGTTCTTATGTTAATTAATATAACTCTTATTACACCAGAAGCCACGTTAGTGTATTGCCGGCTTTTGGGGACAGTTTTTTTTTATTGCTGTGGATGGAAAGACGAGCATGCCGTTCACCTGATGGTAAGTGATATGACAGCTTATGGACAGTAGGAAAACTAAAATTTCTCTTTTGTCCTGAGTTTCGATTCATCCCGCATTTTAGTAAAATTTCAAATGGAAAAATATCGGAAAAATATTTGGAATTTTCTAATTTTTCCGAAAAATAATCCAAATGAATAATTTCAATTTTTCGGAAAATTTTCATGGCCCAACGTAACGTAACGTATGACCCAAAGTACAGTGCTGTATCTTTCAGCCATTTGTCCTCGCTTTTTACCACACCCTCTCCCGTGACAGGCGTAACAGTCATCAAAAAAAAATTTAGCTCTTTAAAACCTTAGAAATGTTGTAAGTTGTAATTTTTGGCTCTTCCGACTCAAAAGGTTACCGACCCCTGGAGGGTGATGCAGATGTTCATGGGCGACGGTGGTCACTTACTATTAGTTGAACCATATGTTCGTTTTCCCTCTACATCAGATTTCAAAAAATAATGTTTATCTTAGTATTTGTTTCGAGTCTGGGTGATTGTGAGACTGAAAAGTCTCTCGTAGTTTCTGATACCCACGATACAAGACTAGATCTTAGTGTGGGGTCAGGACTTTATATGTGGTTGTTGAATATAAAAAAACGGTCAAATAGAAAGGAGAAAATTTGAATAAGGAAAATAATAATCATAATAAATGCTTTTATTTCAGGCAAAAAAACCATAATACATAGAATCAAATGAAAAGTCTAAAATTATACAATAATACACAAATTTATAATAAAAATAATAATATTGTACAATTGCGTCATGAATAAAATCAGCTACTTCCGGTTCCTGCTACTGTATAATGAGAGCCAGAATCTGTACATTGGACTATACAAATTATCGGCCATACGCCGTAGAATGCTATTTTTAGTGTTCCTCAACCCAGTCCAGAACGCTGTCCGCGATCTGATAATGGCAAGGAAGTCCGGAACCCCAGCCTCTGCAAACATGCTTGATGCGCTACAAAATCGAGAATTTCAAATTCAATATAATAATAATCAAGAATTTCGAAATTCAAAATCGATCTTTTTCATAAGGATACGATAAGCATCATTGTATTGTATCCTTGTAGTACTGAAAGATTTTCGCTTGTACTTGAACCATAGCTGACTGGTATACTATACATACGCTGCATCTCGCAAATTGTCTTGCAAGCATATTGCATCTGATGGAGAGACTCCGTCTTTCTCGCTTATGTCATCATCATCACTAAGGTTTTCAATGATAATTTGCCCAAGATATTTAAACTTCTTAACAACCTTTACTACTTGTCCTTTTAAATACACGTTCGGGACTTTCTCCGGGCCCTTTCCTGCTCTCAAGACTAAAGCTTCTGTTTTTAAAACGTTATATTTTAACCCATGCATGGACATATTGAGACAACATATTACGTCTCAGGAAGGCAAGCGCAGTGGAATGCCATGCATTGTTTTGTAATTATGGTGTTGTTTGGTTTCGTTACTGTCCATGAGTTGTATCGTCGTAATAGCATGCTCATCTCGCCATACAATGAAATAAAAAACTAGAGTGATAAGGAAGTAAATTCTATTACTATCCACCTGAAGACCATACATTATTATCTCTACTACCAGCCTAACATCATCGCTCCGTCCCTCTCTCTCTCTCTGAGATAAAAAAATGCTTTGTCCTTAGTATCCCACTCTGACCTAATCTAAGTTACAAAACTTAAGTCAGTATACAAAATTTACTCTGTGAAAGAGTACCTTAGCAACGAGCATATTATCAAATAAAAAAAAAAACAGTATGACCACCAAGAGTCTGATAAACACCGTATTGCAATTAATGATAAGGGACATTATTTTAATCTTACATTTATGATCACTTCGTTATCTCATTTGATAGTAACAGGAAGTGAACTATTTATAGTTTAGTGAAGTAATCGATAGTTTTCGGCCGGAAAGATAATATAAGTGCAGTGATCTCAAAATTAATATTTTTTATTAAGATCGATGAAAAAAAAAACAAGGACACGAAGTTCGGCACCAAACTGGAACCAACACAAAGTAGAATAGGCTTGAAAATAAATTAATTATAATATTTTGTTTCAGGTTACTTTCATTACATGCTTTCCCAAGGACAACACAAATCCGAAACTGCGGCAGATTGATATCAGCGAAACTTTTAAACTTCACGAAGGTAAAATCATGTGTTTGTTTACCGAGATTGTATCGTATCTAGACAATCAATAATTATCAGCACAACCGTATGTACACCGTACGAATAAAGATTGCATCTCGTGGTGCAATACTTAAGGGCCGTTTACACGGAGAGAGTTTCTCGCCCAATTTCGGAAAGTGCTGAAATACACTAAAAGAATATCATATTTTAATTACATTTTTTTTAGTTTAATATGTGCAGGAAGTAAAACATAACGAATAAAAAATACAAATAAACCAAAATAGCATCAAAGAAACCACTGAGGTTTATATTAAAGCTGAAATGAGTTGACAAAAGCACTTCATAATTATAGCTATTATGTCGGATCTTACACTTTACACAATACAGTAATATTAAGAAGGTACATTATTGGTTAATTATATAGAAAATCCGCTTTGCTATTACAGGAGATGACTTACTGAACCTGGGCTATATTATTGAGCATGGGATACCACATACAAACGACGACTTCTACTTGCAAGATGTGAGCGCAGAACAAGCCCGTGTGATTTTGCAGAATAAAGACGTCCAGGCGCTTCTTAATGATACCAGCCAGCACTTCGACGCCGTTATTGTTGATTGGGTTGAAAGCGAGATATATGCTGGGTAAGTTGATTCAAAAAGTGTACTTATAGAAATAAATAAACCTAGCATACTTAAATTTGGATAAATATTGAATAAGGATAAAGGACGTGAAGAAATACTAAGAACTACTAAGTTCTGGGGGCACTGCTGAGCCCCTACTAGATAAAATGAGCTGCGAGACTTAGTATTTTTACAGGATGTTTTTGATGGGATTCATTTATTAAGAAACTTAAAGAGAGAGAAAATAGGCTTACAATTGAATGATAACTACAAAAATTGAAAATTAACTACTGTTATTAATGTAGGTAGAATTAATATTATGAAGTCGTTGAATATACGCCGCTTCCAGCTAGATACTATATAAATCCTTGGGGAAGGCCAACACTCAACAATGATTTGTGGTTGAAGATAAAATTCAATATTGACATATACCCAACTATCATTAACAATATGTTTCAGGCTGGCACAAGTGTTCAACACGCATTTAATATGGAGCTATTCATTGGGACCACACTGGCAGGCCTTAAGGCTGATAGACGAACCGACGAACCCAGCTTATAGTTCAAACGCCATGTCACCCAACGTTCCTCCTTTAGGCTTCCTACAAAGGTTTCAGGAGCTCTACGCTCAAATCATACGAGAATACGTGAGAAGGTATGATAATCCAGACTACATAAAACAGAATCATAATCTCAAAAATCTCTGTGGTTAGATATACGCATCCTTACTCCTAATTTATCCATCAGTTGTAGACAAGGCAAATGCCTTTATTGGGACGTACATATATGAGCTGATACAGGATATACGCATCACTAAACTACCATTCGCAATGGTACAGAATCTGTTACATTAAAGCCCGCCAGTAAACGGAAATTCTACAGTAATTATTCAATTCAACAATTTTATCCTCTCAATTAATTCTAGATGAGATCCTTTGCCATGCATTTAACCTAGCCTCTGCTCTGCCTTGACCTATATGGACCAGATTTACCATCACAAAATGCTACAACCTCAATCTTCTTATTATTTCAGATTCAAAATAATAAGCAAAGAACAAGAAATATACGATACTTATTTACGTCCTGCAGCCGAGTTACGAGGCAGAACTATACTCGACTATCAAGAGGCAATCTATACCGCTGCTCTTATGGTGAGCAACTCTCATCACGCGATAGGGGGATGGCCAAAAACTCCACAGAACTTCAAATTCGTTGCTGGATATCATATCCCTGACAATCCAAAGCCTTTACCAGAGGTAAATCAATTTACTATCGAAAATTATGTGTAAAAAAAAATATTATTGGGATCAATATTAGTATATAATTTCATTAAAATGCAAGCCACTGTTGATCCTGGTTTACAGGAGTAATAGTTGTGGAACGTATTTTGTTTTTGGTGGACAAGAAAGCAAACATGCAGTCAATGATGGTAACAATATCAGTCAAAAACTCATGGCAACAAACAACAAAAATATAAAACAAACAATGAAGGGCGCCCTGGTAGCACATCCGCCCACCCCTTCTGATTAACAATCACTTATCGTAATCCTAATTTCAATCACAATAGCACGCAGTAACCATAAATATAATCCCCAAACTGCTGATGAAAATAATTTTCAATACAATTTTACAATTATCATTACAGGACTTACAGAAGGTGATGGATAACTCACCTCACGGAGTTATATACTTCAGTATGGGATCATTTTGGCACAGCAAAGACATTCCAGCAAATATCACTGAGAGTTTATCAAGAATATTTGGGAGCCTAAAGCAGACAGTGGTCTGGAAATATGAAGGTGAGGTGCCGAACAAACCAAAGAACCTGTATACAGTTAAATGGGCACCACAGATTAGTATTTTGGGTGAGTATTGATTTTTATAAAGGACATACTATTCGTTCTGTGGGTTAATGATCACGGATCTTTATTAAACGTCATGCCGGCCTTGGCAGCCTTTAAACATCTTTAAGCTCAAGATCAGCTCATCTATTTCCTAGATAGGCAAAATTTTAGGCGTAAGATTTGGGTTAGGGATCCAGCCAGAAAATGACATATTTGTAGCGAGGGCGAAAAAATGTATCTGAAAAATGAAGAGTATGGATAGACATAAAATAACAGCCCCAAAGAAAAGAACAATAATGGGAACATTGGGAAAAGTGGAGGCCACGTACAGCAAGCGAAGTGTCGGACGCCCGACTGCAATGTGGACGAACGATCTGGCTAAGGTTGCAGGAAGACGCTGGATCCAAATCGCTTCCAGCAGGTCAATATGGAAATTCTTCGCCTATCTATGTTCGGCACGTCTTGTGGTTGAGGAGAGGAAAACAGAGAGAGAGAGAGAGAAAGTTACAAAAATATTCTGATTTTCTTGCAGGTCATCCCAAATTACTGTTCTTCATCTCCCACGGAGGTCTTCTGTCACAGACAGAGGCTATACATCATGGAGTACCTTTGATAGGGATTCCTATTTACTACGATCAATTCTATAACGTCAATAGAGCCGTCACTGCTGGATTTGGTATACAAGTAGACCTAAACAAAGATTTACCAAAGAACTTAGAAAATGCAATACAAGAAATGCTAAGGAATCCAAAGTAAGTAACCGCCTTTTTGAAAAGAATTTAGAGATCTTATTATAATTCTCAATTAGATCCAGGTTTCCTACACGGACATTTTAACTTCCCTATCTCACAACAAAATTAAGAACAGAACTGAAATCTTTGCAATTAATTCTTGTAATCATCATCACCACAGAAGTACATGACACATCTATACTGAATAATGACACCCGAAGATTTTTCTTCCAATGAATAGCGAGATGAGCATGCCATTCGGCTGATGGTAGACAAAACGACCGCTCAAAAACATTAGCAAAAACAAACAACACCATGAATTCCAAAGCAATACTTGGCATCCCACTGCGCTCGCCATCCTGAGACACAAGATGTTATGTTTCATTATGCCCATTAGTTACTCTGGCTACAATAACCTTCCATTTGTAACACAACAGTGCAATTACACGGCTGTTTGGCGGGGAAAACAGACATTGCGGTGGTACCTAACCAGGCGGCCACTCACATATGAGACCTACGACCAATAAATTAATTGCTTTTTCTAACTGCGATTTAATTATATTACAGATACAAAGAAGTTGCCAAAGATCTCTCAATGAAGTACCACGACAGACCAGTGAAGCCAGGAGTGGAACTAGTCCACTGGATAGAACACGTGGTGAAGACCAACGGAGCGCCGCATCTCCGCTCGCCCGCACTCGCTGTGCCGGCATACCAGAAACTGTTCCTCGATCTCATCGCTCTTGTATTGTTAGTTGTTATTGTTATGGTGCGGTTATTGAAGAAAATCTCCAAATCTGTGAAAAAACATGATAAAACTGAATAGAATTACTTGGTTACATTATATAAATTTATTAAATCTAAACTAGTTACCATGACCAATGCTTGTTTTTTTTTATTCTGACAACTGTTCCCAATGAACAAATAGTAAGTGCGATTCAATCCAGACAGAGTAAATGGGGATGGGTTCGATCCCCGCACCGAGAACCATATTTGTGCGGCCCACAAAAATTTCTTTCGGTTCTGGGTGTTTGTGAGACCAAAAAGTCTCTCGTAGTCCCTGATACCCACGACATAAGACTCGATCTTACTGTGAGGTCATGACTATGTATATGACTGTTGGGTGTTATTTATTTATTTATTCATGCTGAGTCATGTCTGACTACAGGGTGGCTCTACCGCTTGAACTAGTCTTTTACAAGATCTTATTGTAATTACTGCTGCCACTGCTTCGGAACGTGTAGAAGAAACGCCGCAAGAAACTACCTCATATCGTGATAATACATTATTCCAGATATATTTTTTATCCTTGTCATTTTTAAACATTTTCGTATTTTATCTTTATCCTTGTAAGTTACATAATTCAATATTAGGTTCGTTGAGATTGATATCAAAACTATAAAGGATGAGTGCTGTCAGTATTACCAAAATACAAACATACAACTAAACAGCAGAGTAAATGCACAGCAGTTTTTCGGTTTGAAGGATGTTATAGCCACAATAACTACTGGACATATTTAGACTTAATATCTTATGTCTCAGGATAAGACGAGCCCAGTGGAATGCCAAGCAGTGCTTTTTAATTCAAGGTGTTGTTTGGTTTTGCTACTGTTCATGAGCAGTCGTATCGCTTACCATCAGGCGAATGGCATGCTCGTCTCGCCATTCATAGAAATAAAAAAGACACACTAGGCTAGCGGGGTGGACAATTGCCGAAGCCTTCTTAATAGAACAACCCCAATGCCCAATATCCCTTTCTTTCCTCCCTCCCTCCCTTTCCTCGTCTCATCCTTATTCCTTCCCGTTGTCATCGCGATTTGATGAGCGAGCAATACATTCATGATCCAAGAAAAACAGCAATCAAACAATTTAAATCAACAATTATAGTATTTAGCAGCTAATTACAGTTAATTCAAAGATAAAGTTATCATTATAAAATAACATAGTCATTCAATACAAATATTTCGTAAACATTTGTATCTATTTCATAATAATATGCAGCAAACATAAACAAAATAAATTAATCATTATCATCATTATCATCGATAGTGAATAAAGTTATAAATCAAATACAATAATTGAAGATAAATAAAAAACTGCCTGGCAAGGTCGCACGTATTAGAGATACACAAACAAGAAGAGTCGGGACGGTCAATTCAATCAATGGACTTTGCCATGCAAACAATTGGACTGCACAGTTTATTAGAAGAAATATATTGGAAAAAAGGGTTAATAACGCGTAATAAAAATCAACATAAAAAATCAAAATATAGATTTTTTAAATCAAAACAATGATGTCACTATATATTATGATCCCAGCATTTTTCGTTTGAATATTTGCAAAGAATCGCTCAATATATTCAATTCTGAGTGTTGAGCTTGGGTAAGTAAGTAAAACGAAAGGTCTTGTTTCAAACTGAAGGTCCCTAACAAATTTTATAACCAAACAAAATGGGTTAGCGATCTAAATGTTCATATACAATTAAGCAATTTACTACATGAACCTAGTGGAAGCTAGAACGAATTTCCGTGCAATCCGGCATTTTTACCCCACTTATTACTGGAATCAAGTGTAACAGCTTACATAAATTATACGTCCCATTAATAATATTAATAGTTTGATCCGTGGTGCTTTACAGCTGGCTTCTCGGGCTGTAAAAGTCATTACCAGAGGTTTGTACCTCTTTAATCCATTGATTTGTTTAGCAAAGCGGGTTGCTACGGTGGGAACGAGACAAAAATATTCCCAACTCCTACTATTATTAAACTTCATGACTAACTTCCCGCAGACTCGCCAAGCTTCAATGCTTGGTGTCATTAAATGCGTGGCGCTTTTAATCCTGGCTTACACTAGTTGCAGTGGCGAATGTGAGCACGGGACAGTCTCCAAGCTAAATTTTCAGCTGTAACTCCTTTCTATTCTCAATATACTTTCTGCTTTCAGATTTAATACTATTTTATCCTCTTCCAGATATAAAAAGAAAGCCAAGGAGATATCCAAGATATACCACGACAGAGCAATGAAGCCAGGAGACGAGGCCGTTTTCTGGATAGAGCACGCAGTTAAGACCCAAGGTGCTCCACATTTACGATCACCGGCACTTCACGTCCCGTTCTGCCAGAAAGTATTCCTAGACTTAATTGCTCTAATAGTTTTAGCAGTATTATGTAAGTACTAAGTAAGTTTTATTGACCCTTGTCATCCTATTGCTAGGAAATATCTCCCGTTTCTACCACAATCGAATCGAATTTTGAATTATTATTTTAAAATACTACCACCATGCTTCGTTTTCGTTCACCGTCTGGATATACCTCTTATATATTATATATTTATTTCTATGAATAGCGAGACGAGCATGCCATTCGCCTGATCGTAAACGAGACAACTGCTCGTGGACAATAGCAAAACTAAACAAAATCATGAATTACAAAGCAATGTTTGGTATTTCACTGCGCTCGCTATCCTGACATATAAGAGGTTAATTCTGATTATGTCGAGTAGTTACTCTGGCTACAATGGCCTTGAATCCGAAACACAACAGTGCATTTACACTGCTGTTTGGCGGGAGAAATAGACATTGCGGTAGTGCCTACCCAGGCAGCTTCTTATTTGTGAAATGTATATTGAATAAATAAACCAATATGATATTAAATGACGCAGTGTTGGACGCCCGCCTAAATCGTCGCTGGATGTAGGCCACTTCCAACAGGTCAATGTGGAGACCTTGGGGGAGGCCTATGATTAGCAGTAGAGTCCCTGTGGCTGAACAGTGAGAGAGAAATAGATACAATTACACCAACCTGTTGCATGCATCACAGACTATATCAATTGGCCAATTTCACCAATTGGAAAATTGTATCGCACTCACAGTCCCCTATGTTGAAAATGACGAATCATATGACTATTATATTGTTATTTAGAACCCAAGATAAATGTATGTTAAGATATGGTCGTAAAAGTCACTGGATGCTGGCTACTTGAAGAAGTGTTTTTTTTTAGAGTCCCACGTTCGTCATCTCCATAGCCCAGCGGATTAGTAAGTTGAAGTAGTAATGGGCGGAGCACATAGCGCGGAGAACTGATGGCCGATGGGGCCAAAAAGTTCTCGAATGGAGGCCACGTAGCGGAAAGCGCAGCGTAGGACGTCCACACACAAGGTGGTCACTAGTCAGATGACCTGGTAAAGGTCGTAACTTTTCTGTTGGCGTGAAAGCTTGTGGAAAGTCAAAATGTATGGAAGTGACATTTGTTAACCAGAAGCCACGTGACTGCCAAAAGTCATTTCCATACATTTTTACTTTCCGCAGGCGTTCACGCCAACAGAAAAGTTACGACCTTTACCAGGTCATCTGACTAATGACCACCTTGTGGGTGGACGTCCTACGCTGCGCTTTCCGCTACGTGGCCTCTATTCGAGAACTTTTTGGCCCCATCGGCCATCAGTTCTCCGCGCTATGTGCTCCACCCATTACTACTTCAACATATTATTCTCAACAATTTAAAGATTATGAAAATTTTAAAATACATATTATATACGAAAAAAATTCAAAAAAAAAGAAAAGACATAAAATTAAGATAACATTTATGTTTTGTTAAGATGATATTAGTAGTAGTTGCTTTAGTTATAGTTTTGAATAGTTTTGCCACTGTAAGAGTAGGCACACGGTCGTCTCCCCTCCTGGAAGTGGGCGCTAATGACTGCGACACAGTTCTACAGAACTAATGCAGTTGTTTGTTTACTAATGCAGGGCCTCCTCTACAATCGAGAGAACGATTGAGAGTGGTTAGGCCATATACCATGCCATATGCCACAGTCCACCACGCTGGCCTAATGCGGGCTGGTAAATTTGTTCATGTATCAATAAATATTTGAATTTGAACTCACCAACAACACTGTCAAACTCCTCTGGAGAGGAACTATAGTCATAACAACCTGTTTTTATTTGTTTAATATTTATTGTACACAAACAAAACACATTACAATATAAAGAAATAACATATAATAACGTAAAAAAGGCGGTCTTATTGCTTATAAGCCATCTCTACCGCACAACTTTTGGATGGATATGAAAAAAAGAGAATAATAGGGCTGTGTAAAATAAATATAATTAATTAATTAGAATATCATACTTGAACCCGATTGTCACTATCACCATAATGTAAAATAATATAAAGGTAATTTATGAATATTCATTTGGCTCGAATAACATACGCAAGTGACATGTGCTTGCAACATTATTGTACTCGTATCAATTGGCGAAAATTGACGCGGATGGGTTTCGCTTGTGGATACTATTTTTAGATTATATTATGCTCACTATTAGCTGAATTTATATTAGCTGAATTTGTCAAAAATATCATAAACATACCATTCGACTAATTCAATTAATATATCAGAAAGGTACCCGAAGTCCGTTTGTTTTCAGTAAATAGTGTAATAAAATTAAATATAATAGTCATTTAATACACTCAGCGAAGAACTGACATAACCTAATATACCTTTTTTCTCGCCACTAATTTATATTAGTTCTTGTAATTATGTGTATGGTAATTGATATTAGTCTAAGAGCCCGCGAGTCCTAGACTAACTTCATTTCATAAAAGCTGAGAATTTGTCTGAGCATAACGTAGGCAATGATGAGAAACTATGATCGTGGTGGCTTTGATTGATGCCATGTATATCTGGAAAAAGGAAGTAAACTTAAAAAAATCAGGCTACCAAGTAATCCAAATAAAATTCAAAATGTACGCAGATATACTGTCAGAACAATGAACTACACCGAAAATATTTAAAACACCTTTGAACTTGAATAAAAAAATATTCTACCTACGTCACGTCGTGTAATGTCTATGTCAAAAGCATGAGCAAAACGAGAGTATTCTGAGAGCAAAACATTTAGCTTTTATAAAATGACATGACATTGAGAGTCGCGGGCTCCTGCACTATATAACTCATTGCATTGATAAAATGCACTAGACATTGAAACGTTTAGTAAGAGTAGACTACTCTAGCCAACAGTCGTATTTTAACCGACTTCAAAAAAAGGAGGAGGTTCTCAATTCGACTGAATGTTGCTTTTTTTTAAATAAAATGAACGTGTTCGTGATAACAGCGTTGTGTTTGAGTGTTGTGGAGAGTTACAAGTTCCTAGTGCTTAAGCCTTTGCCTATAAAGAGTATAAATTTATTGGGTGAAGAAGTTGCTAGGCATCTGTTGAACGCTGGGCATGAGGTTGGTTAATTTTTTATTAATTATCATTTATTGATTAGGATAATATGTTTACCGTTTCAAAAATATGACATGAAGTACAATTTATGATCTTTTTTATTATCTGTTAGAAAATCTTGAGATGGATGAAAAGAAAAAAAAAAGAAAATATGTATACTATTACGGCTTAATTCATTCTTGTTCGCTTAAACTCAATTCAACTCACTGTTTGAGATACATTTTGTAATATGAACAACAACGATTTATACATGAAATCGAATAATATTAATGAGAAGAGAGATAAACTATTCTTATTTTTATTTGCCATCATCGCATTCGGGCGCCAGTAAATTGTGGACGATCTATATTTATTTATTCAAATGTAACGATATCTTTTTTAAGACAAATAGCCCGCGCTGAAACTATTTTTTTTTCTTCGTCGTTGGAAGGTGAAAAAACTATCGATAACCAAAATAGGTTTATGAACTATCTATGTAGCAATACACATACATTATCACCACCTATCACATCGTGGGACGAGACATACAAGGCGAAATGTTGGTGTCCTGGCCTGACCTCTGCCTACCCCTTCTGGGAAAAAGGCGAGAGTTTATGTATGTATGTATGTACATACAGTATCTAGCAATACAAGGAGTCTTGGTGCTAACACTTATGTATGGCAGTGAATATTGGGTGTGGCAGAGGAAGCACGAAAGCAGTATCAAGGAGGCCGTAGAGATGGGAGCATTGAGGAGTGTGTGGGGTCAAATTGGTTGATAGAGTAAAATAGTGCGATAATGGAAAAATGTGGTTTAAAAGAAGATGTAGGGACTAAGATTGAGAAAGGGGTACTTCGGTGGTCTAGCCATATTGAAAGGATGAATGAAAGGAGACTGACGAAAGAGATTTTAAATTTAATCCAAGGTACAACATCTACAAGATATCTTAATCCTTATATGGTGTACCTATGATACATTAATTTGGAGGAATTGGAATCAGGCCAAAGATAGGGAACGGTGGAAAAGGTTGGGTAAAGCCAATACTCAAAAAGGGTCCATATTATCCTGAATAAATTAAATCAATTGAATTTGTCTAACTCCGGCTATCTATAGTTCGAGTATTAGTACAATCATAATTTAATCAGCGTATTTGAAGTGTATTTATTGATCAAGTAGGCAATTAAAGAGCTCTTATCACAAGTCAATACACATAGCACTTAATCTTATTATACAAAATATGTTCTATACTTAGTATTATTTATTTATAAATTATATTTATTTATATGTATGTAATTTCATTTGTCTATTTAATTTCTTATTAGTATTTTATTTACAATATTAGTTACTTCTTTATGGTAATATGGTATTCAAACAAATACATAACTAACGTTAGTCAAATAAAATTTATTAGTGGACCATGAATATTATCAAAACGGTGCGTAGCGGTTTATAGTTATCCCCGGATGTAACTCAGTCATTCCTAAGAAGACCCGGCGAAACAAACTCAGTGGGCTTACACAACCACTTCAAACTACGCGACGACTCAGTGGGTGGTGTATTCCCACCTTAAAAACGGGCAAGGCATCTCCATGGCCTGTGGTGTTGCAGATGTTCATGGGCGACGGTGACCACTTATGTTCACCTGAATGTTATGTTCGTTTACCGCTATAAGATATTAATTTAAAAAAAAAAAAAAACAATATTTATTGCTAATTATTTGTTTCGGACCTGGATGTTTGTGAGACTGAAAAGTCTCTCGTAGTTCCTGATACCCACGACACAAGACACGATCTTAGTGTTAGGTCAGGACTAGTATGTGACTGCTGGGTATAAAAAAGTCTGTCCAATAGAAAGGAGAGAATTTGAATAACAAAACCACCTCAATGAGTAAAAAAAATAACTTTGGGTGGTGTTGAAATTCATGAAAAACTTTAACAATAAAATTAAATGCGATAGCATACCTTTTACTACATTTTGGCAGGTAGATTTATATTAAAGTCTAAATAAGACATTACCTCAGATATATTCAAAAATAATCAATGAACCGAACGAATTGTTTGCACATAGGTCAACTTCTTGGACTTTTGCCATAAAGAAAACCGTTGCACCAATGCACTAAAGCCAAATTTAACCACGAGTTGAATGAACCATTATGATTTAATGAATCACAAAATACTGGCGCGAAATAATAGTCATATTTCTGTTGAATGAGTTTGTTTTTAAAACGTGTTTAAAATAATGCAATGCTGAGGGTATATCTTTTTTTTTTTCACTTTTTTTATTTCCGTGAATGTGGTGGCGACACGAGCATGCCATTTATGTTACGCGATAGCAAACAACACCATAAATTACAATGCCATTATAAAGAGTTGAAACAGACCACTGTGGAGTTCTTGGTTGGTATACCGGTTTAGGAATACAGAAGGGTCTCTACTGAATGGCCGCTCGGATGGTAACATCTGTTCCGAGTGGCTAAACTTAGTCGTGTCGCGTTTTAGCGCGTGGTGGCCTGTTGGAGCGCGTGGTGGCCTGTTGGTAAACGGACCAGACACGGCTGCCAACATGTTCACGGTGGTCGCGGGTTCAAATCCCATGTATGTAAGTCCACTAACCCGCACTAGGCCAGCGTGGTGGACTATATGGTCTAACCACTCTCAATTGTACTGTCGATTGTAGAGTAGGCCCGTGCCCTGCAGTGGGACGTATACGTCTCACTGCAGGGCGCGGGCTTCCTCTACAATGGAGACTACTATTATGAGAGTCTGTCTATTTGCATTCAATTTAAGAACTCGTTTCTTAAATTGGAAGTGTTCCCAGCAAAACGCATATTTGTCAAGTAAAATATAAACAATTAGACCACTGAGAGTGTGATAAACATCGTAATGTAATGATAAGGGTCATTATCTTAATTCTAAATTTATGATAACTTCGTTATGTTGTTTAATAATATCAGGAAGTCATCAACTATTTACAGTATAGTGAAGTAATAGATTATTTTCGCCTGGAACGATAATATGAGTGTTGAAGGTCTTAAAATTAATATTTTTTATTAAGATCGACGGTTTTTTTTACAAAAACACGAAATTAGGCACTAAACTCGAACTCGATGACGCGAAGTAGAATGTTCAAAATATATTAATGACAATATTTTGTTTCAGGTTACTTTCGTTACATGTTTCCCAAAGGACAACACAAACCCAAAACTACGGCAGATTGATATCAGCGAAAATTTTAAACTTTACGAAGGTAAAATCACATGTTAGCGTACTCAAGATTGTATCGTAGCTGGGCAATAAATAATAATCAGCACGACCTTAGAGCACGACCGTATGTACACACGCCGTGCGCATATAGATTGCATCTCGTGGTGCAATAATAAAGGGCTATTTACACGGGAAGAGTTTCTCGCCCAATTTCAGAAAATCGTATGCTGCTATCGTATGAAATAATCGCTACAAGATTATCATATTTTAGTTGCGAATTTTTTATTTCATATGTTTACACGTAGGCAAGAATTGAAAATTCAGAAAATAAACCAAAATATTATTATGTCAGGCGTTAATAATTGATGTAACACTATCGCCTGCTGCGATTGTTTTACCGCAGAATATTTAATAAGGAGATTGTAGATGGAATGGTCATCGCAAATGTTTTCACGAAGCAACTTTTTATATTCCTTTTTATTCGTTATGTAGATCCGGAAACGAGCAAACAAGTCACCTATTGGAAAGTAATCACTGCCGCTCATGAACATTCACAACGCTTGGATCGTAGATGCGTAGTTGGCCTATTAAATTGCGACGGTAGCGGGAAGGATAAAGGAAAAAGAGTATTGAGCCTCCAGAAATGTTACTCACCAAACAAAAGCCATCACAAAGCTATCGCTTCACGTCGATCTCCTATGAGCAAGTTACCGCCCGGATGAGCCTGCCCATTCATGCAAAGACATGACTGACGACAACGTGGCTCTACCACTGCGTAAGATAATTATCGCATCTTCAAGACGAGAAACTCTCCGCGTGTATCTGGGCCTTAATAAAATGTAATCGATGCTATTTAAACAATCAGTCAACTCATCTAAATAAACGTTTACAGACTAAGGAAGTAGTTATAATAAAATTAGATGCTATTTATTTACTCGCTTATCTTCATTTCATCTAACTGTAAAGCTTGGTGTAAAAATTAAAATTTGTCTGACTACTAATCATTATAATGAAGTTTTTTGTCTCTCATATGTGAGAAGAATTGGTATTAATGCACTGTTGTTATCCGGTTTGAAGGACATTGTAGCCAGTGTAACTACTGGACATATTGGACTTAATATGATTTCTCAGAATGTAAAGCGCACTGGAATGCCAGACATTGCTTTGTAATTCAAGGTGTTGTTTGGTTTTGCTACTGTCCATAAGCAGTCATGTAGCTTACCATCAGGAGAATGGCAATAATTTTAAAAAGTAGCGTAATGAAACATCAACAATCTTCTGACTTGAAAATTTCTCTTCTTATTCCTATACCTCTAATCAAAATTCCGTAATCATATAACAAAGTCCAAAATCCATTGAATATTATGACATTGTCTCATCAATAGTTAACTTCATTGATATGCATATATTTTTCAATTTTATGAATTAAAAAATACATAAATAAATAAATCAAAACAACATCAAAGAAATCACTGAAGTTAGTATTAGACACACACGAGATTACAAAAGCACTTAATAGTTAAAATTATTACTATTTCCGATCTTAAAATTTGCTATTTAGTAATATTAAAAATTAACATTATTTGTTGTTTATATAGAAATTCCGCTTTTGCTAAAATTACAGGAGATGACTCAATGAACATAGGTTACATTATTGAGCACGGTATACCACAAAGCGACGACTTGTCCTTGCAAGACATAAGCGCAGAAGGAGCCCGTATGACTTTGCAGAATAAAAACGTTCAGGCGCTTCTTAATGATACTAGTCAACACTTTGACGCCGTTATTATTGATTGGGTTGAGACCGACATATATGCGGGGTAAGTTGATACAAAAACTGTACTGACACTTTATATTTATTAAAAGCTACAAAGCAGGTTTAAACCATTATAGAATGATTAAGAACGTGAAGTAACAATAGCGTTTTATTTAGTAAGTGATATTCCCATATACAGAAAAAAAGCAGAAAGGAGATTGAATCTACACTACGAAAATTTAAAGTTTTGCTAATAGAGAGTCACTGGATATAGACCACTTCTTATTGGTCGTTGTAAATCTTTAGGGAAAATCATTCAGTAAGGTATCAATGGCTGAAGATGAAAAATATATTTACACCAGTAAAATTATGTTTCAGCCTAGCTCAAGTTTTTAACACACATCTAATATGGAGCTACTCAATGGGACCACATTGGCAGGTCTTGAGGCTGATAGACGAACCGTCGAACCCAGCTTTCAGTTCAAACGCCATGTCACCGAACGTTCCTCCTTTAGGCTTCCTGCAAAGGTTTCAGGAGCTCTACGCTCAAATCAATCGAGAATACGT
Organism: Hyles lineata; assembly: GCA_030180105.1. NCBI lineage: Eukaryota > Metazoa > Arthropoda > Insecta > Lepidoptera > Sphingidae > Hyles > Hyles lineata. Next base: position 3,884,701 of record JARJEE010000023.1, read on the forward strand.
GAGAAGGTATGATAATCCAGACTACATAAATAAGAATCAAAATCTCAAAAATCCTTGTTGTAGGATATACGCAACCTAACTCCTCCTAATCGTACTCTCGATTGTAGAGTAGGCAAACACACTTATTGTGACGTATAAGGGCTGATACCGGATATACGCAGCACTAAACTACCATTCGCAATGGTAAAGAACAGTGTTACAGTAATACTCGCCAGTAAACGGAAATTCTACAGTAATTATTCAATTCAACAATGTTATCATCTCAATGGATCTCTCGATTCTAGATGAGACCCTCTGCCCTGTATTCATTACTACCCTGCCCTATATGGGCTTGATTTATCATTACAAAATGCTAAAATTTCGTTCTTCTTGATATTACAGATTCAAAATAGTAAGCAAAGAACAAGAAATATACGATACGTATTTACGTCCTGCAGCCGCGTTGCGAGGCAGAACTATACTCGACTATCAAGAGGCAATCTATACCGCTGCTCTTATTCTGAGCAACTCCCATCACGCTATAGGAGGATGGCCAAAAACTCCACAGAACTTCAAATTCATTGGTGGATATCATATTCATGAAAATCCCAAGCCTTTACCTGAGGTAAATCAGCTTACGAAAATTATGTGTAGGTATTATTAGAATCAATATCAGTACTACGAGTAAATGGAACGTGCCAATAATGGTAAGTGGTTACTGCTGCTAATGATCACCCGTAATCATAATATCACGAAAAAACAATAAAGGGCGTCCTGTTAACACCTCTGTCTACCCCTTCTGGAAAAAGGCGTTGTTTATGTATCCATACTCATCCATAATCATTCATCGTACTCCAAGCACAATAGCACGTAATAATATAATCCACAAACTACTGATGGAAATAATTTTGATGTCGTTTTACAATAATCATTCCAGGACTTACAGAAGGTGATGGATAACTCACCTCACGGAGTTATATACTTCAGTATGGGATCAATTTGGCACAGCAAAGACATTCCAGCACATCTCATTGAGAATTTATCAAGAATATTTGGGAGCCTGAAGCAAACAGTGATCTGGAAGTTCGAAGGAAATTTACCAAACAAACCAAAGAACCTATATACAGTTAAATGGGCACCACAGATTAGTATTTTGGGTGTGTATTGTTTTTTTTTAGTAAAGAAACCAATATTGTGTTGGTTTTGTGGCTTAATGACCACGGATGTTAATTAAACTCCATGCCTTGACAGCCGTTAAACATATTTAAGCTCCAGAACAGTTCCTCAATTTTCTTGAAAGGCAAAGTTTGAGACGTAGGATTTTGGTTAGGGATCCAACCAGTCGATGACATATTTGTGTCGAGGACAACAAAGTATCATAAAAATGAAGAGTTTCATATAATAGATATAATAGATAATAGCAGTGCCGAGAAAAATACCAATATCGGGAACATTAACTTTTACTACGTACAACCCAAGAACTCTAAAAATAAAAAAAATACTTAATTATTTAAAGTGGAGGCTGTCTGCGCGTGGCCTCTACTTTAAAGTGTCGGACGCTTACAACATGGTCGGACGATCTGGCTAAGGTTGCAAGAAGTCGCTGCAATCAGACCGCTTCAAACAGGTCGATGTGAAGATCCTTACCCTATCAATATTCAGCAGGGGACTTCCTGTAATAAGGAGAGGGAAAGAGAAAGAGAGAGAGTTACAAAAATATTCTGATTTTCTTGCAGGTCATCCCAAATTACTGTTCTTCATCTCCCACGGAGGTCTTCTGTCACAGACAGAGGCTATACATCATGGAGTACCTTTGATAGGGATTCCTATTTACTACGATCAATTCTATAACGTCAATAGAGCCGTCACTGCTGGATTTGGTATACAAGTAGACCTAAACTTAGATTTACCAAAGAACTTAGAAAATGCAATACAAGAAATGCTAAGGAATCCTAAGTAAGTATTCGCCTTTTTTAATGAGATCTTATTAAAATTCTTAGCTGGATCCAGGTTTCCTAGATGGACATTTTAGCTTCCCTATTTCACCATCAACCAAAGCAGTACATGACGTGTCCATACTGAATAGACACCCGAAGATTGTTTCCGATGAATGGCGAGACGAACTTACCAATCGTCTGATAGTAAGCAATACGACCGCTCATAGACATTAATAACACCAAACAACACCATGAATTCCAAAGCAACGCTTCGCATTTTACTGCTTTCGCCATCCTGACAGACAAGATGTTAAGTCACATTTTGTACAGTAGTTATTCAAACTACAATATCCTTCAAACGAGAACACACCAGTGCATTTACACCGCTGTTTTACTTAGTAAATAGACATTGCGGCGGTACCCAGACGGCCACTCACATATAATACTTACCACCAGTAAATTAAATGTTTGTGTACTCTAATTTAATTCTATTACAGATACAAAGAAGTGGCCAAAGATCTCTCAATAAAGTACCACGACAGGCCAGTGAAGCCAGCAGTGGAACTAGTCCACTGGATAGAACACGTGGTGAAGACCAACGGAGCGCCGCATCTCCGCTCGCCCGCACTCGCTGTGCCGGCATACCAGAAACTATTCCTCGATCTCATCGCTCTTGTATTGTTAGTTGTTATTATTATGGTGTGGTTATTAAAGAAAATATTCTGCAAATCTGTGAAGAAACATGATAAAACTGAATAGAATAGCTTGGTTAAACTGTTTTTATTTCATTAAATGTAAACTCGTTACCATGATCCTTGCTTATTTTCTTTTTATTCTGGCAAGTGTTCGCAATACACAAATGGTAAGTGCGATTCAATCCAGGGAAGGTTATGGAGGATGTAAGCGAACGCGAAGATAAAGCTGTCGCTTCACGTCGATCTAATGTGAGGCAGTGGTTCCGTCTCGGAGTCATGTCTAACAACAGCGTGTCTAGAACACTTTAACTAGTCTTTTTCAAAATCTTCTTATTTTACTTGCTGCTACCACCGCTTCGGAACGTGAAGAAGAAACAACGTAAGAAACGACCTCATATCACGATAACACACTATTTCAGATAGTTTTTATCATTATCATGCTTAAATAAATTCATATTTTATCTTTATCCTTGATAAGTTACATAATACATTATTACGTTTGTTGAGATTATTACCAAAATATAATGAGTAAGGTCTAGTCAAATAGTCATATTTACCGATAAAGAATGCTTATTAAGATAACATATCAGTATATACCTATAGTTAACCATAATAAATAGGATAGCCTGGGAGGCGCAGTTGTACTACGGTATAATTGCAAATCAATGGTCTCGGGTTTGAATCCCGGGTCAGGCAAATTGATATTAGATTTTTCTATTCATTATCAAGTATTTGTACCCGACACGGCGATATTCTCGCTCGACGTGGGTATTTTGGTTGCACCTCTGCCTACCCCTTCTTGGAAGAAAAAATAAGTTTATGTATGTATGTAATAAATAGAGCGGATATTAAACAGCAATAAAATCTTTACGATACAACCAAAATATTCCAATATTATCAAATATCTTACACAAATTACAGTAGTGAACCCAAAACCTCTCGGTTCACAATTCATACACCACTTAAAAAGCCGCTACTAATATTTGTTTCGCATCGGGATATCGGGATGTCGTGGAACTAAAAAGCCGAGAGATTTTTGATTTAAATTGTTTGTATAAGCTTATATACGTCCCACTGCAGGGCATTACAATCGAAGTACGATTGAGAATGGGTAGGCCATATCGTCCACCACAATGACCTAGTGGAAGTTAGCGGAATTTAAATACCATAGAAATTTCTAAAAAATCGCTTTGGTATGCAGGTTTCTTTACGATGCTTTACTTTACCGATATGTCCACACATGACTCCGAAAAGTCAAAGATATGCCCTGGGATTTGAGCCCGCGACCACTGTGAGCATATTGGCAGTTGGCCCACGCACTATTGAGTGTTTTTATTTATTAGTATTATGTAACACTTCATACGCTTCTTCCAGTTGAAATTAAATTAAATAAGTTAATCGGTGACATTGACTCAGTAGATACTAGATACGGTGCAAAAAGTTTAGTTTGATTCGGCTCGGCTAAGTCGACACTCGTGAGTTTGGCGGCAAAATGAATCTGTTAGTATTGTTAGCGTTATGTATGAGTGCTGTGGAAGGATATAAGATACTAATGGCAGTACCGCTTCCTGTGAGGAGTTTAAATATATTGGGAGAGGGAGCGGTGAAACATCTCCTCAATGCTGGACATGAGGTAGGTCAAATCGATCTTCAAGACCATTGCCATTGCCATTGCCATTGCCATTGCTTATTGTAAGTGGGTTGGTTCAAATACTTTTAACTTACAATTTACTTAAAATAAATAATAAATAAAAGACAAGATGGACTAAATTCCGCTTATTAGTAATTGAGGTTCGGTAGGAGACGATTGGTCTTATCAATGTTCTGTTCTTTCGTGTGCTCTTTGAAATGCTATGAAAGATTTTTTTTCATAACACGTTTTAGTTATTATTTCAGTTCTTATAAAATAACCACACAAGCTTTGTTTTGTTTTTTATTTATAATGCTTGTATTATCAATGTCTTCATCTCTAACTCCGCTATTCGCTCCCTAAAGATCAAATCAAATCAAATCGCTTCGCCAGCGTCTTCTCGATTTTGAACTTCAAAAACATTTCGACGATTACTTGAAGATACAAAATAATAGCTTGGTATACGTTAGAGTTGTAGCGATGGGCAAAAAGCGACCAGTAGTGGCACCCATACTCCATCAGTTTTATTTTTGTCCTAACTGATATGGGGCGAGATCATCATTATGCCGTGTTTAAATTCTAGTCTTGATCAATCTATCACACCAATTTTTAAATTTTTCTAATCTCACACCGAATATTCGCCTTAACATCGATTACAGGTCTTCATGTTTCAAAGCCCACATTAACTGCCATCAAACCATTGAGGTAAAATTTGATAAAATCATTATGTATTATCGTAAATTGTAATAGGCATTCTCGAATTTATAACTCAGAATTCTATATTTAGTTTTACATTATACGCCTTTTTAAGTGTGTATGTTTATTATTTGAGGTTTTCTTGTCCATGTCAATTATACATTCGGTCGTTAGATTTGCCTTGATTAAGACATGCTCGTCACGCCATTCATAGAACTAAAATACACACAAGGTCGTTTTTTGCATTGCTTAAACGCACTACACACTACGATAAAAGAATCATATCGGCGACAATCTCCCGCACGTGTTGCCCGCCGACATGTAGGCGACATATGCTCTTCTCAGTTGCCCAGCGATACTCAACAAAGTCACAAAAATGTACATGTCATGTCGGGCCGGCGACATGAAGGAAACAAAGGTTTTCGACATGCAATGGTTAAAACCGCCGACTAGAATGCCAACAAAAAGTTGCCGACATGTGCCGGCGGGTCGGCTTCGGTGTGTAGTGCGCCAAGACCAAATACACTAAACAGGATTTAACCTTAGCTCAAAACCAACTTGTACTAAGTCAACGTGGACTAAGATAAGTATTATATCTCTCCGTGGCCCATGCTTAGTAGTGGACAAAAATAGATTGACATGCACAATCAAAGAAAAATTATAAAAAAATTACAATAAATCTTAATTATAAGCTAAATGAGATGTAGTTGTGAGGAATCCGGAAAAGAACGAGCAACTAGCACCTAGTATACTGATAATCGCTGACGCTATAGCAATAAAGATAAACTTACAATCACAATATTATGGTACAAAGATTTTACACTGTAAACACTATTTACGTTCACTAAAACAACGTTATATAAATATATATATATATTTATTAAAAACAGAATTACAAATATTTTTCACAGGGGTCCCCAAACTAAGCTAGGCTTGTATCTTGGGGTACCAATACAAACTTTACGTTTTACGTTAAATTGATGTATTGCCTTGGGGGCAGTTGAGAGTGTACAATTGTGTCATAGCCTTGCAAAGGTCAGTCAATGTAGATATTGATTTACATGAACAGGATAAATAGCATTTATCTCTTCTGTGCAATAGCATATTAAATAAATCAATTTATACTTTACTAGTGGTAGGTCTCTCTCATGTAAGAGGCCGCATAGGTACCAACGCAATGTCTATTTCTCCCGCCAAACAGCAGTGTAAACGCACTTGTTCCGGTTTGAAGGACATTGTAGCCAGAGTAACTACTGGATATATTAAGACTTAAAATCTTATGTCTAAGAATGGCGAGCGCTGTGGAATCCCAAGCGTTGCTTTGTAATTCATGGTGTTGTTTAGTTTTGCTAATGTGTAGCGGTCATATCACTTACCATCAGGCGACTCTCATGCTTGTCTCGCCATTCATTGCAATATGAAAAATACGTATCTCACAAAAGGGGTTGAACTTCTCCATAATTGAGTGGGCTATGGGCAAAGCCGCAAAGCCGCAAACCCATTATGAGTTGGCGAAAATTCATAGACCACTGATAATTTGCAATAACACTTTATTGTACATCAAAACAAGTGTAAATAAAATCTTCATAATATTTTTATGAAGATTAAGAACTATCATAATTATATCAGGTAAATAAATGACATTTTGTTTCAGGTCACATTCATTACAGCGTTCCCAAAGAAGGACAACAAAAATCCAAAGTTACGACAGATCGATATCAGCAAGAACTTGGAGCTGCTTCAAGGTAAAATCAATTTAATCCCATCTTGACATTATATAAATGAAATGATAGCTTTGCTCATCGTTGTGCGTGCACCACGTGAACTACGAGAATAGGGTTGGGTCCAAGATTTGATTTTAAGTAGTATGTAATTTTTCCTGACTGGACTGCCTCGGTGGCGTAGTTGTACTAAGGTACGCTTGCAAAGCTGAGGTCTCGGGTTCGAATCCCAAGTCGGGCAAAGTGATATTGGATTTTTCTATTAATTATCAGCCCGGAGTCAGGAATTTGTGCCCGATATGGCGATAGGCTCGCCACCTATCACCCACATAGTGGGACGGAACATACTGGCGAAATGTGGGTGTCCAGGCACCTCTGCCTACCCCTTCTGGGAAAAAGGCGTGAGTTTATGTATGTATGTATGTATGTAATTTTTCGAAAAAAAAAACCGCTTATAAAAAACATAAATGTGAAAACAGCATCAAAATTGGTTATATAATGTCTGATGGTGGCACTTCACATGGCTATTTGTATTTGTGTATTTGGCATATTTGGCAAACAATTACCATGTGTGGTCAGTTTAATTGAGAAAGTGTGGCCTTATTTGCCTATTTGACAAGCAAGGCCAATAACAAATACGTAAGTATAGATGGTCATATTTGCCTCTATTTGCATGTTTGCTTTTAACGTCATTTATTTTGCCAAATACGACAAATACCCAATAGCAAATACAAACAGCCATGTGAAGTGCCACCATCAGATATTAATATTTCTAATAGTGGAGTAGTAACACTCGTTTTCTCTTTCGCACGTATACGCCTTATGAAAGGTGACGTCACGTCGTGCATGTTGCATCCTTTTCTATTACTCCTACCACCATCTTTCATATATTTGTAACTTGCTTATTACTATACGGTTTTAAAAAACTCTTCCCGATTATGATTATTAGTGGCTGGATACTGTCGCTCTTACTTACTCTAATAACTCGAACGACTTTTGAATTCAATTTGAGCGAAAAAGACAAAATATTATTTAACTAAAATAGTATTTAAAATTATCTATGAATAAGATCGTTAGGATTTAGATATTTGGCTTTTATCTCAATAAATCGTGAGAGAATTATTTGATCTGTGGGGAATAATTTAACATAGACAATCAAAGAAAAAAGAAAGTTGTCAGAAAGGAAGTGTTCAATAGGATATGGCCACCCACTGTATCATATTAATTTTATTAATATGTAACGTGAGATGTCACTGGTGGTAGGTCCCTCATATGTGAGAGGCCATCTGGGTGGGTACCACCGTGGTATTTATTTCTCCCGTCAAACAGCAGTGTAAATGCACTATTGTGTTTTGGATTGAAGGGCATTTTAGCCAGAGTACTACTGGACATATTGAGACTTGATATCCTATGCCTCAGGATGGCGAGCGCAGTGGAATGCCAAGCATTGCTTTATAATTCAAGGTGTTGTTTAGTTTTGCTACTGTTTATGACCGGCCGTATCGCTTACCATCAGGTGAACGGCATGCTCGTCTCGCTATTTATTGCAATGAAAAAAAATGAAAAATAAAATTGCATTGTGTTAGTAGTCACTAAAACCAACCGGCTTTGTTTTCGGTAGCAGTCTTGATATACCCTGTATAAGTTTCTAGAAATATGTATTTCCTTGCTGGATGTATAAAAACATTATAATATCATAATAAATAATAATAAAATAAATATAAAAAAGTCTTATATTCCTCACTAAAATTTATTTATTTATTACGTTTTATTTATTTAAATTAAAATGCATGTATTTTTTCTTAGTATTACATTTCAAATTAAACTTATTATATAATATTATAGTAATTACTCTAAGAACCCCTCATTATCGAAGGTGAAGGCCTCCTCTAATAACAAATTATGTTAATTAAATTGATTAATTAAGAGACAAAATTACCATTATTAGCATACTTGTCAAATAAAATTCAAATTGTAATACATACATACATACATACATAAACTCACGCTTTTTTCCCAAAATGGGTAGGCAGAGGTTTGCACCTCAGGACCTCAGGACACCAACGTTGCCTTGTATTTTCCGCCCCACGATTTGATAAGAGGCGAGCCTATCGCCTAATCGTACATACTCCTGACACCAACTGAAAATGAATAGAAAAAATCAATGTCACTTTTTCCGACCCGGCATTCGAACCCAAATCCTCAGCTTTGCAATCATACAGTACAACTGCGGCACTGAGGCAGTTTTCTGTATCAGCCCATATACGCCCCACTGCAGGGCACGGGCCTTCTCTACAATCGACAGTACGATTGAAAGTGGTTAGGCCATATAGTCCACCACGCTGGCCTAGTGCGGGTTGGCGGACTTACATACCATAGAAATTCTTATAAACCGCTATGGTATGCAGGTTTCCTCACGATGTTTTCCTTCACCGTTTTAGTGCGTGGTGATTGACTGTATAATGTTAATTAACAATTAATTAATGCACTGCATATTTTATTTTATTACAGCTGAAGACACATTAAGTATTGGTTATATAATGGAGCACGATATACCAAAAAATGATGAGTTTTACTTGCAAAACCTAACGGTTGAGACCGGACGTATGACTTTACAAAATGAAAATGTTCAGGCACTGATGCAAGACACCAGCCAACGTTTCGACGCGGTCATCATCGATTGGTGTGAGACTGATTTGTACGCTGGGTAAGTCTTTTTTACTCTTTTTAATAAATTTTTGAACCGACTTCAATAAAGACGGAGGTTCTCAATTCGACGGAATAAGGTTTTAAGTATGTACACCGATTTCTCGAAGACTCGTGAACCGATTTGGAAAATTCTTTTTTCAGTTTGCAGTAGTGTTTTATATTTGAAATTGTAGTAGTTTTTTGAAGTCGGTTTTTTTAATTGTATGTCACATAAAATATACTAATCCCATCAAAACCAACACTAGTAAAAAACAAAAGTCTCGCTACTCTTCGTTTATCGTTCTTTTAACGCAAAAGTTGTGGGATCCGTGTAATACCAAGTCGGTTAATTGATTCAGTCCCTACTAAAGAGTCAGTGTCTTGTAAGGTGTCTTAAGTTATTACGTAATAAGCTATCCTAAAAACGTCATATAGTGACCATATCAATATTAAAAATGTTTTATGTTTTAAATCAAATAGATTGACTTGTCCATAAACATGAAAGGCTAAATTTGGATTTCCTGGTACCACTGCTTACCCCTGGGTAAAATGCGTGAGTTTTATTCATACTTTACTGCACACATATTATAAAAACATATTTTGTAAGATTTGTTTTAACGTAGTTATAAACAGGCGCAATGTAGCGAGCCAAGGTCTATCAAGCATTTAATTAATATTCCATCGACATGTCATGGAATATTTTCCGTACACATTGGCTAAACTCACAGACCGTAACGTATCGTGTCTATAACTTATTAGAACAGGTGTCGATAGCCTGCGGCTCTTTAATTCCATACGACATATTTAAATAGAAAAATAAAATTAAAAAGAAAACATTTTGAATCGATCACCGAGGATTATGCACCGTTTCTATATATCATCCACTTGTACTCACTAGTCAGAAAAAAAAGTGGCTCTTTAAAACACTGGCATTTTTCAAATTGTAGTTTTGGCCTCTTCCGACTTAAAAGGTTGCCGACCCCCGTATTAGGACATTGTATGTTTTGATGATATAAGGGGGCTAAGCTATATAATTTTCCCTTATTTGCCAATGAACCTGACCAATCTAAATTTGAAGCTTCATAAGCTCCAATCGTTTTCCGGACTAATCAATCAAGCTTTAGTGTATTGCCATGTACTACATCATTTCATACATGTCGCACTGCAGGGCATGAGCCGTCGTCTTCTGCAATCGAGAGTAGGATTGAGAAGGGTTAGGCCATACAGTCCACTACAACATAATACCAGTACCATACCATCAGCGTATGAACCAAAGACTTTTTTTTTTATGAGTACTAAATTATCTATTGTGGCAAACACCATTAATTTTCACATATTTTAAAATGTTTATCTGTTTTAAAGCCGGAAGGTTGCGAATAAATATATAATCCATTTATAACCAGTGCCTATTACATATATGTACTCATATATATTATATAAGAAACGACGTAAATAAGTAATTAAGTGAATCTTATTACAAAAATCAAGGCTACATTTTTTTTTATTTACATTAATAGCGCGTGATTTTGTGATGTATCTTTACTAACATTATATCATAAGTTTTTTGTTATACTAACACTACTGAGTCAATGTAACTTGAATTTTCAATAAAAATAATAATAATATTTTTTCTCGTACAATATTGTCTTAGTATCTAAAAGTTTCTGTTTTCATAAAAATATTTTCTTTGTTTCCAAAAAGTATAGGTTGTATAATGTCTTTAATATTTTTTCAACTCAACTTAAACGCTCCTTTCACACATATACAAGTAATATTATCATGCGATATCAATATATCACAATAATTCAGATTTGAGCCAAAGGTGTCGGAAACCGAGAAACAAAAACCAGAGACCAACAAAAGTACAGACTTTCCGACCCCACAAAACGCACACCCAAAAGAAATGCATGAATATATTTTACCTCCGAATGGGTATCGAACCCGTGGCTCCTATTTCTGCCGTCCTCAAGCTAAAATGCCGTTAAGTATTAAAACCACATTTTGAGTTATGCACAGAAAAGCGATATTACAGTTCTAAATTGAAAGTTTCGCTATTTGAAAGTGTCTCCTGCAATCTATTATTCAGTACTCTAGGTCTTAAAGATGACCTCTTGTGATTAAGTAGCATTTTTTTTTAAATATCGCTTTTTTGTGCGTAACTCAAAAAGTGGTTTAAGTACTTAACGTCATTTTAGCTTGAGGACGGCAGATTTCGTGACATAACTAACGGTGACTATTAAAACTATACAAATCAATCTGAATTTTAATATCTACCTTGTTGTAAATACAACGTAACATTTATCGCTTATATATTGCCTTGATATCATCTTATCTCATTATAAACAAGTACTGCATTATGTATATATAGTTCTAAATATAATATATAAATATGTAGTTTGTATTCTAACAGTTATGCATAAACGTGGAATGAAAATGAATATACGTATTATTGTACGTATGCTTTGATAGCGACCACCGAACACGATGGAAGGCCTAACATTGTGATCCTAGCAAACGTTTGGCAAATATTTGGGGCGGCACTATTTGCATTTTACTTTCTTATTATTAAGTGCAGTGAAGAGATTTTATCATGCCAGTATAGCACAAATGCTTTAAAACAATAATAACTATAGCGAAGGAAGAACTTTACTATACTTGCATTACATGCCGCAAGAGAAGGGATTAAAAATTGCGAGACAAAGAATTGAGATTAAACTATGGCCATTTTTGTTGTACTTAGTACTTAACTAGCAACATTGCTCATTCCATCCTCCTCCTTGCGTCATACCATACAAAAAGGAGGTTACGACCCTCAATACCTCTAGTATTTAGTAACCTCCCTTCTGTATCACTTTCTCTCGAACAAGTTTTTCCATTTGGTAAAAACTGAATTATTATTATGATTTCTACTAACATCCATAGAAGATAGGAAAAACTTATCACCTGGTATACCATCAGCTCATTTGCCTTTGTTGGCTATTCAAATATTTAAAATAATTATAATATTTTATAGAAAACCCAATGTTATACTTCTTCCTGATCTATTTAAAGACAGAAAGAAAAGGATATTTCTAATAATTATTGTTACCTGTTATAGTTTCGCATCAGTATTCAACGCACATCTGATATGGAGTTACTCAATGGGACCGTACTGGCAGATCCTGAGGCTGATTGACGAGCCATCCAACCCAGCTTACAGTATAAGCGGAATGTCCTCCAACACCCCACCATTAAACTTTCTAGAACGTATTGAAGAACTGTATAGCCAATTCAAATGGGAATATGTGAAAAGGTAATCAATCATTGGGATTAAATAAGTAAAACTCAAAAATTTAACAGCTAGTTTTAGGTATTAGAGACTTTCCCGTCAATACAATTACCATTGCAAGTTTTATCAGCCAGAATCAATGGTGGCACGCAAAGAATTGGTATTTAGCACTAAAGCTCGGCAAATCTTTTTGGAAGACTGACTCGTCTTTCATTCTATCTCCTGCTTTTATAAGTGATATTTACTTAAATATCTGTAAATTCTAACTCTTCATCGAGAATTTTGCTATGAAATATTAGATTCGAATTCTAAAACTATGTATTTGAAAAAGTCAGTTATGATATTTTATCTATATATACTATTTGGATTTTTAAAATTTCAGGTTCAAAATCTTAAGCACAGAGAAAGAAATATACGACACGTACTTCCGCCCTGCAGCCGCTTTAAGAGGAAACACTATGCCAGAATATGAAGACGCGATCTTCAACGCTTCACTTGTAGTGAGCAATGCTCATCACGCGATAGGAGGATGGCCTAAAACCCCACAAAATTTCAAATTCGTTGGTGGATTTCACATCGATGATACTCCAAAGCCTTTACCAGCTGTAAGTGTATCAAGCAATCAGAATTAGAACTGTTGTTTTACTGACTTGGCAAAGTGACAGCACTGCACCAGATATTTCTTTCGGAAGTGAGATTGCCGGATGACCAATACGTCTTTCCTCTTTCCATCCTTATTACTTCCTATTATCCTCTGATTATTGTTGATTGATGCCTATTTTTGATGGACCGGCAACACTTGTATGATCCAAGCGTTGCGGATTTGTAAGGGTGGCAGTGATAACTTCCCATTAGGTGAGCCATTTGCTCATTTGCTGATCCTATTGTTTAAAAAAAATTGTTAGAGTCAATGCCGTCTAGATAGTGTCAATTGGGAGATAATTATTTGCTGCTGTCCTGAATTATGTCGAATTACACACCTGCTTTTTCTTACTATCACGAATGGACATAACGAGACTAAGAAACATAACTTTTATAATTATTTCCAGGATCTACGTAAGATAATGGACGACTCCCCTCACGGAGTTATATACTTCAGCATGGGTTCAACATGGAGAAGCAAAGACATTCCGAAACATGTCACGGAGAGTCTGTTAAAAGTTTTCGGAAAACTGAAGCAAACAGTCATCTGGAAATATGAAGACGATTTGCCAAATATCCCCAAAAACTTGCATATCGTTAAGTGGGCACCGCAAACTGATATTTTAGGTAAGATTTGATTTTTAAACAGACTCTGACATATAAATTAGTGGCTAATTTGATTGTTTAAGATCGCTGCTAGCTAAATTTGTGCCTACACTTTAAACCTAAAGGGTTGGAAACGCATTACGGTACGATTTTGTTTTATCACTCACCTAATTCTTAGTGGTATTAGTAGAGCACATTATAATAGATTTTGTCTCTTTTATATTCCCAGAATGTAAACTTAAAATAATATTAATTTGAATGTTCCAATTATTAGCAATAATTTCATTTTAATTGCAGCTCATCCTAAATTGCTATTCTTCATCTCCCATGGCGGTCTCCTGTCATCTACAGAGGCCATACATTTTGGAGTACCTGTAATAGGAATTCCAATTTACTACGATCAATTCTACAACGTCAATAATGCCGTCGCAGCTGGATATGCCGTCAAAGTAGATCTGAACTTCGATTTACCTAAAAACATAGAAATTGCTATACAAGAAATGCTAAGGAATCCAAAGTAAGTACTCTTATATTTCAATAATAATATAAGTTTAGATAAAAATAATATGGCTTTGTTAAACTTGGAATTAATTGTATTGATATATACAAAAACGGTGAAAGAATTATTACCAATGATCATATGTATTTCTTTAGCTCCAAAAGCTGATGTGCTAACAGCTAGCCTGATGACAAGCGATCACCGCCCCTTTTGACTTTTTGAAACGCTAGTAGCGCAGTCTACCCGCTAGCTTTCGTGTGTAACCTAGAAATATTAATAAAAATATATATTCCAGATACAAGGAAAATGCCAAATATCTGTCAATGAAGTACCACGATAGACCAGTAAATCCAGGTAAAGAATTTGTTCATTGGGTGGAACACGTTGTGAAGACCAACGGAGCGCCGCATCTCCGCTCGCCTGCACTCGCTGTGCCGGCATACCAGAAACTGTTCCTCGATCTCATCGCTCTTGTATTGTTAGTTGTAATCGTTGTGCTGTGGCTGTTAAAGAAGATATTTAGTACATCTGTTAAGAAACATCACAAAGCTGATTAGGATTTTTTAGGATCTGTTTTTATTTGAGTATATTTATTTCTGCTATATCCATCCAAAGGTTGACTGTAAGAACTCGCCTAGAGCGGTCAGGCTGCCATCTTTGTACTCTTTATTTTTATTTGTGATTTATATCTTGTTATTTTTTTGTACAGTAAAGAATAAAATAAATAAATATAGGGCGTACACAACTAAACGAGGCGTGAATATTGTAGTATCGTTAATATTACAATACGTGTCATGATTTTCGTTTCTTTGCATGTCTCATGTTATATCAATTTAATATAATTGTTATAAAAACACGTTGTTTGTTTTTTATGCCTTTGAACTGTAAACCGACTGACCGTGACCATGTTTTATTAAAAAATAATTTGGTAAGGATTACTTCACAAGCTTCTATTAAATTGTTCTCTGGTGATTATTTTACTATAGTTTTTTTTTAATAATTGTCAATACGTGACTTGTATTGCAAGCTAATGATTCGCGATAATTAGCTTGCATTGTCATTGCAGAGCCCCCGTTTCTTGTAGCACGAAAAATGTGTAACCATGCTCCTGGTCGTGCAATCGGAATATCGACAGATAAGCGGAGGTTAAGTTTAAAAAATATATTATTTAAGGACCTCTTGGATATGGCCGAGATAGACAAGAGAACTAAGTCCTAATTCCACATGCTACTACGCTTGGACCTGTGACGAAAATGAAGGCCAAATTAAATATGATAAAAAATTGCAGAATACGGTTAGAAAAACGCCTAATTTAATACTCTAATATATAACTACCAAATAAAACTCGTCTTAAATTACCTAGACGTTGATGAGGCGAGTAATAATACTAACAGTTTTAACTCTAAAGCGATTTAGCTATGATATAAACAAGTTTAACGTATTAGTTTGTCTCAGTTACGCTGACCGACAGGCGTGAGTGAAACATGAATTTGATTACAATAGTAACGTTGTGTTTGAATGTTGTCGAAGGATATAAATTTCTAGTGGCTGTACCGCTTGTTGGAAGAAGTCTTACTATACTAGGAGAAGAGATTGCAAGGCATCTCAATAATGCTGGACATGAGGTGGGTGCTTTGAAGATAGGATATTTAAAACTAACTTACACGTACTGCTTTTTGCATAGGATTTTTATGCAGTGAATGGCGAGAGAAAATTCTACTTTTTTTAAAGTATATTTGAGAGTAGTACTTTTTTTTTGTCATAAACAAGTGGTAATGAAATTGATATCAATACACTATTGTGTAAATATTACTATGTTTCCTCTTAAACAAACTGTAATTAAATATATATCAATATACTGTGGTGTAAATACTACATGATATAATATCGTAAAATGAGAGGCAGTTGTCCTATAGAGACGAACTTTCCAGAGTCGCTTCCGGAGACATCTAGATTATTATGGCTAACGGTTTTTATTATACTTATTGCTTGAGACGGTTTTAGATTTTTTTCCTTTATTTAATGAGCTTACTGAGAGATCATGATACAAGAAGTAAGCAGAAAGTCCTTAAAGTTAGTAGTTTTGTTAAATCAAAATATTGCAGCGATTAAACTTTTACAACGTGGTGGCCTGCTTGTAAAGAACTAGACGCGGTCTCCGAGGTGATTGCGACTTGCGGGTTCGAATCCCAAGGCACAGATCAGGCTCGGCGTCATATGTGTATTGATAGTCAAATATCATGCACTTTAACAGATGAGAGACATCTCCGTAGCGCTGTTGGCTAGACGCCGGCTATGAGACAAGAGGCCGCGGGTTTGATCCCCGCATCGACACCAATGTTTGTGCGGCCCACAAGTATGTGTCTCGAGTCTCGGTGTTTGTGTGTGTTTGTGTTTGACCGAAAAGTCTCTCAATTTAATTGATCTTAATGTGACTGTTGGCTGTATTTATTTATTTAACAGTAGAAAACTATATTTTGAGGTAATAATATAATGTTTCATGTGAAGATTGTATCGCAGTTATACAAAGTGCTCGAGATAATAATAAGTATATTGTGATCCAATTGAGATATTTCTTGAATATTTTTCCTTTTGTCTTTTTGACTCTTCTTTTTAAATATTTTAGAAATCATTTCAATTCGTTAAATTTTAAAACTAATATTAATCTTATGTTACATAAAAAATCGTTTCTCTTTATAGTATGTTAACTAAATTATAAATTTTTAAATAAAACTTTGGTGATGTTGTGTCTATCTATAAGTAATTGTTACACTTAGTTATTATTTAATATGTATGAAAGAGTTAATGATAAGTCAGTCCTCCTAAAAAATCCTCGTTGCATGCAATGTATATTGAAGTACATAACAAATAAATAAATAAAATTCATCTCATCGATATTGTCCTTTCTTTCTAGGTTACTT
Organism: Hyles lineata; assembly: GCA_030180105.1. Taxonomy (NCBI): domain Eukaryota; kingdom Metazoa; phylum Arthropoda; class Insecta; order Lepidoptera; family Sphingidae; genus Hyles; species Hyles lineata. The sequence goes on from JARJEE010000023.1 coordinate 3,901,983, forward strand.
TTCTAACTGCATATCCTAAGGACAACAAAAATCCAAGACTACGGCAGATTGATATCAGCAAGAACTTGGAGTTATTGAATGGTAAAATTAATTATTGTAAATATTTACATCGGTTCTACTACAAATAATATTAAGCCCAGAGAAGGACAATTAAGAGAATCATTTAGTTAGATAATAGGAACTTGAAACTGTCAAACAACTTGCTTAGGTCACTGGTTTCGCCTCCTAACTACTTTGGAGATTTAAAGTAAAAATACTGCTTTTGGGGAGACTTCTAAAACAATATCTGGATCAGAATACGCGAAATACTGAAAGGTTAAATCAAAGAAAAGAATATTTAGTGAAAATATTTTTATAGCTTCAAGGACCTCTGAGTTGCGATGGTAGATAAACAAATACGTAATTTCCTTATGTGTATCTTGCTATTATACGAACAAAACGTGACATTGTACACGTACTTACATATCTAATAGCTATGCATATGTATGACAGACCACTTACCATCAAGTGCAATTTATGCATTCTTAAGTACTTTAAATACACATTTTGCTATTATCCATACAAAGACTTATAAAGTATACAGGACATATCCAGACTGCGACGGAAAACGAAGCCAGTTGGTAGTTTAAGAAACTAAACTTTTTGCAAAAAACTGCGACGATTTATTTTAAATATTTTATACACCATTTATCCCAAAATAATAATTTACACCCTTTTATTTTTAGGACACTATGGTATGCTGGGGTTTAAAATAATATTTCAGCAAAAACTATGGAATTACCACCCAATTACGATGGTATTTAAAAAAAAAAACTAGTATTACTGGGCAATATTTTTGGTTACATTGAGTCTCTAGTCTCTAAAACTACCACCCGGCTTAGTTTTCGTACACAGCCTTTTTTTTACGCACGGCATAATGACCACACTGCGTCTGATGCGTAAGCGCAAATGCCGTCCAGGCAGAGTATCGAATGGCATCAGACGGCAGTCCCATGCCATTCGATACAATTAAGCCGGCCCGCTAAGATGCCTCTTCACACTACGGCGGAAGAACCCGGTATCATAGGGAACATGCGTGGCGGCAAACAATACACCCTGATGATAATATTATATACCCTGTATAAGAATTTTAAGGTGCATTCTAATACAAGCATACAAAGGTTGTCTGGAAGAGATCGCTACAAGCGATAAAATTGCTACTTATAACACCATTATGACGTTTCTTTTTGTATTGGTTTACAATTAAAAAAAATTGTATTGTATTGTGCAAGTTACTCAAGTGCAATAAAATTACATATTCTTTTTTTAAATTTTACAGCTCAAGACAATTTTAAAATCAGTTATATAATGGAAAATAACGTGCCTAAATACGATGAGTATTATTTACAAGACCTTGCAACCGAAATGGGACGTATGACTTTGGAGAATGAAAATGTTCAGGCGCTTTTGAACGACACGAGCCAACATTTCGACGCTGTCATTATTGATTGGTTGGAAGCTGATTTGTATGCTGGGTGAGATTATTGAATGTACAAGTAGAAAATATATGAATAAAACCAAAACACACATCCCTGCAGTAAAATAAGATTTGTAATCGTTCTTCGCTCGGCTGGCTCGTTTTAGAGGATCACAGGGCTTGGTTTAATTATTATTATTATATTTATATTTGTACCAGTTTCTACCATTTCTGGCGAAAGTGCCAAGTACGCAGGCTTGTGGCCAAAACGTTACTGACAATAAAAGAAAAATTGAAGAGATATATAATAATCAATGAGAAAGAAATATATATATGAATTAATGTTAATATTAGGTTTCTATAGAGAGAAATTTACGCACTATGCGGCAAGTATTCAAAATAACGGCTTTTTGCATAAGTGTGTATGTCAACGGATGCATTTGGAGGGTTTGCAGACTGTTGTGCAGATACTTAGGTATAAGACCAGTAGACGACACTACTATAGGGACGGTTCGTACAGAATTTACTCTCCATTGTGTCTTTAGCTCTATTGCAAGATCGGTATATTTTGCAATTTTTTCTGTAAAGGTAGTTTGTAAATTATGACTGTTTGGTATAGCAATATCAATTAAGAAAACTGCTTTGTTTTTCTTGTCATGTAATGTAATGTCTGGTCTATTGTGATGGATTGTTTTATCAGTCATAATAGTCCTGTCCCAATAAAGTTTGTAATCGTCTGACTCAAGAATTGTTTTGGGTGAATATTTGTAATATGGTGTTTTATTCGTAATTAAATTATGTTTATAAGCTAGATACTGGTGTACTATTGCAGCTACTTGGTCATGTCTATGTTTGTAATCAGTCTGGGTGATAGATTTACAAGCTCCGGTTATATGCTGGATGGTTTCAGGACTACTATGACAATGGCGGCATAAATCGTTTCGTGCAGTGGGATCTTTGATTATATATTTCCTATAGTTTTTTGTATCTATGGTCTGGTCCTGTATGGCGATCATAAATCCCTCCGTTTCAGGAAACATTTCGCCTCGCTTTAACCATGCGTTTGACGCTAGTTTGTCAACGACTGAGTTGGTTAAGTCGAGGCGATGTCTCCCGTGAAGTGATTTCTGAGTCCAGGTTTCTAGTTTTTGGGTAACAGTAACTTGGTTTAGCGGTATAATAGGTTTTGATAAATTAAGTGGTGTTATTAAGTGGTGTGACCGTAAATACGGTCAGCTAGAACTATTGCTCGATGAATGGTTGAATCTTGTGACTTAGTAAAGAAGAAAGTTCGAAGAGTTTGAATTTGTTTCATATGTAAGTTGTGTAGATCGATTAGTCCTCTCCCGCCTTCGGCTCTAGGTAGTGTTTGTCGCTGAATGCATGCTCTTGGGTGGTGTTTACGGTATTTTGTCATAACTGTATTGATAATTCGCTGAAGATTTTTTATATCTGTCTGTGTCCATTTGATAATTCCAAAAGAATATGTAAGGATAAGAATGGCATAGGTGTTAATAGCCTTAATTGTATTGCGAGCATTTAGGTGCGTATTTAATAATTTATGGAGTCTTGATCTGAACTTTTCAATTAGAATGTTTTTGGTTTGCTTATGGTGCATCTGTCCAGTCTGTTGAAAACCCAAGTATTTGTATCCTTCTAATATATCCAGTGGTTCTATTTCAGTATTATCATTTAGTTTATAGTTATTGTGTTCTACTTGGCCTCGTCTAACCGATAGTATTTTGCATTTGTCAATGCCGAATTCCATGTGTATATCCGAGGAGAACATTTGTGTGATATCTGCTAGAGTGTGTATATCTGCAAGTGTGGTACCAAATAGTTTAATATCGTCCATATATAGTAGATGCGAGAGTGTGTAATGAGTATCGTCAAATTTTATTTTAAATCCTTTATTAGTACTATTTAATAACGTGGACAATGAATTCAGCGACAAACAAAACCAGAGAGGGCTGAGAGCATCTCCTTGAAAAATGCCTCGTTTGATATGAATGCAATCCGTTTCTATGATTTGATTATTAAGGTGTAGTTTTAAAGTAGTATTCCAGCCTCTCATTACTGATTCTAAAAATAATACTAATTTAGGGTGTATGTTATAATGTTTCATAATATATATTAACCAAGTATGTGGAACGGAATCGAAAGCTTTCTTGTAATCTATGAACATGCTATATATATTTCTACTTTTGGAGTGGGCCTGATTACATGCAACGGCGTCAATTGTTAGTTGCTCTTTTATTTATTATTATTATTATTAGACTGATTATTGCACGAATAAAAGGATTTTATAAAGTAAAAAAGGGTCGAACAAAATATGTGCGCATGAGTCGCGATCAGCCGACGCGAAGGTTTGGATCAGCGCTGTAGCGCCAAATGGCAGTAAGCGAGCTGCTTCCTGATGCAGCGTATTAAGAGGGCGTACGGATACGTTCGGGATTGTGCTGGAACAATAACCCTCTTTGCACGAGTCTTAAACAGTGAAATATGTTATATGGAAACTATGAGAGATTTTGAAATCATAACATCTACTTTCTGGATAATAAGACTCATAATTCATATAATAACTTTTACATGTGCCTGTTTATTTTAAATATTTTATTACTTCAATATTTAAGTTGTTTATTGTTCCATTTCTTGACTTTTTATTTACATCTGAATAAAATAGTTTACATAAAATGTTTCAGATTCGCGCCAGTCTTCAACGCACATCTTATATGGTTGTACTCGGTAGGACCGACCTCGCAGATGTTGAGGCTGATAGACGAACCATCCAATCCCGCTTACAGTGTCAGTGCTATATCGACCAACGCACCTCCTTTAAACTTTCTACAACGTGTTAGTGAACTCTACGATCTATTCAAATGGGATTTCGTGAAAAGGTAAAATGTCAGTTCAATGGTTTAATCATTACCAGGATAAAGCAGATTATCATTATATAAGTTTAAAGTCTCTAATTACTTTTACAACTTTCACTGACTTGTGTTTCCATGAATGTTTACAATCCTTATACTTCTCCAGATTTAATTATCCTTAATCGCTCTCTCGTCTACTTCCATTATATCCTTCTCTCTCTCTCTCTTTCTCTTGAAGAACTTTCTTTCTATATATTTTTTCCCATGAAAATTATAGCTTGCTCCGAAAAATATTCAGCCAAAATGATTGCCGATGTATTCACGCTCAAAAATATTATAAGATAAATATCTATAATTAATACTATAAATAAGAGATACAATTAATAAAAAGGAGATAATTATTTAAATAACAAACATTTCCTAAAATTCCAGGTTTTATATAGAAAGCAGAGAAAAAGATATATACTACAAGTTTTTCGGCCCCGCAGCCGCTTTACGAGGCAGGACACTGCCAAATTATGAAGACGTCATCTACAATGCTTCACTTGTAGTGAGTAATGCTCATCACGCGATAGGAGGATGGCCTAAAACCCCACAAAATTTCAAGTTCGTTGGTGGATTCCACATTGATGAGACTCCAAAACCTTTACCCACGGTGAGTGGTTTATTAAATTTGTAGCATTATATCAATGATTTCGAGCCTAAAAAGAGAAATAGTTTCAAATAACGCGTTCCACTAAAACCGTTTCTGGCTGGAGGAACCCCAGAGGAAATTATGGATTTTGTGAAGAATTTCACTAATTGTATATGATAATCTCTATCACGGCGAACACAAAAATCTTTCCACCACAGACTTTTTATTTTATTTCATTAAATACGAAACCGATTGCAAATATGAATGCATGAACCTAAAGTATTGACATTTTTCTGAACAAAAAAAAATATAACCCAAAAACTTCTGTACCAATAAATAATATTAAATTATAAGTGGATATTGGCTATAACAATCAAATAAAACATAGCTGTCAAACTTGTAATAAAAAAAAATAAACAAAATATAAATTATGCAACTTTCATTTTTTGATTCCAGAACTTACAACAACTGATGGATAATTCTCTTCACGGAGTTATATACTTCAGCATGGGGTCGGTTTGGCAAAGCAAAGACATTCCAAAACACATTACGGAAGGTCTGCTCAATGTTTTCGGAAAACTGAAGCAGACAGTAATCTGGAAATATGAAGACGATTTGCCAAACAAACCCAAAAACGTGCATATTATTAAATGGGCACCGCAGACTAGTATTTTCAGTAAGCATTACTTTAAATTAAGCATTATTAGTAGGTATTTAATTCAGTAAGTATGACTATAACGGAGAAGGAAAACATCGTGAGGAAACCTTCATACCATAGCGATTTTTAAGAATGTCTATGGTATGTAAACTCCGCCAACCCGCACTACGCCAGCATGGTGGACTATTTGGCCTAAGTACTAAAACGTCCCGACCCCCAATTTTGACAGATGACGTTTGTTAAAGTCAATTTGACAGCCTAATGTAAATAGAAATAGGGTATATTTTAAAAATTGAAATTTGACATTGACAGGTGGACGTGCAAGTAGCTAACCACTCTCAATCGTGCTCTAGAAATATCAGGGCACAGGCCTCCTCTAATAAGAGGAGGCCTGTGCCCTGCAGTGCGACGTATATGGGCTTTTACAAATTACTTTAAAGTACGCTGCTTACTCCATTCATTTGACATCTCTCGCCTTTTAATAAAACCAGCCCAGGATTGCAGCAGCAACAGGCTGGATCAGAAACACAAACTGTTTGTATGAGTCTTTATCACAGATTTCCACCATATATTGTTAATTGCTTTACTGATAGGACTAACGACTACTAAATAATATAATACACGTAAAAAATAAAAAATATTCTGCCTTTTTACAGGTCATCCAAAATTGCTATTCTTCATTTCTCACGGAGGTCTCCTGTCATCTACAGAGGCCATACATTTTGGAGTCCCTGTAATAGGAATTCCTGTATACTACGATCAATTCCATAATGTTGAGAGAGGCGTCACTGCCGGATATGCTTTGAAAGTAGACCTTGTTTCCGACTTACCTAAGAATTTAGAAATCGCTATACAAGAAATGCTCAGGAATCCAAAGTGAGTAATAAATTGTAAATAATAAGACTAGTATTTCGGTTCAACAAACTATGGGTAGCTCTAATAACACCTGGCCAAATTTTCAGGAATATAGTCCTGAAATTATTTTTTTAACTTTATATCAGTTAGCCATGGTGCTACAGACACTCAATCGCGTCAATAGCCTATCGCTCGCCTGAATATAGTAAACATCACGCCTGCTCAAATACAGAGAAATAGCAGACATAACTTATTAATACTAAGTGCTCCATGACAGTATGATCCGGATGGTAGATAATAACTATGGATGGATCTATAGAGGCGATAAACGAGTTCACGAGGTCGCTGGATGAAGGCAGCTTTTGATAGACTTCAGTTCAGAAAATCTTAGGAGAAAGGTCATGTTCAGCAGCATATTTCCTGATCCAGCATACTTCCAGAAATAGCTTTAATGATTATACATTTATCTCTTCAAGGTGACCAGTTTTGTATGTCGATAATGATAATGAAAATAATGATAACAAAAATGTATTCTTTCAGGTACAAACACAATGCTAAAGAACTCTCAATGAAGTACCATGACAGACCAGTGAAGCCAGGAGTGGAACTAGTCCACTGGATAGAACACGTGGTGAAGACCAACGGAGCGCCGCATCTCCGCTCGCCCGCACTCGCTGTGCCGGCATACCAGAAACTGTTCCTCGATCTCATCGCTCTTGTATTGTTAGTTGTTATTTCTATGATGTTTTTCATGAAGAAAATCTTCAGCAAAGTTGTAAAGAAACATAAAGCTGAATAGAACAGTTATGTATTTTTACATCTATAAAAAAGCTAAATAAAGACTTGTGTGATCTTAGGTACATTTAGGTATTTTTATTTATTCAGTAGACGTCGATCAGTTTGTACCAATATTATGATGTTAAAACGTTTATTAAGAAATAAATAATTTACTGTCGGACAGCTGTTACACAAATATACAAATAAAAGAGCTTAATAATAAAAATGATAAATACAAATACTTGAAATTATAATTAATGCGGCAACAATGGGCTTCGCATTCAACCAAATGCATCAGTACAGCCTAGGCAATACCCTAGCGCTGATTTTCAATGCAAGGTCCAAGTAACGTTCGGATGCGTATAACAATTATCTGTATTACTAATTATACTCTAATCTCAACTTTCGACTTATGATATACAAATTCCAGTATGTATTCCATACGTTATGTGCTAAAATGAGGTGTATGTGACCATAAAACTCACATTCGCTTCAGACCCCAAGTTCATAATAACCATTCGCCATTTACAATATACCAATTTTAATCCAAATTAAAATATTAATAGAAAAGTATTTACATACTTTGTATACCAAATTACAATGATGGATGAATCTCATGTTTTTTAGTCATACAGATTTACAAAGCTGGCCAGCGCTAATCTGCCTATCCTATCGCTGCTATAGAGGGAATGACTGGATGCATTTTAACCGTCTATGATGATCGTAAAGACCTCCCGTATTTGTTTATCGGGAGAGATTATCACCATAATATTCCCTTCTATACGTCAACACATAGAAATATGGGACCTACACGACCATTAATTAATGGACCATTCATTATAATTATGATCTCCGTGAAATCACACCTAACTTTAGCATAATACTTAATCTTATAATACCTTAAAATTATTCAAATTTAGTCTTCCCGTTTACAATCCTGAACTTGCAACGAATATTGTTGAGTAACATTTTGACTGCAAAAATGATTGCTAGTATTAACCCTATGAAATCCAAGTATATCTTCTGATACCAGGGGACGTGGAGGGCTAAAGACTTGAGATGAGGTGCCCCTTTGGTCCTGATGACGTGTTCCACCCAGTATACTAGTTCAACACTTGGGTGGAGAGGCCGGTCGTGGTATAGCTTTGATAGTTCCTTCACAGTTTTGCGGTATCTGTGGACAATAAATAACATTGTTTAGTGTAGACACATTGAGCGTTGCCAAATAAACATGTCATCACAAAAGTAGTAGGAATTCAAAAAAAATAAAGAAAAATAAAATCGGTGGATGCCTATGAGTAACAATCCCGCAATATTTGGACTGAAAATCTTCAGCTATTTCTTCAGCATGTTGCGACCATTCATGCTCTATTTTGATTTACTTTTATCATGAATCACGTGCTATATCAATATATTTTGTTACCAAGTGGTAATGGCAGTAGGGGTAACTGACAACTCCTGCCATCCGTCACTATTATCCTGGCCTAGTTTACTGGTCTTTCAGCCTATTAAGACAGGATATCTATCCAAGAAAGTACTTACTTAGGATTGCCAAGCACTTCCAATATAGCGCTCTTCAGCTCCTCAACCATGGTGTATGACAAGTCGACTCTTTGCCCATATCCTTTAAATACAGCAACATCCACGTTAGTGAACTGGTCGGCATAGGCAGGGATACCGATAATAGGAACGCCGAAGTGTATCGCTTCTGTTGTTGATAACAATCCTCCATGAGTAATGAAGAGCTTGCAGTTGTGATGAGCTGAAACAATATTAACATAAACTTTTTTGTTGATGATAATGGAAGCAGTCTGCTATCAGCAATTTGCATAAAAACTTTAACCAAAAATCGTACCACCTTGATGGCGGGGGTCTAACATTCGCTTGTCTATCCCTGAACGTAATGTTCCCCATTACGTCCAACAGTTGACCGGAGAGACCTGTGGATGGAGGGAGGGAGAGAGGGAGACAATGATGAGACGAGCAGATCGCGAGCCTCAAAATATTGACCTTTAAAAGTTCTATTGTTAGTAATATGGGAACAATCTCTAAGGTAAATAGCCAATGCAAACTATACAGGGTATATCAAGACTGCTACCGAAAATGAAGCCGGGTGGTAGTTTAAACGACTTCATACACAATGCAACAGAAAATGTTGGAAAAAAAAGCGTCAATTTTTTTTTTGTTATTTTTTTACATGGTCGTATTTGGGTGGTAAATACATTTTTTCGTAAAATCATAGTGTATACCCTTTTATTTATAAAGACTCTAAGGTATAAAAGAGTTTAAATTATTATTTTAGCAAAAACTATGGATTTACCATCCAAAAATGACGATATTTAAAAAATTATAAAAAAAAAATATCGCGTTTCTTAGCAACATTTTTAGTTGCATTGTGTTTTTAGTCACTAAAACTACCACCCGGCTTCGTTTTCGGTAGCAGTCTTGAGATACCCGGTATACAAATACGCACACAAAATGCTCGGCTGCGGTGCCCAGTTTCGTATGTGGACATTCCTCGGAATATTCGGCAATAATTCTTCAAACTTCCAAATGACAGTCTGGTTTAATTCGCTGAATATCCTCAGTAGACCCGTCTTCACTTCGTCTGGCAAATGTTTGCTCTTCATGTTGGAACCCATGCTGAAGAATACAACACCGTCATTTGAACGGTCCATGATTGTTTGGAGATCCTAACATTCAAAATATAAACAATATTATAAAAATAATATAATACATTTCGTCTTATTTTGTTCATTCAAACAAGAAATTAGTGTTATTTATTACTATGCCCCCTTAAGTCAGCCTAACCTTAACGTAAGTCTATACGGGACGTTTAAGTAACGGGCTAAACCCGTTGTTGATGAAAGACGACTGAATACTTCAATCCCTTTTAGGTACAGCAGTAAACTGTAAAATACCTTCTACCTAAAGTTGAGAATGCCCGTCCACACCACGACATTTATGGACAAATCTTTCAGTGTTCAAGCTGTTCGTTTGTGGAACGCACTTCCTGTTGTGGTGAGGCAGGCTCAAACACTGTCATCATTTAAAACACGATTAAAAGAATACTACCTTTCTCTATAAACTGATTAAGACTATTTCCTCTTATTGATCATATTGGTAATATATATATATATATATATATATATATATATATATATATATGTATGTATGTATGTTTATTCGTCTATAAATGTATATAAGTATGTATATGTACAATACTTATGTGTGTATATATAATATGTATATGTATGTGATATGTATATTATATTTATATGTTTTTATGATATTATTTACGTCTCTGTGCTTCCGTTGTCTTTATTTTACACTGCCCTTTCTCTTGTTTTCCTGCTCATATATCCATCCCATGGTTGTCTGGTAGATATTGCTTTAGAGCGATAAGACCGCCATTTGTACTTTGTTTTTTTTTATTCTCTCTAAACAGTTTATCCTTTTATTGTGTACAATAAAGAATTAAATAAATAAAAATAAATAAATAAATACCTTGAATTATGTAAAAGGCTTTGAAATAAAATCACTAAACTAAGCATAACTAACTTCTGATCTATAAGATTAAAATACTAAACTACTACAATGAGCATAAACTAGACTAAACAAGACCATCAATCAAGACAAATCAATACAAAATACAAGGAACTTACCTCTGGTAAAGGTGCTATTATTGTATTAACATGGTATCCTCCAATACTCTTATAGTTCTGAGGTATCCTTGTAGGTCTTCCCAGAGATACATGTGAATTGCCCAAAATCAGAGAAGCATTGTACCTCAACTCCTCGAATGAAGGAATAGGTAGTCCTCTCTCTCTCAAAATTGGCACTATATCGCTGTCATAAGTTGCTTTTTGGATGTCAAAAGTGGCACTGGAAGTAACGAACGTATTGACCATAATTGTAATTAAAATATGAATCATAATTATAAGGTCATGAATTGAGTGAATACTAACAAGAGAAAACAAAAACGTTACATCTGTCTCACTTCACTGTTCTTCATATGGATATTTTTAAAGTTTTATTTGTAGTTCCTAATTTTGCAAAACCCCAATATGAGAAATCTAGATAGACCTCATTATTTTATACAACTATCATTCTGGAATAGTGACCGGCCTTTACATATATCGAAAGCCGAAGGACTTTTCAGCAACATATTTATAAATAAATTAATTACTAATACATATTATAAACACATTTATCATTTTCAATTATAATAATCAAAGCATTTATTCACTGAACAGCATTTTCATAATTCCATTTTCCCATCGACTTTATTTTCATATTGTAATATAAATAAAAGTAACTAGATTTCATTTGATTGTGTATTTAGACAGTTCATGCTTTGACCTAGATCAGACCTAGTTATGAAACACAAAATGCTTATTTCTACCAAAAAAATTAAAATCAGTGTAATTTATATTAAACCACTAAGCACCCACGACATTCGAATCATGGATATGTTGCCGAATTCTAATTCGTTCTTCAACGATTTAATTTAAAGCCGTAACAGTACTTCCAGCTACTAGTTTTTACTTACAAATTTCTCTTATACGTCCATAGAATTTGCGTCCATAACTCTTCCATCCTCTCAAAGAATGTAAATGGAAACTGTCTGCTATGCAAGAAGTGAGCATTATACGCCGGATTCAAAGGCTCGTCGATCAAACTAGTGACCATCCAATGCGGCTCCAAGCTCGACGACCAGATCAACGGGCAGCCAAACACTGCTGGTATCCTGTAAGAGCTAATGTATTTTAGTCTGGTCGCAAGAAAATTCAATATTATATCGGTAGATATTATATATTTAATTGAAACCATATGTTCCTAACCACCCCAGGTAACAATTAATTTAATAAAATAAATTTAGGTTAATATGCAAAACCTTCAATTAATTATGTCAAAGTAACATAGCCAATTTGACTTCAATATTAACTAAAGCTAACTTTGTTAAATAATTTAACTACTGGACATATTGAGACTTAACATCTTATGTCTCAGGATGGCGAACGCAGTGGAATGCCAAGCATTACTTGGTAATTCAAGGTGTTGTTTGGTTTTGCTACTGTTCATGAGCGGTCGTATCGCTTACCATCAGGCGAACGGCATGCTCGTCTCGCCATTCATAGCAATAAAAAAAAAAATTATACCCCGAACTAACGTAGACCACCAGGGCTCGTTGGATTCTAGCTGTTCCTAACATATTATAATTCCGTATATGTTTTGGTGAAGCCTACCATAATTAACAACTAGGTTTTGGTAACTAAATTTGACTTACGCAGAGTACATTTCGCTAAATAACCACTCAGCAATGACCACGTCGAAGTGTTGTTTAGGATCTCTTAGCAGCTTCTGTACGTTCGTGTCCTTCATCGTCGCCGTACTTATGTTATTCATCAGGTAGAAAACGAAGTCTTTGTTTTTCACGTCCATCGATTTGTCCATTATTGTCTTGATGTTCATTGTGTCCTCTGTAAATAAGGTTCAATTTTTTTTTTTCTTGAGAAGTGGATAGCTTCGTAATATATGTATCAGCCCATATACGTCCCACTGCAGGGCACGGGCCTACTCTACAATCGACAGTACGATTGAGAGTGGTTAGACCATATAGTCCACCACGCTGGCCTAGTGCGGGTTGGCGGACTTACATACCATAGAAATTCTTATAAACCACTATGGTATGCAGGTTTCCTCACGATGTTTTCCTTCACCGTTTTAGTGATTGACTATCAATACACACATGACTCCGAAAAGTCAGAGGTGTGCCCTGGGATTTGAACCCGCGACCACCGTGAACATGTTGGCAGCCACGTCTGGTCCGTTTACCAACAGGCCACCACGCACCTTCGTAAAGACCTGGATTTTTTTTCTTAATGTTCAACATCATCATTTAATTCATCTCATATGTCTATCCCAAATCAGCCTTGGCTTCATCTAAATTGCAACTGCTAGCGTACTTTAGGCATTGAGTTCGCATATTATGTTTATTTAAACTATTTTCTCGACTTTAAAGCCACTATACTAATTCAACAACCAACCTTTCTTAACAAATGAGATTGATTTTAAACAAAACTTTTGGCCCCATTTTCCCCTACTGAAAGACTAGGCAGAACTGCCAATATGAAACCCACAGCTTACAGAATGCTAGCAAACTAGCTATATAACAACAAACTTACCACTATACACGATCTTATTCGCCGAGACGTCTACTTGGTGCAAATTAAGCGGAGGCTCTTGTTTTGGAAACGGTGTTATGTATGTAACCTGAAATGAACGAATGGAGAATGCCCATTTTACTATAAAACTTAGTATCAGTGCAAGAATTTTTGTGCCTCGATGAAACCTACTTTTTGTGAAGGGAAAAATACATATTTCAATAAATATACTGATAGCGCGCGAGTTGAATGCAGTCGGGGCCTGAGGTAAAGAGCGGGAGCATCTCCCCCCGCCGTCCGCACGTGTCCCCTCCCGGGTCTGCAGCTTAGTGCAGTGCTTCCCGAGCTATCGTAGGCTTATTACGATACTCAAAATATTATAGTCCTTATAATTATTTGTTTGTTTAATAATTCATTATAACTGATCGTCCATCAAATTTTGTTAAAAATAACGAGTATTTTTTCGTGGCCAAGCACGAGAAATAGCAAAAATTGTGAATAAATAATTGGTTTTATTTGATTTTGGCGTGTAAAATAATTACTTATTGAAAATGTGTGATATTTACTATCTTGTTTATTTTTTAAATTATGTTTATCTAGTGATAAGTGGCAAACTTAGAACAATGTTAAAAATTATCGATATACCCACTATGGCCATCAATAATTAGATCACCGCACTACCGCATTCTCAAGCTCTGCATTCAACTCGCGCGCTATCAGTAAACATAATTTTGACCCAGGCTAGGAGTTCTTGGAGTAACTTGAAGTAGGTACAATAAAAAATATTTTTTTGTTCTTTTCGGCTCTATAAACAAAATGTAAAATTTGGTGATAATACTAATTAGTTTATTTTGCAAAAAATTGTCGCCCGGGATAAAACAAGAAAACGTTTCAGGACAAATCATAAAAATACGATAATGTATTTTAAGTAGTATTGGTATCGGGATCAACAATATGTTTTACCGATAACGTAAATGCGCTTTCTCCTTTCTCTCCAACCCTTATAAATCATTATTTCAGCCATTTTTTCATAATTAGTAAATGTTATTTATATAGTATTGGGAAAACGTTAAGCAAATTATAATTACCTCATGTCCCGCCGCTAGTAAATGCTGCGCATACGCATCGCCCAAGATTGCGTGGCTTCTTCTAGGAACAGGAAACACTAACAGTATTTTATATGCATCACATACATAACAGGCCAGTAGAAAAGTAAATACTGCCAAATATATTCTTGTCATCTGAAACAACACTTTTATTTATGCCTGTTATTCTTTTTAATATTTCCTTCATTCCACTATAGTTCTGGACATTTTTAGTGTAAAAAAAGCTCCTACTCTCGGTGCCTTGCGGTTGGCCGATAGGAGCAAATCTTATAAGCTGTTTTTGTGCGAAAGATCTAGTTTGGCTTCTATAACATTAACAAACTCCACTAATATTAATTTTCGTATATATCTTCCATGTAGGTACTGACAGCGATCAGTTACATTTTTATTATCTGGGAGCACAGCAGTGCCCCCTCCAAGTCGAGCTAAAAAGCGGCACAGCCGTACCATCCTTTTCTCGAAGCAATTCAGACCATTTTCAGCCCCCCATAACTTCGTTGTGGTTAAATCAAGAAGCCTGAATTTGCAGTTACTAAGCAGGCATTGTATAAACACGGTATATTTAAAATTTCATTTAATTTGAACTAGTAGTTTAAGAATTATAACCGGTCAAACTTTCGTAATTTTGTCACTCACTGACTGACTGACCGATCATCAAAAGTCTAAGGCATTTCTAGCAGACATAAAACCTTCAAATTTAGAACATAATTAGTATTTGGTGTGTAAATTAAGAGAAAATTTAAATATTTCATAATTTCTGTTTAGTTTTCTAGATACACCAACTGCGTGAATAACTTTGTAATCCCAAATAAATGTATAGGATTACAAAGTGACATTTGCAGTTAATGATTCATTGTACCTGAATATAATGGAATAATAGTTGTAGATAGGTATCTATGTATATGAAGCATAACAGGAGGGGGGTACAGAGAGGGAAAGGGTGTAATCAGCCCATGAAACTGTACAACATTACTCTAGAAAAACATGACGAAGAAAAACTTGCAAATAAATAGACAAATAGCTCAAAAATATCAATAACCATGAAAAAAGAACACTAAAAATCAAATCCGCTATATTTGTGATAAATTGATACCTACAAAAATAAGAAAAAAACATAAAACAGAAGCTTTAAGAAAAATCGTTATATATGTATATTCTAGAAATAAAAAGTACCGAAAAGGAAAAAATAGGACTCTACAAAAAGACGTGAGATCCCATCAAAAACATCCTGTAAAAAAATATAACGATACATAATATCGTACAATTTATACATAATGCTACTGGCCAAGTCGATCTATTTATTTAAAACGTAAAGAATTTTTAATATTGATATGTTAATAATTTATGTAATAACTTTATACAGAAGGTCCCTTAAGCAAGGACTAAATAAATTAATCGACTGGTACTTTGGTTACATGGATCTCACAACTTTTTGCGGTAGAAAAACTGAGCTGCGAGACTTGGAATTTTTTTACAGGATGTTTTTGATAGGATAATATTTATATATGTTTAGCAACAAGTGGAAGGAGTTGAGGGAGGGAGGAAGATATTTGCCCAGCGGTGGGATAAAATAAGTTAAAACAAAAATGTCTATGTATAATTTTTTTTTAAAGTCTAAATTCAAAAACTGTTTTACCTTTACAATCCCGGCGTGCTAGTTCCTTGGGTCACACAGCTTGAATTCATACCACGGCTGGGCCTAACCATCGGTACTAACATAAATTACGCATGAACATACCACAACGTATTAGCAACCAATAATGGTAGTTATTATAAACAAATCACTTATATACATATAAATTAATACACTTAATAAATAATTATATCTTTAGAATAGGTGAAGATATACACACTGATACATTGCTACACACAGTCATGGTATTTAGATAAAAATCATTTACGTGTAGTATCAGCTGACCTATTTATTTTTAACATTTATCTTCATTAGTAATTTAATAGTACAACTGTAATTAAATTTACTTATCGCAGGATGGAGATCGGAAAAATTACAAGATTCTTTTCAGTTTTTTAATACCAAGTCCAAGATTTGGGAAGAACACAGCTTTTTATTGGGATCTTTGAGATCTATCCCAAAGTAGCTTGTTTCGTAGCTGCTGTCTCAACCAATGTAGCTCACTGATACCGGTCAGATGTATGTCAGGTTCAACAGTATCTTATTATTTAATCTTTATTGTAGACAAACAAAAAGAACATAACAATATGAAGAAATAACATCTATTAAAAGTACAAAAGGCGGTCTTATCGCTAATAAACGATCTCTACCAGATAACCTTCGGATGGATATATAAAAGATGGAGTTAGAAAGGGCAGTGTAAAAACAAAGAGTACAAAGAAAGAACAATGCACGAAAATTCTTTCTAGTCTGTACAAGGTTTCCGGCGTTTCCCTTTACTGCTATTTTGCTATATCTATTACTGGAATCAAGTATAACAGCTCACATTTCAATTTATTCATTATTTAAACCGTAGTGTTTTACAGCTGGCTTTTTCGATTGTAAAAATCTTTTTTCGAGGTTATTTACCTGTTTAGTTCATTGTTTTGACACCCGCTTTATCACGGAGGGAAGTGGACAATAATGTTATTCCAACTTATATTAATTTAACTTTCTGATTGATTTCGTTAAAGACAAGTTAGACATTCCCGGAGACCCACAAGCTTCAATGCTCGGTGTCATTGAAATGCGTGCCAATGTTGATCCTGGCTTACAGGTGTTACAATGGTGGGTGAGAGAGCGGGACAGTCTCCTATCAGTATAACTGTACGCCCAACAAAAACATGGGTAGATTACTGTATCCCATATCCCAGTTCCTTCTCACTGATCATGGTAACTTTAAGCATAGTTGTACTTCTTGTAGTGTTGTGTGTGTATTTTTTATATTATAAATCAGTAGGCCAAGGGGTTACTCGGACATCATATCGTTAACCTAACAGTTATCAAACAAATTCACACCATATGTGTTTAATGTAAAGTCTATTCTTCAAGAACATTGTCGAGGAAACTAGTTGTGTCTACCCGACCACCTTTTTATCTGCATAGAATCGCCGTTGATTTATTCATATGCAACATATCACAACAAATATTTGCCTTTGTTATTTGTCAATCACTCAACATTTTGTTGCAGTACTGGACACGAATATTAGAGTTTTAGTTTCATAGACCGCCTCTAAACCGATCCCCGCATCGAGACAAATATTTGTGTGATCATGTATTTGTTTTGGGTATGGGTGTTTGTGAGACCGAAAAGTCTCTCGTAGATCGTGATACCCACAATACCATACTTGGTTAAGACTATGTATGTGACTGTTGGGTGTATTAATCAATTATTTATTTAAACCTAAATAATTTATGAATACTTGTTAAAAAAATTGCTCATACGTACCTTTTTTTTTTTTTTTTTTTTTTAACGAGGGCAAAAACTGTTTATGGTCCTCTTCCTACAGCCCTGGGGGAGGGATGTAGGAAGGATGTGTCGGGGTCACCGGCCTTCCAACCCGGCTTTGAGATGTTAATGCCGAGCTGGGTCCCTAACGCTTATATCCTACGCCGGCATACCGACCAAAACCCCTCGATGGCCCTCTTCGCGCATATTAGGATGACTGCGGTCTCTGCTAGCGTGATTCGCCTGGTACTATTCCGCAGTCAACCTATGCAGTTCGGAGACCTCTAGCCCCCCCTTCGTCCATAACAGAGCGACACGTACGTGTTCCCTTTAGCCCTATTCGGGCGTTCGCCTCGGGATTACTTTAAGGAGGGTGCCCCCCAAAAGCACCCAATAATCCCAGTGGTCCCTTTTAGTCGCCTTCTACGACAGGCAGGGAATACCGTGGTGGAATTCTTTTCGCCCCCTTGCCACAGGGCGGGGCGCCAGGACTAATTGTCGCCATTAAACTGGCGCCGTCTTCTCCGATGTCTTTGCCGACGGGCGGGATCGGTTCTATCGCGATCCCTTTCTGCGCTCTCTTTCTGTGAGATAACTCGCTCACAAAAAGAGAGCACCGCCTGCCACGACCTTCGATTCCCGACCATTGAGATAATAACGGCCGGGAGTGTAAGGTCGTCCCCTACAATAGCGCGTAGAGCGCTGCGTTCTTCTTCCCAGGCTGGACATTCCATCAGTGTATGCTGGGCTGTGTCGTCTGGGCAGTTGTCACAGTGGTGACACACGGTGGACTCCTCTTTCCGTGCCACTCGCCACAGGTAATGTCCAAAGCAGCCATGCCCGGACAGTACCTGTGTCGAGCGGAAAGTCAGTGCGCCGTGGCGCCTGTCCATCCATTGGTCGAGGACAGGACGCACTGCCTCGACTAATCTAGCACCAGCACTGGGGTTTTCCAGCCTGGTTTGCCATTCCTCCACGGCGGCTCTGCGGAAGGAGGCTTTTTTTGCCTCGATCTCCCTCAGGACCGGCATTGCCCCACGGCCTATGGCCTCTTCCCGCCAATGATATGTGCGTGACAAGGATTTGGCATCAAGATCCCAGGGCAGGGTACCGGCCATAACGCAGGCCGCCTCATGGGAGATCGTGCGGTAGCCCCTGATCAACCGGTGCGCCAGGGCGCGCTGAGGCCTTCGTAACAAAGCAACACAGCTGGCGCGCAGGGACTCAGCCCATACTGGGCATCCATATAAAGCCATGGACCGCACGACTCCCATATGTAACCTTCGGCAAGGGTCTCCTGGACCTTCCAGGTTAGGGAGCAGGTTGGCTAGTGCGCCTGCTACCCTCAGCAACTTGGGTTGTAGCGCCGAAAAATGTGCGCGGAAGTCCCATCGGCTGTCAAGAAGCAGCCCAAGATATTTGAGCTTAGAGCCGATGGGAATATGCACGCCCTCGACTACTATTTGTGCCCCAACAGGTGGCACTTTCCGAGGCCCGTGAAAGCAGATGGCCTCGGATTTATGAAGCGCCACCTTGAGGCCCAATTGCCGGATCCGCCTCGCCACCTTGCTTGTGCCCGCCGAAGCGAGGGTTGCGGCTTCCTGGAAGGTCACACCTGACGCTGTTACGAGTGTGTCGTCAGCGTAACAAATGACGTCGACGCCTCGGGGATTGGTACCACGGAGTACCCAGTCGTACCCAATGTTCCACAGAAGTGGGCCAAGGACCGACCCCTGTGGAACACCGCAGGACATTGCTCTTCGGTGCCATCCATCTGAGCCCGGATACACTACGTATCTGTTTGACAGGTATGAATGCACCAAGTTCTGGAGATATGGGGGCACCCCGTGGTATCTCAGTGCTGCTTCTATGCAGGGCCAGGGCAGAGAGTTAAAAGCGTTGGCAATGTCGAGTGACACCGCCACAACGCATTTGCCCTGGGTCACTGCATCTTCCGCTATTGCTTTGACCCGCAGAACAGCAGAGATCGTTGAACGACCGCGCCGGAACCCGAACTGGACGTCCGCCAAGTCCGGGCCGACACTTTCGAGGTGCTCAACAAGGCGCGCATGAATTATGCGTTCGAAGAGCTTGGCAACCTCGTTGAGCAGCACGATGGGCCGGTAAGCCGATGGTGCTTCTGCGGGTCGTCCTTCTTTCTTGAGCAGGACCAGCTTGCCTGTTTTCCACTTTGATGGAAAATGGCCCTGCTCGAGACAAGCGGAGAAAAGACCACAGAGCCTGGCCCCCAAGAATTCGACCACTAGCACCCAGATACGTCCGGGGATGCCGTCGAGTCCCGGGGCAGAGTTTTTACTCCGCAGTCGTAGCACTGCTCTTTCTAATTCCCCGAGCGACACAACCAGGGGTGATTCCCCTGGGGGCTCCCTTGCTGAAATGGTTATCGATGTCACCAATGAGTTGTCATTTTGAGATGGCAGTCTTGGTGGCATCGATGGAGGAACAACATTGTCAGAAGCCGGGAAGAGGGCGGCAACTACGTCTATAAGGAGCTCTGGCTGCAGACTCTGGGTTAAGGGAGGCGCCGATGGACGCAGCTTATTCAAAGCCAGGCGATAAGGACGCCCCCATGGATCCCGGTCCAATGTCCCCATAAACTCCTTCCATGCGGTAGCCTTTGCCCTCTTTATGGCTACTTGCAGCGCTCTTCTAGCCTCTTTATAGAGACCGTGAAGCATCCGCTCTTGGTCCACGTGGTTAGGCGAGCGTGTTCTGCGTCGTCTGTGCCTAGAAACTCGGCGGCGTGCCACCACACAATCTTGCCGTAGCTGCGCGAGCTCCACCGACCACCAGTACACCTGTCGCCGTGGTGGGAGGCGCTGGATCCGAGGCATAGCCGCGTCACAGATATGCGACATTGCTGCCCCAAACCATTCTGCCTCCGCCTCAACCTGCACCGGACTGACTGGCGAAGGAAGCCACGCTTGGACCTGGGCGGCTAATTCCAAGGCCTCTCTATCGAGGCGCTTCAACGCCCATCGTGGGGAGCAGCCCCTCAGGGCAGCGACTCTTCTCCTGGATTGAGTGGTAGTGGTCATAGATATGTCAAACCTGATATATCTATGGTCTGACATTGTCTCCACGTCAACGAGCACTTCCCAGCTTCTTACTCGGCGTGCAATTGTTTGACTGGCGAAAGTTATATCCACTACCGATCCCCCATTGTGTCGCACGCACGTTTGCACCGAACCCCGATTGAGAACGACTAAGCCAAGGGAAGTCACCCATTCCTCCAGAACCCTACCCCGCGCGTTGGTTGTCGTTGAACCACAGGCTGGTGACTTAGAATTAAAGTCACCGGCAACGATTACGGGGTGAGGTTGACTTTGTGAGACCAAGGACCCCAACCGAGTGAGAAAGGCTTCGAACTCAGATAGAGGTCTGTTAGGAGAAAAGTACACTCCAATAATCCAAACGTCTCCCAATAGAGCCGCCACGCATCCTCGGTCCTTCAACACTTTTGTGAAAGGCGGGGTGTTGGCAGCACCGTTGGTTATTAGAGCCACTAGACCGTCAAGGTCGCCAGCCCAATCGTCGCGGGGCTGGATATTGTGCGGTTCAGCTACTATCGCCACGTTGACCAACCACTGCGCCATGGTTTGTGTAAGCAGACTTTGCGCACCAGAGCAGTGATTGACATTCGCCTGAAGGATTTTCATCGCCATTATTGGGCGACCTCCATTGACTCAATCTCGTCCCGCGGAGGGTAGACAGGCTGCGACTGGGTCACGGCCTCAGCTGCAGTCTTTCTTTTGCTTTTCTTTATGTGAGTGCGGCGACTAGCTTTAGTCTCACAAGCCTTGCTACCGATCACATGTTCTGCAGGTTTATTCGCCGCCGCACATAGAACGCATTGCGGCGCTGATGTACATTCCTGCGCCTTGTGACCTGGTTTACCGCAACGGTAACAGAGGTCACTGCGGTCGATTTCAGCAGTACAACTTTCCCGGACGTGTCCCAGCTCAAGGCACCGGAAACATCGTAGTGCCCTTGGCTCCAACACAGAAATTCGAGCCGCCGACCATCCTACTAAGATCCGCCCTGCTTTGACCACCTTCTCCGCCGCCTTCAGGGGGGCTCTCAGCCAGACAACGCCTTGTCCGAAGCGGTTTGACCGCACCTTTCCTATTTTAATAACGTCTGTTGGACACGTTGCCACCTTGGCAAAGG
This sequence comes from Hyles lineata, assembly GCA_030180105.1. Lineage (NCBI taxonomy): Eukaryota > Metazoa > Arthropoda > Insecta > Lepidoptera > Sphingidae > Hyles > Hyles lineata. The sequence goes on from JARJEE010000023.1 coordinate 3,924,098, forward strand.
CCTGTACAACCTTTTCTGGGGTAACTGATTCGTCCAGTTCCGAGATTCGTAACTCTGCCATTTTTACGGGCCGAGCAACGCGTATGTCTTCAGAACCGCAGAACGCCTCCTTTAATTTAGAAGCGAGGGTGTCAGCTTTCGCTTCATTTTCGGGACCATGAACCTGTAGAATGGTCGCACCTGTGACGGCCCTTCGAAATTTAACCGAACGAATGCCAATACTAGCGAGGTCCACTCGCGCTTGCGCCTCGGCAATCACTCGGCCGTAGGTCATTCCCTTTTCCTTCGCTGCTGGTGCCAATGTTAGTGTTACCGCGGCGGATCTAGGTATGCGTAACTTTGGCATCGTTTTGTTCTGTTGCGGTGGTTGTTGCACTGCAGGTACGGATCCAGTGGTAGTTTGCTTCTTCTTCTTGCCTCGCCGTGCCACCACTGTCCATGGCGTCTCCAAGCATGTGGGTGCAGGGGGCAGTGGTCGGGGGGCCGGCGGGGTGGGTTCCGGTATTAGCCTCTGTCCTTTTTTTCCCTTACGGGAGTTTTGGGACGGTGTAGAGAGCCCCGTATGCTCAGCCGGGATTGCGAGGGTGGATGAAGCCACTGAAGGCTCCTGCTCCCTTCTTCCGCTACTCCTCTTAGGTCTTCGAGCAGACTCAGCGATAACTACCGATTTTGATGGCAGTCCCTGGGAGCCATTGCACAATGATACCTTTCCAGACACTCCAGCAGCAGAGGAACTGTTAGCCCGGTCGGCAGCCAAGGGGGGGCGTAAACGCGGCTCAGGAAGCAGCCGGCTCTCCAGTGCATCATGCCGTGCAGTGAAAATGTTCATTAGTCTGGCCACTTCTGCTTTATTGTTGGCTACATCGCCAGCAAGTATAGTCATCTGGTTGTGGAGGCTAGCATTCTCCGCTCGCAGGTGGGCGACTTCCGCTTCTAGTCGGAGGTTCTCAGCTGACGTGGGCATGTCCGCCAGTTCTTGTATCTCTTTGCTGACATCCTTTAGGAGACGTGCATACGTGCCCTTGAGGCTGCCAGCCTTTTCTGCGACCTTGTGGATCGCGTCCGCTATGGTATGGAGCCTTTTCTGTTTCAATGGCCCTGTATTTTCTGTGTCTGTGGACACTTGTCCTTCCGGTGTTAGCAAGTCCTGCCGATACGATTTGACTATTTCTTCAATTTCATAGTCCGCTTGTGCCTTGGTGACGTAGGCAGCTCGTCGACCCCGGCCTCTTGTCGTGGTTGCTGGAATCTTCGCCACTGGTTCCGATACGTCGTCGCTTGTGAGCGACGTTCTCGAGCATGAGCGTGAACGAGATCGGTCGGATTGATCCGACGTACGCGCCCAAAAACGCCCTCTCCTCTGTCGTGATGACGTCCGCCTTTGCCCGGATTGGACAGAGGCGGGCACCTCGTTCGACACGTTCCGTGCTGGGTCCGAGCTCGCTTTCTCGTCGCCATCCTTGCAAGGCTCACACCTTGTAAACTCCGCCTGTGAAACAGGCAACTTCTGCGTCTTGTTATTGGGTTTTTTAAAAATTGGTTCCATATTTAGTCCCACGAGTGTGGGGGAAATAAAAAGTCCGCCCAGGCAGTGCCCCCTGTACCTGGGTAAGCCTAGCGTGACCCGCCAAGAGAGTCGGCCGGTACTCTGGCGGGGGTCGCACTAAAGACTGAACTACCCGTCAGCCATGCATCCCCTCGCGGTGCGCCGCCGCTTGGGATTCGGGGTAACTTTTTAAAGAGGTTTTCTCCCTCGTAGTCCGGGCGATTAAGCCAAGACCCTCGGTCCGGTCGAATTGCGAGACATGACCACAACCTTCGAACGGATTACGAGATCGCGGTGACAACATACGTTGTCTGCCCAACGACGGGGTTCACCCGACGGAGCCCGCCTCGATCCCTGGAAATCAACCAGGTGGCTCAATAATATGAGTCCAACGAGTAAGAAGAGACCGACACCACCGTGACGGGTGCCATCCTCCTTGATGGCTACCAATGAATGGTGGCGTCAAGCCACTTTTCTACTCTGTCAGGAATTCGCCGTCGAGCAGCATGGTTGCCACACCCATGATGCCCGCCGTTGCCCGGGGTACACCGCGTGGAGGATCCTGACTCGTACCCCTGCTCATACGTACCTACCTATAAAGTAAAAAAAACGGTGGTAAAGTTAAGTTTCGTCAATCAATCGTTTAGTTCTGGGACACCCTGTACACATTACCAAAACTAACCGATGCTAATCTCTGCCATATCCTGACTGTCCTATCTCCCATGTAGTGCGAGTTATCGGATGCATTTTCGCTGTCAATAGAGATCGTAAAGATCACTCATATATTTGATGGGAGGGATTATGCAGTATAATATATCCTCCTAACCGTATAGTGTATACATCATCCATCCATCCATCAGCCAAAGGAAGTCCACTGCTGAACATAGGCCTCCCCCAATTATTTCCACAGAGACCTGTTGGAGGCAGCCTGCATCCAGCGACGTCCCGCGACCTTTACCAGGTCGTCGGACCATCTTGTGGGTGGACGTCCCACGCTGCGCTTTCCGCTACGCGGCCTCCATTCGAGCACTTTCCGACCCCATCGGTCATCAGATCTCCGCGCTATGTGCCCTGCCCATTGCCACTTCAACTTGCTAATCCGGTGGGCTATGTCGGTTATTTTAGTTCTCCTATGGATCTCCTCATTTCTGATTCGATCTCGTAGGGAAACCCCGAGCATAGCCCTCTCCATAGCTCGTTAAGTGACTTTGAGCTTCCTAATAAGGCCCACAGTGAGAGGCCACGTCTCGGTGCCGTAAGTCATCACTGGCAACACACAACTATCGAAGACTTTCGATTTAAGGCACTGAGGTATTTTGGACGAGAAGACGTCGCGTAGTTTCCCGAACGCTGCCCAACTGAGTTGGATTCGACGATTGACCTCTCTCTCGAAGTTGGACCTGCCTAACCGGACCACTTGTCCTAAATAGACATATTCGTCAATAACTTCAAGAGTCGAGCCCCCAACACCGATGGGGCCCACCCCCATCGGTGTTGGGGGCACAACATGGACATTCGACATGATCTTCGTTTTGTCCATGTTCATTTTAAGACCCACCTGTTGGGAGACTCGATTGAGGTCTTCGAGCATAGTGCTAAGGTCTTCCAGCGACTAACTATTTCTTCTTAAGCAATAAATTGATGAATATAAATATCAGATTTTGGATGTAATGTTTCGCCTCCCCGGTTTAGTGAAAACATTCATTGACTGTAAACCATGATATTCTTGGATTCGATTCCCAAGTTGTATCCTCTACTTTGTGTAAGTTGTTCAAATTGTACAAATAACACCGAATGCAAATAGGTTATCCAAAATGACGATTTTTAGGGTGTCAAAAATAATATACTAAAATAATATATTAAAAATTATATTTACATGTTCTAACAATAATTACATATTTATTATTTTTATTTATTTAAATCTTTATTGTACACATAAAAAAATACAACATACAGAAACAAAAAAACACATATGTTATATCATATTAAATAAGGATTAAAATATTTTAAATCTGCACCCACAGAGGAGTGCAAGGCGGTGGTAATATTAACGATAGAAGGCGTGAATGACAGAATAAAAAATAACACTTTAGTTAAATACACCCGTACGAAGCCACCTAGCACTTCTAATCTCTTAAGTATATAAAATCAGTAAAATTTTACGTTTTCTATGTGTTCGTACATTATTATTCAATTGAGTTAAATCTTTTTACTATTTGGTAATGAAAAGTTTCTACTATAACAATCTATATACCATAGAGCTGTAATTGGAGCAAAAATACACCTTGAAATTACTCCGTATACATTTTTTATACATCTACTAAACCATCTTTAATACAGGTGCAATGGGACTTTAATTCCATCCGTGTAAATTCGTGTTTTTTCTTCAACAGCACCTAATAACAATAACACTTGCAATTATACTAAATCTTATATTAAAATCACATTCATTCAAACTTACTCTTCCCTTTCTTAATTCTAACCCTGCATCGAATACTGCTGAGTAACATTTTGACAGCGAAAATGATTGCTAGTATCAACCCTACAAAATCCAAGTAAATCTTCTGATACCAGGGGACGTGGAGGGCTAAAGACTTGAGATGAGGTGCTCCTTTGGTCCTGATGACGTGTTCCACCCAGTATACTAGTTCCACACTTGGATGGAGAGGCCGGTCGTGGTATAGCTTTGATAGTTCCTTCACCGTTTCGCGGTATCTGTTGACAATTATATTGGTATATAATATCTAGAGGATTGCTTCGAAGTAACATGATTTGTTCAAATGAGTTTCGTCTAAAACATAAGTCTGGTGAAAAGTGAGCGGTTGCCAATGGTAGTACAGTAGAAGTAGAAGGTGAAGATTAACAACCGACCGCCTTTTATTCCAAGCCGTGATAAAGTTGAGATAACAGAGTGCACAAAAATAAACACTTTTTTGTACACTGGCACGGGATCATAACTGCTCTTCTACTGATGGTAATCGTACATGCAGGCAGACTATCGAATGGCATCAGAGAGTGGTCCCATGCCATTCGATACAATTATGCCGGCCCTTTAAGATGCTTCTTCACCCTACGGTGAAAGGACCCAGGACTAATAGTCCCCGAGTATCTTAATTTCTGAAGGAACTTGCTAGCCAAGACGGTGATTATATGTGATGGTGATACATTAGTTCTTTTCTGTCTTAAAAACGCACTTATCGACAACATTCTTTATTGCCGGCACGGCAATTATAATTTCTTGCGCATTTAAAATGTAGTCGTGACTCCAAATAGGCCGCTTTCGAATTCTTTAAATTAATCAAATCAAGAATACTTACTGAGTATTACCGATCATTTCTACTATAGCACTCTTCAGCTCATTGACCATGGTATAAGACAGGTCCACTCTTTGCCCGTATCCTTTGTACACCGCTATATCGACGTTAGTGAACTGATCGGCGAAGACTGGAATACCGATAATAGGAACGCCGAAATGTATCGCTTCTGTTGTGGACAGCAAGCCTCCGTGTGTAATGAAGAGCTTGCAGTTCCGATGGGCTGAAATAATATTACATTTAATTAGCGAGATTGATATTACAATTGCTAACAGCATATTCGGACAAATACCACCAGGCGAGATTCAGATAAAGTCCGGCAAAACATGTCTATGCCCTATGGTGTTGCAGATGTTCATGGGCGGCGGTGATCACTTACCATCAGGTGAAGCGCATGCTTGTTTGCCCACTATAAAATAAAACAAAATGGAGACGATATAATATTTGTTAAACTGGAATACAACACCTATGAGATAGAAATAGATTATGTTGTGTTTATTTTTTATCTACCCGACATATTATTTTATTACTTTACTGCTATCGTGGTCACCTATCGGTCACTGCCACGACCAGCCATTTTTTCATTCTAACGATGTGTATTTTATTTTACCTATAAACTTATGTACATTGTGTCTATGACGATTAAATAGTTTTGCTTTCTTCTTTTTCAAAATCTTTGAATTGTAATTTGTTTCAACATCACTGTTTGAAGAGTAGAAGAACGATGTTAAGTAAATTTTTTGATTATTCCTTTAGTTCTTATGTCGGAGGATCAATCTTCGTCTTTTCCTTTCTTCTACTGCGTTCCAGCTGACACCTCAGATTTTATGGTCATGTATGGGCAGATGTGATAACTATCAGTGATTCAACGTGGTCGCTCTTATAAAAAAGCACATCTAGTACGCCCCCTCTTTGCATAGTAAACAATTTCAAGTTCAAATTCTCATGACATTGGTTCCACTTACAATTAATAAATCATACACAATTAGTCGTTTCTTGCCTTATCATTCTGTTTAAACAGACAATTGTAACTTATGTCTCGCAGCATGACCAGATGATTGTTCGGAATGGCTTATTATGCAGCAATAAAAAGAGCATTAACATGCAATTTGCAAAGCTATTATAGGTATTCGTAATGACAAAGTGACTTCATTAAGTCCAAAAAATATATGTTAGTATACAAAAAAAGTCATTTACAGCATGACATGGAACAATTGTACAAGGAGACGGCGAAGGAAAACATCGTGAGGAAACCTGCATTCCATAGCGGTTTATAAGAATTTCTATGGTATTTAAGTCCGCCAACCCGCACTAGGCCAGCGTGGTGGACTATATGGCCTAACCACTCTCAATCGTACTGTCGATTGTAGAGTAGACCCGTGCCCTGCAGTGGGACGTATATGGGTTGATACAGATACAGATACAGAATGAAATAATAAATTCTTATTCTCAGATAAGGAACCTTTCTTTATATTATAATTATAAAATGCTTATTAGAATATTTTATTAACAAAAGTGCATGTTACAATGGCATTAATCGAAGCAATGTCATTTGTCTAGGATAATGGAACAGACAACGCCCTAATTAGTAGCCTTCCACTAATCTAACTGACTAAACTAAATGCGACGTAAAAACTGTTGGTTCTACTGGGTTGCTTCTATTCTATATGTTGAAGCGCCTGAGCAATTGTCATGAGCAATAGTAACCATCATCGTTTTTTTTTATTCCACCTTAATTATTCTTTTCTATACAACACAGTAGTACTGCATAGTTTATTTAATATGTATTTAGGCTGGTAAGGAGTCTCCTCCACATTATATCCAGCAGATATAAAGTCACTGTCACTATACTCTCCCACAGACAGTCGAGCAGAGACTCTCGTATTGTTCATGTAGTACTAATCCATTGCATGCCTTCTGGTTGCCTATATGAGGTGGATTCTATGGGACTTGGATTCCAAAATGTCACTGCCGGGTAAACAAAGCAAGCTAGTTCGAAGTACTCACACAGAATGCTCGGCTGCGGCGCCCAGCTTCGTATGTGGACATTCTTCGGAATATTCGGCAGCAATTCTTCAAATTTCCAAATGACAGTCTGGTTTAATTCGCTGAATATCCTCAGTATACCCATCTTCAGTTCATCTGGTAAGTCTTTGCTCTTCATATTGGAACCCATACTGAAGTATATAACACCGTTTTCTGAACGGTCCATGATGGTTTGAAGATCCTACAATTAAGTCAATACCACAAATAAGTCGCTTTTATATTGTTTTAGAACCTTTCGCCTAATACATGAGCAAGAGAAAATGCTTCTTTTGTTATTGTAATAGCTATTACCAATAGGTAATTCAAAAATGAAATAAAAGTTATAAATAATTTTATTTAAGACAAATATGTAACATTTAGATTAATAGTACATTAGCCAATAATGGCAATCAAATTGTTGTTAGTGGAAACGAAAGTACTCAATTACGAGTACATTTGGCAGTAACACTTGACATACTCTAGATATTTTATACACAGGTAAACGCTTTAAAATTAAGGCTCTAGACTCTACTGCAGACAATTGTCAACTCTATAATATTCAAAAGTCTAATAGATTCAATTAACAATAAGCAAGGCTAAAATAGACGATCAGATAACTGCTTTCTTCGTCAAATCAATATAGAACCTAAGATTTACCTCTGGTAAAGGTGCCACTTTTCTATTGACATGATATCCTCCAATGCTCTTATAGTTCTGTGGTATCCTTGTAGGTCTTCCCAGAGATACATGTGAATTGCCCAACATCAAAGAAGCGTTGTACCTCAAATCATCGAATGAAGGAATAGGTAGTCCTTTCTCTTTCAAAATTGGTACTACATCACTTTCATAGGTTGCTTTTTGAATGTCAAACATAGCACTGGAAATAACAAACGTATTTGATTATATTTTTACCCGTATTACTCACGTAACTCACCAACCAAAGGTAATTTCAATATCCTCATCAATAAATTTAAACAGCATTATAATATCAGTTTATATCGTTCCTGTAAGTGGGCGTTAATTTGCATTTTGCATCAGATCAATTTATCTAATTTACTTTTCATATTTTCTTGTTCATCCTACCAGGAACAATGACTGCAGATTTCCTCGTATTCAATTCAAATAATTTGACAACCTTCACGAAATCGTGCGCCATATTGTCTTATTACCCTTTGATAACATTAAATAAAGCATTTCTATTTACTATTTTCCACTTACTAATTTCTCTTGTACATCCATAGAATTTGGGTCCATAACTCCTCGATCCTTTCCAAGAACGTCAATGGAAATCTTCGGCTATGCAAGAAGTGCGCATTATACGCCGGATTCAAAGGCTCGTCGATCAAACTGGTGACCATCCAATGCGGCTCCAAGCTCGACGACCAGATCAACGGACAACCAAACACTGCTGGTATCCTGTAAGATTTTCGTTCTGTAGTCTTTATTAACAAAAGACAATATGAACTAAAAGTGATGTGGCTATGCTGCCTTCGTTGAATGATCATATTTTCGCTGGTGGTAGGTTTCCAACATGCGAGAGATCGCCTAGGTAGGAACCACCGCAATGTCTAATTCTCCCGCCAAACAGCAATATAAATGTACTGTTATGTTTCGGATTAAAGGACATTGTAGCTAGAGTCACTACTTGATACCTTATGCCTCAGGATGGCGAGCGCAGTGGAGTGTCAATGCACTTTTGTGTTCTAGTTTGAAGGACATTGCAGCCAAAGTAACTATTGGATATATTGATACTTAACATCTTATGTCTCAACATGGCGAGTGCAGTGGAATGCCAAGCTTTGCTTTGTAATTCATGATGTTGTTTAATATTCATGATCGGTCGAATCGCTTACTATCAAGTGAAAAGCATCCTCGTCGCGCCATTCATTGCAAAAAAAATCTTAGGAACTGCAAAGCTTCAAATGAAGTGCATGTTGTAGGCATCAGCCAAAACAGATCGTGTAATAAATATAAGTTTAAATATTACATAGAAGTTTTGATTGTCATCTTCAAGGTTGAAGTTAATAGTTGCTTCAAAAAACTAACGTCATTAAGTTATTCATACAACGTACAATGTACGAGTACAACTGTTTGTTTTTCTCATTAAAATAAAAAACCCTATCAGGATCTAGTAATATAATTTTACTAATATATTATTTAGTTAATTTATAACGGAAGCATTTCTTTATTTAATTTAAGGATATTCAGGATACAAAAATCCTATATATATTTGTAATCTATACTATACACATATTTACAATTATTATTATAGATGTTAATGTAAGTATTTATAATTGTATGTATGTATATATTCTATGACGTATGTGTATATTATAATAATATGTTTAATTAGTTATATATATTGAAGCTTATCTTATCTTTGTTTTTACACTGCCCTTTCTCCTTCTTTTATATCCATTCAAAGGTTGTCTGGTAGAGATGGCTTATTAGCGATAAGACCGCCTTTTGTAATTTTAATAGATGTTATTTCTTTATGTTATTATGTTCTTTTTGTTTGTGTACAATAAAGATTAAATTAAATAAAAATCCACACCTGTTTCATCAGATATTCTTTGTTAATTTAAAACAGATTCCAGTAGTGTTGAGTAGGACATGACTTGAAAAAGAGTTTGTAAGAGTAACCTCATTTTTGTACTAAGCCAGTACAATGTCCCACTTCAATTGAAGTGAGGCGTACTGACGCTTGACCATACGTAAGATAATATTGTTAGCAAGTGCGTCACTCCCTCTCGCTCTCTCCTATAGTAAATTACGTAGAGTAACGAGTACCGGGACACCGAATTTGAAGTAGTACACTTTAAAAAGTTGAGCCGCTCTTACATTTTAACGTCATGTACGGGACAAATGTACTACTTCTTGTATGTCCTACTCAACACTAGATTTCTGTAGCTAGTAATCAATTGGAATCCAATCAACAGACTGCGTAACACGCCTCGGATTCTCAGCATTTGTAAGCCTAATAGAATTACTGGGATCTTGGTGTGTCGATCGTCATTGCACAGTTAGCATAGCATAGCTATTGTTTAGCTGAACCGTGGAATAAACGTTTTTATATCTGATATTATGGACAAATTTTATCAGTTATTTTGGGTTATAATCTTTAACCTTAACTCTCAATCCGTTGGAAATTGATTCGTTTGCCTAAAACATCGGTACAGGATTTTTACCTTTTGACCTGTGTATAAGTGTGAGAAAATTTTGTAAAGAAACCAGCACATCTTACCCATAGTCTGTATGTGTCAGCCCATATACGTCCCACTGCAGGCCACGGGCCTACTCTACAATCGACAGTATGATTGAGAGTGGTTAGGCCATATATATCTTACCCATAACAATTTTAAATTAGAAGTTCACAAATCCGTACTAAGCCAGCGTGATGGATTAAATCTAACCTTCCCTCAATTATAATGCAGCTACGTGCCCAATAATATAAGATATTATCGCAATAATTCATACAAATTAACAATTTAATAAATACGCCCACAGTCACATACATAGTCCTGACTCTACATAAAGATCAATTAAGTCTTGCGTCGTGGGTATCAGAAACCACGAGATACTTTGCGGTGTCACATACACCCAGACCCGACACAATTAGTGTGCCACAAAAACATTTGTCTCGGTGCGGGGATCAAACCCGCGGCCTCACGTTTCACAGCCGGCATCTAACCAACTGCGCCACGAAGGCTGTTTGTGAGACACAATAGTACCTGATAGTTTCTGATACCCGCGACGCAAAGATTGAACAAATCCGACTTACGAATCAGAACTGTGACTTTTGGGTGTATTTACCATTGAATTTGACTTACGCAGAGTACATTTCGCTGAACATCCACTCAGCAATGACCACGTCGAAGTGTTGTTTAGGATCTCGGAGCAGCTTCTGTACGTTCACATCCTTCATCGTCGCCGTGCTTATGTTATTCATCAGGTAGAACAAGAAGTCTCGGTCCTTCATGTTGATCACGTGGTCCATTATCAATTTGATGTGCATCGTGTCCTCTGCAAATTGATTGGTATTATAAGTTGGTGGTGGAGATTTTCGTCAACTTTACTGCGGCTAACTCCAATCAAATATAAATACTAGATACAAGGTCCGGAACAAAATCACACGCCAATCTTAAGTTCATTTTCCACTGAAGGGGTAGACAGAAACATAAGCAGTAACGACAGTAAGGCGAATGATAACAAACTTGCTTTTAATGTAAATAATGCAATTAAAATCTTACCATTAAACACTTTTTTATTCGCCGAGACGTCCACTTGGTGCAAATTAGGCGGGGGATCTGGTTTTGGGAAGGGTGTTATGTATGTTACCTGAAATCCGTAAAATGAGAATAAAAAACAATATTAAAACAAATATGTTAGCTAAAGACTAACATCAGCAACAACAATAACAAAAAGAAAAAAAGAAAATCTTTTTGCGAGTTCGTTGCTCGCCGAGCTTCAATGTTCGGTGTCATAACATTGCGTGCCACTGCTGATCCTGGCTTACAGGAGTTGCAGTGGCGGGTGTGAGGGCGGGACAGTCTCCAACACCAATAACATCTTTAGTTCATAGTTTTGTCGCCCGCTTTTAAAAAGGGAAGTGGATAATAATTTTACTCCAGCCCCTCCTATAAAGGAGAATGTCCATTTACAGTATCGGTAAAAATATTGTTGATCCCGATACCGATACTCTTTGAAATTAATTATAGCATTTTTATGATATGTCCTTAAACGGTTCCTGTTTTATCCCGGGCTACAGATTTTTATAAAATAAAAGTAAATGTCATCACATTGTATATTATGTTCACGGAGCCAAAGACATTTTTTTTATTGGACTTCAAGTGCCTTTCTCCAAGAACTCCGAGCCTGGGTTGAAATTATGTTTATATTTATAAAATATATATTTTTCCATACACAAAAAAGTAGGTTTTGTCGAGCCATAAAAATCTTCGCACCAATACTAAGTTTCTTGCCCATTTTTTTTTCTAGAGGAAACGCTATACCCCCCCCCCCCCTCTTTCGGTACCCCGGGAGAGGCCGAAAGGGTTGTCAGTGTCACTAATTACCTCATGCCCCGCCGCTAATAAATGTTTCACATATCCATCGCCCAAGATTGCGTGACTCCTTCCAGGCACAGGGAAGACGAGCAGTATTTTGTATGCATCACATATGTACGAGGTCAATAGAACGGAGAATACTGCCAAATATATCCTCGTCATCTGAAACAATACCATTTTTTGTTATTAAATAAATAAATACACCCAACAGTCACACACATAGTCCTGACCCCCCACTAAGATGGAGTCTTGTATCATGGGAATCAGAAACCACGAGAGACTTTTCGGTCTCACAAACACTCAGACCCGAAATAAATACCTGCGGATCACACAAATATTTGTCTCGATAGGGGGATTGAACCCGCGGACTTACGTTTCACAGCCGGCGTCCAACCAACTACACCACGGAGACTCATAAATTGCATAGGTCTGGCCTTTTTTCCCGATAGGAACGTTCTTAAGCTCATCGTCCGATACCTGGAGTGAGACTTAAAGGAGGCCTTTATCCCGACACGTTTTTTGTTTATTTATTCCCGGATCAAGAAAACGATAAAAAAATTTATTGTCATGAATAGGGTGATGAGCATGCCGTTCGCCTTATGATAAGCATTACGACTGCTCATGGACAGTAGCAAAACCAAACAACACCTTGAATTACAAAGAAATGCTTGTCATTCCACTGCGCTCACTATCCTGACACATGATGTTAAGTCTCAATATGTCCAGTAATAACTTATCTGCCGGCCTAGTTAAAAAAAAGAAACGGTCAGACTTAGGAAAAATGTATTGAATACGTGTTTTTTTTTTCTATTTTATACATTTTGTCGGTGTTAATTGTTGATAAAATTTGCTTTTGCTAAAAAACACGAAAAAAAATTGAGGTGACCGACAATTTTTTTAACAATAAGGATCTATTATTTTACTCGTAATTCAGATTTCACAATTATAAAATGTTTTTTCAAATATTCCTACCAATTTTCAGCCATATGCGAACTGTTATAACTCCATCGATCAATGAATATGCATATTTTACAACTAAACTACTACATTCAGGAAATTATCAACAACAAAAATAAATAAGTGTCTGCTGACTATAAATAACGGTTTGCGCACTCGACACGCAGTTATGGACAATTCCATTGATAAGAGAATAGTTAATATATGCATAATTATTCAATTGCAATGGTAAGTAACTGCAACTATTAAAAAACTAGTATTATACTCGAGTATTTATACACTGACGCAACTAATGACGATATACTCTACTTTATCAGCCCATTTATTGTTATTTATTTTATTTTTCAATATTTATTGTACACTGGTTTATTATAATATAACAAAGGGATACTCTAAAATACAAAAGTACAAAAGGCGGTCTTATCGCTCTGAGCGATCTCTGCCAGACAACCTTTGGATGGATATAAGGGAAGGAGAAAGAGAGGGCAGTGTGTGGGCCCATATACTTAGTCTTGTCATAAATATGGTAACAAAGCAAAACACATTTTTTTTAATTAGACGGTACATTTATAACTTGGCAAAACAGTGTACGATGCGGTGACAACTGACATTAAAGAAAATCAATTACGGCAACACTACTAAAAATGTCATGGTGTTCGTTGAATAATTTTATACGCAGGTATTTCTATACATTTTTGTACGGTTCTCTTTAATTTGTGATTAATAAATTAAAATAAAAAAATGGCAAGTATCTAAACATTTTGAATAGTAGTCTATCGGGCTGCCATGTTAATACTTAATTCGATCATAGCGCCCTCATTAAAATCAGGCTCTTTTTTACCAAGCTATACTATTATTACAATTTACAGTATGTTAGTTTAATACATTATTATAAAACCATTAAAAATATATAAAAATTATTGGAAGTGGTCACCGTCAGCTGCAATGCAGTCCTATAAACGTTGAGGCCAGTCATCAATGCCAGCACGCAATCTTTCTATGGTCTAAAACTCTTGACTGCCAATCGTATAGAGTGTTTTAGGAACTCCGAATTATCATAGCATTTAGATCATAAATCATAATCTGACATCAGGACTAAATGACGGCCAGTCTTCTGCTCTGATGAAGTCCGGAACTTTCATTTCTCACTATGGTTAGGTGGATCGAGCTTTATGACCCGGCACCGATTTTTACCAAAAGGAACATTTTTGGTAATTGAACGTGGTATCGTTGGCTTAACTACCTTCCCAAGAATGATATATTGATACACTTGTGTCGATGTTTCGATACCTTGTTCACAAAATATTTCATTTTTACATTTTAAAATATGGTATTTTTAATTTTAACAGTATTTATGGCCAGGTTAAGTTCATCCCTCGGCAGGGCACGAGCCTCCTCTACAATCGAGAATATTATTGAGAAGGTTTAGCCCATATAAAACCGTATGGCCTAAACCATCATCCTAGTGCAGGTTGGCGGACTTAACATCACAAAAAATCTTACAAATCACTATGGTTTGTAGGTTTCTTCACAGGGGCTTCCTTCACAGTCATAGTGCGTAGGAATTGGTTATCAATACACACATAACTCCGAAAAGTCAGAGGTTTGCCCTGGAATTTGAACCCACGACAATGTGTACATGTAGGCAGTCGCGTCTGCTCCGTTACCAACAGGCCAGCACGGTATCAATTTGTATTGTATTCCACATTACAGAAGGTCTATTAGAAGTATCTTTTCATATACTTTAAATTGCCAAACAATAGTTTAAATTCACTGTTGTGTTTCGGATTGAATATGTAGCCAGAGTAACTACTGGACATATTGAGACTTTACATCTTATGTCTCAGAATGGCGAGCGCAGTATAATGCCAAGAATTGCTTTGTAATTCAAGGTGTTGTTTGGTTTAGCTTCTGTTCATGAGCGGTCGTACTGCTTACCATCAGGCGAACGGCGTGCTCGTCTCGCCATTCATTGCAATAAAAAATCACTATCCCTCTTTCTTTCTCTTCCGTAGAAATCCTGTGGAAAGCCTGTATTCATGAGAGGACTTCCAATAGCTGATGATAATAGGAAATTCCTTAAACCTTCAAGATTTAAGGGCCCTTTGTCTTATTACTCACGCCTTATCTCGCTTCCGTATGCATCATATTGTTGACAAAAATAACAAGACATGTACAAACATGCGCTATTTTTAAACTTGTTTATTTGAATTGCATTGTCCGATGAATACTACGACGTTTAAAACGTATTAATATTATTATTCAGTATACATTCACGAGTATACTGACGAATGACGGCTGTCAATCACTTCTCCACTATTGCTTATGGTGCATGCAAAAACAGCAGTTACTTTTTGTTGAGCAATAATTAGATTAACCAAACGCCAACCAACCGCCAACAGCCAACCTGCACTAGGCCAGCGTGGTGGACTATATGGCCTAACCACTCTCAATCGTACTCTCGATTGTAGAGTAGGCCCGTGCCCTGCAGTGGGACGTATATGGGCTGATACAGATACAGATACAGAATAATTAGATTATGATATTCAAAGTTGGACATCAAATTAAATTTATTTAATTTCAAAAATATTTTCGGGTCTAGGCAATTTCTCTGTAATCGAACCCGTAACCTGACGAATTACCGCCTATTTTTTTTTTAGCGACATCATTATAAATGACATCATTTATTGTATAATTAAGGCTTCCATAAAGTTATAGAAAGTTTGTAGTTTAAATTCATCCAAAAATATAATTTATAGTTTGGCAAAAAAGTGCCTGTTTTTAATGAGGGTGCTAACATCGCATCTAATATTAATATGGCAACCCGATATACTACGACGTAAAATGTTTATATACTTGTTGTTAGATACTTAACATCCTTCGAAGCAGTTCATTGCATTTGCGACCCTCTCTAAATTCGTTGTGGATAAAACTATAAGCCTGAATTTTCAGTAACCAAGCAGACATTGTATAAACCCGGCATATTTCAAATTACACTCAATTTGAACCAGTAGTTTAAGAATTATAACTAGCCAAACTTTCTTAATTTTGTCACTCACTGAATCACCGATCAAAACTCTATAGCAGACACAGTAGCTTGAAATTCAAAATACTATTAGCGTTTAGTGTAAAAATCAAGGAAAACTAAAATATTTACAGTATTTTTTTTATTGATATGAATGGCGAGACGAGCATGCCGTTCGCCTGATGGTAAGCGATACGACCGCTCATGAACAGTAGCAAAACAACACCTTGAATTACAAAGCAATGCTTGGCATTCCACTGCACTCGCCATCCTGAGACATAAGATGTTAAGTCTCAATATGTCCAGTAGTTACTCTGGCTACAATGCCCTTCAACCCGAAACACAACAGTGCGTTTACACTGCTGTTTGACGGGAGAAATAGACACTACAGTATAATTACACTACACTATAGTATAATATTAGTATATATTTACAGTATAAGAGTACTTATATTGTTACATCTCAAATTTAATTTCCCTACATTAATTGCGGACGATAAGATAAGAGCAGTAGATAATTATGTTTATTTATAAGTGATACTGATCCTGTGTTTATACAACTAATTGTCGTATATCGGCAATAATTATGACTCTCCATTGTTTATTTGTCAAAACTATCAAAGGACAAACTCAAGTCACCTAGGACTTGAGTAATTGAATGCACACATTCAAAATTATTCTGATTCACCACATTTTATGTGGATGGCATTGAATTGAACACTGAAATGTCTATTTCTCCCGCCAAACAGTAGATCAAATGCACTGTTGTGTTTCGGATTGAAGGACATTGTAGCCACAGTAACTACTGGTCATATTGAGACTACATCTTGTGTCTCAGGATGGCGAGCGCAGTAGAATACCAAGCATTGCTTTGTAATTCAAGGTGTTGTTTGGTTTTGTTACTGTTCATGAGCGGTTGTATCGCTTACCATCAGGCGAACGGCATGCTCGTCTCGCCATACATTACAAAAAAATTACGAAGTAATCCAACTTGTCGGTGATTGCAGGGCACGGGACTCCTCTACAATCGACAGTACGATTGAGAGTGCTTAAGCAATATACCTCGTTGGCCTTATATGTCGGTTATATGGTGCTAATAAATTATATCTATTTCTATTTCTTCAACCAATTTCATTTTTCTAGGATTAGGATCAAAAATTTCTCATGCTGATACTTTAGTTAGAGCCCCCCGGTCTAAGTATAATACGATGACCTAACCAGGTCGATATACTAGACATCACTTTGAAATAATTGATGTAGGGAACTATAAGCAATGCGGGTTTTCTCAAAATGTTCTCTTTTTCATGCGTCCTCATATCTTTTAGGGCCGAATCCTAATTGAATACGACTTAACTGACCGCATTGCAAGCAATTGAAATAACTTAAAGAGGAAACAATTGCATTCATTCGCATTGAAATGCATGATCACTGATTGAAGATATCATAAGATAAAAAATATTGTTTACACCAGTACTGCATTACTAATATACAAGATCATAGTAAAAACATGCATTGACAAGGGCATTGCGTTCATCGATTCATACATTTGTTTACAGAACGCACAAATCTTTTTAGATAAAAAAAATAAAAACGGAAGCATATTTATAATATATAGAATATTCATAATAAAGAGAAAGCGCTGTCATACAGTTGCATCTTTAAAAACATAGATATTTTTAGTCGTTATGTTATATTAGTGAAAATTAAGCATATTATTTAAATAAATAAATACAGCCAACGGTCAGCTACATAGTCCTGAACCCACACTAAGATGGAGTCTCGTGTCGTGAGTGAGGAACTACGAGAGACTTTTCTGTCTCATATATACCAAACAAATACCAGACACGAAACAAATACCTGTGGATCACACAAATATTTGTTTTGGTGCGGGGATCGAACCCGCGGCCTCTCGTTTCACATCCGGCGTCTAACCAACTGCGCCACGGAGGCTGTCAATATTTAAAAACAAATCGCTTTCAATTCCCTTGGTAATCGAAAGTATGTTTACCTATTGTCTGTCTAAAATGAGTTTGAGTGGAATTCAATAGTCTTTAACTTTTATTTTTAGTTTTTTTGTTCTAATAATTCGTGCATGTTGGACAACCTGTAAAATTCTAGCCAATAGAAGGGCAGAAAAAGATGGCCCAGCACCACATTTTTATTTATGTTTTTGAGATACCACCACTCCATATTAAAAATACTTTAAGAACGAAGATAGCTTTTAAAAATTTGTTATCACGTAGAGCAATATGCGGAACCCGTTTGGTATAATTATTTGACGATAAATAAAGTTTTGTCAATATATTTTGGGATGCATCTATCATTGATTCTAGAGACGTTGATCTCTAATTCTGAATTGGCTAAATAATCTAACAGACAACAGGTTTACTACTGCTTAAATGCCTCGTAACTTTCGAATACATTTTGGTAATAATTCTAAATGGTTAAATTAGTCCCGAGTAACAGCCGCTGCCAATAAACAATCCCAATCCAAAATTTGACGTTTAAGATTGACAGCTCAATCTTTTTTCTGATACTATATTGCCCATAATCAATCTCAGTAGCGAAAAAACTATGGCAGCATGGTAAATGACAAATCGAAAAGTAGAAAACAATCCAGATTGACTTCAATCTAATTTTTTCGATAGATTATTGGCATCGGCCGTAAATGTATACAATGCAAGAATACACATCGTATAATTGCCGTGTAAAGAAATAATGAAAACATTTTTGTCATAAAAGTAATCTCTAATTTATTCATTAATTCAAAAACCAACCGCTTTTTATAACGTAGCGTTTTTGTTCGAAATATTTTATTTTCAATCACAATTGCTATTTACACTTTATAATTTTTATTACCATTACAATTCAGTATCTAATTAAACATTCCTATTTATTTTGAATTTCGAATAAATCTTATAAATGTGGGTAAGTTCGAAAAAAATCAAATTTATTATATTCTAAATTCAAAAATTATTTTACCTTCATAATTCCAGTGTGACAGTATCACCGCTTATCACATTCACTTGTCAAGTCGAAGTCACAACACGAGTGGGTCGCACCACCGATCCTAACTTAAATGACTCGGCTTCAACGCACTAACATACCACTACGCTTTAGAAACCAATGCATGCACTAATGAAAAACTTATCACTTATATTTATCTATCTATTTATCTATTAATACGTGAAGAAAAATGTTATATTCAGTTGCAGTTGAATTACGGTCGAATATCGACCGATACTCGTACCGCGACCCCTAGTTAGTACTCGTATAATTAAATAAACGCAACAGCTGCACATAATTCTAGAATAGTGTAGAGTCGTGAGTTATAAGAGAGACTTTTCTCCCAAATCTCCGATCAGAATTAATTGATTGTGGGTCTTAGAAATATTTCTATCGACGCGGGGATCGAACCCGCAGCCTTTTGTTTCACAGCCGGCGTCTGGCAGCCGCACTTAGAGACGTGTAATTTCAATTAAATTGTTCCTTAGTAATGTTTTTCTTCCTAAAATTTACATTTTTTTTAATTGATATAAAATGTCTGAGTACGGCAGTTAGCCAACTACATGACGTAAGCTATCCGATAACAATGGTTTGTGCTACTGGCTTCTCCAGGTGTAAGAATATTGATTACCAGTACCTTACTAGTTCCACAAGTTATCTTCCACTTTGCTACGGTGGGAAGAAGACAATAAAATATTTTGACTCCCACTTCTCCTACAGAAACTTTAAAGTGTTTGCTGGTCTGCCAGACGTATGCAAAAAAATACATACAGAGAAACACGCCTTTTTCACACAAGGGGTATGTAAAGGTGGTACCATGACACCCATTTTTCGCTTTGTATGTTCCGTTCTACGATGTGATAGGGGGTGAAGCTTTTACCATATCGGGCACTTTCTGATTTTGGACTGATAATGAATAGAAAAATCCAATACGACTGCCTGAGCCGGGATTCAAACCCGATCAAGGTTTGTTATCGTACCGTAGTACAACTACGCCACCGAGGCAGTCTGTCGAAAAACATACACTGCATGTTAAATAATACAAAGTGCCCTCACATTTGTATATTGTTTTAAACAGAATATTATCTCATTTTTATCACTTGTTATAAACCAGTTTGAAAAACTGGTATGAAGTTCAGGTACAATAAATCTATTCGCCTGTTTCAGTATGCAAATTATTATTTATCAATTAATAATAAATAAATACACCCAACCGTCACATAAATCATCCATAGAACTCGGGGGTTCGATCCTCGCACAGACACAAATATTGGTATGATCCAATTATTTGTTTCGGGGCTGGGTGTCTGTAAGGCCGAAAATTCTCTTTTCACTTTTACACCCACCGTACCAGATTTTGTCTTAGTTCCAGATCTTATGATCATGACATGACTATGTATTTGACTGTATGGTGTATTTATTTATTTATTCAAATTAAATATAGGCGGACTTCATTTCTTAAAAACAGTTAGGCTTAAGAAGCAACAATTGAAACTCTTAAGGAAGCGAGGAAGTTCTTCAAATCAATATAAAAACATTATCATTCTCAGAGTGATCCCGGGCTAGCGAACAAAGTATATTAGAGGCCTTGTAATTGCTAGTGACACAGTAGAAAACGGACCTAACATCCTTTTTACCTAGTATTGTTGTTACACCTTTCTAAATTAAGCTGTGTAGCAGTGATGTGAGAAAACCAGCCACCATTAGAATTTTTTTTTACTGAGTGATCAGTACAGTTGATGAAAAGATTTGTTGGATACATTTATAATTATTTCTTGAAATATAAAAGCGAATACAATTTGTTTTGTTTTCATATTTGTAAAATTTTGTTTGAGGTAGGTAATTTTTTTTAAATAAATTTATTTAATTACTTTGTAATTTTTTACTCACATTTCTATTGGTTTAGTTCTAATTTGATTTGATGTTGTACTATTACAAATGTTGTGTATATTTTAAGTTATATTAATATCAGTAGTTTGTGAACGTACTATAAGAAAATGTTAAATGTATAATAAATTTCGTTCGAAATAGCCATAAAAGCACACTATTTCAATAAAAATTACGAATACTCATAGAAATAAGACTTATTTTCCGGATTATTAGTTTATTTCTCTTTTGAACCTTTCGAATACATATTAACAGCTTCCACTATCATTTGGACTGAGGTGTTATGAATTATGCCCACCTTAATGTATCCGGATATAAATAGAACGATACTAAAACGAGACATCATATTACTATGAAGTATGACAGATTCTTGATCAATGAAGATGGTGGTCGCTCTCCGAAAAAAAAAAATGGCACCATCATCTTTTGGATCCACCAACTAATACTTACTCTGCAAACGAAACGTCACAGCAAAGCTTGTAGATCATGCTTGGATACTCAGCCTTATATAAAGCCTTATATGTGGAGTATTTTTAATAGATCCAGATAAAGAAATATTGCCCATGATTCTTTGACCTATTCAGGGTATATCAACTCTACTACCGAAAACGAGGCCGGGTGGTAATTTTAATGACTAGAAACACTATTCAAGATGCAAAGGCGCCGTTATTAAATATATTTTTTTAAGTTGGTAAATAATAATTTAATGCCTTGCGTACCATAGCGTCTTTAAGAATAGAAGGGTGCACACTATTATTTTAGAGAAAACTATATATTTACCACCCAAATAAGACGATAGGAAAACAGTAACAAAATAAATCGTCGCTTTTTTTGCAAAATGTTTAGTTACATTATGTCTGTGTGTCATTGTGTTTTCGGTAGCAGTCTAGATAAACCATGTACTTATAATCATATAATTAGAAAATGGATTTCAAAGAACTTGATGTTCCTATTTAGGCAGGAACAGTTTATAATTGATTTTGATTTGAATAAAATGTAATATTTTTTGAATCTTGTTGAAAATTTATGATTACATTCACAGGATTATTTTTATATAAAAAAAGAACAAAAACATATATAGGCAGAGGTACGCCTGTAATGGAGGTGCTGGGACTTGAACCCAGGACTTTCAGCATGCGAAGCAGACACTCTACCACTGAGTTACACCCCCGGTGGCTAAGTTATCGAATTTAAATAACTTATGATGCTGCCAACCTACTAAGCTATTGGTATTTTGTAAAATTATAATGATCAATATACTGTCCTATATTTAGCTCGTAGCTAAGGTTTAAGAACTCCGGTACACATTTTTGCTAGATATCGCATTTTCTTCCGACGTACCACAAATCCTTATTACTATTATAAAAATATTTTCAATTTATTTAGTTTTTAAGGCTGGAGTTTCATATTGTCTATTGAATTGTATCTGCATCTGTATCAGTACATATACGTCCCACTGCAGGGCACAGGCCTCCTCTAAAATCGGGAGTACGATTGAGAGTGGTTAGGCCATATAGTTTACTATTCTGGCCTAGTGCGGTTTGGCGGACTTTACATACCATAGAATATTTTTTTTACAATCGCTATGGCATGCATGTTTCCTTACGTTCATTTCCCCAACCTTAAAGTGCGTGGTGATTACTATCAATACACACATAACTCCGACAAGTCGGACGTGTGCTCTGGGATTCGAACCCGTGACCACCGTGAATTTGATGGTAGACGCGTCTGGTCCGTTTACCAACAGGCCCCCACGCACATATTATATCGTTTATCGAACTATCATCTTATGTTTATTTTTATATCCCTCGTACTTGATTTTTGAGTAAAAAACATCTTTTGACTTTTATCGACCTTCTCCTTAATAATAAACGTATTTTCGAGAATAAATATAATAGCATAGCTGCATTATAAATAGAAAAGAAAATGTTAGTTATCATCTTCAATTTAAATAACCTTCCTACGTATTATAGTAACACTCAGACATTTGCATAATTTAGTATTTTAAATATTTTGTTAAAGAGAAATATAAATAACAAAACTTTAAGATGCGACATAAATGCATTGCATATTAATACAGGGTGTACTAACAAATGGCGCACCTGCTGATATAAATCGTGATTGCGTCTGGATTAGGATGAATTTACGTAGTTTAGTCTGTTAATATCAAAGACGCCGAGAAATAAAGAATTAACGTTACGCGTGCTTCTCCTTAACATACCACGCCAAAGTTCCGAGAGCTCATGACCTCGCCTATTTGTAAAAAATGTTAAGGGGAAGTCAAAAACTGTCCTTTCTCTCTCCTTTCTCTAATTTTCGTCCAAAGTATGCGTGGAAAAGATTGTCTCGTGCAATAAGTCCGCCGATTGTACTTATTTTAAATTTAGTTATATTTTGTTTTTTTCCTGTTGTTCAATAAAGAATATAACTTAACAGAAAATATTTAAGTAAGATTTTTCTGAACGAAAAACTGTAAAAGCTGCCGGTATCCCTATTGCAAAATTACTAAAATAAACATCTATATTACATCTGGGATAAGAAAAAAAATTCAAACTACTTAAAATAGTCCCGTGTATTCCGTGATAAAATGTATCTTTGTCATTCTTCGGCCATATAAAACACAACCATTTTTATTGCACTATAAACGGACAAATAAATGAACAAATTTTCCCACACATTTTAATGGTTTGATTTTAACAGCCTCACAAAAATCAGACTCTTGGATAAAATAAAAACAAATAAATAATAATAATTTAATTTTTCTTCTTGTTAGCATTTACTTTTTTCTTCGTAAACACAATTTTGAAGATTGCCTTCAATATCACTATGACCAAAAGTAGAAAACCTGATAAAGCAGCCAAGAGATCAATATACATCTTCTGATACCATGGTACTGTGGCCTCAATGGAACGGAGGTATGGGGCTCCCTTAGTAATTATGACGTGTTCCACCCAATGGACCAGCTCAGCACTAGGCCTTACTGGTCGGTGGTGGTATGCAACTGAAAGACTCTTCGCTGTATCTGAGTACCTGTAAGATAATAATAAAATATCATCTTAGACACTGTATTAGTCCATATACGTCCCAAGGCACAAGCCTCCACAATCGAGTGTATGTTTGACAGGGATTAGGCCATATAGTCCATCACCCTGACCTAGTGCGGGATCGCGGACTTTTACATACCATAGAAGTTCTTCCGAATAGAATGGATCCAGGTTTCCTCACGATGTTTTCACCGTTATAGTGCGTGGTGATTCACACACATGAATTCAAAAAGTCAGAGATGTGCCTTGCGATTTTAATCCTTATTCCCGCACACATATATTTTAAAAATTCATCATCATCATCAGCCAAAACAACAAGTGGACATAGGCTTCCACTAAGGATAAAATTGTTCGAAGTTTTCTGCAAAATGCAAGAAGTTCTAGAAGGTGTCTATTATAGCACTAAATTCACATAATGTAGAATCCCAAAAAAAAAACTAATAACATTTAATGTTAGTAATGTTAATATGCAAATAAGCAATAAAGATTGTGTTTAATGTATCGCTTTTCCCACATTATGAATGCAATATTAAATAGTATAATGTATGATAATTCTTGTTTTTACAAGAAATTCTTATTTTGTCCCATCGTCTTAATAAAGATCCGTTCATGAACCCCTTTTTTCGTCCTATAACCTTGGATCCTAAATGCAGTTTAAAAAAAAACAAACAGACTAACTAGTCTCATCGGATTGTTACGGAGACAAGTGGACAATTACTTATTTTCAACTCTTCTTAATAATTAATATTAATTATAACTTTATGATTGATTTCGTTGCGGGTTATAAACAAGTTATAAATTCCCGGACACTTGCTGAGCTTCAATGCTCGGTGTCATTAAAATGTTTGATAGTCTCTAGCATCATGGGATCAATTTATCTCCGACCAATCGATACTCAGAGTAGGCTAGATGAGGCCTGCTTCATATCGAGGTAGTTGACGCTTACTTGGAGAGGCCTACGTCCAGCAGTGGACAGCTATAGACTGGATACATAAACGATATTTTGTCTAGGCAACATAGCACGTAGTTCTATAATCAGATGCAGTTCAATGACTTAGTAATGTAGTACTAAAACCTATAGATATATCTTCTCACCTCTTATCATTGAAAATCTCCTGGATAGCCGCCTTTAGATCTCTAGCGATAGAATATGATAGCTCCACCTTCAACGCAAATCCCTTCATCACAGCTCTGTCCACATTGACAAACTGATCACCAAAGACTGGAATACCAATTATGGGGACTCCGAAATGAACAGCCTCTGTTGTTGATAGAAGACCTCCGTGTGTTATGAAGAGAACGCAGTTGGGATGCGCTGTAAAGAAAAAAAGTATAGTATGGTATCGTGAAAGAACAACGATAATCCCCCATACAAAGGGGACAACTATTTATTATTATTTGCATAATAGCGCTTTCGGGTGACAAAAGCAATTTGTTATTCCTTTATTGATTAATCAGTGATTATTTTGCTATTCTCAGTTCTCTGCACTATTTTTTTACATTAAGTATCTGAGAAAGATAATGCAAGAAAGCACAGCAAGAAAGTCAGTCAAGCTTGTATTTTAAAAATAGCAACATTGAAACGACATAACGCCTCTCCAATAAAAATAAAGCAAATATCAATAGAGTTTTAGGAAAAATGTGTTTTCGTAATTCAGGCTTAGGTTCGCCGTGCTAGAAGCTAGGCACCAAAATTACTTAGAAAATTAATTATTAATCATTTTAAACATGAAATTTATAGATGCTTAAGAATTGCATTAACAATAATTTTACCAATGTTCTTTCAGAAGAAACCTAGTGATGGGACCATAGCATGGTTAAAAAATGTATTTTATAATGATTGACACAGGGTCGGGTATCTATTTAGGTATTACTGGTAGAAAGTAAAATAATCTCGACCTTAATATAGAACATGTACATCATGCCCAAATAGTATTAAATGTTGTAGTTTAAATTAAAAAAGTACAAAAAGGGAATCAATGTTTAAAAATATAATTTACTGAGGAAGTTTGATACTGGTCGGGTAAGGAAATATTCAACCCAATAAAAAAATATTCACAAATTCTGAATAAAAGTTTTATAAATTTCCTACAGGGATCATTTCTAAGAAATTTAAGAATTGTAGCACGATGTATAATCATCAAATCAACGAAAGAAAGTTACCTAATACGCTCTGCTGTGGAGCCCATTTCAAAACGTGAACGTTTTTGGGCAGTTCAACAGAATCGTCTTCGAATTTCCAGATTACAGTCTGTTTCAGTGATCCAAACACGTTGAGAATCTCTTTCTTGACGTTCTCGGGCAGGTCTTTGCTGTTCAACTGAGATCCCATGCTGAAGAATATTACACCGTTCTTTGCTTCGTCCATAATTTTTTGGATGTGCTGCAAAGATATTTTTTTAAATTCCTTTGTTGCGTTTAATCCTGTAGTGCAGATGGTTATATAATTCCAATTGGGAATCGAGAGGCCGGATTTTCAAACACCGAATTGAAGGAAATGATCGTGTGACTCACGAATATTTATTTTGGGACTAGGTGCTGTGAAAATTAATAGCTATCGTCGTTTCTAACACCAACGACACCAGACTTGTATCTTATGGCTCTCTTATCTCTCTATATCTTCTTCACCCACAGGAAGTTCAAAAAGATTAACGTTAGCTAAATTATATTTAGCTTCTTGACAGCCTCCGTGGCGCAGTTAGTTATACGCCGCCTGTGAAACGAGAGGCCGCGGGTTTGATCCCCGCACTGGGAGAAATGTTTGTGCGGTCCACAAATATTTCTTTCGGGTCTGGGTGTTTATGAGAGCGAAAAGTCTCTCGTAATTCCTGATACCCACGACACAAGACTCGATCTTAGCGTGGGGTCAGGACTATATATGTGACTGTTGGGTGTTATTTATTTATTTATATATTTACTTCCATGATTATTTTTATGCTGTTGACTTACCTTCGGCAAGGGCTTCACTTCTTCTTCAACGTGGTATCCTCCGATATGTTTGTAGGCTTGCGGTACTATTGTCGCTTGACCTAGAGAAGGGTGTGAATTGCCTAGAACTAAAGAGCCGTTGTACTTCACATCTTCGAATGAGGGAGGTTCACGTCCTCGCTTCTTAATAACAGGTGCGATCAGACGTTCATACTCTTTATTCTCGACGTCATCATTACTGCAAAATATTTCAAATTAAATTACTAGTAATAAGGATATTTTGTCTGTTCTAATTTCTTAGCACGAAATAAATTTTCATGCATCCAGAATAATTAGATGATTATTTATTTTGCCTGACCCTATTTTCGTTATGGGCTTAAAACGATATTATTGTTAATGGATGCAGAATTAGGTACTATTTAATTACTTTTCCTAATGTGTACAAATCATTCGGAAAAGAAGGACAGATCTTAAACTATTACACTAGCTTAATTAGAATTTCAAATGGGGAACTCACAGATACAAAGATCATCACGCAATGTTTCTTCTGCTGTTACAGATAAATTATAGCCGACTATATTCATTGAACATTCAATACAATAGGCTAGTGTCATAATTTTTTATTATTGTTTATATCGCTAGGTTACTTTATGCATAATGATATTCAGAATTTTTTTTTTAAATTCCGTTAAGTAATAAGCAAGTTACATATATGTATATAAACTAGAGGTCCGGCCCAGCTTCGCCTGGGTACAAAGAGAGTTCTGTACAATAATATGTACGTATTATATATATAAACCTTCCTCTTGAATCATTCTGTCTATTAAAAAAACCGCATCAAAATCCGTTGCGTAGTTTTAAAGAATTAAGCATACAAAGGGACATAGGGACAGATAAATTGATTTTGTTTTATACTATGTAGTGAAGTTGGTGGTAGGAGTAAAAGAAAAGGATGCAACATGCACGGCGTGACGTCATCTTCCATAAAATGCAGGCGTGCGAAAGAGACAACGGGTGTCCCCACCACAATATTGAACATATTAATATCTCAGTCATTTTACATCCAATTTTGATGCTGTCTACAAATTCATTTTTTATAAGCGATACTTTTTAGGAACCATTACATACGGATCAAAATCTAATCTTGGACACAATCCTATTCAATGTTAGATTTTATGTTATTTTCGACATTACTTTGCATACGTATAACAATTTTCTTGCTATTCCCATACTTTTTTCTCAACGTCACAGTATTTATGCGTTGTAATACGAGTTTTTACCGTCAGTAGATCCCCTTACTTTTTATTGCAACGAATGGTGAGACGGGCATGCCGTTCGCCTGATAGCAAGCGATACGACCTCTCATTTCTCAATTTAATATTCAAATTAGCAAACCTAAATAACAGCATATATCGCAAATTAATGCTTTCATTAGTTCACTCGCCATCGTGAGACATAAGATTCTTCTTCTTCATAAGTCCATTAGTTACTCTGACTACAATGTACTTCAAACTAATATGACAGAAGGAAAAACATTGCTTCTCACAAATGAGAGAACTACCATCAGTAAAGACTTGTAAGGCGGTATGACAAACCATACTCACGCATGCATATGATAAAGAACTTTAAGCTGAGTCCAGAGCTCTTCGACCCGCTGGCAGAACGTGAACGGTGGTACGTTGTTGGAGAATGTGTCGCTATTGTAAGCAGGGTTCAGTGAACTTCCGATCAGTCGAGTTACAATCCAATGTGGTTCCACACTGGCTGCCCAGATGAACGGCGCGTTGTATACTGCTGACAGACTGAAAAAAATACTGAAGTTAGGCACAATCTTTTATACTGGTACTAGATGTCCCGCTCCATCCGGATGCAGAATACACTTTTCAAAATGGCAGCCAAAATATTCAATTCCGACTATCAATTTAGAATATCGATCAATCGGACCACGTAAAACGAATAAAATTTCCTCGTATTTGCTAAATGTTTCACGACTGCTTCCCTCCTATAGATCATAGCGTGATGATATATAGCCTATAGTATACCTCGAAAAATTATTTCTTATCCAATACAAAGATATTTTTTCAATTCGAACCAGTAGTTCCTGAGATTGGAGGTAATTAAGAAACTCTTCAGCTTTATAAATTAGTATACAAATATAGATTATGGCAATGACAAGAACTAGGAAATCCAAATATAAATACATACATAAAAGTGAAGTGAATACATAAAAGGAAGTGCGTGGTGGCCTGTTGGTAAACGGACCAGACGCAGCTGCCAACATGTTCACGGTGGTCGCGGGTTCAAATCCCAGGGTACAACTCTGACTTTTCGGAGTCATGTGTGTATTGATAGTCAATCACCACGCACTAAAACGGTGAAGGAAAACATCGTGGGGAAACCTGCATACCATAGCGGTTTATAAGAATTTCTATGGTACGTAAGTCCGCCAACACGCACTAGGCCAGCGTGGTGGACTATATGGCCTAACCACTCTCAATGTTACTCTCGATTGTAGAGTAGGCCCGTGCCCTGCAGTGGGATGTATATGGGCTGATATAGATAGACATATATAGACATATCTACGCATTTAAGTGGGGCTCCTATTTTTTATAAAGAGAAGATTGCATGGGAATACTTCGAAATTATTATATTAGTATTTAGTATTTTTCTGGTCAGTTCAGAGCCAGGATTTACTATCTGATAGGTTCATTTGCTCGTCTAAAACATCGTGGGACTAAACACACTGTGTTCATATTTTATTATTAAAATCGCGTTTTTAAACGACGAATAAATTTTTAATAGCTATTGTATTTTAACAATAAATTTTTATTTTATGCGTAAATCGTTATTAAACTCCAGTAATTAAGTGTCTTATAAATAAATGTAATTATGAGTAATTAAAAAGCATTAAACAAACATTTAAAATATCAACACCAGAAAATAAATATTGTAAAAATATCTTGTTTTATAAAAAACACCAAAATAGTACCATAATAAAATATATTTTTTGTATTATAGGTATATCTAATAATTACGAACACACGACTTTATGGTCCAAATTCATCCGACGAAAATGCATATTTGTTTATCATAAAACTTAGGTTCTTTGATGATGGTCGGATATTTAAATTCTGCCGGATAACGACCTACACAATATAAAGGCAGGCTGATCCACGCAAGAGGCAAACATAGTAGACGCTAACTGTTCGAACTCAGTGTCAATTGTTTGTACATTATGTCGAACCCGCAGAGCAGTTGAATATGTCGATCCTTACTCTCATAGACCACTTGTACTGAAAGAGTTTTTCGCCCGATAAGAATCGAGAATCGAATGCCATTGTCGCATGGCTTATAAGATTTTCGTCTTCTGAAAAACGTTTACACGATGCGACTTTTCTGTATCCTAATAAGTTTTAATGCCACCACGATTCAAACTTCATAATTGCTGATTGTGTGTTGCCTAAAGTAAAGGTATATGCATGCAACTTCTTTTTTGCTTTTATAAAATGACAAAAGTCTGGTGCCGCGGGCAATTGGTCTATAAATAATTATAAAATAAAATAATTGGATTTTATAGACTACATTTTTAAACATGTAGGAAGACCATTAATACATTTTGACCTTTTCCATAAAAATATATACAAACTAGTCATGCGAAAACTAAAGATAAAATCAAACTCGTGATCAAATTCACCATCTTGTCTGTAAGACCGTTTTATATGTCAACAAAAACAAGATTTATATAAACTAAAAGTAAATTTATAATATAGTTGAAAAACTGCATCCGCATGCGAATTGGTGATAAAAATTGCGCTTAGAACTAGACTTATTTTAACATTCTACGCCGCTAACCTATTTTCCCTAATTGCACGAAAAAAAATTTTTTTTTTAATATTATTTAGTATGACAACATTGGTGCAGTTGGTTATACACCGGCTGTGTAACGTGAGGCCGCGAGTTCGACCGTATCGAAACAAATATTGTGTGATCCACGTGTATATGTTTCGGGTCTGGGTATTTGTGAGATTGTAAAGACTCTCATAGTTCCTTTTACCTACAGCACAAGACTCGATCTTAGTGTGGGGTCAGGACTATGTATGTGACTGTTGGGCGTATTTACTATTATTATTTTTACAATAAGTCATAACATAAACAGTGGCACGCAATGTAAAGACATGAAGCATTGAAGCTCAGCGAGTCTCCGGGAATATCTTACTTGTCTTTCAATCAGAAATCAATCAGAAAGTTAAATTAATAGGAGCTGAAATTAAAACATCCTATGGACATTGAAATCCTATGGACAACCATCTTAACCGTACCTACCATCAGATGCTTTATATTTGGCTATTTTTCGTGTCAAGATCAAGAAATCATTTAAAATCCCTTACCCGGTCAGCAGTTCGCTAAACAGCCACTCGATAATGATTAGGTCGAAGTGCTGCGTGGGATCATTCATCAGTTTCTGCACGTTCTCATTCTCCAAGGTCTTAGCGCTGAGCAGGTTCGCGAAATACATTATGTACTTGTGGTTTTGCAGCTGTACGTTTTTGTTTATCAAGTTGTTTAGATTCAGCGACTCCTCTGCAAGAGAAATATTATTTGTTAATTGGAGACACAAAAAACTACAGAAAATTTTTAGATGTGGTAGTCACGTCATGTCAGTCATGACTTCACATAAATCGCTCGTCCGGGGCGGTACTATTGTGCATGTATAGTCTACCAATCCGTACTAAGCATGCGCGGTAGACAATTTTTTTTTCTCGCGGGGAAAATCCCTTTACGGACCATCCCACCCCAGAGCTGCACCACGTGGAGCTGGGTCGGGTCCCTATCGTAGTCTGCGCACCGAAATACCGACTAAAAGTCCCGCGTTGGCCACCATGGAGCACTTTGCACTTTGCACTTTGGAGACGGCCCCGGGATACCGCTCAACAGACGCACCAGGACCGCCTCCTTGTGCAGTGCGCGGTAGACTACATGGCCTAACATGGCCTAACCGCTCTCAATCGTACTTTCGATTGTAGAGGATGCCCGTGCCCTGCAGCAGGACGTATATGGGTTGATATAGATCGAATGCGTAGCTAAGTAGGCCTGTTTGAAACTATATATTACATAGGCTGAACACGAGACGCATGACACTTATGTGGTATATCATGTTCTATGCTATTCATATTACAAATATCAAACAGCTAAGTCTATAATGGCAGTGGATAATGTTGGTAACAAGGAAAAAAATACGTACTTGGCACCATCCTTAAGTTTAAGCTGACATCGACTAATTTCAGATTAGGATGCGGATTTTCTTCCATGTGGGGAGTTATGTAGGTCACCTGAAACAAATATTAGCTTTAAGTACAAGGTTATTGAAAAACAGAGTAACTAATGGACATATGGAGACTAAACATCTTATTTCACAAGATAGCGAGCGCAATCGAATGTCAAACATTGCTTTGTAATTCAAGGTGTTGTTTGGTTTTGCTACTGTTTATGAGCGGTTGTATCGCTTACCATCAAGCGAACGGCATGCTCGTCTCGCCACACTGTGGATATCATTGGGGGAGGTACCTATCACATATACTATCACAAACGGCCAATTGCCTACAATAAATCTACCATGAAACAAAATACATTTCTATGTACTTTCACCAAGTGATATTTATACCTAAAGTTATATGAAAAACTAAATGTTTTTAAAGTAATTATTTAGTATAATTGATAAACAATTAATTACCTGATATCCATAGTTCAGAAGATGTTTCACAATGGCCGATCCTAGAATCCCATGGCTTTTTCCAGGCAAAGGAAACACGACTAGAACCTTGTACGCTCCGCATATGTGCATACACGCTAATATACCCAGCACACACCACAGCAACTTGGGCATTATCTGAAAAAGTAGTGAAAGATCATCTTAGTTTTTTTTTATTAACACTGCAATGTGAATATAATGTGTTTGATGATATATATACCGGGTATCTCAAGACCGCTACCGAAAACGAAACCGGGTGGTAGTTTTAGTGACTACAAACACAATGGAATTAAAAATTTTGCTAAGAAACGCGTCAATTTTTTTTTATCATTTTTTAAATATCGTCATTTTTGGGTGGTAAATCCATAGTTTTTGCTAAAATAATAATTTAAACTCTTTTATACCTTAGAGTCTTCACAAATAAAAGGGTATAGACTATTATCTTACGAAAAAATGTATTTACCACCCAAATACGACCATATAAAAAAAATAACAAAAAAAAAAATAGTCACTTTTTTTTTCAACATTTTCTGTTGCATTGTGTCTGAAGTCGCTTAAACTACCACCTGGCTTCGTTTTCGGTAGCACTCTTGATATACCCTGTATAGTGTAGTTCGATCCAATATACATAAAATCACGCTCTTCTCCCAGAAGATTGGCAGAGATGCTGCCAAGACACCCACGTTTCACCTTATGAGTTCCGCCCCACGATGTGATAGGGTGCGAGCCTATCGCCATATTGGGCACAAACTTTTAAGTCCGGGCTGATAATGAATAGAAAAACCTTCTCTAGGACCCAAGACCTCAGCTTTGAAATTATACCGTAGTACGACTGTGCTTACGAGGCAATCTAATAACTGTATCAACCCATATTTAAGTCCTGCAGGGCACGGGTTTCCTCAACAATCGAGAGAACGATTGAGAGTGGTTAGCCCATATAGTCTACCACGCAGGCCTAGTGCGGATTGATGATTGGTTGTTAACAATTATTTTTCAAAGAGATTAAATTCTTTAAATAATTTTCCCGTTTCATAACATAATAATAAGTTTATCTAATGAATGTTATCTAACATCTGTTAATTACCACGTTATTACATAATATAATACGGATATTTTAAGTAATGATAGATAAGATTGTATGTTCGTAAATGAATTGTAATTATTGAATGATTGTTTTCGGTTCCTATGTGTTTTAATATTATAGGGAGCAAAGGAACATACGGTTCTGGGTTCACCTGATGGTAAGTGATCACCGCCTCCCATTAACATCTGCAACACTATACTGTATGGCTATGTCAGCTTATTGTATGTATTTAGAATAAAAAATAATAGACATTCGAATAATAATAATAAAAAGTATGAAATGAAATAAAATAATCTATTAAAATGTTCAACATCGTATTTTAGATTCAGTCATTTTTTGATCTAAACCCGGTTTGATAAGTGGTTTTTACTAGAGAACAACGGGCAAGAAACTCTAGAGATGCTCTTTTCAAAGTCAGTTTACAATGTAGTGATTATTATTTTATTAATATTATCAGCCCATACATCACTTATTACAATCTGAATGTCATTAGCCTCAAAATATCAACTGTGGAACATAATTATTCTGTATAAGCCTATCTACATTAATACACTTCGTGGTCCAGTTGGTTACACGCCAGCTGTGGAACGGGACGCCGCGGGTTCGATCCCCGCATCGAAACAAAAATTTGTGTGATCCAGAGGTATTTGTTTCTGATAACCCACTACACAAAACTCGATCTTAATGGAGTTAGGACTATGTATGTGACTGTTGGGTGTATTTGCACTCATTTAACTATTTGTTAGCAAAACTATATGTAGGTTCGTCAAGAATAAGTAACTGGCTGAAAACACTAAAGTCGAGCCGCAAAATCAATCGACAGCCTCCGTGGCGCAGTTGGTTAGACGCCGTCTGTGAAACGAGAGGCCGCGGGTTCGATCCCCGCACCGAGAGAAATGTTTGTGTGGCCCACAAATATTTCTTCCGGGTCTGGGTGTTTGTGAGACCGAAAAGTCTCTCGTGGTTCCTGATACCCACGACACAAGACTCGATCTTAGTGTGGGGTCAGGACTATGTATGTGACTGTTGGGTGTTATTATTTATTTAAAATAAATAAAAACTTACTTATAATCTATTCTAAATTCAAAAATGCACCAAACTCCACACTATCACAACACACACTAATTTTCAGACCAAACATAACCTATCAGTTGTAGAGCATTATCGTTTACGATATAGCATAATCTCTTTACAACCAATAAGACGTATTTTATTGTATGACTCGTGTTAGTCATACAAACAGTTTGTGCGGATTATAGACGCTGATACTGACATGATATTTTATACACCCACATGTTTCTCATCACCTCGGTTGACATTAAATAAATAAAGAACACCCAGCAGCTACATACATAGTCCTGACCCAACACTAAGATTGAGTCTTGTGTCGTGGCTATTAGGAACTACAAGAGACTTTTCGCTCTCACAAACACCTAGACCCGAGACAAATACTTGTGGGGTTATGTATGTGATACATTTTTATCCGTACGCGAATCGAACCCGCGGCCTCTTATTTCACAAATTTGGCGTCTAACTACGCCACAGAGGCTGCACATTGTACAAAATTTGATAAAAATCAGAGATGATACTGTTAAAAATCGTGATTTTAGTTTTCACGATTTTTGGGCGCCCGGTATAGAGAGGAGTATGTATGCCTCTTTTTTGAACTTCAATTCGGTTCGGCAACTCACCTGAGGGCTGGGACGTTAAAAAACCTACATGGGGTAATCAAAAGCATTGAAAACTGAAATCACATTTCAACAAAACTACCAGACATTTTTCAATCTTGGTACAATGTTACCTGGAGTGATTAGGGACATGTGGTTAAAATTTAATACCGTACGCCAATATCGTCCTTTATATAGGTTTAAATATTTACTTTGTGACACCGTTAACAATGAGAAGTTAAAAATATATTTTATCTATACATATAAATAAAATTTAAGTGTCTGTTTGTAAAGTAAAAATAAAAAATAATGTCCAACTACATATCATTATATACACGATACCTATAACGAAAATGACCTTAGATTTTTTGTCTGTCTGTCTGTCTGTCTGTTTGTTCCGACTAATCTCTGAAATGGCTGGACCGATTTTGACGGGACTTTTATAGTCAGGTAGTTGATATAATAAGGAGTAACTTAGGCTACATTTATTTTAGAAAAAATCTTTTATTTTACAAAAATAATATTTTGTTAAATTCCACGCGCACGAAGTCGCGGGTACAGCTAGTCAATCATATAAAATCGATGTGTCATAGTTTGTATTACATGATTCACTGTAATATCTTGGTGAGTAAGAGTCGATTCCTTCTCGCTGATCGACATTGCTATCCCGGCTAACTGACAGACATTACAAGCAAGTAAAGCAAGTTTATGCCATGAAATATCGCTTGGATATGTCAAAACATAGAATAGATAGTCACTTTGTCCGCCTCGGGATTCGAACCCGAGACATCAGCTTAGTATCCACACCTTAGTACAACTATGCCACCGATGCAGTCGTAAGTAAGTAGGTTTCAATTATTTATTGTTTATGTAATAATTATATTATGTAATTAAGATTTTAATTTTAGTTTAAACCAACAATGGCATACCTGATAACACAATTATCACATGCATAAATAAAACCAAAATTAAACTTACAATAATTTATTTATTATTGATCCTTCTTATCCCCTACCTTCTTCTTAGATATTAAATAATACAGCCTTTTTAATACCAAAATGACTACACTTAACACTACTAATACTACAAGAACGAAATCTAGATAAATCTTATGGTACCAGGGCACCATAAGTGCTGGGGAGCGTAAATGTGACGCGCCTCTTGTCTTGATCACGTGTTCCACCCAGTGGACTAGTTCCACTCCTGGCTTTACTGGCCTGTCGTGGTAGATAAAGGACAGCTCTTTCACTTTCTGCTTGTACCTGAAGATATAAAATAATAAGTAAGTTGTCTGTAAGAAATCACCAATCCCATCTCAAGTGATCCGCGGAACCATCTTAAGGTCCTCTATAAGATAATTTTATGCATGTGCCATTATTGAATATATAGAAAAACCCTTTAATTATTTACATTTCGGTTAATTAACAAACCAGACAACCAACTTGGTGGTGAATGACTAGACAGAAATTTGTCAAATGGTCCCTCATGAGTAAAAGTTTAAAAACCACTAGCCTAGAGCGATAAAACCACCATCTGTACTTTTTTCCTTTTTTGTGTGCAATTAAGAATAAAATACATATTTCTGTAAAATGATAACGCTTACTGCCTCGGTGGCGTAGTTGTACTACGGTACGCTTACAAAGCTGAGGTCTCGGGTTCGAATCCCGGGTTGGGCAAAGTGATATTGGATTTTTCTATTCATTATCAGCCCAGAGTCAGAAATTTGTGCCCGATATGGCGATAGGCTCGCCACCTATCACATTGTGGGACGGAACGTACAAGGCGAAATGTGGGTGCCCTGGCACCTCTGCCTACCCCATCTGGGAAAAAGGCGTGAGTTTATGTATGTATGTATGATAACGCTTATATCTAATAAGTCATGGTTCGTATCTTTTTCTACCCCCTGTTTCTTTTACCTCCCGGAGTGCAAGCAGTTGATGTAACATTTTTGCACGCAATAGGGCCTTGCTTTTGTACGTAATTTGTACAAATGGTTCGTCTCGACTGCATTAAAACCGCACATAAATTGACAAGGACTAACAGATTTACTTAATATATTTAATAATGGATGTGAATAATACATTTATTAGATACTAAATTAAATTATTAATAATAATACCCAAATAGCAACCATCATTTTAAATGGTTATAATTAGTGGTAGGCTCTCATATTTTAGAGGCCACCTGGGTAGGTATCACCGGAATGTCTCTTTCTGCCGGCAATCAGCAGTTTAAATGCACTGCTGTGTTTCAGTTTGAAGGACATCGTAGGCAGAGTAACTGCTGGACATATTGAGACTTAACATCTTACGTCTCAGAAGTGCAAGTGCAGTAGAATGCTAAGCGTTGTTTCGCAATGGTGTTGTTTGGTTTTGTTACTGTTCATGAGCGGTTGTATAGCTTACCATCAAGCGCACAGCTTGTCTCGCCATTCATCGCAATAAGAAAATTACACATCTCTTCATAATTACCATTAGATTCTCTAGTATTTACTGTTGCTAGTATTATAAAAACACTCACTTAGGATCACTCGTCATTTCCACAATAGTTTTCTTCAAATTCTCAGCCATGGTGTTAGATAGGTCGACTTTCTTCGCGAATCCTTTGCTGACTGCTCTATTCACGTTGATGAATTGGTCGGCGTAGACTGGTATACCTATGATCGGCACTCCGTAATGAATGGTCTCCGTGGTGGATAGAAGACCTCCGTGAGTGATGAACAGAACGCAGTTGGGATGAGCTGAAAGATGTAGAGATTTTTTAGGTTCCTGTACTAAAATAGGAAAAACGAAACGTAGAAACTATTAGTCCGTCCGTCTGTCACGAAACTTGTAGAATGCTTCCCGTTGGAAATGATAATTGTTAGGTAACAACTTGTTACTTTGCTTGTTACTAACAAGCAAAGTCTAAGAACACAAGTAGGTATAAGAATAAATTTTAATACATCAGAAAATATCTGGAAAATCCTGGTTATAATTAAACATTTCTTCTATATTACTTTAGCCTTGCAATTTGTATGAAAATATCGAACGGTAGTTTTAGGCACGAAAGCTTAGGTGGGTATTTACAAAACTTTAATGTTTAAAATATTAGTACGATAGAGTTTGTGAGTTGAAGATCTTCGAGGGTGAATGAAAATGTTATAAATAACCAAGATAGTTTTAGAGATTACATAAAAATTGTGTGAATGTGTCGTTTTATTCAGTGAAAACACGTAAAAGAGAAGAATAAGTATTATTAATAAATGAATCATGAATATCATCATGAATATTAAATATGTGTAAGTTGGTAGCCTTAAAACTGCAAGAAACTGTGAATGTATCAAAAGTTATCACGGTGATAAAAAGTTAAAAATAATTTCAAGATTTTGATGTAATCTAATCAAGTCATCCAGACTAAAATAATTAACAGATAATTTATTAATTATCAGATTATTAATTATTATGATTGGGCAGGCTACAAAAATCATTAATGTCATCTTACAACAATAATCGGACAGGGGGCCGTAAAAATTATGATAGACACATCGACTTTTATTGTGAGCCATACAAACATTTGTCACGGTGCAGGTATTGAACCCGCGGCCTCTCGTTTCACAACCGGTGTGTAACCGACTGCACAACGGAAGATGTCAATTTTATGATATGCAAATGACATAAGTCAATAAGTAATTATAACTAACCCAAAATACTTTGTTGTGGAGCCCATTTCAACACATGAATATTCTTCGGCAGGTTAGGAAAATCTTCTTCGAACTTCCAGAAAACAGTTTGTTTCAACTCGCTGAACATTTTTAGAAGACTCATTTTCAGTTCATCCGGTAAATCCTTGCTTCTCAGATTTGATCCCATACTGAAGTAAATCACGCCGTGCTTCGCGCTATCCATGATTTTTTGTAGCTCCTGGAAATTTAAACAAGTGATTTTAATTTTTATGGTACGTGAAGTCCGCCAATTCACAAGTGGTCAGCTTGGTGGACAATACAGATGGCCTATGTCCAGTGGCGTAATAATAGGGTGGCAGAGTGCGCAAAATGCCACGGGCCCCCGGCCTAAAGGGGCCCCGCCCGGCCCGGCAGGGGCTTGGTCCGACAGGGTCTCAGGCCCGACAGGTCCCTGGCTCAATAGGGCATCGGGTTAAAGTCTGACAGGGTAAAAACAGAGAAGAATGTAACATTAATAACGAAATTAATAATAATAAACAACTGACTACATTTTAAACATGACAAACATTTTATCATGTATTTGATTTAATTTCTTTCTTTTCGTTTCATTATACGAGTAGAATAAATCTAGTTAGAAACCAATAAATTATAATTTAATGAATATTAAGTTAATATTTTCCAAATAAATTTAAACATGTCTTGTTCAAGCAATTATTTAAGAGGTAGCGAAAAACGAAAGAGTAAGAGGGAGTCTGAAGCGATAAATAAAAAGTTATTTCAAATAATTAAGTACTTTCGGAACGAGCAATTTATTGATGAGTCTCGGAAATTATCAAATGGACCAAACTAAAAATTCCATAAAAGCAAATCCCGACGATAGAGAATATTTAGACCTAAAACAAACAACATTTACGAGCAAGCATGAAATTGAACCATATTTAGGGGTAGAAAATATTAAAACTCCATATATTACAGATAAGTGTTATAAAAAAATGAAGTAAAACTATTGTGATTGAGAAAGGTACACTGTAAACCCAATAGTCCCTTCTTAAGAGACAGTAGAGTAGACAATAAAATAAATAAATGAAATAATAAACAAACGCCCCTACTACGTTTCGCTGACGATATCGTCTTCGAGCTGCAACAGATGCTGGACGGTCTGGATTCAGCCTCACAGCGAATAGGTCTTAAAATTAACTTCGACAAAACCAAAGTAATGATCCACTACCACCTTGATCCAAGACCTGTCGCTGTAAGTGGCCACCAACTCGAAGCTGTTTTGGAATAATAGGGGCAGACCCTGAGAAACAACTTTGAGAAAGAGGCTACGAGTCTTCTCGTCACCTTTGCCAAAAAGCTTTAAAACGATAGTTTACAGCCAATGCAACATACGATGTTGAGACTGGTCCACTAACTTATGGTTGCCCAGCGAGCTATGGAGCATGCTATGCTCGGTGTCTCTTTGGAAGATAAGAATGAGCTTATCGAACAGAGAACCAAACTTATAGACATAGCACACAGGCTTAGCAAGCTGAAGTGGCATAACGCTGGCCACATCTGTCGAAGAACCGATAGCTATTGGAGTAAACGTGTTCTTGAGTGGAGCCAGCGTCTCGGCTGAGTTACTTGTAGGACGCCCCTCAGCTAGGTGGTGTGACGATTTCCAAAATTTCGCTACCACATGCTGGATGCGACAAGCTGACGACAGGGTGAAATGGCTCAATTTGAAGGAGGCCTACGTCCAGCAGTGGACAACAAAAGGCTGATGATAAATAAACAAAATGTTTGAGTTGAGGGAAACAAATTGTAAATGCGATAGAGAGACACGAAAGATCGAAAATTCGTGTCTTTTGTATGAACAATGGTGGTTACATTGGACATTAGATGAGGAGCAACAATCCTTATAAAAATTAAACATCTTTCTGCCGCCAAGAACTTACTATACTCCACGAAGTTACAATACTAATTTAGGTTTTCGTGGTCCTAGAGTAAGCGCTGACAATCGTAATAAAGCAGTTACTGGTAAAATGTGATCCTGATTCAGAGGAATGGTTAAATAAGTCTAAGGGCCAGATAACACTTATACCAGATATTCTTAAATACTTAATACGAAAGTGCAAAATGATCTAATTGCTGCTTTGGGCTTAAAACTCCATTATATTTAATACAACTCAAGATTTATCTAAAACGGACCAAATATGTGAAGTTTATCGGTACTGTATGATATAAAGAAATGAAAATAGAATTCCAAAAGCATTCGTTATTAGTTATTACAGAATCTTTTTTAGATTTCATGAAATGATTTATGTTCAAAATCCGATGAGAAATATGAAGCCATGTCATTAAAAGCTTCTGTACTGTACTGCATCAGCCCATATACGTCCTACTACGCGCCTCATCTACGGGTACAATCGAAAGTACGATTGAGAGTGGTTAGGCCACCACGCTGACCTAGTGCGGGTTGGCGGACTTTACATACAATAGAAATTCTTGCAAATCGCTATTGTATGCAAGTTTCCTCACGATGTTTTCCTTCACTGACATAGTGCTCGGCGATTGACTATCAATATACACATGACTCCGAAAAGTCAGAGGTGTGCCCTGGGATTCAAACCCGCGACCACCATGAATATGTTGGCGGCCGCGTCTGGTCCGTTTCCCAACTGGCCAAAAAGCACCTTAAAAATATTCTTAAAAATGAAACTACAATGTTATTTTTTTACATTTACGAAGGGCCCCATTTGATGATTTTTGCCACGGGCCCCCGATGGGGTAGTTACGCCACTGTCTATGTCAGTGGGCCTATGTCAATTATTCGTAGTAATTTGGACATCAAGCAACGGTATATGAATTGTCAAATTGTGAGGAGTAAGAAGTACCTTGCGTATTAGAGGTTGATTAGATAAGATCACAAAATATCCTAGGAAAATAACAAAACATTTCACATAAGTATTGATGGTGTCTACGCTACCACACACCTCAATCCACTAAAAAAAGTTTTGAGGTGTAGACCCACTGATCAAGCAAGCCGTCCACATGATGGTAACGCGTAACAAAGTGACACCTGATCGATGTATACTTTAATTCCCTTCACTTATCACCATGTACATACATTGAATTTGTCTTCTGTATTCTCTATAAGCCCATATGCGTCCCAATGCAAGACACGAGCCTCCTCTACAATCATGAGTACGAATGACAAGGTTTAATTTACCAGTACATAAAAAAATACCTGAGGCAAAGGTTCGACGACGTCGTCAATATGATATCCTCCTATAGGCTTGTAGCTTTGCGGGAGTCTTGTCGCCACACCTAGTGAGACGTGTGAGTTGCCCAGGATTAGAGATGCATTGTATTGCAATTCCTTGAATAAGGGTGGGTTTCTCCCCCTCTTTACAACAAGTGGGGCGATGTATTTGTCGTACAACTTGCTTTGTGCGTCGTCGTTGTGCCTGAAAATCATTCAAATTCATTTTATTAACTTGATGTTATAACATTTCTAACTCTATTTGATTCTTATAGAAGTGGAGTTTCAATTTAACGAAGGAATTTGGATTCCCAAAAAAGAACATCTTAGTACCAAAATAATAACACTAAAATAAATTCACAATAAAATTCATATCAGTTGACGACCTAATAATAAGTTCCTTAAGGAAGGCCTTTGTTCAAATAGTGATGACTGTGTTCAAATAATGGGCTTCTCACGGCTGAGGATACTAATGACTAAAGATTACTTACATATGAATATAATAGAGTGTCTTCGTCTGAATCCAAAGTTCCTGAAGACGTCTCTGGAACGTGAACGGAGGTACGTTCCCAGCTAGAGCATCGCCAGAGTAAGATGGGTTGAGGCTTTCGTCAATGAGACGAAGTATCACCCAATGTGGCTCCAGACTCGACAACCAGACGTATGGAGCGTTGAATACTGCTGATAGACTGGAATAATAGAAATTCCGCTTGAATACGATGATTACTTGAAAATTGTAAAGAAAGAGCCAAACTGTGATTTCTTTGGAGCACTCTAATAATAAAATGATTTATTAAATCTTTTCTTAACGAAGGCAACAAACTTTTTTTCTTTTAATCAAAAGTGCTTAGGTTTAAAATGATAGCAATGAGAAATGGTTGGTGCTTATACTAGGATAACCCTGCAGAATAAACACAATATCGTCATTCGGTGAGATTGCTGAAAGCCTATTATCTCCTCTTTTTCTTTTCTTTTTCTCTTCCTATTTTGAGACGACTTAACTTTGATCTAAGTGGTGTAGATATTATATTCTATATAGGCGACGGTTGTCACTTACCGTGAGTTGATCCAATTGCTCGTATGCTAAACCCAAAATATAAGAAATAAATCCTGCAACCACTATTTACCACTCTACCAGAATTATGAATACAGCAAAACAAAGCCCGATATCCCTTTCCTCTTTCCATCCTCTTTCCTTCCTACTTCCCCTCCCGAATTGATGGGCCGGCAACACACCTAAGATTCAA
Organism: Hyles lineata; assembly: GCA_030180105.1. Lineage (NCBI taxonomy): Eukaryota > Metazoa > Arthropoda > Insecta > Lepidoptera > Sphingidae > Hyles > Hyles lineata. Next base: position 3,967,553 of record JARJEE010000023.1, read on the forward strand.
CCGTTATGGTTGTTCTCGGGCGCCAGAGATCACTTACCATCAGGTGAACTGTATACCACAGAGTACATTTTATATACTCTGTATGCTCATTTGTCGAACCTATGCAATAAAAAACAAAGTATATCAGAGAGATTAACAACTACATTCCTTATAGTACTAAATGTTCTTACCCAGCGCCCAGTTCAGTAAACAGCCATTCAACAACTATCAAGTCAAACTCCTGATCCATATCGTTCAGGAGTTTCTGGACATTATCATTTTGGAAAGTTAGCACTTGCATGTCGTTCATCATGTTCATTATAAAGTCGTGTTCGTGTATGGCAATCTCTTTGTCCATTATTTTTGTTATGCTGAATGTCTCCTCTGTAAATTGAAAAAGATTAAATAAAAAATTACCCTTTGCTCTCAAAACCACGTTGTGTTATTTGAATATACTTTTTTTTTTTACTAGGGCAAAAACTAATTATGGTCCTCTTCCCGCAGCCCCGGGGAGAGGCGCAGGAAGGATGTGTCGGGGTCACCGGCCTTCTAGCCCGGCGCTTGGATGTTAATACCAAGCTGGGTCCCTAACGCTGATATCCTACGCCGGTATACCGACCAAAACCCCTCGATGGCCCTCTTCGTACATACTAGGATGACTGCGGTCTCTGCTAGCGTTGTTCGCCCGGTACTATTCCGCAGTCATCCTTTGCAGATCGGACACCTATAGCCACCCTCTCTCTATAATCATTACCCCCATTCGGGCGTTCATTTCGAGACTACTTTTTGGTGTGGGTGCCCCCCTAAAGCACCCAGTAATCCCAGTGGTCCTATTTAGTCGCCTTTTACGACAGGCAGGGAATATCGTGGTGAAATTCTTTTCGCCCCCTTGCCACAGGGCAGGTTATTTGGATATCCAAGAGTGAACACTGCGAAAAAAAGTGCGGTACCTTTCTGCAATTTCTATTGCTGTCTCTCTCTCCTACGCTTATATACTACCTTCCATCTCACTTAACTGATTTAACGCGTCTAATACGCGCGCATAGATTCTGAATTCTATAATAAATCCGCTCTAATACAATACTACTACTACTACAATGGAGCGAATACCTCAGGCGAATACAATTGGTTTTATTTACAGGTCTTTTCGTTACCGCAATAACCCGAAAATATTTCAAAAAGTTTCGTTTTAAAATTTTCGGATATTTTATAAAGATTTAAACAATATTTGTGAAAAATATTTTTCTTATTTAAAACTTTATTGTACCTATACCAATGAAAAAAAATTTAAAACATAATAATATAGAAGTGTACAATGTCGATCTTCCAGACAACCAACAATAGGATGGACAAGAGAAGAAGACATTAAGGGGTACCACGAAAATATTTTATACTTACTCGCCAAATATTCGAAATTACTGCTAACGTCTATCTGATGCAACTTCGGATTTGTAGTTTTCTCTATAATCGGAGTGATGTAGGTGACCTGCGGTAATAAATTCGCAATTTAATATTTAAAATATATTGCCACTTTTTACTCAAGGCGTAATGCATTAATTCTTTAATTTACCGATAGATGGCGTAAAATATTTATGTTTTAGCCTACAGCTCTATTGAGTACTAGACTCCTCTACAATGGAGTTTGATTGAGAGATTTCATCTGCTAAGGCACTTGACATATAGCACTTAAAATGGATTTGTATTGTTTTCACTTATGCATAAATATCACACATGAACAAACAAAATGAAAACTGTCCAGCCCTAGTGGTATATTCTTTGACCTATAGTAGACGGTCATAATGTTTATGAATTATTTATTTCGCATTTATGAAATTTATAAACACAATACCCTTATTCATAAGGACATAACTCAATTTTTGAAATGCATTAATGAATACATAATTGAATCGAATAATGAGGATTTGGCACTATTTCTATCTCTCAGCCACTTGTCCTTGCTTTTACCGCACCCTTTCCCTGCGACACACGTCGTCACAGTCGTCATAAAAAAAGTAGCTGTTTAAAAACTTAGATATTTTTTCTTATTGCAATGAATGGCAAGATGAGCATGCCGTTCGCCTGATGGTAAGCGATACGACCGCTCATGGACAGTAGCAAAACCAAACAACACCTTGAATTACAAAGCAATGCTTGGAATTTCACTGCGCCCGCCATCCTGAGACATAGAAGTCTCAATATTTCCAGTAGTTACTCTGGCTACAATGCCCTTCAAACCGAAAGACGTCAATGTATTTACAGTGCCGTTTGGCATGAGAAATAGACATTGCGGTGGTACCTACCCAGATGGCCTTTCACATATGAAACACCTACCACCACTTTTTGTAAATTGTATTTTTTTATTTTTGCAACTCAAAAGGTTGCCGACCACTGACCTACATATTTTAATATTCATAAGGCCGAAGGAAGAGAGTGATAAAAAAAGAAATCTTAGCGTTGTAATAAAAGCGATAAACAACCCACATGACTGAGTTGTCTATACCAAAAGTAGCCAATTTATAAAAAATAGTAAACTCACCTCATGTCCAGCATTCAGCAGATGCTTCACCACTCCATAACCAAGGATGCTGTGACTCCTGCCGGGTAGGGGAAACGACACCAATATCTTGTAGGCATCGCTTATTTGAGACAAAGCAAGGATACTTAGCAAAACATACGTTGATTTTGACATTTTCTGAAAATAAATGTTTAAGTGTATCATATATATGTAGTTTTTACCTTATGAGCTTCGTAGAAAGTACGCTGTGAACCGTGAGGTCTTAGGTATAATTCTGCGATCAGGAAAATGTATGCAGGACATGAATAGACTGATACAAAAATATATTTTACTAGCAGCCCGGCCCAGCTTCGCCCGGGTACAGATACATATTCCAGTCTATATTTTATTTAAACTCAATTCATGACTGCCGTTCTCTATACTGCTTAACCAATCCCGTACTTTATTCTTCTGTCCCATTTTATCTATCTTGTATTATATTATTAAACTGTTACTATTCCGATGGCATTCATTGAAATCAAAATATGTAAGGACAAAGTACACATCGGATTATATCTACTACCAAAATGCTGAATAATGCTTACAATGCGCTTAAAAGGGCGAAATATGAATACGGCTTATTATTTGAACGTACATTTATATTGACAATCCCTGCACTATGTATACTTTACTCGTGGTAAGACTCTCATATGTGAGAGGCCAAAATGGATTGAAAATAGTCTCGGTATAAATATCTAAATATTTTTTGTCTTCATCCCTATTATTAATTAACCTAAGTAGCCCGAGGTAGTGTTTTTTTTTTATTTTATTTTCTTTATTTGGGACAAAAAAACATCATTACAATAAAATATATGCTAATAGTGTACATGTTAAAAATATAAGTTAAAGTAACAACCACGACATTTTCCACGTATTAATTAAATGAATAATTACATTGCTGTGTCTGTTATGTAATTACCGGAAAAATATTTTTTTAGGAACTAAACCAAAATGAAAAAATATATTACTGAGCTTTATTGGAGCTTGTATATTGTTAAATTTATTTAGTCATTGTATATCCTTGAATAATTTTCTAATATAGTACATAAACATCGGTATTGTAAAGTTCAAATTCACAGTAGGTATTAAATGTAATTTCTGAAGATAAAATCAATATTTATACTCATAAATGATAAAGTTAGTCATATTGATTCGTTAACGAGACGTCCAGTTTATTTTTATTTGTCCCTGAGTTTCGTTTTAACCAATACAGGTAAAAGGAAGTAAAATTTCAAATTGAAAAATATCGGATAATTATCCGGATTTTTTTTCCAAATAATTTCCTAAATTAAAATTATTATAAAAATTTTCATGACCTAACTGTAACTCAAGGTATATTAGCAATTTTATTCATGTTTGTGTCTACAATCATAAATAACATAGGTATTTTATCAAATTACTATCTCAGATAATGACAATTAGGTGTGGGATTAGACATTAATGAAGTCACATCTATTTTATTTTTTATCCTTGACTTCAATCAGCAAATAAATAACGCAATTAATGCCAGGTATATAAAATTTATATAATCATAACAATAAAAATAAAATGATCGTCTTAATAATCGAACAAATAAAATTGTCTTGCATTACCTTAAACATGTCAAAAACTTTTTATTACTTTAATAGAGACGAGAAATTTAAAAAAAGAACTTAATTTGTAAACTGGAAAGAAAACCGTGAAATAGAATAATTGAAATGATAATAGGTTCCAAGGAGTTTTCAAAATAGCTACAAAAAATACAAACCTTTGTAATCAACACAACAAATTAAAATATAATTTTATAAAACGAAAAAACATGTTTAGGCACCGCGCACTTCGACAATACTGAAATAACACTTCACAGTGCACACTTTTTGAAGTGAAACTTCTTTATCGGCGTTAGAAAAAAATTACCGTCACATTTTTCGGTTACGCGTCACATTTTTCCGTTACACGCCATCTTTTTCTTGCGCCTACCACGGTCGATCCGAACGAAGAGTACCTTTTCCATCGAAGTTGGGATAGCATGTCGTTTAAGCGGACTTACCAGATCCCACCACCAGATTTGCCGGTTTTCTGTTTCACCCTTAATTATTTTACACGTTTTCTCGTAGGCTACTTTTCCAAAGTTTCACTTCGGCCTTTTATGAATTGCACACACACACTTTGATATTGCTGTGAGAGAGCGGGATTTTCTGCTACAAGCATATCTAATGCTTACTAGAAGGTCCCAACCTTCCTTTGCATTTTGTATTTTGTGTAACGAAATAAACATTTTTTCATTTTCATTTTTCACTTTTTTAAAATTGTATTTTTTTTTTTATTGCTGTGAATGGCGAGACGAGCATGCCGTTCGCCTGATGGTAAGCGATACGACCGCTCATGAACAGTAGAAAAACCAAACAACACCTTGAATTACAAAGCAATGCTTGGCATTCCACTGCGCTCGCCATCCTGAGACATAAGATGTCAAGTCTCAATATGTCCAGTAGTTACTCTGGCTACAATGCCCTTCAACCCGAAACACAACAGTGCGTTTACACTGCTGTTTGACAGGAGAAATAGACACTGCGGTGGTACCCACCCAGATGGCCTCTCACATATGAGAGTACCTACCACCAGTGAATACTTTAATAACACCTTTTCTGTGACGGCTGCGTGGAATTTGAAGCTTGTAGTCTAGCAGTACTTGCTTTATGTCATGCTCTGTCGGCAGGTGTTTCTTGTCACAGAATTACACCAAATAAAAAATCCGTCGTCATAATTAAACCAAATCCGCGATAAAATCCGTAAAAAATATTTTTATTTCAGTGTAACATTCATGTAAATCTAAGAAATCTTTATTCAAAAATTTAGGCAAAGAGTGAATGGGGAAAATAAAGATTTTGAAAAAGCGTCACCAAAAAGAGACAAACCTATTTATAAATAGGATTTAGCCTACGCTAGAATGAGATATAATACAAGTACGAGTACATGTGTTACCTATAATCATCGTCTCCTCTTTCTTTCATTATTCCCAATCTTTCAAGATTCTGACACCAATCGGACCAATTACTAAAACGTTCAAAAAGCAGCCAAAATATTCAATTCTGACAATTAATGATATGAAAGAGACTTGTACGCTCAGACGTGATGTTTTACACAAAATTGGTGTGGCACAGAGAGCTATGGAGCGATCTATTCTCGTCAATTAAACTGCAAGATCTATTCCCAAATGTCAAAATCGGATGTTGAAAGAAAGTTCGGGATGTCGCTCAGTTAGCCATGGGACTTAAATGGAGTTGGGCTAGGCACGTGGCTAGACGCACTGAAGGCTGGTGATGTAAGACGCTAACAGAATGGTGGTGAAAACTGGGTAAACACAGCGTCGATGACATTGTCAAAGTCGCGGGCTGAACCTGGATGCGACTGACAAGAGACAGAGAAAAGTGGCATAATATGAAATAGGCCTATGCCCAGCAATGGGACCCTACAGGCTGTGGATGATTATTTTATTGAATTTAGAATATCGGACAAATGTTTTCTCAGATATCAATCGAATCAATAACTAAAAAGTTCAAAATGGCGACCAAAATTGTATTCGAAGCTGATAGAAGTGAGGTTCGCTACCAACTAGATAATTATGCAATCGCTCTATCAACCCATAGTAAATAGTAAACATTTATGATAACTAAAATCGTACTACACAGGTAGCTGTTATTACAATACTTCGTCGAGTAACTGCATATTATTTCCAAGGTGCTTAAAGAAAAATCTAGGCACATTTTATAATTATATATTTAGCTCTAGTTGAAGTAGCTATAAATTTTATACACACATATTTTTATGGGTCTTTTTTTTCGAAATATCTTATGAAACTAAAACATGAACTAACGAAATGCTCAAGCGGGAAAACAAGAGCTGAAGTGGAAAATATGTAATTAAAATTATCATATTATATCTAACTAGAGAACATACTTAAAAAAGTCAAATAATTTAATAGACACACCCATAGGCACACACACTAACAGACAAACACGCACCCACGCAAGCATGCACGCACACACGCCCTAGGGTAAGCTCAGGAATGCTCGGGAACTTTTGTCTATGGCCGAGACGGGAAAAACAACGCCAATGTCTCGAGAACTCGAGAAATCAATTCCGGGCGCTAGGTAACTAAAAATATAATACGTAGCTAGCCTTGAGTATAGTATCGCTGTCATGATTTGTCCATCTTTCATTCTGTTAATTCTTTTTCAGGTTAAAATAAATTGTAATAGTAATGTAATTGACAGCCAAAGTGGCGCAATTGCTTCGAAGTCAACTGTGAAAAGATAGGCCGCAGGTTCGATTCACGCATCTGGGCAAATGTTTTCGTGATTTACAGGTATTTGTTTCGAGTCTGGGTGTTTGTGAGCCTTAAAAGTCTCTCGTAGTGTCGAAAACCCACTATAACAACTTTACTGTAAGGTAATTGTGTCTTTTAGCTCGGTGTATTTAGTCAATTTATCTGCTATTGTTGTCTGTAAGTTGTGTGTGTTTGAAACAGCTTATTATTATAAATTAATATTTTTGTCAAATAATTGTTAATTGTACCTACTCACTGTTTATTGACATGACATTATTGACTTATCCTTCTTATGTTATTGACTTTGAATGATAAACATTTGACAAACATATATGTATATAACAAAGTGTTTGTTTGTTTGGACGCGATAATCTTTGCAACTATCAGAATTAAGCAAATTAGTTTTCCTTTCTTAAGGTGTTAACTGCGTATGTGGAGCAGTTGTATTCTGGTACGATTACAAAGCTGAGGTCTAGGGTCAGAATCCCGGGTCGGGCAAAGTGATATTGGATTTTTCTAAACATTAACACAAGGCGAAAAATCGCTATCCTAGTAGCACCTCTGCCTACCCCTTCTGGCAATAAGGCTTGAGTTTATGCATGTATAATGTTAAGGTATTTACATCAGGCTAAGACCCTTAAGAAAGTACACCATAGTAAAAATGATTCTAGTCGGATTTAGTGAAGAGAAGTGAAGTAATTTGATCCAGGCAAAGTGGGGTCAGACCAGTAGTTATTCCACATGAAGACATTATATCAAACATTATTAGTTTAATAAATTACTTGAGTAGTTAAAATTGAGAACAGTACGGTTCTCGAAACCCCGAATAAGCATTTTAGTTTCCTTCAAGCTCTATTTGAAAGGAAGATTTACTTGGGTTGAAGAAAGCACCCAAAAAAATAAGAAGTCTAACATGATTGTCTATGGCTGTCACAAAAACAGCCTCCATAGATACCCGCAATGAAATAATAATATGTATGAGCTACACAAGAACCTATTATTTCTGCTCTGGGTGTTTGTGAGTTCAAAAGACCGTAGTTTATCCTACCCACGACACAAGACTGAATTAATCTGAATAGGGGCCCTACTATATTCATCCGAAACGAACTTCGAAACTTCGGATGATCGGAGTTTATATACGATACGAATGTACCTACATATTCTTATGGTCGTTATTGACTTATGGTCTCGTAACCATAGACTTACGCTTACGATGTACGTTACACAAATTTTAACTTTTACAGCGTAGATACATTCGTATCGTACAAAAACTTCGATCGTCCGAAGTTTCGAACTTCGTTTCGGATGAATATAGTAGGGCCCTAGATCAGTAATATGTATGTGAATATTTGATGTTTTATTAACTTACCTGATTGCCGTCATATACCATATATTAATTTCTTTATTATTTATTTTATCCAGCTATTTTAAGTCGACGAAAACACCCACTAGAATCACTGCAAAACGTAAACTGACGTGACAAAATTGTAAAAATAACGAAATTGATTTCTAATTAATAACTCATAATTACCTTACCGCAACTTTAATGTCATATTTAATTTAAATGTGTTTATAAAGTTGAAAATGGCAAAAACATCTTTGTGGTAAACGAGTTCTATTTTAAAAATAAATTGTATTTTGATGGTAATGGAAAACGTCGTAAGGAAACCTCTATGCCAGAGATCTGTTCTAAAGGACTCTATGAATGCGAGTATCCTATGAACTTATAGTAAGTCAGAGTGTAAGAAAGCCTAAAAGGCCTAATACATAACGGACCATTTACTTTTTGTGCCAGAGCGGGACATCTGTGGAATTAAATAATAATAAAAAGTTTTTGGTGTTTTACAAGTTTTTAATAAAGAAGATTGAATTACAAAAAATAATCAAAGCACTAAAGACAAAATAGTTACTTAGGCACGATTTATAAGCCCCAGTAGTGGCGTGACTTCCAGGCAGACACATAACGTACTCAATAATTGTGGAAAAGTTTTTTAAATCAAGATTGTTTTTTACGAAAGTGCTGGAATAATTTGACCCAACCGTTTTCAGTAATAGTTCGATAAGGCATTTCGAGCGGAAAATACTTTTTGATCTATGACTATTTGACTATGTAGGCCTTGCTGGGGACACCAGGACAGACTTCCTGAAAGCGGGACTGTCCCGCCTAAATTGGGACGTATGGTCACGTTACTAATACACATCAAACGCAGAGAAGGTTTGAACCAAACAGCGGGAATTTAAGCAGGAATTTACAGGCTTTACTAATCTTCCGAATGCTCTATTTGGAAGACCCTGCATTTACCAGCAAGTACAGTGTAGTTGCTGAACTAGCACAAAAAAACTAATAAAGTGCACACACATTTTTTTAAATTAGTATTGCAAGGAATGACGAAACGAATAGCATATTCGCCTGATGATAAGCGATACGATCATTCATGGACAGTAGCAAAAACAAACAACACGATGAATTACAAAGCAATGCTAGGCATACTACTGCGCTCGCCATCTTGAGACATAAGATGTTAACTCATATAAGATTTCTCAAACTATAAATCTCATACAAATTTTATTACCCAGTTTTTTATTAGTTCAAGAACCTCTTATTTTACGGTCATAACCTGCTCGCACAAAATAATATTATTGTTTGGATGACAATGACCTCCACTGAATCCTTCTCTTTTCTTTTTCTTCTTTCTTCTTCAGCCATAGGAAGTCCACTGCTGAACATAGGCCTGCTCCAAGGATCTCCACATAGACCTAGACCTATAGATATTGGAAGCGACCCGCATCCAACGACTTCCTGCAACGTTAACCAGGACATCCGTCCACCTTGTAGATGGTTGTCCGACACTTCGCTTGCCTGTGCGTAGCCTCCACTCCTCAGACTTTCGGCCCCAACGGCCACCGGTTCTTCGCACTATGTGCCCGGCCCACAGTCACTGCAAGTTGCTAATCCATTGAGCTACGTTTTCAACTTTGTTCTCTTACGGATCTCCTCACTCCTGATTAAATCTTATAGAGAAACAGAGCACAGCCCTCTCCATGGCATGTTCATTGACATTGAGGGTTCGTATGAGGCTCATAGAGACGCCACGTTTCGGTACCTCTCACGCTCACTGTAATTAATAATAATAGCATATTAATAATTGAAAATCATTAGAGGTTTCCCTCATACCGGTGTTCATTTGTGTAATTATAATGATCATTAAAATTACTAATACCTGTATCGATATTTCATATTAGTCGGCCCTTAATTTTGATAGTCATTAAATCGTCATTTTAGATGCTCCTCACTGAGTTATTAGCAAATTATTTGTGTATCTGAATTGAGTATGTGGCCAAGAAAAGTGTGGAATACATATATACATAATCTCACGCTTTTTTCCCAAAAAGTGCAGGGGTACTAACAGAACCCGCGTGTCGCCTTGTTTGTTCCGTCCCATAATATGACAGGGGGCTCGCCGATCGATATCTGTAATCTGTCTGTAATAGTCCATATACGTCTCACTGCAGGGCATGGGCCTCCTCTACAATCGAGAATACGATTGAGAGTGGTTAGGCGATATAGCCGATCGCCATATCGGGCATAAATTCCTAAGTCCGAGCTTATAATGAATACAAAATCCAACATCACTTTGCCTCGCCCTAGATTAAAACCCGAAACCTCAGCTTTGCAATCAAATCAGCATGCAATATATATTGTCTTTTGCTAGAGTTGCCTATATATTATGCGTTGACAATAAAATAAATAATTAGTAGATATAAATAATTGTATTCCATAGTTATTTAAAAATGCATTCGTTTCGTTATATATTCGCAAAGATAAGTTTAATCTTGCGTTTTTTGGGTAGTACAAATATTTTTTTCAAGTCAGTTGTGACATCGGAGTCTCTCGTAATTTCTGATACTCACGACACCATACTTGTTCTTAGTGTCGTAATTAGACTGTGTTTGTGATTGGGTTTTTTAATTAGACAGCTGCATTTAAAACTATAATGTGGGTCGAATCAGAGCACTTCAAGCTGTCACACCTAATGACCAAAATTGATGGAGCGCAGTTTCATTAAAATTATCTAAATCCGCAGAAAATTATCTCGAGTGGCTCAGGTTTAACGCGAATGGCTTTACCATTATTAAAATACCTTGTTACAGTTCCTGCATATACTTTATTAAACATACTTACATACACTCACTTTTTACCAGAAGGGGTAAGAAGAGGCGCAACCAGGACACCCATGTTTCGCCGTGTATTTTCCATCCCACGATGTGATAGGGGGCGAGCCTACCGCCGTATCGGGCACCAGCAAAACCACATTTCATTTCAGTCTCAACTAGACAAAATATCTAATACATAAATTTTACAATTAAATACGTGGGACTTGCGAAGCCCCAATGCTCGATGTCATTAAAATCCGTGCCATTGCTGAGCCTGGTTCATAAGAGTTACCTACAGTTGCGGGTGTGAAAGCGGGACAGTCTTGGCAGTTTCACATTTTCTCATCTCTCGATAGATATAATCACAGGATATAATATTAAAAGTATACGTACATTTAAATTATATTTTAAATCGGATTACATTTTTTTGCTAAGCTAATGTCTACTACACTCTTCACACATAAATTACCTTTTGAAACTACAGCGATGTGCAATAAAAACGATATTTTTGGAAATATATACCCTACAAAAACATAAATTATCAGAAAGCCGGTAGAATGTTTTATACTCTGAGGTTTTATATGATAACAAATAGATCGGCTTTGGACAGAATGTAGCGCAAATGTCAATTTGATAATAATTGTGACGAATAGCGAATAGCGATATATCCGCGATCCATGTTGAATGTCAAAATATTGCTGGATTTAGCGTTAATATCTTGGAGATCATTTTTTCTTTTTATAGTCGTATTTATTTATTTATTCTTAACTGCACATAAAGAGGAAAAACATTTAATAATATTACAAATAATAAAAAGTACAGATGGCGGTTTTATCGCTCTAGGCGATTTCTTACAGACAACCTTTGGATGGATGGATGTCGTATAGGGATTTAATAGTTTACATAACCAGTTATATAAAAGCTTCTAAAAATGGATAGATATTTTGGCAAAATTATGGCTATAAACATTAAAATGATCGATAATCACCTAAGATTACATATGAAACTTGAAAAAGTCAGAAAGATACATTTAGGGCTCGAATCTTCGTGCTACTTGTACAACTAATAACTCGCTTTTAATTAGGTACTCAATTATTTGTTTTTTATCAAACATTTGATGTATATTTGTGGCGCCAAAAATTATCAAAAGTCCTGCAATCCTACGTATTATTATTTCTATAATTAAATATCTGTTATAATCCAATGTTTAATAAAGCATATCTCAAGTGGAAAGAGACACGATAATAAAATACGAATCCCATATTAATTTCCCAATTCAGTTATAAAAGCAAGGACGAGCAAGGAGAAAATTCATTCGTAGGACCAAAATTCCGGCGGACATTTTCATTTGTGAATACACACCATGAAGGCTTTTATCCTGTGCTGTGTTATTTCAGTAGCTTATTGTTACGTTCCTCATCCGATTGCTTATGGTAAGTTTTTTATTGCTTTCTCATAATTGCAAAATATACAGCATGTACCTTTTAGTCCGATTACCTATTTTGTACCTATTTTATACTTACATGTAACCATTAAAAATATGCGCATAAAATAATACTAATAAATAAAGAGTAATACTATATTATTTTTCTCCTTAAAGTCTCTTTAACTATTAAAAATATGCGCATAAAATAATACTGATAAATGATAGAGTAATACTAAATTATTTTTCTCCAGAAAGACTCCTTACGTGTGGATACCCCTGCTACCTTCTTGTAGCGACCTTTTAGCGTAGACTGCGGGCAAAGCGGGATGTCCGGAGTTGAGCTTTATCGGCGCATACGTGACAAAATAAAATAGAGGGACGGGACTTGGGCGCCGGGTGCTTTTTCAAGAAAGAATCATGTTGTTATAGGTTTTGCCGCGCGCAACGCGATTACCCACTTTATCGTTTTCAAACTCAGTGTCCGAAAATAATGTTTACAATGGAAATTCCCATAAGGAAATAAGGTCATATAATAAATATATATTTGAGATGGGGATCGAATATTGAGTGGCCTCCTTAAATAGGTAATTTGACTAACCTAACGCGCTGTATTAGATAAAGACTTGTACGGTGTCGACAATTTTATTTACATAAAGACTGAATAAGACAAATGAAGGTATAAGTCATCTATTTTCAATAGGAGAGTGGCGATAGGAACTAAAAATAAAATTAAAAAAATAAATATCTATTTAACGCATTGTTTGAGATGTTTTCTTAAAATAAAAAATAAGCATTTATACTAATAATCTAATAGTATTAACATGTAGAATATAATAAAATGTGAAAGGAGAAAATCTGTTGCTAATATTTTGACAACAGCTTGGCAAAAATGCACTCGGACGCCAAGAGACCAGAGACGATCTCTACGCACCTCCGATTTTTCAGTTATATGTCTATTCCAAGCCCACATCTGTAATGTTTACAATCGAGTCTACGATTGAGAATGGGTAAACCGTATAGTCCATGTCTAACTCCACGCGTTCTTATTTCCCTTTGTAGCACCCATTTCTGACATTGATCTTTTTTCCAGTTACTTTAATCATATACATTAATTTATTTATTCCGTGTTTTTTTATCGCATTATTGGTTCAGTGGTAGCAAGCATAAACTGTTTACCGCTGTACCCTGGTTTCAAAATCCAGGTTGTACAATTCAATTTGTGTAAGATTTTCGGTTTGGTAAATCTCATAAGTTGCTCGGAGGGAATGAAAAACAAAATTTGTATGTCATGGCGATAGATACGGCCGCTAACCATTAGGATATTTTGAAAGACGATTCATTTTGATATCTATGGAGGAACTCAATTAAGCCAGTTCTATACAAAAATGAAACATAATAGAAAACGTGAGTGTAACGTGAAATTTCTGTTAATAAAAAAGGCAATGCGCTAACCAGCACTATACGGGTCGAATAGCTGCTAATATAGTTTTTACATTTTTATCACCAGATGGAAATCGATGCGCCAACATGTGGGACGACGGGTGCATCAACGGACAACTCCCAGGGGCAGGTAAAACAAACGCAAAAACAATTCAATTTTAATAATGACATCGTAAACAGAACAATTATAATTCACATTGAGTTCTTACAAAAAATCCTGTGATTAATTACGTGGCGTCAGATCATTACGGATGTAATACAATATGAAATCGACGAAATTAGTATCGACTGTGAAACCTAATTTTAACGCTCTTTTGTTATCAAACTTGCTCGGGAACGACGCTACAATCCGACTAATTGTTTCATCCTTCTCAAAACGCACTAAATCAGCCACTTCGTTGCCAGCTACATTTCGCAATGCATCCACCATCTCACCAACAGATATACAGATACCAGGTAAGGTCACACAGCGCCACGGACCAAGCGATCCCGTAGGTAAAGTCGCTGCGTGGACTATATTCTTCACCACAGTACTCGGGCTTGACAACCATAACTCCTGTTCAGGTGGCACTGGACAAACCGCTGGTACACCGTTCAAAGGTTCACGAATTACACCACTGGCAAATGACGTCATAGCTCGGTTAGGAGCGCCAGCCCTGACGCTCACAGTTGGAACTCGAAGTATACGCCCATCGACATACCCACGCCTTGAGTAGTCATTAACAAGGAGCTCACTCATAGCCTTTTCAGTGCCGTATGAATTTTGCGGCATCACAGCAGTAAGGTCGTCAACTACTGGTGGAAGATTCCCACCGAATACAGCAACAGCACTTGTGTAAACAAATTTAATTGATGGCGCACGAGCCCTCGCGGCTTCTAAAAGTGCCCGGGTAGCTTCAAAGTTTACCTTCATGCCATATTCAAACTCGACTTCTGCGTGACCGCTGACAACAGCAGCCATGTGGAATATGATGTCAGTATCTTCGGTTATCAGCTGTCCAGCGGTTTCAGGAATAGATAGGTCGACAGCAACCAAACTAACTCGAGGATCATCGCGTGGTGCGGGCAAACCAGACCCAGTCAATACCAACTGGGTCACGGGGAACGGACATTCTGGTCCAAGCAAAAAATCAGCCACGCGTGACCCTAAAAATCCTCTCGCACCAGTCACTACGACTTTCATCTTGAAATTATAACCAGGCGTCCGAGTTGCCGAAACGACGTGTGGTCCGAATTTGGGAGAAACTGCTACTCATAACAATATTAAACGTTGGTGATAAGGTTTTATTATTTAAAAGAAAAATAACATTGATAAATATGTTACATAATGAATGAATGTTTTCTTTTTTTAATCGATTCAAAACAAACAAAATTCTGGCGAAGAGCGATGATAACCTTTGTAACGATGTTCATAACAGAACGCATAATATTGAACTGATATAAGCTATATTTAATGAGTACTTCGTAGTGAATTATTTTAGTAGTTTGTACCATAATAAAAATTGATTAAGAATAAGTAAATATTCCTTACCTTTTGCTTTACTTCTTCCGTTTCTTTCCGTTTTGTCTGATCTTTGGCGTGCTCTATTTTAATTCTTCATGTCGCCCACAAAGTCTTATACTTACTCGCTATACGAAAAACTCACTCAATAAATCTATTATTACTATCTATGATTTGTAGCCTTAACTGGTAGAAACAAAGCAAGAATAAGCCCCAAGAAAAACACCTTACCATAAAGGATCTAAATACAAAGTAATGTCTTGGACTTGCTGTATACAGCATCTGCCAGCGACCTTTCACAAATCGACACTCCACCTAGGTGGAGGGTGCCATACACTACGCTTGCCAAGACGAGGCCACCACTCAGGAACATATTTACCCCAGCGGGTTTCGATTCTTCGACAGATGAGGCCAGCTAACGGCCACTTCAGCTTGCTAATCCTATGAGCTATGTTTACGACTTTGGTTCTCTGTCGGATAAAATCGTTACAGACCCTATTGTTCAGAGAGACTCCGAGTATAGCACGCTCCATAGTTCGCTGGACGCTGAGAGACTTTAAGATGTTATTTTTAAAACCTTTTTAAATGTAGGTGGTGACGATGACTACTTGAATGGTGGTTTTAATCCTGGAAAACGCTGCGTCAATGTGTGGGATGATGGCTGCATTAATGGACAGTTAAACGGAGCAGGTAAGGCAATTTCATTTATTAGTGGCTTTAACTTGTTTTCCGTTAAGGTGTTGTTCAGTATTGCTACAGTCCATGACCGGTCGTATAACTTACCATCAGGTGAATGACATGCTCGTCACGCTATGCATGGAAATAATAAAAATGTTTCTATTATACTAATAAATGTACTAAGAGGGTTTGATATTGCAATGAACCAACATAAAAAGAAATTCCCTTTCGTCTCGCCTGCTAATATTTGTTCTGGGTGGTTTTTAAATACGAATGGACCTTCCAACCTCATCACTAAAAGGCACATGGAACACATACGTCGCCCTATACACATCCGCTTTATGGCACTATCATTTCCAATTGTTTTTACATTTGTAGAAGAGTAAGTGAGATTTTATTTCGTGCATAAAAGGAAACAGTTAATTTATTTCTGAATAATACGAATACTTTTATCACACCTTAATGAAATCTAAATTACAATAATCCTTTACAGCTTAGTAAGTACTAAATGCTTAAAAAAATAAGCACTGATGAATTTAAAAAAAAACAGATCTTGATTTAAAACTTGGTATTCATTGCACGACTGCGTAATTTTGCGAACTGTAAATATATTATTGTGTAGCCCTTGGAAATTCAAATTATGTATTTAAATTGGCAGGAAATGACGACAATTACCTGAACGGTGGATTCAACCCGGGAAAACGCTGTGCCAACATGTGGGACGACGGATGCATCAATGGCCAACTGAACGGCGCTGGTAAATCACATTTCCTATTTCAAACTTCCGGGGAAAACGGCGGGGACTGGTTACTATAGAAATAAAATTGGGGCATGTTTGAGCGAAAAGGGGAGCAATATGTAAACATTTTGCGCTTATACGAGTGTAGATCAAACTTTATAAATTGCAGTCTTATTATATAGGCATATGATGATGTAGTTCTCAAAAAATAGACAGCCCCCGTGGCGCAATTGGCTAGACGTCGGCTTTAAAACGAGAGGCCGCGGGTTCAATCCCCTCACCGAAACAAATATTTGTGGGAACCACAGGTATATATTTCGGGTCTGTGTGTTGTTTTCCACACATCAAGGTATCACAAATTAAGGCGTGCCGTCCTAGTTTAAAGTTTTACAGATTTCCATGAATTTGAATAAAATCTGGCGCCTTAGTAATCACACTCCGATTACCATAGCGATCATACACAAGGCACGCATTGCTAAGATTCACACTAATTATGCGTGCTAGGACTGAACATTATGTGTTTATATATTATTAGAAAACATTTCATTTGTATGACACTATACAATTATTGATCTAAATAAACTACAAAAATAATGAATAGGCCAGCTATTTACTAATATTGTTGTTTCAGGTAATGACGATAATTATTTGAATGGCGGTTTTAATCCCGGAAAACGTTCGCTGCATGATTTCATCAAAAAATTCCACAAGACCCACCCAAAAATTTAAATCAAACCGCAATGAGCCGTCCTATAGATGCTGAATCTTTTTTGTATCTTTTTTTTTCTTTATATTCATGTATAATTTATTTCCTAGTCTCATCACTGTTCAACTTGTAAAATAAAATAACTCTTCGTCGACTTGTTTTTGTTTTTAATTCATCCCATTGGCGTGTTTGAAATTTTCTGTAGCTATGATCTTATCTGAATTTAAAATTTACTGTATCATTATTATGTGCCATCGTAAATCTAGATGACGTAGTAAGCAGTTGTACTATGATATGATCGCAAACTTGAGATCTAGCGTTCGAATCGCGGGTCGGTCAAACTGATGGAACACACTAGGCGAAACGTGGTGCCCTGTTAACATCTATGCCTTCTAGCAGAAAGGCGTGAGTCTATGAATGTTATGTATGTAAATCTTCTTAGTGGGATAAAGTAATAAGTATCAATTCTATCAATTGTACCTTAACAGATACCTAAACCTGTACCTAAATAGACCGAAATATACACTCACAGAATTCCACAACGCCAGGCCGTTAGCAAATAAGGAAAATAAACGCGTCTTTTTGGTTTTATGGCTTCAGTTAGCCAATCAGACTCCAGGATAATATTAATTTTGGAATACATATAAGTCATTTTATATCCCACCAAAAACATCCTGTAAAAAAATTCCAAGTCTCGCAGCTCAGGTTTTCTACTGCAAAAAGTTGTGAGATCCATATATGTAATACCTTCTAGCTTTAACCACAACGAAGTTATAGAGGGTAGAAAATGGTCTGAATTGCTTCGAGAAAAGGATGTTACGACCATAGATTTAGTATAAAACATAGATCGGCAATGTGAAAGAGATAGAATAATTTAACTCATATGTTAAAGCGAGATGCATGATGCGACCATTCGTTTACACAGAAGTAGCCAGCAGTGACCCAGAGTCAAAATATGTCAAACTAAGCGAGCAACAAAATTCGCTTATTTTCATAATTTATTTAATTTTACAGTACTTGGTTATATTTATTAAACGTAGTTTATTATAGTGCATTGTGTAGTGCCAAGGTGTGGTTCATGCAGGCGTAAAAATCCGAAATAATTACAGTTTTCACAGGTACCGGCCACTTTTGCACAATACTTTTTTGTGACGATATTATAGAATTAAAAGGAAATCCGTGTATACATATCGGTAGAAAAGAATATAGTATTTCATTGTATTAATACGCTGAAAGCATCCATTGCGTATAAAAAATAATATCAAATACGTGAATTTATAATAATTTCAACCTAAAGTAGCTAGGGATTGACTGACAGGTTCGATCAATAAAAGGTTGTCGATAAAATAGTCGATGACAACACATGTTTCCCTACATTTTTATGGGGCTATAGTATGTTGTGATAGTGTGCATTTTTCTCTTTCTTCTACCTGGCGTTATCTCGGCCATATTTCCCCGGCCATTATTATAGTATTCATTCTACAATATTACTTATTACTTTACTATTTCTCATTTTTTATATTTGTGGAATATTTATTATAACACTTAATGTGTGTGATTTATGAATTAAGAACCTGTTTCAATCTCTGCCAAGAGGCTGTCAATTTATAATAGTAAAACAAGAACATATTCGATATTATTATAAAATATGCGATACTTCTATGCACAATATCATCATCCAAACCTTGAAGCAACATTATTCATTTATCATAACATTAGGTATAGGTTTAAAATTAATAATTCTCATAGGAAAAACATTAGTTTAGGTGACGAGATCGAGAAAACCTTTGTAGTTTATTAAACTGTCTCTTTCTTCAGTCACAGGAATGCGACTAATGAACATAGGCCTTCCACAAGAATGTCTACATCAGTTTGTTGTAAGCTGCCTGCATCCAACGACTTCCTACAAGCTCCTCCGTACACCTCCAACGCGGCCTAACAGGTGTCCAACACTTCCCAATGTGTTACAAGTCAATTAATTGACTTAAATAAGCATATTTTTTAACTCTAGTATAAATATACTTACGCGAATTTTACTCATTGAAAAAAACTAATAATCATGGATTTTGTTGCAGACTGAGTTCACCCTACGACTACGAAAGCTGTAAAGTAATCGAAACTTCGCGACGGGAAATTAAAAAAATAAACCGAAAACGCTAAAACTTTGTAAATTATAGTTTTATTTAATAAAAGTGTTTTTTGTTCTCAGTTTAATTAGATGTCTGTACTAAAGACTCATACAAAATATCTCAAACAAAATGTTTTCCAAATAATATGACAATTTATCTTTATTTATTTGTGTGTTTATCAATCTGTATTGAAATAAACACATCAATAAGTTTCTGTTAATATATAATAAAATGGCGCATATATCCATAACATTTTATTTCACAACTACAGGCCGACAGCTATATCGATATCGATATGATACTATCGAAAGTGCATGGTACACCACTATATGTCAAGCACACATGTATACTTCACGCACACAATCGTAACTCAGTTTTGGTCGCGCTGAAAATGACACATTGCCGATCCATAGATAATACACTTATACTAGAGATAGATGCGCCACTCAAGTTTTAAAATTGATTTACGCGATTGTACCCAAAATAAGAGATGGCGCTGCAAGTATTACATTCTACTTCCTAGATGGTGCTTGTATCTTAGTAGGTTTATATTTAGGACACCAATTTTATTCAAATAAAACTCCCGATTTACTTTTTTCGTTTATTGTGAGTTTTATAATAATTCAATGCTTGTATTTTTGTCTTATCACTATTACATATATTCGATTTGCCTTTTAGTAGTCTGTTGACGTTAGTGCACCAGCTATTTATTATAATATTTATTGTATTATCCAGTACTATATTTATAACTTCTGTTCTATGCGAAGTACAGGAGAACAATGCACACATATTACAAAATATATTTGATATTTGTTTTATAATGAACTTCAGATTTTTTTCATGTGGTTCCTCGTTTAATTTTGCTTGAATTATCATGCAAGCCTCATCTACAAACTCGCACAACGCCTCCGATGGATAATTTAGTGATTTTTTTGTATAGTCTCTTAGTAAAATATAATCTTTATTACTCGGAGGTGTTGTGCTTACTAAATTCATCCTACAAGCGTGGCATTTTTTAGACATTTTCTGCAAAGTTTTTTTTATTATATATCCTGCAACATATCTTTTTGCTTCTTTAGTTATAGTGTTTGAGGTTGTGTCTGAGGTTTGCATGAAACGATTTAATACGGAATCCACATTAATATTATCTGAAGGTTTTTCCCTTTCATTTTTTTTAAATTTGAGTAAGCTTTTTAACGATTTTAATGATTTGTTGTTATCTTGCTCGCAGTTCGCCCCAACTGAGTGAGGTGAAGTTAAATTATTTATCAATAAAGTTTTAAAAGCTGCTGTGAACTGCGAGCAAGTTGGTGAAGTGTTACGTACCCCATTACTTCGTATGTTACAGAAGAAATTTTCCAATGGATCCTGGTTTATATTTCTCGTCAACAGACTACTTACTTTGTGTTGTTTATTTAAATATAAAAACATTTCTTTATAGACATTAATGTTGGAAATAAAATTTTTAATCGATGGCACTTGTTCGAATTTTATCGAAGTTGTGCCATCGCTTAATTTTTTGTGCACTTTAAATTGCATAGACCTTATGATTGGCAGTACTTCTTCCCATAATTTAAAATGTGGTGAATTTCTTTTCAATGCGCTCTTGTAGATCTTTTCGTGATTTTCATAACTGTGGCCATTAAAAGAATCAAAAAGCTTGTCTACAAGCAGCAACAAATCAGCTGTTCCAAGACATTCCTTGGGAAGGATATCGTGAGCTGAAAGAAAGACAACAATTATTACAG
This sequence comes from Hyles lineata, assembly GCA_030180105.1. Classification (NCBI taxonomy): domain Eukaryota; kingdom Metazoa; phylum Arthropoda; class Insecta; order Lepidoptera; family Sphingidae; genus Hyles; species Hyles lineata. Next base: position 3,988,917 of record JARJEE010000023.1, read on the forward strand.
ATGGCAAAAGACCTGTGTGTGTGTGTGTGTGTGTGTGTGAGAGAGAGAGAGAGAGAGAGAGGGTGTGTGCGGGTGCAATTCAACAAGACAAAATTACAACCTTAAAAATAATCTTATAAGGAAAGTATCAAAATTACTCGGATATAAATAATTTTAAAAACTTAATAATTTTATAACTTAATTATAACGTGTCATCTAATTTATAAATTATTGTCATCGGTACTTGATAAATATCTGGAACGTCAAAATGACTCGTAATTCTGGAATTACGAGTCAATTTGACGTTTTGAAATTCTCGAAAATAAGACTTGTAAGATTACGTTACATATAAAGGCGAAGATAAATGGGCGTTGGTTATAAAGTTTATTCGTTTCCAAATATTTTTATCAAATTTAAAAAAAGTTAATTCAATGTAACACATTCAAAATATTGCATAATTAAGATATTTTAAAATTTGATCTATTTGACTACTTTTTCCAGGTGGCTTATGTATTGTCGCTTTTTCGTATCATCAAACTTAGAATCACACTGGTATTAGAGATATTTGACTTTAAAATTAAGTCTACTTATTTAGGTCTTTGAAAGTAAAGAACCAACTATTTTTTTTCTTGCTATGAACAAATATCTTGACACCTACGCTAAATAAAGGTAAAAATACTTACATGCCAAATATCTCATTGCAGCGGATACTCTCTGACTGAAGACTTGGGCTGCATATTTGACCTTCATTTTAGGTATTTTTTCTTTGACGACATGACTCGTTGTTAATTTATTAATTAGCCTAATATCGTCTTCCCCAGGATCAGCTTCCAGCAGCATTTCCAAATGCTCCCATTTTGCGAATTTAACGACTCCATTTTCAATGTATCGTAAATCTTTAGTAAGAAGATTATTCCTTAAACCCTTCAAGAGATGTGGGGGGTCAAATACTGGAAATATTTTCCTTCCATTGCACTCAAAGGCTAAACTTTTGACCTCCTTGCCTTCTGTTAAATATTTTCTTTTGGTGTCATTTAAAAGGCTTTTTATAACCTTCATGTTTATTGGTGATTGGTCACATACAGTGGCAATTACGATTAAACCTGTGCTTTCTACAGCTTTTAGTGCGTCTACAAGAAGGTTTTTTAGTTCTGCACTTTTAGTTGCACTCTGGCAGAATGTGAAGCCAATAGGTTGTTTGTACTTCCCCTTTAAACCCTTAATCATAAAAACAAGTGCGTGATCAGCAATCTTAGGTGTTTTTTGCAGACCGAAATCCTCAAAACCAATGATTTCATCCGATGTTTTGTTATAATATAAGCCAGGACTCAAGGCTACTTCGTCAAATATGAGTGTGCATAATTTTTTTTCAAATGGTAATTTTTTAACAGCTTTTCTGAGGTGTTTAATGACAACATCATTAATGCCCGGCACAATTTTAACTTTACTTAAAATTGTCTGGATCGTCCGTTTTGAAGGTAATTCAAACAGGTTTTGTAATAATTTGTAGGCCTTTTGGCTTTGCTTGAATATTGTCAGGCACAAAATCTTTTCTTTATTGGTAAATCGTCGTCCTCTTGATTTTGTTGATATATTTCTTAGTTGCATACCAGTAAATATTGCAGCAGGCTCGGGTAATTTTTCAGCAGCTCTTAAAAATGCTTTGTTTTGTGATATTTTTGCAGCTTGTCGAACTTTTTGATGAAGGTTCTTGCATTTTTCTCTTAACTTTAAAAGTTTGACCTTTAATTGTGTATTTTGATTAAATATTTTTTTGTTCATCACATGTATATTTCTACAGCCTGAAAAAGTATCAACAATTAGCGCATATCTTATATTAATAGTTTCGCTTTATAAAATGTAAGTACCATATTACTTTTGCAGATAATAAATTTTATTTTTTTTAAACATCACTGTGTTAGAGTGGTAAGTACATAGATTTTGCTAATATAATAATTTCAACCCTTAAGTACTGTTACCTCTTTGTAATTAAGGAATGGGTGTACATTACTTTTTAAGAAAACTAACTACTTATAAATTATTTAATCAAACCCAAAAAAAAATCCATCATCACTTTGCAACTAACAATGTAGTATAACTGCGTCATCGAGGTAATTGATAAGTAATACTTCTAGATCCAGTTAATATTTCAGCTAAGAACAAAATATATACTTACTTTTGACTGTAGGTTGTATATGGTGATTTGCTATTGTTGGATTCATACATGGCACGTCTTTTTTAGATGTTGACCCTTGAAAGAAAATATTATGCTGTTAGTATTATACATTTTTGTAGAACAGTAACATTAACGTACACACAACATTGCGAATTCTTAGATTAAATCACAATGTTTAATGCTTAATTTTGCCAACAAATAACTTTAGCTTTTTGCTGCTATTTATGAGCGGCGGAATCGCTAACCACCAGGCAAATGGCATGCTCGTTTCGCAATACGTCGCAAACAAATATGCCCGGTTTTACTTCTTATTTGGATATTAATGTATTTAATATCGGTATCTGTATCAGCCCCATATACGTTCCCTGGTAGAGCATGGGCCTTCTCAACAACCTAGAATACAATTGAGAGTGGTAAGGCCATGTAGCCCATGTCTTTAATGCAAGCAGAGTGCCAAAAATAGTAAAAATCAATGATAAGTTGTGTTGTTGTATCGGACGCGCAACATAAAGAGATTCTTTTTTAATTATTCTAGTATATTATGACAGTCATATGTTTGTATTATGCATTTACGTAAGTAAAATGAACTCTTACTTCATTATAAAATGCTACAACGCTTTCGTTTCAAATTTTATGCATATATGTTAAAACAAGAAATGTGTCGAAGTAATCTAATTCAATAACCAATGCACTTTTTGAGTCATTTGTTTGTTTACACTTTGCCGTAACTTCATCATATAATATACAATCAGCAAAATGAAACAATGCTTTACGAAGTTATAGAAATAAAAATGAGTCGAAGTTATAAGGTTTAATAAACAAAGAAATTTTTGAGTCCATTGTTTATCGTTGTTTCTATTTTTCAGTAATATCATCACATAATATACAATCGGCAAAATGAAACAATGCTTTACGACGTTATAGAAATAAAAATGAGTCGAAGTTATAAGGTTCAATAAACAAAGGAATTTTTGAGTCCATTGTTTATCGTTGTTTCTATTTCGTCGTAACATCATCATATAAGATAAAGTCGGCAAAATGAAACAATGCAACAAACGAAGTCATAGAAAGTAATGGAAATGTGCCGCGGTGCCATTATTTACTTTTATTGGAAAACATTTTTTGTTCAAAAATGTTAAAGTCTATGATTAGTTACAGAAACATATTTGCGCAAGAATTGTACGATAGTAAAAACACTAGTTTATTCCGCGAAAAACATTAGTGGAACATGCTATATAAATATTAGAAAAATACATAAACTAACCTTTGTTGACAACATTATATGAAAGAGGTGTAGCTGCGGGTTGATCGCCACAAATTGGTTCATTGTCTTTAAACGTTGACCCTTAAAAAGAAGCACATAGTTTTTATCCAACATTTTATAATAAAAATAGTAGTAACAGAGATATCACATTTGATTCATTGCTACCAGAGTACAATGCATTAACCCTTATCTTACTGGTAAATTCTTAAATCTTACTGTTAATTTCATCATGGACTTTTGCAACATCAAGAGAATTGGGAAAATGAGTAATAGTAATATTTATTGTAAAAAAAAATCTTGAAAATCTAACTAGCAAATTACACATAGGTGAGAGGGTCTTATTGGGTTTTTACACAACTTATACAAACATTGTGATACATTGAGAACCTCTCATCAATAATCCAGTAATAATAGACAGGATATATTTTCAAAATTGAGACTGACATTCTAATGCTTATCACAATTTTTGTTTTTGTAGTTCTACTATTTTTTTATTTTTAATATCGTCTAGCCATATTTCTACATTTAATATATTAGACTGTATATTTACCGTGGCTACGGGTGTTTTCTGGAACATCAGATGTAACATTTGCCTCAATGTAATTTAAATTTGAAGTTGATATAGATGTTGATGCTGAAATCAAAATTAATACATCAATTATAATATGAGAAATAGTTAAGTATTGTGCACAATACTGTGGTAATACTTGGTAAAATATAAACATTTATACACTAAGTAAATTCAAAAATTTGATATATTAGAGTCATAGTAGGGACAAGCACAAACACATAAAACTAAATATGAAAACAAAACCTATAATATGATGAATTCTGTGATTGTGTTAATCGCTATCAGCAATAAATCAAAGCACTTACCAATATTCAATGTTGGAACTGCATTTTTAGTGAGACGACCAATATTTGTTAGATAAAACTTCTCAAAATGATTATCGCATATGCGTATGTTGTTGTGAATATAATTATCACCTTTTGCTTTATCCATTTCGCTCAACACCATTTTCCACTGAGCAAACTTTTCTGAAGAAGGGTAATTCGGGGATGGAAAATGATGAGCTTTTCCTGAAAGTTCAAGGTTCATAATATGTTTTCATTAGTTCACTAAAAATAATTATTGTATTAACATGTTGTAACAAGAAACTTGTAAAATCTTACCTACAAAAGGAGTACATCCAAAGTAGCACTTTAATGCCGACTTTCTTGGCATTATAAACGATTTACAAATTCCGATCAAATAGCAAAAACGGAATCCAGTATACACAGCAGTAGGTAAATCGTAAAGGTATCAACAGAGTCCAGGGGAGAAGCAAGGTCAGACGTTTAAAACAGATATCGAGTCAATTAGCACAATCCTTAGTCGTATAAAGCACGGAACAAATAACCAGAACCAAACACTACGAAGCAAATAATAAACTGAAGTGAACTCACAACGCACAAGTCACAAGTGAACTGAAATGTTAAAAAGTTTTGAACTTGGTACCACTGGACACCGCCGCGATCCGATACGTCATCATTTACGTTTCGTTTCACGGAATCATACGACTAAATATTATTTATTAATATTTTTTTTATTTATTTAATATATTATAACTATTACTTAAAATTTAAATAAATATGTCTGTATATTATGCATAAAGGCTTTGTAATATTTTCTATTTACTGTTGACTACTAGCTACATCTATCGCCACTTATATCAAAATATTAAATGTTTCGTTTCCCGATACTTAAGAGGGCGACACTTTGTATGGATAGGTTTTCAGGCACGGCAATGTATGGAAGTTTCACTGCCCTGTTGCCGATCTATGTTTTATACTAAATCTATGGTTACGACAGTGCCGCTTTTTAGCTCGACTTGGAGGGGGCACTCCCGTGCCCCCAGATCAGCAGCATAATAGCAGATTTCCAAAGGCAATAATCTAACTTCAGTCGTTCTTTTATCAAAAATATGTCATTTATGTACTTCAAACATAGAGAATATTTTATCTACTATCATTTCGCCCGACCTGGGATTTGAACCCGAGACCTCAGCTTAGTAATCATGCCGTAGTACAACTACACCACCGAGGCATACGTACATGAAACTGATCGATTAACATGAAAACCACAATCGATGACTAGGTTTATAACACGGACATATTATTAACTAGTGCCTAGATTCTAGAGAGTACTGATCAAGTCTCAACTTCACTGCAAAAAAGAATCTTAATTAAGTAGGTACTTATTATGTACTTATGGTATTAGATATCCTATGTAGGAATTTAAGTGCCCAGAAAATTATTTAAATTGTATCTCTGGGAGTATATAATTTGGCAAATTTATTCTGTAATATGAAATGTTGGACGTATTCATTTACGCTGTTAAACACCTTATTGGGGAGGTAAAAACAACCAGTTTAATGTAAAACTTTATTGAATCCACATAAAATGTGCCATTGACACACATAAACAATGTAGAAAAAATATTTCTCATTAGGAATTTTACATCTAAAAATATTAATATACTAAATCTATAGCTATTTACATTGTATAAATGCCTAATTTTAATAATGGACGCAGTTTGGCTAATGGCTCAATTGCTTGGCAAGTATAACAAGTCTTTAAGTTGTATATTTTAGTAGCTATGCGAAACATGAAATTTAGTAACACTGTTAAAACTACAACTGGACAAAAAAATGTCAAGGATTTATAAAATATCAGTTAACCTTATAAGAAAATGCACAAATCATATTAGTTGGTTTTTCATTCACCTTAGTACAAAAACAATGCAGGCTTTTATAGTTAAGAAAAATAGAAAGTTCTCGAAACCGGCGAGTCTTAAATAGGAGACAGCATACAAAATGAAATATCAGGATACATTGTTTACAGAAAGCGATAAAAATAGACAAAGTTTATATTTTATTGAATACAGCAACAGATCATTCATTAATGTTATAAATAGGATAAGACTAAAAACAACTATTAGACTTTCCACTATAACAAAAATATATTATTATTTTTACAAAGACTAATATTTAACCCAGTAAATTAAGCTAAAGATGAGAATCTATGTATAATCACACAAAAAAAACAACCAACTAATAGGAATTGTGCAGTCTACAACCCAAAACACCTATTTAATAAACTATTGACAGAATTATCACACAAGCGGCTAAATGAAAACCAACTATTAAAGTACTGAAATCTAGTACATTGGTATTCCTATAAGCGGTGGGTATAAGCATTGTACTTATATAATGGGCAAAAAATATTACACTATTAGAGAATAAAAAAAATAATTTGCTGCTTGTGACACAAAATGAGATGAGTACATCTTTAACATTTTTTATATATTTTTAGAAAAGCTGTGGATTTGATCCTGGAAAAATAACTTTTTATCAATTACAGGTCTTAAAAACCTGATTATTGTATTTATTTAATAAAGGTCAGACCCCATAAAATTTACTTCAATAATTTAAGATATTCAAATTGTGTCACCATGGCAGCAGCACTTTATACACATAATTTTTCACTAATTGATATATTATGCCAAAAATTCAATGGCTCCAAGTCATATTATGATCATTTTGTCTATGATAGTATTGCATTGAACATCAATCTCATTTTATTGTCATAATATCAATCAACAAGTATCAAAAAATGTTATCACAGTATCTTATCAGTATATATATGACTTTATCATTTCAATCAGAGCTTATCAATGTGGTAATAAATTAACTTGTAGTTTTCCCATGATACATACACAAAATATTATAATTGAACTTATAAGAAATCATAAGCAAATAGAGATCTTTGCTGTCTTCGCAGGCTAAGTACATTCTATGAGCTAAAGACTAAAACTAAATGTAAGAATAAAGACAAATATAATAAATAAAAAACCAAATGAACACTTCATTCACAAGTTCAATTAATCTGTCCTCGGAAAGGATCTTGTGAGTATTGCATCACATCTATTGTTGGTTTGTTGTATGCTGCATTCATTCCGGCAGTTTGTGCTGGGTTCTTTTGAGCATTCGCTTGTCTAAACTTTGTGGAATATTTATAAAAGTCTGACATCTCAAATGGTTTAGTTTCTTCCCTATATGGTATACATTTACCCTGTTCTATAACAGTCAAGTTTTTCGGCGATTCAAGCGTCATTGATGTTGGAGACAACATTGGTGGGCTGTGAGGCATTTGATTTGGACTTTGCATAGCTGAGTGGCGTCCTGAGGCGATCATTATCTCATAAGCTTGAGAATTTCCTATACTAGATGTTCTCTTCAAGCTAGAACTCTTTTTGAGAAGAGGCGCTTCAGATTTCGTTGGCGAATCCAATGATGTTTCGTACCACTGCTTCTCTTTCACTTTCATGTCTGCTTGAGAGAGTGGTGAGAATTTGTTCATGCTAACAGAGTCGAAGTTGGAATACCCAGATTTAATGCTAACAGGACTTAATGCATCTGGGTATGGTCTTCTCTCATCCCTGCTGTAGTCATCTGTAGAAACTTGCAATTGTAAATGCATGGGGTTTCTCATGACATTGTGTTCACGTAAAGGTAGAACATTGGGGACTGCTACTACCCTTTCAGGGGGTGGATGTGGCTGCTCTTGGATATCAGGCTGCGATCTGTGCTGATACATTGGCACTGGGGGTCTGTAGCCATCAGACATGTTCTCCAAATGTTGGTTATAATCACTATGAGAAGTTAAATGGTAGGTTTGAGTCCTTTGCAAGGTGTTGCGACGTACACCATCTGGACGACGTTTAGACTGTGCTTGCATCTGATGATGGTGAAGACCACCTAAATGCTGACTTTGAGCTTTAAGCTGTGATGCATAATGGTACAAAAGTGGAGTGTTCCTCATACCATTAGGTACTGAGTGTGGGGTAACCGTTCCATGGTTGTAATGAGTAGTAATGTCGGGATGGCTTGAACTAAAATGCGTTTCTCTTAAACGAGACACATTGTGAGCCTCTGGAGCACCATTGTAATATATCTTATTCATATACTCAGTAGTCATTGTGTGGTGTCTATAAATAGTGCCATCGTTCTGGATATTTTCGTTCACTTGCTCCTGTCTGGCCGACAAAGTGGGATATGTATGAGATGGATGCATAGAGAATGTGTCTGTGTTTCTTTCCTGCGGTGGTGATGGGAAGAAATTGGAACAACTGGTCTCTGGACGTCGTATATGCCTTGAATGGGAACTTTTTGTCGACACGCCCGATATAGAAGGCGTAGAAAGTCTGTGAGAGTAGTTTTTACGCTCAGGATCATGTGAACGATCAATTGGAGCAGACCTGAGCCGTCGCGACGAATTATCCGGCCCGTCCTGGACGTCATTGCCTTCCGAACTACGGTCAACACTTTTTATGCTGCCCAATCTCTCTCTTTGAGGCACTTCGGGGCTTAATGGCGCCTCCGGGGGCATAATACCCGTCAACTGCACTTCCTGTACACATAACTTGTATAACTCCTCATTTTTCGCCGCAAGCATCTGCTCTAATTCCTTCTTGCGAGCCTGCAGCTTGAGCAACTTATCCTGTTTGTCAGAGTGCAAATCGCTACCCATTGTGCTAGTGCCCATTATCAAAAGCAGAACTTAGAAAACACAACACATAAGTCAATGTATCAAAACAAGGAAACGAAATTAAAACTGTCAATAATATAAACGAAATAAACAAAGAAAATCATAAATTCTCAAGCGTTGACACATTTTACTACACGCACCCATATTTGTTTTCTGTAAAAAAGTTACATACATTGTCTATAGTCAATAGTGTTTATGGTACGTAAAACTTTTATATTCGACACCAGTTTTAAAATAAAATAATTATATGAATATTTTATTATAAATGTGGATGAAGGAAGCATTTTTTAAACATTTGTCATGGAATTATCGGAAGTCAGGATATTTGGACCTGATTTATGCATCGTTTTAAAATATTATATTTTAGTTTATCATAGGTATTTATTTCGCGAGTGGCAAAATTTTTTTTTTCAACAATAAATTGATTAAAATAAAAACTCACTCATTTATTTATTCATTTAAAAAATCTATAGAGCTACTATAGATAGTCTACGATATTTTGGCAATCGAATGCGTTGGTGTTATATAGTTGTCAAAATATTAGGAGCAATTTTTTTCTCTTCACATTTTATTCTATCTTATTTATATAATACTATTAGATTACGAATTAAAGTACTTGTTGTTTATATTATGAAAACATATCTCAAACAATACGTTAAAAAGATAATTTATTAAATCTTATTTGTAGTTCTAAATTTTGCCGCATGCCAACTTAACCCTTTAAGAGTTACGATGACTACTGTCAAGTTGTCATTTGTCGAAGTGACAGACTTTTCATTTGACGTCTTCGGTCTTATCATCACTTATCACCTTTTTCAAATTTTTTACCATCGTTGATAGAAGTGGACATGTAAAACCTCATTGGATTATATTAGTAGATCCTCTGAAACCCTTCCACTGCCCAAAAGTTTATTAATTACGCCAACATGTCCCGTGTATACAAGGCTCTTATTACTTCCGCAGATAGGTTTGTGCCTTCTAAACTCCGTCCCCTATGGGAGCACGAAGCTGGTGAGTGATATAAGTACTAAAGGAATAATACTTAAAAAAAATCAGTACCGTCTCACAGAAAGTAATTATTTAATTTTGTTTAGGACCAAAAACAATATTCTTCTGGGCGCCCGCATTCAAATGGGTAAGTGAAACATAAATTACGATCAAGGTCGATCTATTAATATTCACAAACCTTGTTCAAGGGTACGCGACAATTCGAATATTGCGTGTAAATATTATGAACAATTCTCTATTTACATGTGTTAACAATAAATCTATTGAGAAATGAGATGTAAATCAATTATTATGTGAGCTGAAAGCATTAGAACATTAGATATTCAGTGTTAACCGCGACACGTGACGCATTTAAAGCACATTTAAATAAAATAACTACCTCTAATCTATTTTTTTATAGTTAAATTAATAACTTTAAAGATAATAAAAAACTTAAAACCATTTGTTTCCAATGACAGTTGTTAATTTTTTTGTTTTATTTTTTAATTTTCAGTGACACCTGGTTATGTCCTATGTTTAGTTTATTTGATTTAAAACAAAAGTCATAAATTGAAAAATTCAAAATATTCCATTTGATAATTGTAAATGATATATACACTTGAAAATAAAATCAGGTTAGAGGTTTTAAAAAGCTACATCTATAATTTAGGATGTACCATAATGGTGATAGCAATTTACATAGATATTATATAGGAGAAGGCGTCAAAGACAGGCTATGCCAATATTATAGGCAATAGTATGACTCAATTTAAGTAATAGATAAATGTCAACATCAAAGCAATTTTAACAGAGATTAATTGAGTTTTACCATAATTGAAATTTATAAAAACATATTTATTGTACTAGAATGATTTGTGCATTAGTAATGTATACAAATCATTTCTTCCAATTATTGATTGACTGTCAGGGCTGAAAATATTAACTACAATGTGTGTAAAATACAAATGTTTACAAATTACATTTTCTTTGCATTGTTCAGTACACTTCATTAATGGCAGTGTTTATAAGCTGTAAATGTTCTTTGAAACTGTGCATTAAAATATTTTTTGGTATATTCTAATATCCAATGATGGTGTAGGTAGAACAAACAGGTCTTAGCTTTTTGAAAAAAAAAAAAGTTGTAATTACCACATTGACTGTGGCCCAAGCTTTTTAAATATGGAAATAACATATGATAGTCATTGTCTTATACAAACTTCGTGGAAGCCTGAAAAATTATTTAAGCGTCAATTACACAGTGAGAGCTACTCGCCTCAAAGTTGCAGTTATAAGGATATTATAATATAAAAGTTGCATTTTGTAAACAATTGTCAAAACAATAATCTTATGGTGGTTATGTCATGCGATAATGGCATACAATTCTCGATGCGAGAAACTCCCTGTGTAAATAGTGCTTTATAAAATAACTGATGTTGCAATCTTACACAGATATAATATGTAAAAGTAATTATACATAATCCAGTAGATGACACTATCAAGAGATTAATCATTTTATAGCACAAATAGTGATAAGATGAAATGGAGCTTGTATAGGCGTAAACCAAAGGTTACTAAGTGATATGATGGATAGCTAGATTATATATCTTACACATTTGTAGGATCATTTCAGAAGATATAATCTCATATATCATATAAATATATGGCTTGCATGAAATGAAATTATTTATTACAAATTATGTTGTATTTATAAAATAAAATTAATTTTATGTATTATGACAGAGACCAACCACAATTAGTTCTAAATTAAAAAGCTGTATGCATGGTCCCATGACTTTATAATATAAGAACTAATCTTACACTGCTAAAATAAACAAATTAATAATTAAATTATTTCATACATACTAAAAGACGACATGTAATATTGTATACAAATTATAACTTACAATTATTACAAAAATAAAATTTTATTTTGCAGTATCCCTATCTATAATCTCATATCAATATGTACATGTTATGACATTCATCTATGCTTTACGGAAATGTTTGTTGTGAACAAAACAGTTACATATTATCCATACACTTTTCTGTGATTGTATGGCAGGATAAAGGGGAGAACCCTGGTTATACTCATCACTATTTGTACCCCATTATCAAGTGGCATGTTTTCCCCTCTATTATGCCCCATTCTTATAGACATCCATACATCTTTCCTAGAAAGGGTAGGCAAAGATGCAACCAAAACACCTACATTTCACCTCATATGTTCTGTCCCACAATGAGATAGGAGGCGAGCGTATTACCATATCGGGCACATCGGGTAATTCCTGAGTCTGGGCTGATTGAATAGAAAAATTCCGCTTTTTCCGACCCGGGATGCAAACCGGAGACCGCAGTTTTGTAACCATACCAACAACTACGCCACCGAGACAGTCCTTATGAAGCATATTGATAATTCCGTCTTTACTAACTATATTATTGTCGGATCATTGTTTTTCTTTCAACCTTTACTACGGATTAGTATTCTGTGCCTTACCCTTCCAAATCCCTCCCAATATCAACAAAATATTGTATTCTATGTTAAAAAATAACTCTCTTAATTATTCATACATAAATATGACTTCTGCATTTAGTCAAAGCAGGCAGTAGTTTTGTTGCCCTTCTTCCGTATGAGGAAGTTAGGGCGTAACCCCCTAGTACCACAAGATTTCTATGGGTTTTCCGGTCGAGTCGATTCCCTGTGGCGCGAACCCATCGGTGGCTGTAACGAACATAAATACCCGTATTGGATATCCAAGCATTTAAATAGCATAAATTTATTTCCACGTGACCGTCCGGTCCTATACATTCGTAGTTATTGGTCACCATATATTAGGGTCTGGGGAACACACCTTCTTCTCATAACCCTATAAAATATTGACGTATTTTAACCCCTCCTGCCATACAAATTACATACTTGCTAATTAAAACGCTGCTTATTGTTTATGTTTGCAATTCGATTATACTGCAAAAACTTTCTTTCTAAACTGTTCACATCAAAACATCTCCACAGTGTGAATGGCGTTCTCACAACATCTTAACATTTTCAGGGTTTGGTGATAGCTGGTTTGGGTGACTTGACTCGACCCGCCGAAAAATTGTCTGTCCCACAATCCGTGTCCTTAGCGGCGACCGGCATTATCTGGTCTAGATATTCCCTCGTCATCATACCGAAAAACTACAGTTTGTTCGCTGTAAACGTGTTTGTCGCTATAACAAGTCTGTACCAAGTGGGCAGGGCTATAAAACATCAACAGAGCCTAAATGCAAAAGAAACTAAACAATAACACAACGCATAGGGATGTGATATTTAGTATTTAGGTTCTATGAAGAGCCAGCTAGCTCAGCTAGACGCTTAGAATCACATTCTTGTGACCCTGAAACAAAGTAGGTGTAGATTAGCTTGGTAGTGGGTCAGTGTCCAAAACACTTGATAAAATAGGCAAAGGCAATATTTTGTTATAACAAAATGCCTGAACGCCTATGACATTGAAATGACATCTACAGTAGTTCATAACCTTTAGATTACTTATTTATTTATTTTGTGACGCTCAAACGTGTGTAGCAATATTATTTTTATAGTATATTGAGATGCTTTTAAATTGTAGATATTTTTGACTGAGCATTTTAATCTGCTCCATTCTATGCGTATGGTAATATATTAAACATTTTGGTGACAAATAGATCGCACAAATAATTAATATTCATATGGGACAGTAGTCGTATTTCCGTCCACAAACTATATAAAGAACTGTTTTATTCCAGGACGGTTTTATTAACTTTGATTTGAGATTAGGTACTCTACTTTTATGCGCAAATAAGTGGTGAATCTTTAGTCTATACACCTATAAAGGATAAAATGCTCTTTCAATCCCATGTTCTATTTTTTCGATACATATTTTGCTTTCAAATATTTGGAATAATATTATTAGTTATCAAGATAAAGCAATAAGTTCATCTCTTGTCTATATTTATGTTGTGTATGTAATGTATTTGGCCTCACTTTTATTAATTTCTTTCCATGTCAGTGTCGTTCAGTGTTTAATATGTTACCATATCACCATGTTGAACCAAGGGTGCTCTAAATTTTATTATAGGCTATCTTAATCTGTGATAGCAATGTTAAACCAACTGTTACATTCGTGTTATGTCTCATGTTTCTCACTATTTAATGTAAGCAACGGTTTTATTAAAAATATGTTTTTTTATAAATCGTGTCTCTATTTTTGTAATACCTTTTTATTGGAAAATATATTTATTTATATTTTAAACCTTCTATTATTTATGTGCTTGTCTATTCTATTATCTTTGTATGTACACTATTTTATGTAAGTATTTTCATTTTCTCTGGTTGACTGTTTAACTCTTAAGTATGGTGATGGTTTTAAATTTTATTTATGATCTTATTAACCTACTGCAACATTTACTGATGGGTTCTGCATGATTTGCTTTCACTTTAACATCACGCCTGCTTGCATAGACGCACTGTACGCAAAATGTAGTTGTAGTATACTAAACCACTTCCATCTTTCAGGCCCTAGTGATGGCATCTATCGACGACTATCGCCGGCCGCTTGATAAAGTGTCGACCACACAGTCTGCCACTCTAGCCGCTACCGGCCTGATCTGGACTCGCTACTGCCTTGTCATAAGACCTATTAATTATTCGCTTTCCTTGTGCAACTTTATGCTAGGAATGGCCAATAGTGTGCAATGTTTCAGGGCTTACAGATATCAAAAGAAAATGGGCATTGCGGCTTAAAATACCGCCATTTTGCAAAAAAATATTTTTTTGTTTTTGTTATTAATCAGTCATTTTTCAACTTCATTTAAAGAGTGCTCTACTTTTTTAAAGTTGTTTAGATTTGAAAAAAAAAAGTAAAAATATCTATGTCACAACATTTTTTATTTAATTATGTATTGGAATGTGATCCTGAAAAGATCAATGACAAAATATTTTTTAGTTATATTTTATTCGATTTTTGTTTACTAGTCATTTGAAAAACTTGCCATAAATTGCCCACCAATTGAAAGAAAGTAATTTTCACAATTTGTGCCAAATTTTATTTTATGTTATATTTTAATTTTATTATGTAACTAATTACCTCCACTAATACGTATTACTAATGTGTATATGCGATATATTTCAGAATACTTTCAAGGATATAATCCTGCTCAAATTAAGTTTGCACTTATATCAATGGTTTTTATGCCTTAATTCTTATCTATAATCTTGTTTTTGTTTTTTGGTAAATAGATATTAATGTTTAGATAAATACTTTCACACAATTTGGAGCTAGTACCGTCAAGTGGAGTAAATAGGGACTAAATTGATAAACTTTATTATTATTAAAACTGTCTTTATGTATTTTTTTTTTTCAAAAGTGTGATAATGAATATTTTGATAATGAATCAAACTTTTACTACATTTACTTTTCATATTATTTTTATACCTGTTTTCATTCAACCATGGGATCTAAATGTAATATGTGGTCCATTTGACCCTTGTGGTTAAATTAACCTTTGTATTCAAATCTGCCTATGTCTCTATTCACCCCATTTGGCCGTATAAAACAAGTGCAATACTTATACAAAACAATCAATGAAGGAAAAGTACATTAAGTTGTAATTTATACATCGTTTTGGATTTATTCAGTTCTATATTTCAATTGAACGAATTTATAAATGGACAAAATGATGTAACAGTTCTCTCTAAACATTAATATTTATCGTAGTTTTATTCATAGAAATGTTATAATTATGTAAGTATATTGTTTTCTATAGTTTAGTTGAATAGCTTGATATTGTGACTAACAACTAATGCTTGAGTAGATAGCACAGTAGAAATAGAATAATTGCACGCATGTATTTTTCGCACTGTTGTTTTTTCATTAAACTTTTTGTTTTTCTTTTATTTTATTAGCTTTTTGTCTTTTCCTTCTAGTTAGACAGTAAATTATTTCTGCCAAATACCAAGTAAGTACAGTAAAAACTAAAGTATTAGCCCAAATACGTTCCATTGCAGGGAACGGGCTTACTCTACAATCGAGAGTACGACTGAGCGTCGTTAGGCCATATAGTCCACCACGCTGGCCCAATGCGGGTTGGCGGACTTTACATACCATAGTAATTCTTACAAATCGCTATGATACGCAGGTTTCCTCACAATGTTCCTTCAACGTTATAGTGCGTGGCGATTGACTATACATACATACATGACTTCGAAAAGTCAGAGGTGTGCCCTGGGATTCGAACCCGCGACCACCGTGAACCTATCTACCCGCGTCTGGCTGAGTCCGTTTAACTACAGGCCACCACGAACTTTCAAGTAAGTATGTTATTTTAAGCCAGCGTGGTTGACTATATGGCCTAACCACTCTCAATCGTATTCTCGATTGTAGAGGAGACCCGTGCCCTGAAATGGGACGTAGATGGGCTGATACAGACATATGTTATTTTAAGAACGAATACCGACTGCCCATAAGTTGGCACACAACGTAATAAGGGCTGCAGAAATTGGTTGGATGCAGGTCGCATCCATCAGATCGTTAAGGAAATTCTTGGGCAAGGTCTATGTTAAGCAGTGTACTTCTTTTGGCTGAAGAGAAATATGGACCAACTATGAACCATACTCGAGCATTATCGAAACTCTGACAATGGCGAGTAAGCTTATATGGTAAGTAATCCCTACAAGCACAATAATTGCCGACTACTTTTGAGCAAATGTCCCTCATGTACTAGTAGTGGTATTTATTGGTGGAAGGCCTCTCATATGCGAGAGACCGCCTGGGTAGGTACCATCGCAATGTCTATTTCTTCCGCTAAAGCAGTGTAAATGAACTGTTGTGTTCCGGTTTGAAGGACATTGTAGTCGGATTAACTATACATAATGAGACGTAACACCTCATGTCTCAGGATGGCGAGCGAGAGAGACTGAAAAATGCAACATTGGACAATGGTCGGATAAAAATTTAGGGCTATTAGAAAATAACTCGAAATAAATATCATAATTTATTCCTCAACCATTTGCAACAACTTATCCATACTTATAGGCGAGAAGTTTCTCCCGCCATCATTCGAATACATAATAACGTTTCTTATTACGTAACACTGCATACCGCCTATCTTGTACAGCGGCCGGCCTTCCCTAGTTTTTCCGGCTATAGGGACAAAGGTAATGCCTTTATCAATGCATCTAGATTCTAGTAACTCTGAGAAACTCTTCTGTTGGCTGGCGGAGGCGAGAACGTCGGCGATTCTAGAAGTTTCCTTGGTGTCTGGGAGGGTGAAACGGGGCGGCGGCGGGGGTTCCACTGCTTCCAAGTCGGTACTGCGATTCATCATGTCTAAGGCTTTGCGGAACGCGTCACGAACCGCTGGCTCTCTTAGGACTTCTTCTGGGAAGAGTTTCTGTGGAGGAAAAATAGTGTTAATAATAACTGCAAGAGTCGACAACTTTTTATTCAACGATTTTTTTATTCAACTTTCATACTTCTGTAATTCATAATTTGAATTTTCAAAACAAAAACCCGTATCTAGAAAGTACCCGCTTTTATGCATTTTGCTATTTGAATAATATCATAATTCATAGTCAGGACAGGATTTTGGTAGTCAGCGTGAGACAGTGTAATATAAACATAATAAATCACACTTAAAATAATACTTAAAACAAAACATAAGGGCTTAATTAGTTGAGCTCCTTGTTTTTATAAAACCATTTGGTTGAGGCGTTGTTATACAAACAATTTGATAGAAAGTTGGCAAAACGAACGGCTGAACAAATATTTGATTGCCGCTATGACGAACTGTATCTTGAGACAGCAAAAATTGAAGACAGCCGGATTTAATTATGTAACGGACCGATAAGAAAAACGTAACAGCGTGAAGTATATTGTAAGAACTGAATGTGATCAATGATTAAACTATAAGACCATTTGGAAAATCTGTTGCAGCATTATTTTCCATGCCAATAAGGCTCTTAATAGAGGTTTATGAATATTAGCGCCTCGTGTTAGGCTTTAGTATAAATAAGAAGACTCCGGTACCAAACCGTTTGGACCAGTATTTATTTACGGATAAATAATTACATAAATATACCAAATAGTCACATACATAAAAACATAGTTCTGACCCCACACTAAGATCGAGTCTTGTGTCGTGGGTATCAGAAACTACGAGACTTTTCGGTCTCAAAAACACCCAGAAAAAACAAATAGCTGTAGATCACTCAAATATTAGTCTCGTTGCGGGGATCCAATCCGCAGCCTAACGTTTCATAGCCGGCGTGTTACCAACAGAGCCACAGAGACTGCCGATATTA
Source organism: Hyles lineata (assembly GCA_030180105.1). Taxonomy (NCBI): domain Eukaryota; kingdom Metazoa; phylum Arthropoda; class Insecta; order Lepidoptera; family Sphingidae; genus Hyles; species Hyles lineata. Next base: position 4,007,229 of record JARJEE010000023.1, read on the forward strand.
TTTATTATCAAAATTATATTCAACGTTCAAATTGCCAATAGTGGCGTAATTTTGAATAAGCCGTTGTCATGCAGTAGCCAAATGATGGATGGTTTTTAAAATGTAACAGATTCGAAATCTGTCGGAATGTCCGATATTAATAAATCATAGATATAATAATGACATATGTAAGTACTGATTTTTAGGTAATTTGAGGCAATCAGTTTAATTATAATAAGACGTCTCGTGATATTATCTCAGACACGCAGACATCAGCCTTGATCGAAATCAGCGCTTACAATTTGCAGACAAGATAACCCACTTGACTGATAATGTTACAGATATTTTTATTAGTGCTGCCGTGCGGATAGGCTGGCTAATTATAACTATGGCAACACAGTTATAAATGTCATTGTGTTCGTTGAATATTTTTTACAGGTATTTAAATACATTTTTGCACTGTTTGTTTGCTTTGTGATTTAAAATAAACAAAGAGCCTATAAACAACTATAAATAAAAATAATAAGTGTCTAAACATTTTCTTCGTAGTATTTCCGGTTGCTATATTAATATTAAATTCGATTTTAGCGCCTTCATTAAAGATAGACTTTTTTGTAAAGCTATAATTACCGTTGCCCATAAGAATCAACAATATTTCGAGATGGTGGGTGCGTAAGATAATCTCGGACGTGCTACATGCCAGCAGTGAGCTTACAGATTTTTAATGATTTTTTCGGATTCTAAATAATAGTTTCACTAATCAAAAGTGGTCTTTCACTTTTTTCGAATCAGACATTTGACAAATTCACAATGAAATAAAACTATTATTTACGGATTGTATCGCGGATTTGATTTAATTTTTTCACATTTTCAAACTTCCCGACGTTTAGATCACTTAAAAAAATCGTAATTTTTTACGATTTTTTAACAATTTTTTGAACAATATTATTTCAATGTGTAACATTCGCGTAAATATAAGAAACCATTAACGGCCGTTCTCTATATCCTATCTATCTTTAACAAGAGGTTAAAACAGCTACCATGACTATGTCGGTACAATCCCGCGCTTCATGAAATAAAAATAGACATATATATTTATCTAAACTAGCTATATATAAATATATGCAGCATATCTATACCTGTCTATCTTTGTTAACTGAATCATAAATTGCATCGAAATATCTAATGAAATCTCTTGTTAAAGATAGATAGATTATCGAAAACGGCTGTAAATCGCCATGTGGAAGAAGAGATGTAGATGAGGTGTAGTGGGCGTATCGCGATGTGTTGGATACGCGGGTAGTGCGTGATCGACACCGCTACGTGTCGATGCTGGCGTGTGAGGTAGGCAGAGCCTATGCAGGAACGTGGCGAAATAAAACGTCCCACACAATGCGTACACAAGATTTAATATGTACACACAAAAGTCACACCAAATAGAAAGTACAAAAGTCACTATCGTTAAGCCTTAAACACTACACTAATACTAAAACAGGTCTTTACACTACACACTAATACAGTCCACTAAAAACTAAGAAGGAGAGGAAAGCGACAGTCTATAAACAGCTAATTAATACTAAAAATATGCAAAGGCGCACAGTATGCAAGGCGGAAGCAAAAGCGATAGGGACCGTGTGAAGCGCGCATCGAGCAAAAGCCGACTGGAGCTGCGATGCGGCAAATGGCTGCGCCGGCGCGGGTCCGGTGACGTCACGGCCACCTGAGCGCCGGCGGTCAGCTGGTGTGCTTTGTGTGATGTGTAGGTGTGTAACTGTGAAGTGAGTGAATGTGGTGTGTGTAACTGTGAAGTGAGTGAATGTGGTGTGTGTATCTGATGTGTGTGTTTGTGTGTAATGTGGAGGATCGCCACATCACTCCCCCCCAGAGACCGTCAAGGGCGATAAAAATCCCAGTAAAAATTATAAAGCTGTCCCAAATGACTAATGTGGTCATTGGTATTTCTGGTGAGGGAAAATTGCATCTATCAGATAGTATACATTCAGTTATAAAACTATAGTAACAGTAAACATACACAAAAAAAGTTATTAAACCATTTGGACAGTGGCAAAGGCACAGAACTTAACTGTCTTTGGTTTAGTGTCAGATTGTATGACGGAACGAATTGTCCCGTCTTGCCCTAATTTCAAAATAGGTTTTAAAATAATGTCGGTGTTCGACTGCGGAGATCTGGACGCTTGCTGGATGGCATACTCAGTTCGGAACGGAGTGGGCTTTAATTTGATGTTATTCCTTTTTTCTTGGTAACCCGCAATTTGTTCCGTTTCATGAGATGCTACTGGCCGTAGTGGTTTTACCCTTTTCGTTGGTCGCGCCTGGTTGTCCAGAGTATGTTGTGTCTTCGTGCTGTGGTTACAAACGAAGCGAAGATCTGGCGAGGAAAGGCAATCGTCCATTCTCACAAGTGAATGCCCACGGAGTTTTGCCGCTGTTTTAAAATCACATGGTTTGTGGCATCTGCGGGCGTTAGCTCCGAATTTGATGTGATACCAGCATGTAGGGTATCGACGGTAGCTAGACTTGGACCGTGTCTTAGTCCGGAACGAAGTGGGTGACGATGAATGTCGGCGCTGTGGTCTAGGGTGATCCGTCGTATGGTGACGCTTGGGCACGCGTGTTTGCTCGACGATCTTGTCTTTTAGTCGCTGCACCATTTTTCGGAGCGTAGTGATATCCTCCGAAGAGCTGCTACAAAAACACGCGTGGGTAGTTGTGGCGGCCGCGACGTGGACAGGTGGTGCGATTTCTTGCACGCGGTCGGCGAGATCTGCCAGTTGATCCAGTGAATGGGTTGGTAATGAGGCCAACAAAGTCTGGATGTCACGTGGCAGTTGGTTACTCCAGATGGTGCGCAGAAAGTTCTCTGGAACGCTGGTTCCTGCTAGGTCCTTGAGATGGCGCAGAAATTGTGACGGCTTTCTGTTCCCAAGCTGTTCCTGGGAAAGGAGCTGCCGTAGCTTCTTTTCGTTTGAAGCGGTGAGCCGCCTTATGAGTTCGCTTTTAATCCTGTCGTATTTGTAGATAGTCGGGGGCGAAATTATGATGTCCTTGACGATTTTAGCATTCGTTATGTCCAAATTTGCAAGGACAGTTGAGTATTTCCTTGCGTCGTCAGTTATGCCGAAGAAGATAAATTGGCTTTCAAGTAGCGCGAACCAAAGTTCCGGTTCGTCCGATGAAAAAGCCGGTACCTTTAAATTCAGCCGTTGGACCTCTGACGTCATCGTCGGTTGTTCCGAGCACACCCGAAATCTTCGTATTCGCCGTGTCATGCTGGTGCGAGTGTCACCATAACGTGACTCGGCGGATTGTGCAGAATCGCTGCTGCTGTCGCTCATTATCGTGTTCTCCTCGGGGTCACCAATGTGGATGAGATGTAGGTGAGGTGTAGTGGGCGTATCGCGATGTGTTGGATACGCGGGTAGTGCGTGATCGACACCGCTACGTGTCGATGCTGGCGTGTGAGGTAGGCAGAGCCTATGCAGGAACGTGGCGAAATAAAACGTCCCACACAATGCGTACACAAGATTTAATATGTACACACAAAAGTCACACCAAATAGAAAGTACAAAAGTCACTATCGTTAAGCCTTAAACACTACACTAATACTAAAACAGGTCTTTACACTACACACTAATACAGTCCACTAAAAACTAAGAAGGAGAGGAAAGCGACAGTCTATAAACAGCTAATTAATACTAAAAATATGCAAAGGCGCACAGTATGCAAGGCGGAAGCAAAAGCGATAGGGACCGTGTGAAGCGCGCATCGAGCAAAAGCCGACTGGAGCTGCGATGCGGCAAATGGCTGCGCCGGCGCGGGTCCGGTGACGTCACGGCCACCTGAGCGCCGGCGGTCAGCTGGTGTGCTTTGTGTGATGTGTAGGTGTGTAACTGTGAAGTGAGTGAATGTGGTGTGTGTATCTGATGTGTGTGTTTGTGTGTAATGTGGAGGATCGCCACAGCCACAGTTTAACCTACCTTAAAATCCGTATAAGAAGTGAGCACAGTCGCGTGCGTAGGGTTAGTGTTCAACCAGGCGGCTAGCGCGGCCAGCCATCTCGGCAGTAACGCTCGGCTCGCGATAGCGGCCACTGTAGGCGCTCCTAGTAGGTCCAACCATTCCACACACCACTGCCAAGCCGCTGTGGGAATAATATTGATTATTAATGTCCCATTGCAACACACAACATCAAAACAATATAGCGTAATATAACTAATTTACATTTGTGGTTGATTAGGGATTTTTTATGAATAAGGGGGTAGATAGCTTTAAACTTGACGAAATATTGAAGGCACCAATATAGTGCTAGGTAAATACCTAAGCTTCCAACAAGATGATCACAAAGCTAGCAGTAGTAAAATAACACTAAATAGAAGTATAAAAAAGTGTGTCTTACTATTGCCCCCTCCGACGAGAATCTCACAAAGCTAACTCTGGTAAAATAACACTAAATGTAGCAAATAAGCTGAAGGGTTTGTTTGCTTGTTTGAACGCGCTAATCTCAGGAACCGCTGATCCGATTTAAAAATTTCTTTCAATGTTGGATAGATAGTACATTTATCGAGGAATGCTATAGGCTATATATAATCACGCTATGACTTATAGGAGTATGACATTTCTAGCAAATACAAGGAAATTTTATTCGTTTTTCGTCCGATTGATCGATATTCTAAATTGATAGTCGGAATTGAACATTTCGAAACCTGTATCTGCACCCGGGCGGAGCCGGGCTCGACCGCTAGTAGAAGTATAAAAAAGTGTGTCCTTACTATTATCCCTTCCAACAAGGTGGTCACAAAGCTAACTCTAGTAAAATAACACTAAACACAACTATAAAAAAGTGTCTTACTTCTACTACTGTGGCACTACTTACTGTTATCCCCACCGACGAGATGCACCGGCGCGTGCTGCAGACAGTGCTCGAGCTTGGGCACGACGTGCTGGTGCAGCACCGCGTGCAGCGCGCCGCCCCACGCGCGCCGCCACGCCGCCAGCACCCCGCGCGCCGACCCGTCCGCCGGGTGCCACCCCGCCAGCGCCGCCGCCAGCCGCGACCGGATCAGCGGGTACACCGTGCGAGACAGCGCGTCGCCTGCACCACACATATATACACACACATACACACACGCACTCACATACACACACATACACACAGCCCGCCAGCGCCGCCGCCAGCCGCGACCGGATCAGCGGGTACACCGTGCGAGACAGCGCGTCGCCTGCACCACACATATATACACACACATACACACACGCACTCACATACACACACATACACACAGCCCGCCAGCGCCGCCGCCAGCCGCGACCGGATCAGCGGGTACACCGTGCGAGACAGCGCGTCGCCTGCACCACACATATATACACACACATACACACACGCACTCACATACACACACATACACACAGCCCGCCAGCGCCGCCGCCAGCCGCGACCGGATCAGCGGGTACACCGTGCGAGACAGCGCGTCGCCTGCACCACACATATATACACACACATACACACACGCACTCACATACACACACATACACACAGCCCGCCAGCGCCGCCGCCAGCCGCGACCGGATCAGCGGGTACACCGTGCGAGACAGCGCGTCGCCTGCACCACACATATATACACACACATACACACACGCACTCACATACACACACATACACACAGCCCGCCAGCGCCGCCGCCAGCCGCGACCGGATCAGCGGGTACACCGTGCGAGACAGCGCGTCGCCTGCACCACACATATATACACACACATACACACACGCACTCACATACACACACATACACACAGCCCGCCAGCGCCGCCGCCAGCCGCGACCGGATCAGCGGGTACACCGTGCGAGACAGCGCGTCGCCTGCACCACACATATATACACACACATACACACACGCACTCACATACACACACATACACACAGCCCGCCAGCGCCGCCGCCAGCCGCGACCGGATCAGCGGGTACACCGTGCGAGACAGCGCGTCGCCTGCACCACACATATATACACACACATACACACACGCACACACATACACACACATACACACAGCCCGCCAGCGCCGCCGCCAGCCGCGACCGGATCAGCGGGTACACGAATCGAACCCGCGGCCTCTCGTTTCACAGGCGGTGTGTGGCGGTGCCAAGGAGAGTGTCTAGAGGTTAGGCTATATAGTGTAGTCTACAAGTGCGTATCGATTGTCGATAAATTTTAGCGATTTTATCGATGTTTCACCAGTGTGTCGATTAGAGAATTTAAACGATATAAGTCGGTAATTAAGCCAATTGGGTTTCTTAATTATTACCCTCGCAAATAATAATAACCATGACTACCTGCAATATCATGCCAGGGCAGCACCCACTGGTGCAGCGGTTGCGTGTCGCCCGTGGGGTCCCACACGCGCACGGCGGCCAGCACGCGAGGCACGATGTACCGCGACGCGCACGACGACAGCACCCAGTCCGGACACGCCTCCGACCAGGATGTGAGCGCGCGCACCATCGGCGCTGGGATGCGGGGGTTCCAGGCCCTGAGGATTGAGGAGAATTTATATACGTATGTGGTATTTTTGGTGTGGAAGCTTGGAGGTGTATACAGGATATGCAGATTAATAAATAAATACACCCAACAGTCACATACATAGTCCTGACCCCACACTAAGATCGAGTCGTGTGTCGTGAGTATCAGGAACTACGAGAGACTTTTCGGTTTTACCACAGAGACCTGCGGGGCAATGGTATAAAACACCTTGCACCCAGTAAGATAAAACTTAACATATTAAGAAAAAAATCTAGCTATTGGGTGACACACTTTTCCAGAGGTTTTTTACACAAAATAACAGAGGTAACCCACAAATGAAATATCAATTACTCTAGTTATGTTCATAAGTATTTTGTATTCTATTTTTAATGTAAATAAACTTTACTTACTCTGAAGCAGTATTGATGTGTTCTACATAATGTTGCCAGATCAAACTGTTGTACGCCTCATCAGTAAGCAGTTTCCTCCATTTTATAAAAGTTGGTAGAGGTTCTTCTGGTGCTTGCAACGGGTCCCAAGTAGCCAACATAGCACTGAACAGTGGACTGACTATGTTCCCCGCTATTGTACCTAGCCCGAACATGTCGTATTCTAGAGGGTATGATTCCTGAGTACAAAAATGTATTTTTATTAATATTTTGTGTTCAATAGTCAATAATTTGCAATGATGTATAATGAGCTATAACGAGCTCAAACAGATCAATAGTATAATTTGAAAATTCTTATCTTAGTAAATTGTAATTTGATTTGAAAAACTATTTTTCTGCTTGTGTTTTGATACCTATTTTTTTAAGATAGACATCATAGCTATCATGAACCCAGGAAATTCATCCTCAATGAATGTAACTCTACTTATGAATTGAAATTATTATTACATAGATTCATTCCAGCATCTTATTAATTACTTACCTTCAAATCAGCCAACACTTCATAAGCAGTTTCCAGTGACACTTCAGGTTTGTTCAGCTCCTCAACCTTCTCCAGTATAGCCTGCACCTTGGATATGACCACGTCGTGATCCGCCAACTTGATGTTACATTCTTCTAGATCTCGCTCCAATACTACTATCTCGTCTTCTGCTTGTTGGAGTTCGCGAGCGTTTTGAATTATATCCTGAAGGAAAAATATTTACAGTAAGTAATAATTCTTGAAGAATGGAAAAATAGACGCTGTCCTGTTAGTAAATTACTTGTACTATTATATCATAAGGCGTTTTAATAACGTTTAAGTTTGAACACATTTTCGAGCATCTCGCAGGCGACCACCGTCGCACTCAACACACTGAACAGGGATACTCGCCTGAGCATGGCAGTTATAATTTATTTAACTATTTAAAAATGATTTATTATCAATTTACAATAAAATATATTTTTTTAAGAAAATCTAAAACCCTCTTTCAGCATGTTCCTAATTTTGATATCCGTTTCATTAGGAAGCTACTACTGCATGAGCTCACAAGCGCCTACTAGCAGAGCTTAGTACGAGATTCTTCAACCGAGAATTCGAATAAGACCAGAATTTCATTATTTCCTATTTTTATCCTTTAAGCTTTATTATATTTTCCTTCTCTAACGTCCAACCCATGGTAGTCGGTAAGAGGTTGCCTCGCGCGATACGACCGCCATTTGTTCTCTTATGTTAAACTAACTACCATTTATTTGAGTTTAAAAGAGTATAGAATATATTTAATATTATCATCCCACAGGAACATAACATTTTCTTGGAATAAAAAGTAGCCTATGTGTTAATCTAGGGTGTCTATCTCCATACCAAATTTCATCAATATAGGTCCAGCGGTTTGATAATTAAGAGGTAACAAACACACAAACTAATATTAATGCAAATTAGAAGGATATTCGTTTAGTTTAAGATTTATTTGCTGTACAAAGAAGAAAGAAACAAATAAATAAGGCGTTGAAATGTGAATATACCTGTTCGCAGCAGTCGACCATGACTTCGAGGTTGTGTATGAGGTGCGGCGCGGCGAAGTTGTCGCACTTGCGTCGCGGCTCGTGCTCGTAGCGCGGCGCATGCGCACGCAGCGCGTGGTAGCCGCTCAGCACGCGCCGCTCCTTGCCCGTCATGTCGATCACCGGCACGCGGGATAACTCGCTACTGTGTACATTACAGAGTCACTTTAGAATGTGTCCTGCTTTTCACTTCGGAATGTGTCTTGCTGCTTGATATAATTTAATTATATTTTTAACGAAAAAAAAACAGAAAAAGAAAACAATAGTAACATTACTTCAATTTTAACGAGAAGACATAAAATAAAAAATACATCTTTCTAGCATTAATTTTTCCGGCATAAATTTGATTCGATTAATATGCTTATTGCTTAACATTATTTCAATTTGATCTAACAAAAACTAAAACAATAATTAAGGAACTTTCTAGCATTTCTCCCACATAAATTCGGTCCAATTCATATACTTTGCAGTTTACACAACTACAAAACTCTTGTAAAACTATCTTGCTCGAAGGACCATAAATAAACAATTTAATTAATCATCATTTCAACTTTTGTGTGTAAATTAACTTTCTCGAAAAATTATACATATTGAGTTAGTTAATGTACGTATTTCAATGCAGAATAATCTTACCTTACGAAAAATGTAAGCAAATTACCATTAAACATAATTTTAAAGAACCATTTAAGCATAATACAATGTCAAAATACATATATCAAACAAAAATTGTATAAATTTTAATTAAAATATTCTAATCTCTATATAGCAAAATACCTGGCAATAGTATGCATCGTGGGTTTACCCTCTTGTATGACGTCAGCGGCGTCGCGGTAGAAGTAGCGGCCCTTGTGCGACTTCTTCCAGTTGTATGTCTTCTCTTTCTTATCTTTATCCTGATCTTCCTTCTCTTTCAGACGACGCTCCTCTTCTTTCTTGGCTTTTTGCTGGATATATAGAAGATTGTGTTGAATGTTTGTTTTACGATGAATTTGTAGATAACAAAAATGAATACTCTAAACAATCTTAAGGTTGTTCCACATTCAAATGCATTTTTTGACATGGGTATCAGAAACTATTATAAACTTTCAAATATCTATTAACGAAACAAATTCTTGCGAAACAAAAGCTTGTGTTTTGGAGATCAGAACCCCAATCTCCCGCTTCTCTGACGACGTCTTAATTCAATACATCACAAAAGTTTCTAAAAACATGACGCAAAAATTTAAATATAAATTTAAGTACCTAGATAAAAACTTGCTAATAATATAAAATATAGCGGCCCGGCGCGGCCCGGCTCAACCCGGGAGCTGATACACTTTTTTGTAAATATTCTATAACCTATGTGGGTTTAACTGTCAATGATGTGGTCTAATCAGTCAACAGCGTGGGTGTACTTTCCAATCGTAATATCTCCACTAGGCGCTATTTAATCATCTCACATAAATGTTAATTGCTGATGATGATGATGATGTTCATCAGGGATAATGTTAGGATTCTAATAGTAAAAGAATTTTTCAAATCGGTTAGTAGTTTCCGAGCCAAACAAACAATTAAAAATTTCCAATTTATAATATTAGTATAGATAATATTTAAAAAATCAAACTTACTGTCGCTTTTTCAGGTCCATAAGCTCCAATAGCTCCTCTCCCTTTCCTGACAGTAGCTTCCACTGGCGCTGATATACCCTGGAGATCTTTGCCCAGACCCTTACCTGGTTGATAACCCATCTGTGAAAAATAAAAGAAAATTTGATTATAGCTTATTCTTCGCTGATGAAGTAATTTAAAATTTTCAATATGACATAAATTACAACAATATTAATTGATTTTAAAACCATATTTTAAAATATAAATAAATAATACAATACCAATTAGCATGAGCTGTATTTGGTTTAATTATAAGTAATGCTCTAAGGATAAATTTTAAGATAGCACAGATGCATTAGGTATAATTACTACAGTTCCTACTAAAAAGTACTTAGTAAAGGTTATTATTTGCAATCAAACCACAGAATACTAACAGAAGTCAAGCTTGTATATGTACTTCACTTTTGTTTACACACTCACACTACGCTCGGCGTTCGCGCCAGGGCTGTTAACTCTGGCTTATGCGAAAACAAGTATTGTGGTAATAGCACTCGCATCGTTTGATTAATTATTAAAATACAATATAAAAAAACAATAACAAAATAAATAAATTGTCATTTTATTTACATAGACGTTGAGAATGTGTATGTCATAATCTAAGATTTTTTTTTATCGTTTTTGTATAATATTGTGTATTTTATTAAATACATTTATATTCAATTATAATAATCCGAAGTTTTATATACAAGTGTAATAACTTTTATTCATTTGCTCCATCTTTGCACAAAATATATCACTAGATACGTGTCTGAAGCGAGTGACACTCGCGCTCACAGTGGTTTCAACTGGTCTCAAATATCATGTCGGTGAATGCTGTCTATGTGTGCGTTGGTTTAGCGCGCTTTGTATGGAGCTTGACTTCTGTTAGTATTCTGTGATCAAATCCTACATTTAAAACAGACAAAAAATAAATCACTAAGTATATAGCATGAGAAAATAATTGTTTCATTGATATACCAATAATAAGCTGAAAATATTACTGGATAGGATTTTACCTGTAACAGCAACTTAGCACCAATACCCTTAGTATGCCTCTCCCAGGCTCCGACATTGCCTCCTAAGTTGGGAGGCCGCATGCCCTGACCCTGTCTCCTGATCCCCGCAGTGTCACTCTCATCAGGATTGACTTCCTGTTCCTCCTCATCGGAACTGTCTGCTGCAAACTTTGGTCGGGAGGTTGAGGCTTCTGCTGGTTCAATTTCTGTAAACAGAAAAAGATTAAAAAGATACTACAAATAACCAAAAGCTTTCATGTCATACAATTGTCATGAAAATTAAAGCAGTTTATAAAACATTGGATTAAAACAATTTAGCAGATGGGAAATGGTTCACTGCCCTACAATTCTAAGTTTGATTGATGGGGACTAACCTTAGTACCCTGCTAGCAATTTCTTCACTATAAAAATGTATGGCAGTTCACTATCTGTTCACACATTGTTCCGAAGTAATGTGTGTTCTAGGATGTAAACTGTCAACCTCTGCTTTGGCTTTTCATAAAAATGTATACACCTGACCTTCACATTAATTTACCGACATATCTTTCTAATGAATTTATGTACATCCTAATAATTTAATATATGGATACCTTTCTTTTCTTCCTTCTTCTTGCCAGCTTGCTGCACACCACCAGCCACAAACCCAATTGGTGCAGAGAAGTCTTTAGGTTTACGTGTCCTCTGCCTAACATTATCTTCATTGTCTTCCTCATCACTGTCTTTAGCCCAAACACCTGGAAAAGCACAACCATTAAACTCTAGGGATTACTGTAGGGAAAGGACTTCCGCTATAATTAAGAGTTCCATTAAATAAGGCTAGGCCGGAATAGTGGCACTTTGTAATTGCAACAATTTCATCAACTAGTGTTTACTATTTTAAAGAAAAATACACCCAATATTACATGCAACATACATAGTCGTGACTCCACATTAAGATCAATTAAGTCTTGTGTAGCAGAAACTACGAGAGACTTTTCGGTCTCACAAACACCCAAACCCGAAAGAAATTTTTGTGGGCCGCAGAAACATTGGTCTCGGTGCGGGGATCGAACCCGTTTGTAAAACTATAATACAAATATTATTTACCATATATCTGCTGTTCTTTTTTCGCTCTTCTGTTTCTGTTAGGATTGAACTCATTATCCAAATCGTAGTCGGTGATTTCAAAACGGATAACCTCGTCGTCCGACATTGTTGTTAGCTACTACTACTAAGCCGCAAAAGAGGCAATGAAATTATAATTTCCCAGTTTATAGTTTGTGAGGTTCTTCTACTGGATTTGTTTAGTTTGTTTGAAATAAAAATATCGAAGCCATCACCAAAACAACCACTTTCAAGTTGATTTGACAGTTGACACTTGAAGTGACAGTTGACAATACGCATAGACTAAAGATTAGAGTCATCTAATTAAATCGACTTGTTTATATCGACTATTGCGAAATAATATTCTAATTATTACTCTGTAAGAATCGCTTAAGGTTGAATTCAATAAATCCCACTTACTTCTGCCAATTTCAGATACATTCTACTTGGAAATCTATGATAGTGCGAGCATGTTTTTTCATCGCCACGAGAAACGAAACCAATATTAAAAGGTTACTTAAATGACATTCTGTCACCTTGGTCATCAATACCAAAGAAGAAAAACAAGCATAATTATTCACATTTGTTTATTAAAATTCAATTTAAGTATATAAAATGTCTTATAATTTCACATTACAATCATTGTGCCATGATTTCAAAAGTTCAGTTACTTAGGGTTACTGACGGGTATCCAATGGCAATTAGTATGCAAGAATATTGGCGAGCTATTACTTTATATGTAAATTATTAAATATTACAGGACGTATAGCTTTAATCATTTGTCTTAAAAAGCCGCGTAAACGTCACCAATAACAATGTATCAATATAAAATGATATTAATAGTATTTTAAAACACTCAATGTTCCTTATTTTCTGCGTTGTAAAAATGTCAGGGCAATCCATTACATTAACATTGTACGCGACTTTCTATATCACGACTTTACTAACAGTTGATTGCAAGGTTATCTGCTTGTTGTGATATTATATTGCACTTATTGCGTTATCAGGAATTCCGATATTCCTTCCGCTAGACAGTAACCTCAAACGAAGGTCTCAAAAGTATTTCGTTGCAAAAAATATTTACAAAAATTCAGTCAGACAAAACATGGCTCCAAAATATTCCATTTAATTTGACATTGTTTCGTTAATACTTATAATTAAATCAATTAATGTATAATGTATTTTTTTGTGTAAAAATCACACGACCGTCCGTTCAACGATCTTCATAGACAATGGCTCTATGCCTAGCGGACGTTTCGGGAATCACATCCCATAAATTTTAATATAAACTCCGAAACGTATATAAATAAAAATATTTTCATCCTTCGGACGGAAACGGACGACATCCGTGATTTAAATCTAACATGACACGTGATTGTTACTCACGATCAAACCTACGTAAATTCAAATGGATTATAATTCAATATTCGTTACCATATACTTTAATCTTTAGTGTTAAAGTTCAATTTCGCTTGTTCTTGCTATATTACTTTTACAGCATTCAGTTTGAGCTTCGATTAATATTTGAAGTATATTTCGACTAATATTTAAATGTGTACTAAATTTCAATTACTTATTTACTTAAGTATGGGGTGCATCAAATATTGAATCATTAATTTCCATAAATTTTTAACAATAATCGATGTTTAAAATCGATTTCATTGTTCAAAATTATTGTATCCAATTAAATATTTGTTTTAATTTTTTTCTTCATATCAAAATATCCACTTCCAACCAGACCACTTTTTCTTATTCATTATTACGATTCAATACATTAAAATCTCATTAACATTCGATATAATTAAAATATATAGCAAATTATTCAAAATAATAATGTGTTAATACAAAACAATAAAACCGCGAAATTAATCGTCTCACGAAAATAACGGAAGCCAGTTATAGAATACAATTAATGACAAAATGCTATCCAAATTATTAACTACATAAAATTAATTGTAATGTCCAAGTTGTAAAAACACATTTTCTTTGTAAACATTTCTGTGGTCTATACCGAAACAGTAAGATATCAGGCAATTTGAAAACGAGATTTAAATGCTTTAAGACCTCAATACTAACATGATTTTTATCGATATTGTAATAGTGAAATCAAAATAGAATTAGAAAGAGTTACGTGTCAACACCATAAAACATCTACTGCTGAGCATAAGGCTAATCCTAAGATTTTTCTCATTACGTGTTGAAAGCCCAATCAACGTCTACGGGCATGCATACGTACACGTACGCATATGTACGAATAGTTGAATAGATCATCGATATTTTTATCGATATTCATATGTTCAAGGTGTCTTAATGAGATAACACAGAAAACAAAATGTTGATTATCGATTTTAGCAATACCAAAACTATTTAAAAAATAACGGGTTCAATCTAGACAATGTTTCTATGTTCCAAAAATCTTTGTTTCAGAGCTGTGAGACAGAAATGCTTCTCGTAGTTTCTGTGATAGTATATTTCTGTGAATTCAGAACTATCTATATCACTGTTAGATGTATTTACTCACAGAAATGTTTACAAACAAAACGACATAAAAATACACGAAAACAAATTAAAGTACTGTTAATAAACACGTATACATCAATTACGAATTCGCCAAATGTTAAACCAAAATAAATATTACCACCGCAAATATGTATACAATAGATCGTTTGAACATCACAAAATCACAGTTTATAATTACGTTGATGGCAATCGCGTTAAAATAATTGCAATTAACTACACTAAAGTTAGGTACTTATTAAGTATTCTTAGAAACTAGCGTACATTTTTGCACGTCGATAATGTTAAATTTTGTTCTTTACGCACGCTTATGAAAGTCCAATACACATTGAAAGGGTTCGAAGTTAAAACGAATAAGGTCGATAATCCATTCGGTGTGGTTTTTTGGAAATTAGTTGTCCGAGGAATAAACTTACCATCTGATGATTATAACTGTGGATTAGTTCTATCCATTAACGCTCAGTATTATTGGCGTGTAGCAAGCTTATCAATATGTATAATGAACTGATATATTGCTCTTTTTCGTTCTTTCATACCCCTTAACTCAAACAAAATGTATGACAATGTGTATGGACTTGAAAGTACAAGTATGGACAGTGTTTTTGATAAATTATTAAAAGATGTGTGCCTATAGTAAGAGGCCTGGTACAAAAGGTTTTTTAGATTGTATGAAGAATTTATTACAGTGGAAATTTATATAAATTGTCTTTTTACATATCACATAATGATCTGATTATGTTATCGATGCACTGTCCATAATTAAACGGTATCGATGTTAAATTTAATTTTTGACAATTCTAACATACTATATACAATTACTTTGCTTTCCATATTTTTCTAAAAGGCGGCGTTACTATTACAAATAGGTCACAATTCAAAATAATTATCGACCATGAAAAAACATTACCTTGTAATACATCGACTAATCCAAATATGGATTGCTTAAGAGTACGTTATTAAGGAAATAGTAGGATAAAAATTACTGTATTTAACGTTCGATATTCGGCAGAGGCCGTTATTATCGACAAAGTTGAAGGAGCCGAAAACTACAAGCTCTGAGTGTTCTTAAAACTATCGATAAAACCTAACACTAAGTGATGTTTCTACATTGCAACACTTCACACAGTCGTTTAAAGGTGTATCAATAATCGATATCACCTTAAGCTAACGATAATTGATTGAATATCGACTCGACACATGTTTATCGATGATTTATCACACTGGGGTATCCACACACCGTCCATAGACAACTTGTTTATGTTTTGAGCCGTTGACGGCTTTCGCGGTCAGTCATAAGGCGACGGTTCTGATGTATGTGTCGTCTTCATAGTTTTCCGCCGACAGTCGTAAGGCGTGTTCTTCACATAAGGCAGCTAATTCCTTGACCCATTCGTCGAGTATGACCGCGTTGAGTATAGACCGAAGTGTTATGGACTGGTTCCAGTAGGACTCTTCGGTAAATATGGGCCGCTTCTGTGGACTAGATACTGGTTGTAGACTGTGCGAGTTTGTTTGTGATGGTGATGCTGAAATTGGAAAAGAAATCACTTAAAAATATCAAGAAGCCAATAAAGATAGCACTGCCACGTGTTCAAAAAATGACATACATTTATCATATATGTTGCTAACTTATTAAAAGAAAGACTTTACTGTAGAAAAGAGACCTCCAAGTGACAACAGTGACAGCGCAACATGAAAATTAACGATTCTACTCAATGTCCATATTTTAATTGTAATGTACTGTATCAGGCCATATACGTCCCACTGCAGTGTACGGGCCTCCTCTAGAATCGGGAGTACAACTGAGAGAGGTTAGGCCATATAATCATGCAGGATTTTATTTAAAAAGCACCAATAAAGACATAGGTTTATTATAGTGCATCACAAGCCATCATGTACATTGAGTCAAGTATTTTTCTTCCATAAATATTAAGTAAAGTAACATACATGATATTCTCCTGGCGAACATGTTGGACAGACTGTTGGAGAAGCTGCGTCGCTTGGACTCCACGCGGCGGAACGGCGAGTCGTCTGGCCTGAGCGTTGGCGATTCTTGATTGCGTGCCTGACCTGATCATAATTAGAAAATAACTATTAAGGCGAAGGATATATTTTTTACCAGAGGATATTCAAACTTATCTGAAATACGACATAAACTCCAATACAGGGAATATCAAGATTGCTCCTGAAAACGAAGCCAGGTGGTAGTTTTATTGACTACAAACACAATAATAATAATAAAAAAATAGGTCTTTTTTGCAAAAGTTTTAGTTGCATTGTATCTGAAGTAACTACCAACTGGCATCGTTTTCGGTAGCAGTCTGGATATACCCTATATTACAAATAATTATTGCACGATTTAACAAACGTACTTTCATCTGCGGTCGGGCCTCGCGACTTGGCCAGCGCCATCTCGCGTCGTATGAGGAACACGCGCGCCTTGTCCACCAGCTCGCTTGTGTTGTCGATGCCTTCCGTCAGCTCATCGACTTCCTCTTTTAATGTGCTTAGAATCTGAAAAAGATAAATCCAAATATAGTCGACAGGAGTCTGGTATTTCAAATATCTAAAACTACGAGATTTTTCGGGATTGAAATAGCTAAATCTCGAACAATAGTTTATAGATTATATTGTAGATGAATATTCACCTAAGTCCAGGAATCAAATACACGCGCAACCTTTTGTTTGTCACACACTCTTTTAAGTAACTAGAACATGGATAATTAAAACTAGGTATATAAATAATTAAGGAACCCAAATGGATTAAATTACCTACTCTTATCCTCTAACTTCTCTCAACAACACACCGACGAAACATCGATAAAATCACTAAAATTTATCGACAATCGATACTCACTTGAAACAGTGAAGGTACGTTTGGTGGTAGTACGAATCCCGTGCATAGTAGTAACGACGTGAGAAGAGGTGTAGGCAGAGACGCTAGCCGTGATATCACACTCGTCACTCTACAGTTCACTATCACTTCGGATTCTAATAGCGCCGCCGCTTTCTTGAGGAGACTGCTTAGTAATGGACCTGAAACGAAGAAAAAAATACATTAAATGTGTCCAAAAGGAAATCAGTTGCACTGTAACTACGTAATGGTATCAATAAAAATGTATATAAGCGCCCTAAGTTAGCATGTGATCATTAAACATTGTCCAAATTTCCTTTGACAATTTTCAGATGTTTTTTTCGCGTTTTCTTCGCCATTTTTTAACATTAGACATTTTTAAAACATATTTTAGTTATCGAATGTTTTGTCTTCTTCGCTGAAACTGAATTCAAAAGTCGTTCGAAAGTGACAAAATAGCTACAATAGGTTTAAAACTATCTAGGATAAGCCCGATTAGGACTCAACGATTGAACTATGACTGAAAAATATGATTATGTTTATGAGAATTGCCCCTAAATACCGACTACAAAGGTAAATAATGCCATGCATGCAGAACTATTTATATGAATAGAATATTACCGATTATTGATTCAGCACTGGCCCTCCAGCTCCTAATAAATGGCACTTCGTACTCCGGCACAATTTCAGGCTTCTCAAAACTCTTCCTGAACAATTCTTCCGCATACCCTTCACCGTCCTCTTCGATTTTATACTTAAAGCTCTCGTAGTCACTACTCTCGCCTATCGATAGACAATCGTCTTTTCCATCACTAGTCTGGTTGAACACATCGACATCCTTCTCATCGACATTCTGATTGTCGTTTGTTTTTGTTTCATCGATATTTTCAGTAAACGATGTTAGACTGTGTTGTTCCTTTTCTGATGTGTCTGATGTTTTTAAAGTGTCGTATTCGCTAGTACATATAGAGATGAGACTGTCGAGTTCTCTGGTGTTCTGAGTATCGATTTCCTTTGTGTTTGTTGAATTGTTGTTTGTTTCTCGTTTGGGTGTTGTGACTGTATCGTATTTGGAAGTCCAGTTGCTGCAGGCGATGGCGCGCGATACGATCTCGAATCGCGCGTCGCATAAGTACGCGTGGTAATTGCCGTATAATGTATCGTTGGGGTTCTGAAATGAGTAGATTAATATTAAATAATTATTGTTTGAACGGTGCGACAGGTCATCGATACTGAAAATATAAAATAACGTATAAATATGAGATGAGAACCTCCTCCTTTTTTGAAGTTGGTTAAAGATAATACTTATGTATGTCGGAGACTTTAAAGAACGCCAATGCGCACTCGGCCAGTTTGGTGGACTATATAGCCTACTTCACGTAGGACGTATTTTGGCTAATACAGTTAGATAATGACTATGTTTGGTGGATTACCTGATATTATTCCAATTCTTTTTCATATATAATAATATTGATCATATGCAAAATTGATCGCAAATCAACGGACAGAAGTTTTGCCATTTTACTTTGTACCACTAATAGACCATGGCTATATCCCAGAGCATAATTTAAGAATTAATCAAATACTCAATACCACAACTCACCCCATAATTAAACTTAGCTTCTTGGACTAGATAACTCAAAGCTATATCATCATGCACGCCGTTCACTCGTCTATCATCCTCCCTCTTCAAATCCAGGACCCTTCTTCCACTGTTAGCCAGTTCGTCCACCCATTGCCTGGTCTTCTCCAAGGGTCGGGAGCAGCATCGAGGGGACAGAGACAGGAGGGCCACTGCAGCATCACGATAGGACTCTGGGTCGGCGATTTTGTGTCGATGGGAAGCCATTAAATGCTGTCCGCTGAGCAGATACTTATAGACAAGCTCCATTGTCACGTCTTCGCAGTTCAGGTCGATAAGGGTTTCCATTAGCGCTAGTGAGACTAGTGACAGCTGAAAAATAAACATATGAAATAAAAGTTTATGAAATACTACGTACTAATTGAATTAGATTTATCTACATCGACGTCAGTCTATATACTACGTTCCATTGATTGAAAAAGGTAAATTATACGCAGTTAAGCTTTACTACACAACGTTAACCTAGTGAAAAAAAAAATTCAAACAATGTTCTTTTACGACTTCGTTCTCACGACGTTATAAATGTCGAAACTATCACCAACTCTTACAAGTTTTTCAAACAGAAACCACCAAGTAGATCAACTGACATGGGTTTCGAGCTCACAACCTCACAGCTCACGTACACATAATGCCACTGAGAGCATACTAGTAAATTGATAACATATTCAAATATATCACCTGCGAGTTCCCCTCCAACCTCCGCAACATGACGTCGATGACCCTAATTCCGTCATACTCGTACACAAAGAGGAAGTGCAGCACAGCCCTCAGCAGTCCCCGCTCCGTCACGCACCGCAGCGTCATCTCGAGGTACACCATGGCGGCTGCTTGCTCGGCCGCGCCACTCTGCAACGCCGCCGCTCTCGACTATCCACCAGACAGGCGATGCACACGGGCGCGAGTGACAGTTACAATCGATTATCGATTTTTTTTTATCGATTTGAAAAGTTTTAGCGAATTGAATTTAAATATGGTGATTTTTTCGTGATTTGATTTTATAGATAAAGTACTTTTAGGTGATTGTTTTATAATTTTTTTAATCCAAACTGAATAACTTATTAAATAAGAAAACACTATAAATTAACAGAAAATTTAACAAATTAAAAAATTACAGCGAAAAATCTTCAATTGATAATGAAATCCCTTAGAAAACACAAAAACAAAGTCGATAAATCGCACCAAAAGCATCGAATATTCAGTCGATTGTATGAACGCTGTACAAACGTGTTTAGTACACAAAGCCAATCGATGTTAAATGATCTGTCACTGTACCGCTCGTTAGTGATGTCGGTATGGCCCACACCTTGTGCTCAGCCGGCGCCCGTGCTTGCAAAGCCCACTGACGTCATTCTTACACAAATCTTAGTATTGAAATGATACCAGTGTTTTTAATATAAATCGATGATATTTTTAGGGGTGATATATTCTTAAGCTGACAGATGTATGGCATTTTAACAAAGCTACATTTTAAGATTAATACCTTCTACCATGCTCTTAAGAGAATAAGCGTCATTGCAAGACTAATTATTCCCAAAAACGAAAAAATTAGTGTATAGCTTTATTACATGACATTAATCTGGCATGGCTATCAATAGTCTGTATGGATATAGAGAATGGAACTTATGTATAATATTTTAAAAATTAGTATAGCTGATCGTTTTGTATATCAATACGTATATATTTTTAAATCGATTTTAATTGGTATCATTTCAATACACAGTAGTAATTATTTTCACTAACTTTTAACGAGTAAATTGAGAAATATGTTGATTATAAAATTGAAATCAACATTAATTTCAGTGGATTATTTTTAAACTAATCATATTCCATATACTTCATTATATATTAAAATGCCCAAGTTTTACTCGATAAAAGTGTATAGATGTAAAGATAATTACAATCACATTATACTAATAAAACATAACATAATATACTTATATTACTTATATTTAATAGTTTACATACTTAATTAAAACGACACACAATATGCTATATAAAATATGACTATTAATTTATTTGAATTGTGTAAAAAGTCGTCATTATTTTAAATCTGGCTGACAAAATTAAGCTTATTAAGAACAAGACTTAACTCAGATATATGACTGAAGTACCCACAAATAACATGATTATATTATAGATATTGCAATAATTAAAAATGAGTATTTTTGAGATTTCTTTTGTGAATTGGTTTTACTTTTAATGTTATTACTTAAATAATACATAAGCTTATATTCCATTTAAAGAAAACGTAACAAAATATGTTCTATTAAATATCACATATAAATCTCGACTAAACCCATCAATAGCTTACCTGAATGGACTGAAATAAAGTCTATATAATTAGTTATTCTTAAAATATTCATTAATACATTAATTACTATATTATTTATTAAGAGAAAATGAATATCATAAAAAGAAAATAGAAAGTAGCAATACATAGGTTTTTAGACAGTTAATTGAAAATAAATTTTCCTACACAGAAATGATTGTTAAGTAGAAAGTTTTTTATAATGTTTAAAATAGTGTACATATATATTCTTAAATCAAGTATCACATTTCCATAAAAAATATGAAAATACTCAATGGCCAAAACATCCATGATCCCAGTATGAAACCAATATTCCTTTTTACCAATGAATTTTTGTTCATTTGTTATCAACAACAACAACAAAATGGAATACAAATCAACCAATATATGCCAATGTATTCTTTTTTCATACTAAAATATTTTCCTTACATAAGTAAATATTTCACTGGTAAAAAGCAATAATAGAGTACAAGAAAATCACTCATCCCCCAAGCGTTCACACTGAACCAGTATATTTTACCTGTAACAACGCTGGACCTAGCACGGGCACTAGGAACCCTTGGTACAGCAGGTCGAGAAGATGCTTCTTGATGGACGGATGAGCCACCTTATGGAAAAAGATATTGGTTAGTTATTAAATAAATAAGATTTTCATGTTATTTCTTATGATACTATTGGCTAAATTACACAAAGGGCAATCAATTAAAGACATACATGTAGTGAAATCTTGAAATCGTTAAAAATACATTATTTTTGTGTAATAGATATTTAATCAAAATTTATTTAATTAGTAATACTTTAGCTATCGCCAACCCGCACTAAGCCAGCGTAGTGGATTACATTGCCTAACTACTCTCAATCATACTCTCAATTGTGGAGGAGGCCCGTGCACTGCAGTGGAACGTATATGGGCTAGTGAAGTCCAGTAATTTTCATATGATAAAAAAATAATATACATATTAACAAGCAAATTTTCAGGTGGATCTTTTTCCGTGGTAATGTCATTGACATTGTAATTATTATACTGGGTACAAAAGGTATCGAAATAGAATCACGAACCACACTAAATCGACGCTGCCTATGTAAACTATCGAAACTGTAAATTCACTACTTTCCACCAATAACATTTGAAGTGGCAATTTCTACATTTTATAATGTTCATTTCATGAACTTTATATTTTATTTGATTGAATACCTAACAATTAAAGGAATAAAATAGCTTTATATTTTAATATAATTATATTAAATTACAAAGATTTATCTCAACTTGCAATTGCAAAAATGCAATATTTTCAGTTTCGATAGTATACGTAGGGAGCATCGAAATTTTTAATAATACCTGTGCGACAGCATTGCAGAACTCGAGCGAATCGATGAAGAGCGTCAGTTTGTGTACTTGGTTGACGTCATCCGGCGTTAGTCGGTAGATCTTGTCGCTGAGCGTGCGCGGCAGGAGAGAGTACAGACCGCTTAGACCTACAAATACAATTTTATTTTTACCTTTTATATGATGAAGTATTTTTGGGTAAGAGATAAGGTGATTAAAAATTAGAGAGCCTCCGTGGCGCAGTTGGCTAGACGTTGGCTGTGAAACGAGCGATTGCGGGTTCGATCCCGCATCGAAACAATTATTTGTGTGAACCACAGGTATTTGTTTCGGCTCTGGATGTTTGAGAGACCGAAAACTATCTCGTAGTTCCTGATACCCACGACACAAAACTCGATCTTAGTGTGAGGTCAGGACTATGTGTGTGACTGTTGGGTGTTATTTATATATTTTATTTATATTCTAACAGGCAAACGAAATGTCGAAGGCCCGCCTACAAGGTGGACGGACGACCTGGCTAATGTTGCAGGAAGTCGCTGGATGCAGGCCGCTTCCAATAGGCTTATGTTCAGATGATGATGATTATGATGATGATGATGATGATGATGATGATGATGATGATGATGATGATGATGATGACGACGATGACGATGACGATGACGATGACGATGACGATGACGATGACGATGACGATGACGATGACGACGACGACGACGACGATAATGATGATGTTCTAACCAGTAGCGAGCACAGGACAAGTATTGCCCGCGAGCATGTAGTCGGCTAGTTGCGTGCAGCGCGCCGACATGTTGGCGCACAGCAGCAGCGCGTCGCGCGCCGCCGCGCCCGTGCCGCCCTCGCGGTGCACCGACGATAGCAGCAGGCGGACTATTATGAACCTGGGACATAGAATAATCGACATTGTAGGAACGTGTTTTTGTGTGTTAGAAATCGAAAATGTTCTTTGTGTTGAACATTACGGATATTATTAGTTATGAAATATGGCGAATATCAAATATTGTCACTATAGATCAAAAATATTAAAAGAAAATTGTTTATTACTAGAAAAATATTGATGACTGGACTCTCATTTTATTATCTTCTACTTTTTTTTATCTTCTACTTTTTTTCTGAATTGTATCAAAGAGTCTGTTTGATTTATGTATGATTGTATTGCATTATAATCATTTATTAATTTAAATCTAAATTGTGTCCCTGAGAGACTACTCGGTGTCAATTCTTTGCGTGCCACTGTTGATCCTGGCTGACAGGAGTTGCAGTGGTGGGTGTGAGGGTGAGAAAGTCTGTATAAATATTCTCTAACATCAAAATGTACAATATTGCACAAGGAGCACGCACGCACGCAACAGAATACGCGCAAACGTTACACTAACACGCACGTCAGTCGACACCTTCATTCACCCGTAACAAGCAATATTGAAGTATCTACTTACATATCACGACGGCATCGCGGATTGATCGATTTCGACTGATCGAATCATTTGAATTACTGATTGCATTATTAAAATTTAATCGATTTTAAAAGTCCGCCCCGTGACCATGAAAGCTGTAAAGTGATCGAAACGTCGGGAAATTAAAAAATATAAAAATTAAACCAAATCCGCGATAAAATCCGTAAACAATCGTTTTATTTCAATTTCGATTTTAAAATATTATGCAGGGTTTATCCAGACTGGTACCGAAATCGAAGCCGGGTAGTACTTTTAGTGACTGGCTACATAAACAAAAGGTTTCGTGAAAAAAATACATTTTTTTGTTTTTCAAATATCATCGTTTTGGCAAAAACTATGTTAAATCCATAGTTTTAGCCAAAATAATAATTTAAATCGTTGTGAGATAAAAAAAAATATAAAAACAAAATCGTCGCTTTGTTTTGCGCCTTGTCTGAATTCTCTAGTCGCAGTCTGAATATACCCTATTATATTCTATTGTATTCTGTGTATCTGTGCGATTTTAGGGATTTATGTTATTAATGTGTCTATTATATCTAATATATTATTTGAAACATATTTATATTATCTGCAGCATGAATTAAAGGTATGTTACGCAATATGCTTGCTATAAGTCAGAAGAAGAACAACACAATAGTTCTTAGATTTTCCCTACCCATCGAAATTCAAAACTATGTTAAATGGGTCATTGCCCTCGTGGTACAATCGCGAACAATTACTCACTCTGCTTGCGAACCGTTCTGTGTGTGAGTAGTGAGGAAGAACAAGTCCAGGAATTTCATATTCTGCATTAGTGCCACGCATAGTTGATTCAGAACTTTCACTAGTTGACCTGAAAAAAATATAATTCATATTATTATTTTTTTAAATATTTATTTATTTTGCAAATATTTTTATCGTTTTAACTCTTTTTTGTTTTCAAAAAGCTTTCATTTTGCACTATAAAATTTAAAAAAACGCTAGTAAAAAAAGGATTGCAGCCAAACATGGAATTTAAACTTTCAACTGCCTCGGTGCCGCAGTTGTTCTATGGTACGGTCACAAAGCCAAGGGTTCGAAATCCGGGTCGGACAAAATGCTATTGGATTTCTTATTCATTACCAGCCCAGAGTTAGAAATTTGAGCCAATATGGCGATAGGCTCGCCCTCTATATCTTGGGACGGAACATACAAAGCGAAATGTGGATGTCCTGCTAGCATCTTTGTCGACCCCTTCTGGGACAAAGGCGTGAGTTTATATATGTATTTATGTAACCAAAACTTTGAAATTAAAAAATGCACTAATAGCATGCATTCAACGTCATTATACACCGCACACAAGACCATTTCAATCATTTACTAATTAGTACAATTAAGGCCATGCATTGTGGTAGCCTCCTTTGAGATTTAATTGACGTCCACATTCCTAGCACACGTGAGTTTAGTACCTACTACTTTTTATGACGTTGATAATACATATATAAACTCACGCCTTTTTCCCAGAAGGGGTAGGCAGAGGTGCAACCTACTACCGTCTCACGATGTGATAGGAGGCGAGCTTATTGCTATATCGATAATGAATAAAATAATCTTATATCACGTTGCCCGACCCGGGATTCTAACCCGAGACCTCAGCTTTGCAATCATACCGTATTACAACTGCGCCACAGAGGCAGTAGATAATAATGTAGATATCATATAAATACAATATACCACTTACTTTCGAGGTTAGGCGGTGGTAGTTCATTCCGAAAACTGCTCAGTAACTTCAACAGCGGCCTTAGAAACGGTTCCGCTGCGATTACCTGCAACACAATATTTTAAATAATCTAATAACATATTATGTCAATAAAAAAAATTTTTCTGTGTAACTACGTAACCCTCAAAAATAGAATAGCATTGGAACAGATTTTTGGCGGATTTTATCGCGAATTCTACAATACATGAATTTCTGTTTAACATTCACGTAAATCTATCACAAAACTAAATAGGATAACAGATTAGTGTTGCGTTTAATTTGAATAAGGTAACTTATTTTTACAATAGCTTTGAAACCCTATGATCTACCATAACTCAGGCTATTAAGAAATAAAATAAAACCAATAAACTATTAAAATTAATTGATTATATTTATTGATATGAGTACGGTCGTTGAATCAGTAGGTTCATGTCCATTTTATCGTCATTCCTTTTTAAATATGTAATCATACCTGTGTACTGTAATGGCTGACGAGACTCCCAAACAATTTGAGCTGTTCCAAACGGACGGCGTTTTCATATCTGAAACAATATTGATACTTGAAGTGCTTGACATAACAAATTTCATACTGACAAATTAAGATTATTAAGTTTTTCGTACTTTCTGATGCCCACGATACAAGACTCATACTGGCAAGTTAAGAGTAGTGAGTCTTTTATCGTTTCTGATGCCCACGATAAAAGACTTAGCACAGGAGTTAGAACAAGATTGGGTATATGCTTTGACTACCAGGTGTTATAAATTTGACCGCTTTATTCGTTGCAAATCTTAGGGTGTATTATTTTAGGAACCACATACTAGGAACAAAGTTACAAAATATAACTTTTATTTGACAATAATTATGGCAATATTTAATTGGCAACATTTTCAATAAAAATCAAGTATCTTTGTCTTACGTTGAGATATCATTTCAGTGTTTCTTTTACTTTCGGTATCTACAATTTTGCAAAACCTCTCAGTATAGCTATTCTAGACAATATAATGAAAGTAAACCCACGCACATCTACTAGTGTAACAAGATGCATAACACTAGAAGCCGGTCATTCAATACCGCACGCCTATGATACACTACCAGTCGTATCGAATTTTGATCGTACAGCCTTGCACTCACTATTTTATGCTCTATTAAAGCTACATTATTTTACAATTCCATGTTAAATAAATATTCACCTAACTAATTTATCTTGAATAAATTTTAGCACAAATTTCATTACTATTTAAAAAATATAAAATCATTAAATCATTTCGCTCGTGGTACCTCAATGCGAAGAAATTAAAAAATATTTACTCTTCGTAATAAAATAATTTAATCGAAACATAGATAATAGAAATTGTGGATAATATTTCGAATCATATTTTCACGTTTATAATAAGTAAAATTCTCCATGTATCTTTGATCCATGAAACAGTGTCGTGAATATCCAGAAGTGTCTGAAAATCAACGCTATTCGGACTACTGCTAGGACGGGATGACCTTTTGTCTTAATACATTGAATTTTTGTATGATGATTATTTGTGTTGTAATTAATATTAAGCAATAAACTGTTTTATATTTTCATTTATTTATGTATACAGATGATTTGAAGTCTCAATAGTTTTTTTTTATCAAAGAAACCAACGGCGTTTACAATGTGTATCTTATTCTACTAGTATTTACAATAAATAAGGATAATAAACAGTATCTATTTATAACTTGCTAGTATGTTGATATGCGCAGAGAGAAAATCAATAAACTTAAATCTAATAATAATAATAATCCACAACGGGGTCAACACAACCATATTAACTATATTATTCGTACAATCATGCTCGTCGTAATTTGACCACAAAATGACGAAATCGGAGGTGTAAAAATAAGTAGGTGTAAAGGTAAGTACTGTCAAGTCATGTTTTTATTATAGTCCAAATAAGCAAAATCCTTGAAGCCAACACATCCTAAATAAAGTGTTACAACACCATTGAAGTCCAAATTTGGATTTGATGCAACGTAACTTTGATCTCTAGTGACTTGAGAAATCGTCATTACAATCCGTCATTACATGTTCTGACATCAATGAAAGGATTATATCTCATGAAGGAAATGATGAATGATGACACGCTGTCGTAATCGCGTCATCACGTATTTTATTACTAGTTATTACCGTTATTGCATCCAAGTGTTTTCCATTAGCATTGGTTAGCGTCTGACGTATTTATAAAGTGAATTTCGATGGCCTTAATAAATCGCTGATTCGAGAACTGCAGATGTTTGTGTTGTCTATGTTGTTGTTAGTCTACTTTTGGACATTCGATTTTGATCTATTAAATGGCACTGCAATAAAAAAAGTATTATAGTACAGTCCTATTGCATTCAATAGAATTAAATTGACAAGTTTCCATTCATTTTCCTGCATTTCTAATGAAATTGGGTGGCATTGTGGTTTGAGACATCTATTTATACTGGATCATTGTGAATCATAGCATGACTATAATAAATTGATATGCTCAATTTATTATACAACAAGACAAGACTAAACATATTGATATGCTCCTCGATAATTTCCTAAGTACACGAGATTTACAATCAGAAAATGATCGATTTCGAAATAATTCGAATATCAAAGTTATGACTGAGCACTATCAAGATTCTATTACGTTTGTTACACAACAAATGTACGATAAAATACGCATTAAAATAACAATACAATACAACAATATAATACGACCCGCATTATGAAAACAAACAATGACTTAAAAGGTATCGATGATTTGTACACGTGCCTTTTTAGGGCAAGTTAAAACAATCGCTCGATTTATATACACGGAATTATTTTGTCTTTACCGGTTACACTGAGAGAAGTAAAACAATGTGCTTTTTCTTAAGACCCAGCGCTAATTTAATTATATAATTGCCCAGATCGTAGAATTGATCATTTCGTGATGTCTTGGATTGTTGGATATTGTGATTGTTGATATTGTAGATATGACCATCTAAAAATAACTTATCATTCAAAACGTCATTTAACCATACAAAGATCGACATTTGGCTTTACCATTATATTGGCGGCATTGTATTCCGTATAATAATACATAGTAGGTTAACATGAGGCTAGGAGCCCTATCACCAGAGTCATCCACAAATTACCAAGTTTATTTTCGTCTCTAGATGTGATACGTGACATGCCAATTTCCATGCCCAGTTCGATTACACTCCTGGTCAACTCAAGACCTATATCAAACTTCATATAAGAATTAACAGGAATTATACTAACTGCAAAGTTTTTTCTGAGAATGCTTTATAAGAAGCCCACATCACATTCAGCAGATATGCCCTATTCAAACAATCAATCCTTTGTCCTTCCATTAAATTATCATAGTAGTGACGACGCAAATACTACGCGTAAGTGCGCGTACGACGGCCTTGCGTATCCTTACTCCTTCCTCGGTGCTACTAATTCATACGGCGAGGTCCGTTATGAATGCTATGATTGCATTCATTGCAACTAGCTGTCCTCATATGATTTGTAATTAGCATTCTGTTGGCTATGAGTTGGCTTTACATGTTATGAATTTAGTCGAAATTTAGGTCTATTTATTGTAATTTTATAAGTATTATTAATAAAAATATGATGCAACTGACTATTGGTATGCTAACTTGATACAAAATACACTACTGAGAGAGGATTATTTAGTTTATTTTTAGGAGACATAAATTATCTTAACAAAAATATTTTCTTTGGAGTGCACAAACTTATGATGCGAAATGGGAAAGTTGTTTATTTAGCCACCGATAATCTTACCTCATTATCTCATACACAAAATAAAGAAGCTGTTAGTTCGTATCTTAAAATGATCTACTGATTCAAGATTATCATAAAACTTGATGTTAGATGTGGTAGCAAAGCAGAAATTGTAAATTGTACCGCTTAAATAGATTACACAGATGTGGCACAAGAAAGAGTCAAATACAAACAAAATCCAATAAAGATAAATGAGAGAGTCAAAACTCAAAGTGGTGAAGTTATTAATAACACAAAAACGCGAACAAAACTGTACACCAACAAAACCTTATCAGCAAACGTTTACCAACAAATACAGATAAAGTAAGACCATTTGATAAGGTCCTCTTCAATAAATATTAATTCAGTACCGGAGTATAAAAATTCATAACCGATTCGCTGTAAATGCCTTTATCAATTATTCCTTTGTCAGTTATTAAAATGGTGACGTGATATCATTATAATGAGTGCATTCTGAACAATACTATTGTATCGATTTCATTATCGTATTTGTATTCGCATTTTATTAAATTTCGAGGGCTCTGTTTATCTTTTTTTGGTTTATTGAATACTATAATATTAGATTGTATATTTTCACAACTTTTAAATTGGTTTAGTTTTCATGTACCAAAAAATTTGTAAAATTTCTGTGGTGTGTAAAGTCCGTCAACCTGTATTAAGCCGATAGTATAAGCTGGTGAACTATATGACCTAACTATTTTCAATCGTACTCTCGATTGTAAAGGAGTCCCGTGCCCTGCAGAGTGAGGTATTTGGGCTGATACAGATAGAAGTATTAAAAGAAAATAATTTTTAATTAGTCTAGTTTTCGTCTGAATCGAGAATGCCAAAGAACGGGTGCAATATCGTAGATTAAGCAGAAAGCGGGCCCTGGCACCGTACGAAATATGAATAGACAAAAGGAACGAGCCAGCCATTCTTTTCAATATTCTTAAAAATATTTAGTTACAGCGCCAAAAGTATTGGGGAAGATAAGTACAGTACTTTCCGAATAGTTTTTTTTCTGTCACTGCTGAATAACCACTTATCTTATTTCTTATTTATGGTGGTCTGCTCAAAACGAATGCACAATAACTTATCCTATCGCGAAACAATAAGTCCACTATCGTAGAATTTTCATTCTTTGTATTCGATAGTATAGCACAAGCTTCGATCAAATATACACTAGATACACAGTTCCCTGTAAAAGTTCTGTTAAAAAGTGGCACCGATGCATGACATTAAAAAAGTAAACAAAAAGATCACATATTCCAAATACATTAACATAAATTCCACCTTATTCCTGGAGCTTAAAGTAGCTTTTCACATAATATTGTCTAAATTGTTGCGACGTTTTAGAAGCAACGGTCGGTGCATGACTGAAGGCGAAAGAGTGCTTAAGCACTCTTTTTTGGTGCCATTTTCTAAGCGCTCATGTTGTATCTAGTGTATATTTGATCGAAGAGCACAAGCCATACAAGCGGATGCGAATATCCTGCCCCGACATATTCAAACGAACTAACAAAAAATATGACACTTTAGGAACCGGTATGCACTGTTCGTGACAACTTGGTGTAAAGCCTTGTTTTCATTTTACCGACGGATATTTTTATATTCCTGTAATAGCACTCCTTTGTTGAGTCCCTAAGGACAATGGTAGAGGGGATTCGGTGTTTCGTGTTATTTAGCTAATTAGATATCCCTATTCAGTAGGATATCCAGAAACGAAGATATGTCCAGCCATAAGCCAAAAGAATAATAAACAAGGTTTCTTATGATTGAAAATCGAGACATCACCCAAGATCGAACGACGCGACGTCTGGATAGAAGATTTTTCTTTGATAAAGAATAATAAAATAAATATATCCAGCAGTCTAAATACGAGTATAGTCCTGAAGCCCATAGTAATAAATAATAGTCATAAGTATAGTTCTAGATATTAAAAAATTTGAAACTTTTTGGCCTCAGAACAATCACAATCATTTGCATGTGTGTGTTATTTGTGCGTCACAAAAACATTCCTTTTGATGCCAGTATCGTATCCTCGACCTCTCATTTCACTAAACGCTTCTAATTTTTACCCCGCAAGTTCCATTTACACTGTATTATTAGTTCCCTTACATAGTCAATTATCGTAATTACATGGTCGATTAAACCGCCATTAACAAGCTAGTTACTGCCATTAAAAACCATTAGTTTTAAATAACTTTTCAAATGTATGGAAGATTAACTTTTAATAGACCAGGAAGAGACGGGGAAAGATGACTTATCTTAATATAGAATCCGTAACAATTTTGATCGCTTAGGCTTTAGGGGACCAGCAAATTGTTTGGAGTTGTATCGATAAATTTTGACATACATACATAAGCTCACGTCTATTTCCGAGAACGGGATAGGCAGAGATGCAACCAGAACACCACGTTTCGCCTTATATTTTCCATCGCACGATGTATATACATGTTATAAATAAGATCACGCCTAAATGCCTGAGTTGGAAGACAGAGATTTCAATTGTAACAGCCTTTTGGCCATAATGTTTCCCCATCCAAGATATAGCAGGGGAAAACCAAATCACTAAGACGTGCATAGATTCAGTCCTAAACAACTAATACTACATAGAACTCTACTTTTTAATAAACTGTATTTTTATATGTGAAACGTTTTATATATGAAAAGTATGAAACGTCAAGCGGTGCCTGTTAGTTTGGTTGGATAGTAGTAGATATATTGATGTAAGCTTTGCTAGGAACGTAAGATGTTCATCTTTAGTAGGTTAATTTTTTTGTCATAGTCCTGTTATAGTTATACTGTAAAAAACTGTTATGAAACCCATACATGCTTTGTCAGTATTCGTTGGAGAATAGAGAATTTGATTCTATATACTCTATACCCGCTATAAAATCGTACTCACATTTATTTAACTGTGAAGAGATTGGACATTGACAGTGACTGGTAACGTCGGTAACCAATCAAGGCCCTCTTCAAACAATAACAAGTGGAAGTGGTCAATTCAAAGAAACCCATAACACACGATCAATCAAGCTCTCCTAGAAAAAATGACAACTCATACTCGCGAGAGCAAAGAAAGCAACGAGTATTTTTAAATATATTTGACCAGGCTCCTTTGTCAATAGCAGTTATAAATAAAATACGAGTAATTTATGTATCGTGAATTAATGACTAAATTTTCCTTTCTTTATCATATAAGAAAGAAAGCTGCAAAATATGGGCCAAATCGATCTTAAACTCATTCATAGGACTGCCGGAACTAATTTTATAGGTCTACCACCGCAATGTCTATTTCTTTTGCCAAACTGCTGTGTAAATGCACTTTTGTAGGCCGGTTTGGAGAATTTTGTAGTCAGAAAAAATTATGGACTCATTGAGACTTAGAATCTTGTCTCAGGATGGCCAACGCAGTGGATGCCAAGTATTGCTTTGTAGTTCATGTTATTTTTTTGTTTTATTACTATCCATAAGCGGCCGTATCGTTTACATTTATCGTAATCAATCGTATCGTAATTTATCGTTTATCGTAGTCGAATGGCATGCTTGTCTTGCCAATAAAAAAAATTGGCCAACATTACCAAAAGCGATATTCATTATGCAAATATTTTAATTAAGGAACAACAAACGGTTCTTATCACATCATTCTCAAGGAGCGTGAGTAATGTCAGTACTCAGGTCACATGGCAGTCTAACTCTTATCGTGTATGTAAACGCAGTTTATTTGGCTACGATTAATAGGTCATTGTCGTGGTCTTACAAGGACGAGGGGTCGTGAGCGTCCTAATTAGTTATTTTATTATGCCGAAATATTATTTTGTGCTTAAGAAAGTAAGGTGCGAAGGCCGAAATTCGAGTGGTTAGAAATATAAAAACATGCTTATTGACAAGAAAGGACACGTGCGAGATGTAAATATGTATTAAAATTAGCATAACAAGGTCTATGTGAAGATCCTCGGGGGAGGTTTGTGTGACAGTGGAATTCTTGAGGCTGAAGAAGACAAAGAAAGGTCTTATTTCTTACTTTGTGGCTTCAGTTGGTTCTATATAGTTTCAGTTTGTTAACAACCGCAACTTATTAGACAGTGTATTCAATTGACAAATCAGGAGTTGGAAGTCACAGATCCGAATCCAAAGCACACGCGTTAGGCTTTTCTAAGATATAAGTGGAGTATATTCGTAGTCAAGTTTTGCGCAATTTAGAGACCAAGAAAAGCAATATGACGAAATCTCCAAGCTTTATATGTTCAGAAAAAGTATTTTATTAATGTATGAGGAATCCAGTAATCTGCACAAACCCTGTATAATCTCTATCAATAAAGTCTTTTGTTAGCAAAGGAAATACATTCTGAAACTTATATTCTGTTGTAATATTTATTAATTATTTCGATTTTAGCCTCTTAACGGTAAAAAAAGCAGCAACAGTAACACAAAATTACCACACCAATTCAATTAGTATAAAACGCAACTTCCTATGCAACATCTCGGTAGTCGGTACGGCAGATAGTATCGTTAGCTTCCTGCATGAATCACGCTTGCAGCTCGTAAACAATGCGTCTGTTGCTAAACAAACTGCCACTCGTGTTGTACACTCCAATATCTGGCAGTAGGTCAACAGTGACATCTGTATTCTGTGAATTCCTTCCGTTTGTGCAAGGTTATTTTTTTGGTAAGAATTTTCCGTATCAGTGTTCGCTCGAATAGCAATTATCCTACGATCAACAATATTATATTTCTACTTAAAGCCTTACCGTCGCACTAATAGAAGATTTTCTTCGTAAAATCTACACTAAGTAATGATTTAATGGACATTAAATGTCTCTGAGTATGACAGTTAGAATGCTAAGAATTGCTTTGTAATTGAAAGTGTTAAGTTTTGCTACTGTTCATGAGCAGTCGTATCGCTTACCATCAGGCGAACGGTATGTTCGTCTCGCCATTTATTGTAATAAAAAAAACATTCCCATATGAGGAAGCGTTTCTTTACTTAATTAGTTCTACATTGCTCGACTTTCATCCTTAATAATTCTAATATTTATGTCTCGAAGTGGCGATCGCAATAGCACGCAGTGCTGGCCGCATAGTAATTATATGTTCTTAGCGGTGTTATTTCGATTTCTATGACATCCTCGTGCAGTTAGTTATACGCCGACGATGAAGCGAGAGGCCGCGGGTTCGATCCCCGCACCGAGTCATTTGTGAGGCCCACAAGTATTCGTCTCAAATCTGAGTGTTTGTGAAACCGAAAAACTTTCGTAGTTTCTGATACCCAGGACACAAGACTCAGGCCTAGTGTGGGGTCAGGACCTATGTATTTGAGTGTTGGGTCTATTAATTAATTTAATGGCCAGACGTAACGCTTGTCATAAAGCAAGCGATCTGTCGTACCTTTATTTTCGAGAATTAAAACGAACTTAACTTTATGTACAAAATATGACTTTGGATGGCGATCTCCGTTATATAAATAATCCAATATCTGGATTTACATCGTTTCATTAATACTAATCAGTTTAATAGTTTTTTTTTTGTATAAATTTATCTTTAGTTCATTTAGTCCAGAGAAAAAAATTATTTTATATCAAAATAACATAAAATGTCATAATGTTTATCTCATTCGAGATTAAACGGCGACCTTGACAGAGGAATGTGATGATAAAATGATTCACAACTTTCCAAACACTGTTGATTTTGTTAGTAAACTTTTCAATAGACAATTAGTACCACAATGATACCTACGTTCATGTTTACGTTGTTGGAATTGATTTTAAAAGACAAGTGTAAACATTATCGAATTATTATTTTGAGATAGTTTATAAATCTATTTAGGTATCGAATATTTTGTCGTCTTCAGTCAAACTGAATTGATAAGTAGTTCGAAAGGGAGAAGACATTCGGTAGCAAAAAAACAGCATACAGTCGAATTGAGAACCTCCTTTTGAAGTCGGTTAAAAATATAAGCTTTCTTAGGTTGTGGTAGGTCTTTCATATGAGAGGCCACCTGGATAGGTACCACCGCAATGTCTATTTCACCCGCCAAACAGCAGTGTAAATGCACTTCTGTGTTCCAGTTTGAAGGATATTGTAGCCAGAGTAACTACTGGACATATTGAGACTTAACATCTTGTATCTCAGTATGATGAGCGCAGTGGAATGCCAAGCAGTGCTTTTTAATTCAAGGTGCCGTTTGGTTTTGCTACTGTTCATGAGCAGTCGTATCGCTTAATATCAGGCGAATGGCATTCTCGGCGCTCGCCTCGCCATTCATAGCAATAAAAAGAAAATGAATAAGGTCGTGTGTATTTTTGACACTACATTCACGAAGAACTTTCCAGAGATAAGACATATGCATCATGTAATAAATACGCCAACATTTTGTTAAAATAATCAGTCCATTTATAAGTCTTGAAAAACAAATTCCGTTTTATGCAGATGATGTTATTACCTAATCCTCATTCACGAATGCCGGATTATTTAACATATGAATAATTCATTTTATCGGTATACACAAATTTTGTTGGCAAGCAGAAGCTTTCCTTCCGTATATCATTCGCTACGGGCTATCATTATCTACCTGTTTTGACTAAGTTATACATTTATTCCATGATTGTATCCCGTATATACTCTTCATTTCCCGCCTCATTAATAGACAATTTTAAATACTATTTTTTACCACAAGTTTTGTTTTGTTTAGCATCAGGCGAATGGAATGCTCGTCTCCCCAATCATAGCAAAAAAAGGATATAACTCACTTCCCAGTACATATAGCCCACTCGTACAGTTTATCCAGTAGGTTTTCAGTCAGCAAGTGTTCCAAGCACGCAGCTGGACTGGTGGCAGTGTTGATCTCTCTAGCCCTCGCCTCCAGCACTAGCAGTGTCGCCAGCTGTTCCAGATGGTTGACCACGCCGAGGACATCGTCGTGCAGGTGTTGGGGCTGGAAGGAAAGTGGAGTTTAGACTAGAGGTAATAAACGTTGGACTGATGCGTTATTCTGTTTTAGATTTTATGAGGATGGAAGGACGAACTTATAGAAACATCGGTAAATTGAGCTACAATATTGTCTCGATTTCACATCTGTACTGTATCAACCCATATACGTCGCACTGCAGGGCACGGCATTACTCTACAATCGAGAATTCGATTGCGAGTAGTTAGGCCATACAGTTCACCACGCTGGCCTAGTGCAGGTTGGCGGACTTTACACACCATAAAAATTTTACAAATCGCTATGGTATGCAGGTTTCCTCACAACGTTTTCCTTCACCGTTATAATGCGTGGTGAGTGACTATCAAAACACACATGACTTCGAAAAGTCAGAGGTGTGCCCTGGCCCCTAGGATTTGAACCCGCAACCTCCGTGAACATGGTGGTAGCCGCGTCTGGGCTATTACCAACAGGTCACCACGCACTTACGATTTTACCTATATTTTTTTAAACGTAATATATTTAAATGGTCGAACGGTTAAGCTACAAAATGCTAGTTTATTGATGAGTCTCGTAATATTCAATTTATTTTGTTTTGTTTTTTTTTTTTATAAATTCTGAAGATAGGATTTTTGTTTTAATTTTAGACGGTTATTTTGTACATTTAGCATATTTGATACAGGGTATTTTAATTTTGTCTTGAAACATTGAATTAAAAATTCAAATATTATATTATTGGACCATAAATTAGTCCACCATATTGTTTTTATTAGCTCAGAAAAAACTGTGTCACAGGCCAAATGTAGGTGAATTGTATTTACGATAAGCAATATTGAAATATCTATACACCATCTATATAGATATGACGACCCAATGACACATTTGGCTCGGAGGCGGGGAGGAACCGACTGTGAAACGAGAGACCAAGGGCGCGATTTTAGTACCAAAAAAAAATATTTTGTCCGATCCACAAAAAATCATCGTATATAGATGTTACGCAACTGTTTCTGACACAACACTAACGGTCTGATTCATAAACATTTTTAAAATCCCATTTTAGTCGATGTTTTGTCTTCTTCTCTCAAACTGAATTCAAAAGTCGTTCGAAAGGGACAAAACATTCGATAACTAAAATAAGTTTTAAATCTGTCTATGAATAAGGACGTATCTATCAGTGGGCTCAGAACGTGAGTTTAGGATGTATTTTTTCTTCATCAATCAACATCTTTATCGAATTCTTTTAGCACGCCGGCATAATTGTATCGAATGGCATGGAATTGATGCCTGGACGGCATTTGCGCTTACCATCAGGTGCAGTGTAATTATAAAAAATATATATATTATTTATGGATATAAAAAATATTAGCTTCAATGGCAAATGGAGCGCTAAATAAAGAGATAACTAAAAACAAAGTTGCTATCTTAAACCATTATATGCAATGGACAAACATTTTCCTTGTACACCTTCCTGTCAGCTAGTATTCCAAAAGTCACGTTTTATGTTCAAATGTATTTCGCTATAGTGATATTATTCGATATTTTATTTGTTCATCGAGACACACGGACCGTGTCTACCTAATTCTTAGCTAACAGAACAGAGGCATTACCTACTCTAAATCAAAACGAAGATCGAATGTTCGAAGTCCGAATTAAGATATAAGTTTTCCACATCTACATATCAATACAATTCCCTATGATATACAGGGTGATATTGACACATGGTACTTAATTTAACCCACATGTTTCTCATTACCCCATGTTCACGTCACTATTTAGTTTTAAAGAGCGGCACATCACTATGTAAAGTACACACAGTAGTTGCATTAAAAATGTCATAAAATACACTCGTGTTTCTTTGCCACGTGAACCAAACGCCTCAAGCTAAAAGAAGTCTTATCACCCCAACACCCCACATTGTACAAAATTAGAGAAAAAACTCAGATGATTTTTTATCAAAAATCGTGACTTTAGTTTTGACGATTTTTGGGCATTCCATATAGATACGAGTATTTTTACCGCTAAGCTAAACTTCAATTCGGTTCGGGAACCTGAGCCGTAAAAAGTCTCAGTATCTATAAGGGTTGACCAAAAGCCTTGAAAAGTAAAAATTATTTTTGAGAAAACTATCAGGCAATATTAGTTAAAATTGTTGTTCTGATACCAAATACTATTAAATCATTTGTATTTTAAGCTATTGATATTAAAAGTATAACTGAAATTTCAGGAAAACCAAGACAAGCAGCCGCCAGTGGCTACGTCGAAATGGATTGACCTACCTAGGAATCGAACCCAAAATCCTAATTCACATATATTTTTTTTTTATTTCTGTAATTTTTTAATTGTTATTTAATGTTTAGGCGAAAGTGAGACTCACATACACACGTGATTCCACGGTCGAACTGAAATACGGTTTCGTGGGACCTATGCATAAATTTGTATTTATGTATTTTTTCTAGTAAATAAATAAATAATAAACACATACATGCTGCCTGATTCAACGCATGCGGCCTGACGCCACCACTTAGAACGCTTGATATCATTCATAATACAGAGAAACATACGAGTATCATATTATAAATAATTACTCATCGCGTAGTTAATTCATTGTATCAACATCCAATGTAATAATTGCATCAAGGAATGCGGTAAGGCGACCTTTCCGGCCTTTATCCTTCGCATTATGAGAGAAAAGAATTTCTTCGGCTTCAATCCCCGCTAGTACTGATATCAGAGTTTTATTTATTCTCGTGTGAACCTCTGATAAATTAAGTAATACATTTAATCTATTTGTTTGTCGAGTTTGAGTGTAATATTTTTATGTGAATCATCTACCAAATTAGCTTATTAAATTTTTAATGCACATGTAATGATACTTTATTGTTGTGTATCAACCCTGCTCGCTTACTGCTAAGCACCGGACTCCTTCACAAGTGATTGTTCGGGTTAGGCCATACTACACCGCGCCGGCTTAGAGCAGGTTAGCGAACTTCACACACCATAAAAAATTATACATGTATCTGTATCAGCCATATAGTCCACAGCGATGTCCTAGTGCGGGTTGGTGGCCTTTACATGCCATATAATTTTTTATAAATCCCTATGGCATGCAGGTCTCTTCACGATATTTTCCGTCACCGTTATAGTTAGGTATAGTTTTAAAATTCCCCTCGAAATCATGTCGTCTAATACTCGTTTGACATATAAAGCGAAAGTCCGACATTTGCTTAATAAAGGAGAAGGGGCAAACATGTATGGACTCCAGCCTATCGACCAATAACGACAAGCGATATGTCAATGGAAAGGTCTTTTCAGATGCTACAACTTCTTCTATGGCAACAAAACCCAAATCGCTGTATTTTAAGAAATACAGGTACTTGAAGACTGTACGAAAATCAGGTAATAGGGCCTCGGCATGGTGAGCAATAACAACAAGCGATACGTCATTGGAAAGGTCTTCTGAAATGCTAAAACTTCTTCTAAGGCGGCAAGAATGAAATCTGTGCGTGGAAAAAAATATCGCTGCGTAAAGGTAGCGCAAGAATTAAAATATGTATATGGACTCATAGCCTGTTGACCAATAACGACGAGCGATATATCATTCGAAAGCTCTCTTCATTTTCTACAACTTCTTCTTTGCTAAGAAATCCCGATTCGCTGTATGAAAAGAAGTATATCGACATAAAGATATCGCGAGGCTCATATGTATGGACTCAAGCCTATCGACCAATAACGACGAGCGATATGTCATTGAAGAGGTATTTTTTGGGCTACAACTTCTTCTATGGCAGCAAAACTCAAATCGCTGTATTTTAAGAAATACAGCTACTTAAAGACTGCACGAAAATCTGGCGATAGGGCCTCACCATAGTGAGCAATAACAACAAGCGATACGTCATTGGAAAGGTCTTCTGAAATGCTAAAACTTCTTCTAAGGCGGCAAGTATCAAATCTGTGCGTGGAAAAAAATATCGCTGCGTAAAGGTAGCGCAAGGATGAAAATATGTATATGGACTCATAGCCTGTTGACCAATAACGACGAGCGATATATCATTCGAAAGCTCTCTTCATTTTCTACAACTTCTTCTTTGCTAAGAAATCCCGATTCGCTGTATGAAAAGAAGTATATCGACATAAAGATATCGCGAGGCTCATATGTATGGACTCAAGCCTATCGACCAATAACGACGAGCGATATGTCATTGAAAAGGTCTTTTCTGGTGCTACAACTTCTTCTATGGCAATAAAACCCAAATCGCTGTATTCTAAGAAATACAGCAACTTAAAGACTGCAAGAAAATAATGCGAAAGGCTTCGGTATAGTGAGCAATAACAACAAGCGATGCGTTATTGGAAAGATCTTCTACGGTATGATTGCAAAGTTGACGTCTCTGGGTTAAATCCCGAGTGGAGTCCAAGTGATATTAGATTTTTCTATTCGTTGTCAGCCCGGAGTAAGGAATTTGTGCCCGATATGGTGTTAGACTCGCCCCCCTCAGTCACATTGTGGGACGGAACACAAGGCGAAACGTGGGTGTTCTGGTAGCACCTCGGCTGAACCCCTGTGAGAAAAAGAACGTGAAGTTATGTATTTATGAACACTGGTATGTTATAGGTTTCATTATTTCTAAGCTAATATTGTAAATAATATTTATGTTCCTAGTTTGAGTAAGAACCATGTTAATGTATTTTATTTTGTAAAGAATATACTTTAAATGCAATATATTTAATACACAATTTAAAAGCATTAATTTTTTATCTATATTCTTTTTACACCGCAGTAATTTTAGATGTCTTGCTAAAGAAGTTGTAGCTTTTCAAGACCTTTTCAATGACATATCGCTCATTGTTATTGGTCAATAGGGTTGAGTCGCATTATTTTCGTGCAGTCTTTAAGTTGCTGTATTTCTTAAAATACAGCGATTTGGGTTTTATTGCCATAGAAGAAGTTGTAGCACCAGAAAAGACCTTTTCAATGACATATCGCTCGTCGTTATTGGTCGATAGGCTTGAGTCCATACATATGAGCCTCGCGATATCTTTATGTCGATATACTTCTTTTCATACAGCGAATCGGAATTTCTTACCAAAGAAGAAGTTGTAGAAAATAAAGAGAGCTTTTGAATGACATATCACTCGTCGTTATTGGTCAACAGGCTATGAGTCCATATACATATGTTCATCCTTGCGCTACCTTTACGCAGCGATATTTTTTTTCGCGCACAGATTTGATACTTGCCGCCTTAGAAGAAGTTTTAGCATTTCAGAAGACCTTTCCAATGACGTATCGCTTGTTGTTATTGCTCACTATGGTGAGGCCCTATCGCCTGATTTTCGTGCAGTCTTTAAGTAGCTGTATTTCTTAAAATACAGCGATTTGAGTTTTGCTGCCATAGAAGAAGTTGTAGCCCAAAAAAGACCTCTTCAATGACATATCGCTCGTCGTTATTGGTCTATAGGCTTGAGTCCATACATATGAGCCTCGCGATATCTTTATGTCGATATACTTCTTTTCATACAGCGAATCGGGATTTCTTAGCAAAGAAGAAGTTGTAGAAAATGAAGAGAGCTTTCGAATGATATATCGCTCGTCGTTATTGGTCAACAGGCTATGAGTCCATATACATATTTTCATCCTTGCGCTACCTTTACGCAGCGATATTTTTTTCCACGCACAGATTTGATACTTGCCGCCTTAGAAGAAGTTTTAGCATTTCAGAAGACCTTTCCAATGACGTATCGCTTGTTGTTATTGCTCACTATGGTGAGGCCCTATCGCCTGATTTTCGTGCAGTCTTTAAGTAGCTGTATTTCTTAAAATACAGCGATTTGAGTTTTGCTGCCATAGAAGAAGTTGTAGTCCAAAAAAGACCTCTTCAATGACATATCGCTCGTCGTTATTGGTCGATAGGCTTGAGTCCATACATATGAGCCTCGCGATATCTTTATGTCAATATACTTCTTTTCATACAGCGAATCGGGATTTCTTAGCAAAGAAGAAGTTGTAGAAAATGAAGAGAGCTTTCGAATGATATATCGCTCGTCGTTATTGGTCAACAGGCTATGAGTCCATATACATATTTTCATCCTTGCGCTACCTTTACGCAGCGATATTTTTTCCACGCACAGATTTGATACTTGCCGCCTTAGAAGAAGTTTTAGCATTTCAGAAGACCTTTCCAATGACGTATCGCTTGTTGTTATTGCTCACTATGGTGAGGCCCTATCGCCTGATTTTCGTGCAGTCTTTAAGTAGCTGTATTTCTTAAAATACAGCGATTTGAGTTTTGCTGCCATAGAAGAAGTTGTAGTCCAAAAAATACCTCTTCAATGACATATCGCTCGTCATTATTGGTCGATAGGCTTGAGTCCATACATATGAGCCTCGCGATATCTTTATGTCGATATACTTCTTTTCATACAGCGAATCGGGATTTCTTAGCAAAGAAGAAGTTGTAGAAAATGAAGAGAGCTTTCGAATGATATATCGCTCGTCGTTATTGGTCAACAGGCTATGAGTCCATATACATATTTTCATCCTTGCGCTACCTTTACGCAGCGATATTTTTTTCCACGCACAGATTTCATTCTTGCCGCCTTAGAAGAAGTTTTAGCATTTCAGAAGACCTTTCCAATGACGTATCGCTTGTTGTTATTGCTCACCATGCCGAGGCCCTATTACCTGATTTTCGTACAGTCTTCAAGTACCTGTATTTCTTAAAATACAGCGATTTGGGTTTTGTTGCCATAGAAGAAGTTGTAGCATCTGAAAAGACCTTTTCATTGATATATCGCTCGTTGTTATTGGCCGGTAGGCTGGGATGCCCCTTCTCCTTTGCAGAATAATTTTTAGTTATGTTTTATGTACTTTATGTATATATAACATATTATTTTAATATTTATTACTCTTTACACCTAAATTTTTATTTTATTATTATTTAGTGATGCGCCCTTCGATCAGATAGTTGATCGAAGGATGCGCCTTCTTTTATTTCTCTGCGCCACCCAAAAGTTGACTTGGAGAGAATGCCTTAGGCATTAAGTTCGCCTTTATACGTTGTATGAAAAGCATTAATAAATACATTCTCCCCAGAAGGGGTAGACAGAGGTACCAGGACACCCACATTTCGCCTTGTATGTTCCGTCCCACGATGTGATAGGTGGCGAGCCTTTCGCCATTACTAAATAAATAAAATAAAATAAATATCTCACCTGCGACTTAACAATGATATCGTGCGCCTGCTGCCAGTGTTTGCAGAAGGAGTTGTAGCATGCCTGCGGTTCGTAGTCGTGACGCGGGTCCAGCGTGCGAGACAGCTGCCGGGCCAGAGACAGCGAAGTGGTGCGCAGCCAACTCATCGCGCCTTCGTAGACTCACATCGGCATAGTCTGCGGATGAACTTGGGGTTAATAGAGATATGAGCATGGTTGCATCAAGTACTGGACGCGTTCTGTAAGGTAAAGGTTGACTGTAAGAAATCGCTTTAAGCGATAAGACCGCCCATTGTAATACCATAAGTCTTGTATTTATTTTGTCTGATTTTGTATCTGTTCTTCTTGGATTTTGTGTTTGTTACAATAAAGAGTATTGTATTGTATAGGGCCAATTCTAAGGTAATAAATAAATACACCCAACGGTCACATACATAGTCCTGACCCCACATTAAGATCAAGTCTTGTGTCGTGGGTATCAGAAACTACGAGACACTTTGCGGTCTCACACCTAGACCCGACACAAATATTTGTTGGCTCACATGCCCACATAAACATTTGTGTCGGTGCGGGGATCGAACCCGCTACCTCTCGTTTCACAGTCGGCGGCTAACTAACTGCGCCATGGAGGCTGTCAAATAAGGTGCGTCAATGGTGGTCGTCGCGGGGTTTTTTGTTGGTATAGCCTAGGAGCCGCTACGTTGGACCAAAAAGGGCTGGTGAGTCTAACACACCCTCGCCCGCTCGAGGGAGGAATGGTCTGCATAGAAATATTACCCGCGGAAAAAAATGGTTGAATCAAATATCATATTTAAGCAACACATCTCTATGGTGTTACAGATGTTCATTAGCAGAGGTTACAACATACCATTAGGAGAACCTAGTCTGGAAGCAAAATTGGAAAATCTCGAAGTATAGGAGGTCAATGGCC
Source organism: Hyles lineata (assembly GCA_030180105.1). Lineage (NCBI taxonomy): Eukaryota > Metazoa > Arthropoda > Insecta > Lepidoptera > Sphingidae > Hyles > Hyles lineata. The sequence continues at coordinate 4,052,143 of JARJEE010000023.1, forward strand.
GGCAGCAAGACATATATGGGTTGATAGTATTTTAAAACTAACTTTCACAACAGATTAACATTGTACGTACACAACATTACCATCTGATTGACAGTATGTGTGTGAAAATGTGAACAATATAACAATATGTTAGTGAAACCGCATTAATTACTGTTGCGTACATCTGATGCAGTTCACAATATATTGTGAACCAGTTTCTTTATTGATATGAGCTTGTACTTAATGTGATCTTTGTTGTGTGGATAAGCATGCTCTTTAATATTAACTTTCATATTATAATGAGGAAAACATATATTTTGCAAATAATGAGTACAAATATATATGCAAATAATGCATTGTTAGTTCAGGTTTTGGTGAAAAACAAAACAATTGGTTGTGCAACAAGTGCTTATAATTTTTTATCCCATTCAAAAAAATATTTCAATAAAAATACTATTACATTGAAAATACTTAAATCTTTATTATAACTGTTTTACTACTTAAATGAATTTTATAATAGTTTCAAAACTCTAAACCAAATTTCATGTGAAACAAATCATACTATAACTGAAAATATATTAATCCTACTTAATCCTACTTAATATTATAAAGGTGAAAGTTTGTATGTATGTTTGTTACTCTTTCATGAAAAAACGGCTCAACAGATTTTGATGAAATTTGGTATAGTGATAGCTGACACCCTGGATTAACACATAGGCTACTTTTTATCCCGAAAAATGTAGTGTTCCCGTGGGATGAGTCAGGAAATAGAAGACGGGACGAACCTGAAGTCCACGCGAACGAAGTCGCGGGCAAAAGCTAGTACTTAATAAATACTTTATGACTCCTTTATGCTCACACAAAAACCTGTTTCAAAGACAGGTAATACAAGAAATTGACCTTTAAGGAAATTGTGAGCACATTTTATACAACACATTGTCCTTGAATGGTTGAATATTGGTAAATATATTGTGTGTAATTACAATGTTGTAATATTTGTCAAAACTGAACTGAAATGAACCTGGAACTTAAGAGGAGATAATATTTTAATTGCTGAACCATGTTTAAACAAAAAAGTAATACTGTATGACTATAAAATGATTAATATATAAATTCCAGGAAATATAAAAGTCTTAATAATCAATTGATCTGACACCAGTTGATTTTTTAAATGTACAAATTACTCTAAAGAGATAGTGTGATATGACAATGTAACGTAATTTTAACCTAACATGTAAAGAAATAATGTATAGCGCAGTAAAAAAGGAATAGGTTTTGTCTGATTGAGTAATTCATAACTGAATTACTAAATCTTGTATAAAAATGCTGTGTTAATGATAGTTTTTGTTTTGATGCAACTCTTTCAATTATGATATTGTGTCAGTAGGATAACCTTTCTCTTTATAGTGAAACTACATAATAATGATACTAATGTACCTTACATTTGTTCAATTATGTATAATAAATACAAACACCTAGAGGAAGGCAGCCATCTATACTCTTTATTGTTATTCATAATATATTTTATGTTTTTGTTCTACTTGTGTGCAGTAAAGAAAACAAAATAACAGGTTGACATGACAAGTCTACTACCGTGCTAAAATTTTGCCATTTTTGGAAGTCCCTAGCATACATTAGTTTTTTTTTATTGCAATGAATAGCGAGACGAGCATGCCATTCGCCTGATGGTAAGTGATACAACCATTCATAAACATTAGCAAAACCAAACAACACCTTGAATTACAAAGCAATGCTTGGCATTCCATGCTCTCCCCACCCTGAGACAACACAGTTTTTGACAGCCTGTTGTATCGGTTAAACGCTGCTTGTGAAGCAAGAGACTGCATGTTCAATCCGAAAAATGATTGTGCAGCCCATCAATATTTATTTCGGGTCTGTGTGTTTGTGAGACCAAAAAGTATCTCATAGTTTCTGATATCCTAGAGGGTATCACAAGACTAGATCTGAGAGTTGGGTCAGGACTATGTATGTGACTGTTGGGTTTTATTTATTTAATTTTATATTTTATTATTATACTGCCTACAAATAAATTATACTATCTCAATTTTAACAATCTATGTTCCCAAATTTGATAAGCTAAGGCTACATCCGCATATTATGTCTGGAGTGACACAGGTCAAGCAATCAGACATTAGGGTAATTTAGATAAGGATTGATAAGACACAATTTAGTATTCTTTCGCTTTGTTTGTTATTTAATAAAACATATCAAAATTTAAGTTATTAACAAACAATGAGGCATTTATGTTCATAAGTTAACATGTTGCAGAAAATAGGTACTCAACAAAAAAGAGTAAAACCTCTATTTCCATATGATTGAATATGGTTTAAGAAATGCATTGATTTAAGTAAATGAAAACTGGTCACTAAAAAACTGTGTATTCAATTTCAATGTTTGAGGAAAGGGCAGTAAACAAATTCAATTTCTAAGAATTTTGAATTGCCTTCAGGCATTATTTGTTTTTGTTTCTTTTCAAATAATTTGTTTTAAGGTCTTTTATAATACAATAAACGACACTTACGAGGTTTAGCAAGTTACAGATGTTGTGAACCTTGACATTATCTTTCTACACACGAACTATGTATACGTAAAAATGTTACCATGAACACATTACTACGAAAACAATACAGAATTCGTCAAATTTAACATAAGCACCATATGTAAATACGTACGTCCAGGAAACTTGTCGAGTCGAAAATAGACCCAGCAATCCGCAAAATAAACCACAAACTGCTACATGATACGCAGTAAAGGCGACCAAATTATGTCACTCTCCACTTCAAGGTAGCTCTTTCACGACACTTTTAAAACACTAAATGTCAACTTCTAGCACTGTTTTCGTATTTTGAAGTCTTGTTTAACACAAGAAACCGTGTGAATCGATAAAAAAATCTACATTCTGCACCACAGACCAACTAGAAACAGACGGTTAACTCGCCTATAGATTCTTTAGCCATAGCCGCTCAGTCATTTGATCACGAAAGTCGGTTGACAGATTATCAAGATTATTATTTTTAAATATGATATGTAATACAGGCAAAGGTAGATTGTATTCAGCCTTGTTGCGAGCGCTGCGCGCGGCTGCACAGGGTATTTTTTTTCATCGTTTTTATTATTTCGCCAAGTCTCTATAAATCACATTAAAGTGATCCAAAGAAACTTAGCAAAATAATAAAGTAAATGTAACTTTTAGATGAAAGATGGATAGATTGTGAATAAAACACTTAAAAATATTTATTAAACGATTTATTTTTTAATGGTTTTTTTTTATACTTAAATAATAAATATTTTTGCTGAAATTTTGATAACATCGTAATTTTCATTACTCTAGAAATGTCAGTACTCTTTACAACGAATAATTAAAGAAAATATATTTTTACATATTATTCCAGATTTCACTGTTATCAGCATTAGCTGTTAAACAGCATCACTGCTCCTTCAGATAGGTACTTGTGCCTAATTTTATGAACAATCTCAAATTCTCAAATACTGATCCAATTGTGAATGCCAAGACTTCCATCTCTCGTTAACTTGTCTTGGCATTCACAACCATTTATGTAACTAGTTACTTTCTTTACTACCCATCCAGCAGCATAGGCCCGCAAGTTTTCGTACCTTCTCAATGGGCCTGCTCTAGTATATTCCCAATATCACATATTTTCTTTTGATGATTTGACTATCCAACAATTCCATTTTCGAATAATTAGTAAAAATTATGTCTGGGTTTGTCTAATCATCTTACCAATTGAAACTATTATTATGAATTTTGATTAATCTTGTAACTAATAAAGATTTGAAGGTTCAACTGGGGGTGTGGCAGTTAGGATCATTGTATCTATAATTATACTAACTTGTCTGATTTTCTTTTCAATAGGGTCTGAATTAAAATATTGTGTCTCATTATATTAATTTGATTTGATTTTAAACACTTCCACACCCTCATAAACCATTTTAACCGAGTAATAGTTGTTTTTTATAGAGGGTACTGACTTTTCTCTTGTTTTTATTGCTTCTGGCCAAAATGTGTGATTCTCAGGATTTTCTGTTACTGCCTTGTTAGTAGTTTTTATTAAAAAAAGGCCACTATTGCAGTAGTCTTATTTGTCATCGAGCTGACTGAGCTTTCATCGGTACATGTTGCTGGAATGAAAAATATCAATAATTACAAAAAGATATAGTTTGAGTTTGACTTACTAATAGGGTAGTTGATTCTATATCATTTGGTAACAAGTTGCAAAATGCATAATCATAAACATGAGAAATCAAAAATTTGTTTTAATTCCTACAATTTTTATATCTGCTTTATATGATACAAAACAAAAGCTCAAAGTAATCTTCATCAAATTCATGAACAGAAACCAAGTCTTTTAATGCAGGGTGCATTAAGTTAACATGAACTATCAATTAAAACAGACTGATTGTATGATTTTTCAATACTTACAAAAAATTGTTGTGTAAAGGAGAGCAGCAGATATAGTTCTGCTGAAAACTCTGACACAGCTTTTGACCTGAAAATAAATTGAGATATTGACAACCGTGACTTGCAGATACAATTAGAACTAAAACATACACATCAATTTAAAATGTTCTTGCTTTGAGTTTAAAATGATTACTATTTACTATAATATTTTATAAAATAATTTTCATGAAGTGCGTGGTGGCCTGTTAGTAAATGGACCAAATGTGGCTGCCAACATGTTGACGGTGGTCGCGGGTCCATATCCCAGGGCACACCTCTGACTTTTCGGAGTCATGTGTGTATTGATAGGCAATCATCACACACTAAAAACGGTGAATGAAAACATCGTGAGGAAACCTTTATACCATAGCGATTTGTAAGAATTTCTATGGTATGTAAGTCCGCCAACCCGCACTAGGCCAGCGTGGTGGACTATATAGCCTAACCACTCTCAATCACACTCTCAATTATAGAGTAGGCCCGTGCCCTACAGTGGGATGGGCTGTTACAGATACAATTTTCACAAAACTGATGATTAAAAGGACATTAATTAGTTAATTTCCTTAGATTCCATTTTCATTTTAAAATAAATTATTATAATACTTTGATGAATATTCAATTATCAAATACCTTAATCTTTGTTACTGTTTCAAGTATGACATATTGGTCATTTAATTTATGTAACTCATTTTGGTACGCAGGCAGTCAGTCATCAGTCAGTTTCATAGACTTCAATTATATCTTGCTAATGAGGTATGTGTCTATACAAGACTATATTTTTGGCTATATATTTAAATTCGCCCCACCAATATTATCGGTTCCATCTGCAAAAAAAGAAACAGTATACTTAGTTACCATTATCATCCAATATGACAACATAAGCGTATAAAGTACTTTGTTTGAGTAACCAACCTGGGTTTTGATTTCGCAAAATATAATTATTTGTTGTCTCTAATTCCAAATTTTTAAAAGCTTATCGGAATTATGTGTCTTGGTCGCATATTAATGCCGTAAGGCTGTCTTGATATAGCTTTTATTTCTGGTACAGATGTAGCCTCTTGGGAAAAGTAAAATCATATTTTCTGCTGCCACTTTATGAACAGCTTCTCTCAACATGAATATTCACATTTTTTCCAGCACCTTCACAAATCCTTGAATACAATCTTTGTATTTAACAAAGATTAGAACTATACGCAGTACTTGAAATCCCAGTAACACAGTAAACAACAAACGTAAACAACTTGACAACTTGTAATGGCGGCCAAAATGGCGGCGCAGACGCCGAAAGAGCGATAGGCGACCGAGGGGCATGCAGGGTTTGCGCGAGGGGTGCAAGCTGGATGCAACTGTCAGCTTTGGTTGGCGATCAAATTGTGCCACAGATTATGTAACGGAAAAATATTTAATACAGAGGTTATACAGGCATGTTCTGCACAAAAAATGCAACCAGGAGATAATCATGCATGAATGACAAATAGCGATGTCAAGAGAATGTTACTATTTAGTGAAGTATATTAGTCGATTTTATATTCGATTCGATGTAAATTGAACATGTCACGAACTCGACTCATAAAGCGCAAGATAATATATAATTAACTATTAAAAATATATATTTAAATGTGAAATCACACTATAGTATTCCGTATTACGCATAGAGTAAAGAAGCGGCCATAAATACTAGAGAAAAACGTCTTAGACCGATCTGAACAATGGATTCTTTTGTTGTGTGCACATTATCATTCGTACGCTTAAACGTGACCTTGTATGTTTCATTGTCCTGATTGGCCAGTTAGCCGCTTCTAGTATTTATGGCCGCTTCTTTGCTCTATACGTATGACGTACGTACGATAGTATGATTTCACCTTTAGTATTACTGTTTTATACGTTTTGTGTAGTGTGCATTCAAATATGACTTTAAATACCTTTTATTTTTGTTACTACTTAAAATACGAAGTAAAGTAAATACAATAATAAAAACTAACGGTTTATTGCAAATCTATTTCAAATTAAAGTTAATTGAGATGCCTTGATAACTATTTTCAAAATATTGTATTTTTTATCTTATGTACAGGTATGAAAATAGACCATATATTGTTAATTTAGTAGATAATATAAATGTGTTATAAATTTCAAACAAGTCTTGCAAAATTGTTTGCTTAATGATAAGGGTTCGATTTTAAATAGAAAACACGTAGTCGATTATAATTAAATATCGATATAAATGACGACACAAATCATCGAATCGATCCAGAAAAAGGTAAACAAATAGGTCATTTTGTTTAACGTAGTGTTTTAAATTCTCTTTGATTTTGTCCTGTTTAAAATAAAATAAATATGTCATATACTTTGAAAATAAGTAAAAAATAGGACTTTCCAGCATCGTTTTCTAGATTTTAAATAATTAACTATCGATTTAACAATACGACTACGAAAATGCCTAACGAGACTAATACTATTATGGCTGCAACTAAGAACAAATCTGAAGGAGAAAATGTTGATAGTAAAATATCAATTGAAAAGCCAACCCCTTTAAATTTCCATGCTTTTGTGCCTTGGCTTTGCTTACAATGGCAAGTTCCTACGGTAGTTGTCGTTAAGAGAGTATATCAAGGTTTGCTATTTTAATTTGGTAGGCATTTGTAGCACATAAATATTTTTGTAGAGTGTACCTTTTTACCTTTGTTTTGGTTTGGGAATATAACCTACCTATAAGTAACGATTCAGTGCTTCATTACCTTTTGATACATGGTAAATTTCGCTTCGTAAGTTGATGTACGTTGTAACTAGGGGTTTAGATAAGCGTTAAAAAATATATGAAGAATCCAATGATATCTTTAAAATACTTCAATTACTATTTGTAAAGTCCACTAACCCGCACTAAGCCAGCGTGGCGCATAAATACTAAACCGATTTTAGCTATTAAAACAACACATGTTAATTTATCTAATGACAGCCTCCGTGGCACAGTTGGTTAGAAGCCGGCTGTGATAAGGGAGGTTGCAGGTGCGATTCCCGCAATTAGCCAAATTTTTGTGAGGCCCTTGGACCCTTGGACCTTTGTCTAGAGTATGGGTGTTTGTGAGACAGAAAAGTCACTAGTAGTTTTTTTTTTATTGCTATGAATAGCGAGAGCATGCCGTTCGCCTGATGGTAAGCGATACGACCACTCTTAAACAGTAGCAAAACCGAACAACACTCTGAATCACAAAGCAATGCTTGGCATTCCACCGCGCTCGCCATCCTGAGACACAAGACGTTAGGTCTCATTATGTCCTGTAGTTACCCTGGCTACAATGCCCTTCAGTCCGAAACACAGCAGTGCATTTACACTGCTGTTTGACGGGAGAAATAGACATTGCGGTGGTACCTACCCAGATGGCCTCTCACATATGAGAGACCTACCACCAGTAAATTCTGTTTTTAATTCTGATACAAGATATACCCACGATACAAGACTTGTTGATCATAATGTTGTGTCAGGGCTATGTATGTGATTGTTGAGTGTATTTATTATTTATTTATTATATATATATTATTAGCACCTTAAGAACTTCGCATATATTATCTTATAATTATTTAAGTTTGATTGTTACTGAATTCCAGAAAAACCCAAAAGTAATGACAGCAAGTCAAGTTCAAAATCTGGGAAAACCATAAAAATGAAAGAACAAGAAGATCAAGTATCGGAAACGACAAAAACCTTACAAACAGGAACTGGTGCTGCGCCGGCTGCTGGCTCAACAAAGAAAGTTTCGAGTGAGATATCATCTCAACGTGGCGGTTACATTGCTTTGAAAGCAATTTATGATCCTCAAGGACACCTTATAGAAGTTTCTATAAAAAACTCCCCATTTATACACCGAAAAGTTATACAGGCTATTAATGTATGTGTACCATTTCATGCCCTTCTCACGAGACTAGTGATTAATGGAAAGGGTCTTAGTTTTACAACGCTTTGTGAAATTTCCAAGCTTCTTCCGCATTCTAACATCACCCACGTTTGCCTCGACGATACACGCGTGCCCGAAGGTAACTATTTCGTATTGCTTGACCATACATCGCAATTGAAAAGCTTATTTTTAAACAGATGCAATATCAATGATGATGTTTGCAAAGAGATTGCTATAAGGATACATTTGGATAAACCTGCATACTCGTCTCTTAGAGTTTTAGAATTGTCTTCCAATTCAATAACAGATGTAGGAGCTGAATGTTTTGCAGATATGTTGAAAATGAATCGTCGACTTCTTCATCTTAATTTAACTGGAAATAATATTACGAACGTCGGCGCAAAAGCTATTCTCAAACATTTAATGGAATTCGAAGTATCACAGAGAGAAATAATACAATCAACATTTAGGCGGTTAACTTACATAGAAAAAAGGAAGACGGTGTTAGAGAAATGTATGGATGATGTCATTAATAAGAATAGTGAAGGCATGACTTCGAAATTGTCGTATAAAATGACTAAAAGTACAAAGTGCAAAAGCTTTAAGTCAGTGGCCAGTGTGATGGACGGTCAATCTGTCTTAGAACTAGCTGAAACTATGACTAAAGAGCTAATGGGTGAATTTGAAGATCCATTTGAATCTAAAAATATTGTGAGAAAAGGTAACAAATATTTTGCCAAGGGTAATACGACCCTCTGTTCTTTTAATTTGTCTTACAACAATGTAGAATACTCTTCAGTCAAAACGATTGCAGAAGTTCTGGAATATCAAAGCCGAATGACAAAGTCGGAACGGGGCACCGGACTACTAAGGATTGTTATTGATGGAAACCCACTCCCTGATTTTTGTGCCGAATATAAAACTATTGAATTGTGTTTAAATAAATTAGTACGTGAAAATCTTCCAGTGGATCGACTTACAAAACGTTCATCATCATACACAAAGAGGAAGACAATAATTTAATTTTTAAGCGTTTATTAAGATTTTTTTCGTCATTTAAGTCAATAGTTGTTTTTTATTTTATTTAGGTATTTATTTATAAGTGATGAAGACTTATGTTTAAGTATTGTTATGATTTAGTTAAGAGGACGCATTCAATTGGGCTTAATATAAGAGCAACGGCATAGATTCGAAGAAATACATTTTGCTTTCTAGTTACTTTTTATTGTTTAGAAGTCAAGATAAGGCTTAAGTTGTTTAAAAAATATTTTGTACTAAATTGGCATAAAGTTTTGCTTTGAATTATTAATAAATTATTTTATTATTAAAGCGTGCTATTATTCTTACTTAGTTATTATGAAGTCATTTTACAGCTATTGTCCAAATGTATAAATAATTTATAAATGAGAATATAACTATCGTTGCATATTCAACTAGGTTTTTTGTAATTTTTATGGTTTGGTGCACCAAAAAAATTATATCAGGATTTAAATTATTTGTTTAAAGCATTTTATGAGGTATGGCTTCTTGTATTCTTCTTTGTCATTAGCCAGATGGGACAGTTAGTCACCGATTCCAGTCCACTCCACCTAGCTGGAGAGCGTCCTACGCTACGCTTGCGTATAAGCTTGCGTACCTTGCGTATGACTCGGTCTCATCGGTTGTCAGTTCTTCGACAAATGTCGCCAGCCTACGGCCACTTCAGCGTGCTAATAATTATAAATAGTTTTATTAAATCGACCGCAAATTGAATACAGCCCTCATCTAATGCTTTAGGGTGAGTGGGGGCAAGATTGAACGGTTTTTTGATGAGATGGATAGCGTTTGATTTGAAACCCTGTAGAACAATACTTATTATAAATATACAAAAAATAAAAATATTCGTACATTGTTCAATCATATCAATAACATCCTGAAACATATGCACCAAAGCTGCAAAGTTGCAAAAAAATGTATTTTTGAAAAACGCTACAGGGGAAAGATAGAAGGGTGCCATGGAAGGGTGACAGGGAAAGATTGAATAGATTTTTGAAATCGTTTAAATGAATGTCATATGTCGGTATTTTTTTGTGACTGGTCTTTAGTAAATCACTTTTAATATTTAAATTATACAGAACCAACTGTAGTGTCAAAACACCTATAACACCACTAGTTGGTAATTTGCTTATATCACACAACCACATACTTTAAGCGCCCAAAGTTGATTGAGGTGTGAGATCTAACAGAATAGCGGTCTTAACAATGGTATCAGCGATTCAAAATATACGCTAAGACTGGTGTTATGGGCCAATTTGTGTGTTTTCAACGTTGCCCCCAATCACCCTATAACTTTAATCAAAACCCAAGAAGATTCGCACCATTAAGTTCCGATAAAAATAAATGAGATCCGGCGAAATCAAACGAGGTTACTTAATATTATATATATCTATGGAAAAAATAGGACATTCAAAATATATACCCACCTGTCTACTATTTGTCTTGTTACGTCAAGTTTGTCTGGCTATTTTACAATATTTTATGTTTTAGATATTTTTATTTGTATATTTTTGTTATATTATTTATAAAAAATGACAGCTGCACCATCGCAATCGATGAGATCCATTCGATCCACTAGCACTTTAAAATCTGTGCGTAGTGAATACGAGTTGTATCCACGTCTTCTAGATTTCGACGAATATTTGAAAATGGCGTGCAGGAAGTTTCCATGCCATTACCCCATTATTGTCAGGAAAGAATTAAGAGACGGTATAGTAAACTTTATTTGGGATTTTTTAGACTAAATGTTCTTAAAGGCTACTGGCAGTTGTTGTATTAGACCGGCAAGGCAGACAGACCTGATGAAAGTTGCAGGTTACCACAGATATCCACTTACCATTGCTTGCTGTAGTAGTCTTTGGAGGAGATCTATGTTGAGCATTGGTTATACGATGATGACAATGTAAAAATTGAAACGTAACTATCGAGGAAAAAAATATGTTCTATTATATTTTAAATTCTAAACAAAAAAGTACTTAAAATATTAAGGAAATTTCATCAATCATTTTATTTTTACAATATTTTATATCATTGTAGTAAGGAATAGTTATGGAGCCTAAAATTCTTCATAAACTCATTTTCAACCTATTATTTTTAGACGATCCTTTCAAGTATGATATGCGTAGCCAAATCGTAAAGACGAAAAAGATAAATCTTGTTACAAAATTCGTGAACGAAGCTATTCTTGCAGAATTAAAAAAAGTCGACGCTTATACAAGTACAGCAAATGCCTTGCCCATCACTTTAATAGACGAAGATACCATAGCAATAGACGCTTTATACAATAACATGAACCAAATTGTTGAAGTTGGGATCCACAAAGTTAAGAAAATACCTCGAATATTGATGCAATTTATTGGATTAATAGTTCCTTTCTATGAACAGCTAGCAAAAATCAATATAACAAGGAGTGGTATTGATGTTTACACAGTGCATGAAATTAGCAAGATGCTGCCTTTGTCTTTTATCACTGAGGTGTGCTTTGATGAATCTCCTCTTCCCGAAGCTAATTTTGCTATACTTTTGGATATACCACGACTTAAAGTCTTATCTTTAAGTAGATGTCGTATTAACGACAATGTCTGTAAGGAATTATCATCAAGATTACATTACTCGGAACCCTCTGAACCATCATTAGTGGCGTTGAATCTGTCTTCAAATCACATTACTAATGTTGGAGTTAAATATTTCGCGGATGTTTTAAGGACTAACAGACATCTGCGTTATTTGAATTTAGCTGACAATCGAATCGATGACGATGGTGCTTGTAATCTTCTCGATACGTTGATGGATTATCCCTTAACACACGACGAGATAGTGGACAAACGGAAAAGATACTTAGATTATTTAAAAAAGAGAAAATCATTATTTCTTAAATATTACCATGAATGGGAATGCAAATCGACTGACGATAGCCAAACAAGTAAGAAAGTTCTGCCAAAGAAACGAAAAAATTCTGCTACATCTTTAAAAAATAAAACTATTGCAAAAAAAGAGAAAACAGCAGATGATTATGTTTTTTGCAGAGCTCAAATGTGGGCTGCGGAGATGATGGGCCCATTCTCAGATCCCTTTGGTGCTGCTTTCACTAAGATGAAAGACAATTACACGTACTGCGTGGGAAATTTGTGTCTTAGTTACTTGAATTTGGCGTATAACCAATTAACATATCAGAGTTTGAAAAAGCTGCACAACGTAATTGTTTATCAAGCTAGGAATAAGAAGGCGGGGCAACAAGGCTTGATTAAACTTGTTATCGAAGGAAATCTAATGCCGACGGCTAGTCCTGAATATCGTGCGATCAATGAGATATTTAACAAAAATATGTCGGTTTTCGGTAGCAGAGCGCAATCGGAAATGTCAAAGAGAAAGAGTCGCACATTACCTAGAGTATCAATACCTGTTGAAAAAGGAACAACGACGGGAAAATAACATCATATATTACTGCTCAAATATATTTTATTCAGTTACAAGTGTATTTACAATAATAATGTTACAAAATATACGCTTAAATCTAACATATATCTAAAAAGTAATTTTGATTTATTTTTGGACATCATTACACTAGGTTTGGTAACTTTCGTCAAAGTAAAAAAAATAACATTTAAAAATGGTACAAACATGTAAAAAAATAAAAAATACGTCGCCCATGCGCGCTAATAAGACATTTATAAAAGACAGCACCGACAATTTCGTTCATCAACATCCTCATTTACTGGCATCTAAGCTATTTTGGCAAAAGCTTAATCTAATCTGCTTATTGCAGCCTTACAAATAATACTTTCGGACGATTCAAAAAGCAGATTTCATAGAAATAAACCGGCATTTAAAATCGTCGATTGGCATTTGAAATACTGATATTATTTTGATTTGTTATACTCGAAATTTACTCAATTCCTAGGTGGAAGGTATTCTCTGTTGGGTTGTTGTGGTCGTCCACCACCGGTGGGGAAGCTTGGGCCGCTTGGTTTTCCTGACGGGTACCCAGTGCTCACTCCTGGATAGCTGGGAGAACTGGGTCCGGGGTAAGATCCACCTGGGCCAGAACCGGGGTAGCCTGGTCCGGACCCTGGGTAGGACGAAGGTCCTCTACTGCCAGTGGTTCCGGGATATGCTGTCGATGGTCCTTGTGGGCCGGAGCTTCCTGGGTATGACCCGGAACCTGGGTAGCCGGGACTTGATCCTGGGTAGGCGGTAGATGGTCCTTGGCCTGAGTTGTCATTATAGGAGCCTGGTCTGGAACCAGGGTAGCCTGGAGATGATGGTCCCGAGCTACCTGGGTACCCTGAGGATGGTCCTTGGGGTCCTGTACTTCCTGGGTACGATCCTGGTCTCTGAGTACCTGGGCCTCCTGGATAGCTTGATGGACCTTGAGGTCCTGACGTGCCTGGGTAAGTTCCAAACGGCCCTTGAGGTCCTTGAGGATAGTTGCCACCTCCAACACCAGGGTATCCACCTTGAGATCCAGTTATAGAATAATCGTACAAATTGGCATTAAGACCGTAAAGCCCAGGAGCAGAATTACAATCGAATTGGTCCCACCAAACACAGACGAACACTTCCTGAGAGAAAACAGTTCCGTTAGGGCAGAGAAAATCGTATGTTTTATTATTAGAGCACACGTGGAAGGCTTGACAACGTGTTTCTACATCGGCGTAGTATCCTGGATAGGCTTGTGATTCACAATTGAACGAAGTTTGGGGTACTTCTGAGTAGATTGGGTAGTCAATATCCGGAGTGCCAGGAATTGCAGAGTAATCGCCGCCTGGGTAAGCACCAGTGTCTTCCGGGCCAAAACCAGATGATCCAGGTCCGAAACCACTAGATCCGGGTCCAAAACCAGGTGATCCTGGTCTGTAGCCAGGTGAACCAGTTTGGCCGGGATAGCCTGAACCGGGAAAGCCTCCTGGTCCACCACTCTGCCCAGGATATGAGCCCGGATAACTTGGTCCCACTGTCGTAGGACCACGTTGTCCTTGGCCAGGGTAGGATGGCTGGCCTCCAGGCTGCCCTGGATATCCACCAGGTCCGCTAGGTCCTTGTCCGGGGTATGTCGGTCCAGATTGTCCCGGGTAACCTCCAGGCCCGCTAGGACCCTGTCCACCTTGTCCAGGGTACGATCCCCCAGGATATCCAGACTGAGGTCTTTGGCTCGTAGATCCTGGGTAACCACTGCCCGGATAACCACCAGGGTAGCCTGCGGTGGAACTGGAGTAGTCGTCGCTTGAGGGTCGTAACGGGTAGGATGTAGTGGTGGAGTAGCCACCAGATGGTCCAGTGGAATATCCTGGGCGGCTGGAGGTCGATCCTGGTCCGAACGGCTTTCCAGGTCTATTGTACTCGTATCCATTTTGCGCGGCTGCTATGGCCAGTAACACTGAAAAGAAAACAACTTATTTTAGTAAATCTATTATGGAGCCATCGCTTGTTAAACTAGACAGTTTTATTTTATTTATTTTATTTTATTATATTTGGAAAGCTTACAGCTAATTTTACATGTTAACAATATCTTAAATATCAAGATGCCAATTAAAAACTACCACATACAGAATTAAAACATTAGAAATTAGAAATTAACTATATAACTTAAAACATCGAATGAACTTACAACAGCTGTTTAGGCTCATTAGTCAGGACATGACTAATTTTACATAACTATTTCTGTAAAAAAAAGCTGATAGCTATAATTTAAAAAATATACAAATAGGTCATCCAGGCTAAAATACCTAGTCAATCTTATGTAAGAGAAAAGATTCATAAAACATATAAATATATAAATATATTCATATGTGAGAGGCCGCCTGGATAGGTACCACCGCTAAGTCTATTTCTCCCGTCAAACAGCAGTGTTGTTGCACTGTTCTGTTACGGTTTGAAGACATTGTAGCCAGAGTAACTACTTTACATATTGAGACTTAACATCTTATGTCTCAGAATATCAAGAGCAGTGGAATGATAAGCATCGCTTTGTAGTTCGTGATGTTTGATTTTGCTACTGTCCATGAGCTATCGTATCACTTACCATCAGGCGAATGGCATGCTCGTCTCGACATCAATTAAAAAAAAAGTTGTCGGTTAAAAAGACAAGAGGTCTGAAAGTAAAGTTTGGGGATCCCTATTCTATGATGCGTCCGTTGAAGCATTTAAGGCCCGTGACACAATGGCCGTTTAAGTGCAAGATGACATCGCGTGGGACAAACAACGGCAACTCAGTTTCACAATGTCACTCTAATGGGGAAATTGTTGTAATACAATCGTAATCTATGTTACTGGACGACGTTTATATGAATTTCGGGACGGAAATTTAGGATGCTCTTAGGTCTACACGTAGTAAGCAGCTTTAGTGATTTGGATGTACGAATCGTGAAATTTAGAGTTGGATGTCGATGTATGGCAACCTATTTTATGTGAGTAGAGTCGGAAATATAGCCCTGCCTTAACATTAGGATAAAAGTCAACACTTTTTATTACTGTCGACTTCGAAGGCTTTCAAATAATAGTTGCATATAACACAATTCCGACTTCGTTATAATATTTTTAAATTTCTAATTCTTTACACGGGGGCACTGTTACAAAATGAGGATATAACATTGTGGTTTTTATGCGCCATTAGTGTCAGAGGTTATTTAAAATAATGGTTGTTGTACAATTTTTCTGCTGTTATGTATACGGAGCTTATGTTTTCGATGTTATCTTTGACAATCGGAATGTTTTATTGAATTTATTATGATTATCTTTTACCTAATAATACATTTTATTAAAATATATATAAGCTTAAATTCGTAGGGTTTAAAAATTCCCAGACATAGCAACTAGTCCTACCGGAACTATTCACCATTTCAGAATATAAAGGCTTGCTCTTGCAAAAGGGAGAATGTTCTATTTTGCTTCTCTATCTTTTGTATCTATCCAGCTGTGAAAGTTGACCGGATAATTTGTGGTTCCCTCCTATAAGTACAATATATAATAATCCCCAAGCGCCTTTGAAATAGTTCATCATAAGCGCCCAAACTTTATGGGACACGAATTTGAATATCGCCTAAAGTATAGCTATAAAATGTCTAACTTCTTTATATTACACGGGTCATTGATATTATGATTCGATTATATTTGAGGACGAAATAATGAAGAACGATTTTCAGTAAGGTCTTAATTGTTGTCAGCATTCGCAAATGTGAAAATCGACACGATGAACTTCATGAATAGAATAACCCTAACATATAAAAAATCAACTAGAAATCTTGGGCTGTAATGGGTTTCACAATTATGTTCTTCAAAAATATTGACGTTCTCTGTGGCGCAGTAGGTTAAACGCCGCTCCGGCTGTGAAAAGAGAAGCTGCGGGTTCGATCCCCGCACTGTAATAAATAATTGTGTACCACAGGTATTTGTTTCGGGTATGGGTGATTGTGAGACCGAAAAGTATTTCGTTGTTTTAGATGACTCACGATACAAGACTCAATCTTAGTGTGGGGTCAAGATTATGTATGTATGTTTGGGCCGAGCACAAAAAACTCCGGGCGCCAGGAGTATAAAAGTTTTTCAACTTTTTTTATTTTTTTTGTTTAAATTCTTCTTCAAGGTTTTACAGAACAGGTTTTTGAAGAAGGAATAAAACACAGCATTATTGCACTGACCAGCGACTGAACAATATAACAACTGTTTTTCATTGGTCACTTTATTTTGATTCCATTGCGTTTCTAATTAGGTACGCTGCAATACGTGTAGGATAATACCAAGTAGTCAAGTAGGCATTTAGAAACCAGCCGATCTAAATAGCTACATGTCAAGATGCCTTAAAAATGCGTTGCCCAAGAATGTAAACAATTCACGTCGTGGTCGGCCAAAGGTCATATCAGAAGGTAAGATGAATAGGCAATTTCATTTTATCATGTAGATCCATCGGCCGGATTTGGAATTCCGGCGAAAAACCGCCTAATTAGGGGTCAATCAGGTCACTATTGTGAAAACTCGGTTTAAAATAGTGGTGAAAGTAAAGAATATTTTAGTGTTTTTTCAAGTAGGTACTTGTATCCAAATTCCAAAGTCTAAGTGAAAATGAGGTATTGATATGCTTTTTAAAGGAATTGTGGCTCAGATACAAAGACATTAATTTAACAAGGAATTAAAAAAAAAACATACAAAGAGTCCATGCAGTTTTCGTTTAAATGTACGTATATAGTATTTGTTAGGTTAGGTTGGGTTAGTAAGAAAACATCGAGTTACCAAAAAGTTGGTTGCAACCTATGGTTGCAACATGATTCTAGATATCCCAGCCAGAACTTTAAATTGAGAAATCCACACCGCCCTTCCAGAGAATCGAACTCAGTACCTCAGAGTTTGTACCAATTTTACACTGCCACTAAACTAACCAAGCATTAAATTAGGTTCATTTAAAATATTTCAAATTGTCATTCTACGCCAATTTTATTCCAGCTACTATTATTATGTAACGGATTTACATATCTTATATATTTTTATTAATAAACGACATAACTAAATATTTTCTAGCGGTACTTTATGCATATTGTTTAAGCAATACAATATTTTAAAATTATACCACCGCAATCATCCAGTGAGACTTTTTGTTGTTTAATGATTATACGAACCGCTACCACGAAACACTACTAGAATAAATAAAATAACTATATTTTCGGCCGCACACCTATAAAAAACCTACATTTAATAAGCTTTTATATAAACATGGAGGAATTTCCTCTCGCTTTCGTGACACAAATAATATTTCGCAGATAATAGAAGCCTAGGTATTCCTTTTTTCGAAATCTATTCATTTGATACTGGCTGTTTCGAAATATTTAACAACCGCTCTCTATAATCTATCTATCTTTAACAAGAGATTTCATTAAATATTTCGATGCTATTAGTGTTTCAATTAACAAAGATAGAGAGGTATAGTTATGGTGCATATATTTCCAGAAGCATGATTAAATTAAAATATAACTCTATTTTTATTTAATGAAGCATTGAGTGGTATCGACATAGTCATGGTAGTTATTTTAACTCCTTGATAAAGATAGATAGGTTATAGAGATTGGCTGTAAGAGGTAAGGTAGGTATATATAAAAGTCGCCACGTTTTAATGGGTTTTCATATTCCCAACATCTCGCAATAAGGTTTTGTATATGGACATTAAGGTTTCTTTGGATTTGCATTCACATTTGTGTAATTACACATTTGTGTAACGCTAAATGACGTGAACAAGACGTGAACATACTAGACAAAACTACTTTTATAGACACCATTATTTATTTGTGTAATTTTAAAGACATCGTATAAAAACCTTTTGGTATGTGCTAAGGTCAAATATTTGATGATAATTTATATACTTCTTATGCAACTATCATTAAAGGAATATTTTGAACATAGTGCTGCCGACGTTATTAAAATATAATTTAATTGCCTATTCTCTGACAAAATAAACACGATGTGATATTATTAATCAAAGGTTTTTGGCCAACTATCAGTCTATTGTATAGAAATTTCTAAATCTATTAATGGTACTGTTATTTGGTGTTATCAGCCCACGTTAATAATTTCTAAGCACTTAAAATGAATTATTATTATTATCTAGTAACAAGCACTGAACTAGATTCCAGTTATAATCAGATAGTTTGGCTTATTTGAGTACAATGAACCAGTTTAAGTTAATCATAATGTTTCGGATGTACCTATGCCTTGACTTTTGATGTATGATGGCAAATACGCTTTATTATCAAAACGATTTAGTAAATGTTGCGAAGCTATAATTTTGTCTGTTAAGATACCGAGTCGTAAAATGGTTGATGACATGCTGTTTATTTGTGTAGTAAAATCATTAAAATTGATTATCACCTTTTGGTGCGATGGCTAGCATTAAATCATTACGGGTCATTAGCATCCCATTTTGTATACTGCAAAGTGACGATGTTCATCTTTTATCGACGTAGTAAAATAAATAATTAATTTAAGGGATATGTTTGCTGAAATATTAAATAAGCGAAATATATTTAAAATTTACTATTTTTATATTTAGCTCCATACATAATAATATTATAAACCTTATAATTTAATTATCATTGCCTTTTTTTAGAGCAGTGTTTGTCTCTGATATTTCCTAATTCAAACAGAATTCTATATTCAAAAGCGGTTGGTTACCAGCGTTACCGCAAAGCTTGCGCTAGTGACCGCTAGGCGGGATTCTCGTGCGCAGACATCACGACCGCGAAATGAAACAATGGAACTAGGAAGCTGCAACTTTCAGACAAACTAACATTGAATATCGTCTTTGCATGCTCTTGTTTTTGCCATTTCCTTACGTTGGAAACTGTATTACATACACAAAATTGCCGATGCTTTAATTCCTTTACGTAAGGGTCGACTGTTATAACGCAACACTATACTACAACTGTGACTACAACCTAAGCTCGATATATGTTTTGAACACTAACTTATCTTTCACTCTAAATGGAATATCAGAATCTAAGGGCGGAATAATCTTATCACGGACTTAAGTAAACTGAGGTAAACCCATTCGCCATATTATATGTACGATTGATTTAGCGCTTTCAAATGATACCAAAGCTCAACTAATAAATGTAAGATCTAACTAGTCTTTAAACCGCAATAAAATTGACTAAAAACTGAATTTATGAAATTTGAAGCTTACCAAGTTTCCGTCCCCTCAATCGAGAAATTCCCCCATAATGAAACGAGAAACAAAATTACTAAAAAAATTTACAGTCGAATTAAGAACCTTCTCCTTTTTTAAAGTCGGTTAAAAAGTATCATTACAGAAATATCTAAAATCTACTCGTTTTTCTAACACTAAATATATATCAATTAGGCATCACCTCATAAGTCGGTGACGACTACCATTAGTCTTTGATCTCTACGACTCATTGCGCTCAGAACATCTTCAAACCATTGGTATTCTAAGGGCAACCAATGCAGATAAGGATACGTCAAGAATTTACGCAAGGGAAACCCCAGGAAGATGCTGGCTTACATAACTTAAGTATAAACAGAAACGTGTGAAGAAGTGTTGATTAACAACTATAGATTGTATAAATGATTTTGCAAATAGGAAAGTCCATTGTTTGTGTCTCGTTAGCTGTATTTAGGTAAGTGGACTAATTAGGTGCTTCACGTTTCACACTTGTTGATCCACATCACTCATTATATAATTAATTAACATACACATCAGAACAAAGGCATCAGATAATAATTCTATAGTTATTCTATAGTTCGCTGATCCGGAGGAGGTCAGTGATGGACTAATGCTACTTCAATTGTAAAGGAGAGCGGTGTTTAGTCACAAGTTTTAGAACTACGTGTACGTATACATACATACGTGTTGGTAATGTCGTAGGTTTTCATGAGCTGATAGAACTATAAATATTTACCCACGATTTTCAGTATTTTACGAGTAGTAGGAATAGGTATTATATTAGTTTTGTCCATCACCCAAAAACTTAATCTTCCTTAAACTGGAAATTTTCTTCCTCATGAAAATCTCGCAAAATAAAGTTATAACTCGTACCTAAGTTAAGTGAGTCGGGTGAGAAAATTGCGTAAAAATGGAAAATAATAATAGTAAATCGGGCATACTCTAAGACGCGATTCTCTACTCAAACTATATCTACGTATTTTTAACGTAATATGTATTATATTGAACCCGGAGTGCATTATTAGATCCACGTAGAACTTAGTGAGGAATTATTAGCTACCTATCTAAATTACGGAATGCACTTAATTGCTTTGCGTTGTGTTCACCGTATTTATTTATATACCGGCTGTTTATCTTACTAAGTTAACTAAGTCAAGTATATGACAAGTGCATTGTCGGCCTCCTAATTATGTATTTAAGATCTCAATGAGAATTTCGATAGGCTGAGGTTCGTCAACTCGAAATAGTGGACTATTTCGAGTTGACGAACCGTGGTGGAGAATGTGACAGAAGACCTCTAAACCGATTGAAGAGCAGTCCTGTGTTGGACAGTGGGACATAGTAGACTGATAAAGTATCATTTAATATAATATTAGTTACAAATATCTCTCATAAATTAAATAGTTTTGTTACTACGATATGTATAGCAACTGGTGAATATCGAAAACTATGATGATTGATAAGTAATGTTGTTTTAATTCCATAAAACTGTTCGCTAACAAATATGTGATAGCATCGGAGCCTAAATGGAATTGCGTAAGATATTTGGTGAAAAATTAAAAGCCTCCTTGCTGAACTTCGCCCTAAACGTTAGTATGTTTGAATATATATTTATCAAAATTAAAGTAACCGCGCGAGTAAAGCCGCAGGTAAAACTCAATCTAGCTTGGAAAATAGTGGAAACTCGGGGTAATTTATGACAAACAAATAACACGATTGACATTTCAACTGCATTGTCTCAGTCAAATTAGATATAGATCGTAAGTTCACAAAGCAATGTGGGAACTTGCCGACGAAACTACAAGCCAGGCGCGGACCTATTGCGCAGCGATACGGGGATTTTTTCATGAAATCATATGCCGATTAAATATATATAGCAGTTTTCTACTAAATAAGAACAATGTTTTAGTCCTGTAATTCAATTTTCGACAAAATTGGGCAATTATTGTTATTTTTTTAATGCAATGAATGGCAAGACGAACATTCTGTTCGCCTGATGGTAAGCGATACGACCGCTCATGAACAATAGCAATACGAACCAACGCCTTGAATTACAAAGCAATGCTTGGGATTCCATTGCGCTCGCCATCCTTAGATATAAGATGTTAAGTTTCAATATGTTCAGTAGTTACTCTGGCTACAAAGTCCTTCAAACCGAAATACAACAGTGCATTTACACTATAGTTTGAGGGATGAAATAGACATTGCGGTGGTAGTTACCTAGGCTGCCTCTTACATTTGAGAGACATATCATCAGTAATTGGATAGGGTTTAGATTTTACAAATATTGTTACTCAACCAGGGTGTCGAAATGGGATTTAAAAGCTTTCTGTAAGTAAAAAAAAAACATGTCTATCCCACTGGCCTAGTGCAGGTAAGTAGAAAAGTGTATTTTATTTAGCTGTATTATAAATCTTATTTGATAAATAAAAATCAATAGTTACATGACTGATACATGATGATAGTCAATGACCACGCACTAAAATGGTGAAGGAAAACATCGTGAGGAAACCTGCATACCATAGAGATTTATAAGAATTTCTATGGTATGTAAGTCCGCCAACCCGCACTAGGCCATCGTGGTGGATTATATGGCCTAATCACTCTCCATCGTACTTCCGATTGTAGAGGAGGCCCGTGCTCTGCAGTGGGACGTATATGGGCTGATACAGAAATAAAAATCGATAGTTACATGACTGATACATGATGATAGTCAATGACCACGCACTAAAATGGTGAAGGAAAACATCGTGAAGAAACCTGCATACCATAGCGATTTATAAGAATTTCTATGGTATGTAAGTCCGCCAACCCGCACTAGGCCAGCGAGGTGGATTATATGGCCTAATCACTCTCCATCGTATTGCCGATTGTAGAGTAGGCCCGTGCCCTGCAGTGGGACGTATATGGGCTGATACAGATACAGACAGTCACATGACTAAAAGTTCGACAAAGAAACGGGAAACATCCATTGTGTTTGTAAACAGCAATGAAACTTATACACATACTACGGAGTCGAATGATGATCGCTGTAATAGTCTGAGAGGGCAGATACGTGATTTCTTTGTGGGAAAACACTTGTTGACATTTTATATTGCATTTTCAGGCATTTATTTGGATTACGAGTATATTACTATAAAATTCTTGATCATCCAAACGTAGTTTTAATTTTTAATGAAGCAGTGAAGTTCCCTTCGTTGAAGAATGAATTCGAGGGACTGAAATTGAATTATCTATGAAAACAGCCTCACGGTTACATTTACCGGTATAGCTTCTTTTTAACCGGTTAATTCACAGGTGGCTGATAACTTCCAAAGCCACCAGGATCCAGAGTCCATAACAGCTGATCGTGTGATGTGTATTTTAGAGGCATGTGCAATGTGCAGACAAACTTTCAGGTTTTATAAAATGATAAAAATCTGGTGCCCATGAGCTCTTGGTCTAAATTGGAATACCTAACTTTATACTTTAAAGTACCCACTTTGATTGACATTTAATGATTTTCTTTAGTATAATTTAGTCACATCTCATCCACTCTGGAGAAACTAAGAAGTAAGACAGATCTGATGTTGCAATAGTTGAGTAATTATTGTATTATTATTTTAATTTTAAATCATGTAGCATTTTGTTTACCTAGACTTCTAAAACTATAATTGTTACCAATACTTAAGTTACCCAATTCTAAATACGGCAGGATACTATAACACTAATTATTAATCAGCAATTTCATAATTACGCCATGGATTTAGTGAAAGCGTATGCAATGGCGCCCTGTACCTTCGGAGACGAAATGCACGCTTCTAATGATTACACTTATTATGAAATCAACAGAAGGATATCCAATTTCCCATCCACATGTCTAACTGCGAATACTCTGGGGCAATAGTTATTAAAATTCACATATTTTGTACAGTATATTTGCAAATTAAAGACAGTCGATGTTTAGTATTAATAAATCTAATCCAATATTATAAAGAGGAAAGATGTAATTGTTTGTTTGCATTGAATAAGCCCTGAAACTACTGGACCGATTTAAAATATCTTTCAACATTAGAATCCTACATCATACTCGTATGGTGTATGGCCGCTATAAATAATAAATAGGTACTCCCGACAGTCACAGGTAATCCTGATTCCGTACTAAGTACTAACTTCGTACAGTCTTACAACGTATGAGAGACTTTTGGGTCTCAGAACACCTAAACGCCAAATATCTAGATCGGACTATCTTTTGCCCCAGCTCTGGAAACGAACTCGGGTCCTCTCGTTTAACAGTCGGTTCTTAACCATGGTGGCTGTTAGATTAGTGCTCACCTCCAAGTTTACTAAACATAAGTAGTGACTATGTTTTCTCTACACGTAGGTATATCTAGATTTTTCTAAACAACTAGGCAGGCTTATGTTTTATGTTGAAATAATTAATTATATTTTTTCTTAATTATTTAATAATAAAAATGTTAAGGAATTACGATCGAGTGACTTTTATCTAGAAAAAAAAACAAATTCATACTCACTGCAAAACGTTGACAAACGCAGCATGATGTCGGTGCTGCTCAATATGTCTTAAACTAAACCTGTAAACAAACAAAACATTCAATAGTCGGTCAAATAGCTTCTGTAAATGATTGGTATGAATAGCACTGAATAGAAAGACAAAGGAATAAAAGGGAAAATGCCTTGGGACACGCAATAGAAGCGTCGAACGTCAGGAACTAAGAAAACGGTCGTGACCGACGCATCACTTCGGGCTATGCAATGTACTTCCCATCATTAGTGCATCCGTGGGTCACAGGATCGCGACTAATCTAAATGAAATTGATATTGACATTTCGATTTATGAAAACATTTGGTAGGATCACTTTAATTGCCAGAAGATTATGTTGTAAAAAGCTTGTAAACTACAGTTATGTAAGACAGGAAAGAGAGGAGTATGGACTTATTTTCTTTATTGATAGGTAGCGTTACTTTGCATTTACTAAGTATCTAAGGCATGATAAATAATTGGGTATATTATTATAATGTTTTTATTATAATTATAATATTTATTACCCATTGACTTGTATTCTACTGATATCGATGTTTTTACCCCATCTGCGTACACTACTGAATAATATACAACATTCCCGATGCGGTTTAAATATTGACCCAGTTGTTCTAATTTTTATTAAAAATTACCAATACGATATCATTTATTCACTATGAATTATTATTTGTATCAAACAGTAGGTAAGTATTATTTATTATTTATTTATTTAAATCTTTATTGTACACATTATAAAAGAAAAATACAACATACAGAACAAAAAAAAAATATAAATAGTACAAATGGCGGTCTTATCGCTTAAAGCAATGTCTTACAGACAACCATGGGATGGATTTAAAAGAAGGAAAAAGAGAGGGCAGTGTAAAATAAATAATTAAAAGTGAGGAAACTAGATAAAACTCATACTATCTATATATATAATCTAAACATAAAAATACACCAAAATAACATACATACATACATAATAAAAAGCATAAATACATACATATATAATACTACAAACATATACATATATAAATATATAATAAATACAAATTTAAAATTAATTAGAAGTAGGAAATAATATTATCTACTAAAATCTGTTTATTTAGAGAGAGAGGTAATGTTCTTTGATTTGCCTCTTGAATGAAGACAGCGATTGCGCCTGTCTCACCACAACAGGAAGCGCGTTCCACAATCGAACTGCTTTGACAGTAAAAGACTTGTCCATAAATGTCATATTATAGTATATTCAATTAATTCAGTACATATTAAGTAGTCTTGCCATATCAAGTTAGCTATATTTCGCACAACACACAAGGGGCCTATAGTCGCGGAAATTGACGTTTAAACTACGCCTAGATGTTTAAATCATTCACAACATTGTTACATTGTCCCAGTAAGAATGAATTCAGACATGTTAAACAATAGCAAACGCAAACAAGGCTAAGTTTCCGTTGCACATTTCTTTCGAATGAACGAATTATATTGCTGGCCTATCGAACATTAAGAAAATTGTTAACTTCCAAACGATTTTACAATTACACTATTGGTTATATAACACCAAAATAATATTTTTTCTATAATGTCGCAACATGTAGTGACAGCAATCATCACAAAAATATTACATAGTTCCTTTAACATTTTCATTTGTTTTTAATGTTAATCCCATGTTATCCCATGTTGTTTCAAAAAGTCTCATTCTTAAACTATTATATTTGTTATGAATATTAAACTAATAATTGGAATGTATCATGTGTTGGCTTTATGTTTCAATTTCTACGGCATTTATTGCTTAAAGTACAATTTAAAAAAAATCCGGATTAAAGTCGGAACCATTTCACTGTTTAGAATGTTCTTATAATGACAAAAAAGTAGAAACATATAGAAAAAGAAGTTAACTAATACTACTTATTTATGTAGCTTGGATCTCAAAATATTGGTATGCATTTCTACGCCCTGCATTATGGCTGTGTACTGTTACCAATCCTGGGCAGGTATTTCTTTCAAATATTTTGTCTAAAAAAACATTTAGATATGCTTAGTCTATCCAGGAGTGACTGCTGTAGGCTATAATTAAATATGACTTTTTCTACCTACCTATCAGTTCAGTCTATGATTTTTTGTTAAGCATTTCGGTGAAAGAAACTTCGTGAGGAAACTTGCATAGTAATTTGTGAGAATTTGTATGGTATGTAAAGTCATAAATTCTACTTAGATAATAATGTAATGATGGCCAGTATTAAAATTCTTTACACAATCACAAAACACTTTACAAAATGTTTTAATTACAAAGAACGCAAGGCGTTGAGTGAAATGTAAAGAATGCTTTCCCACCATAAAAAACGCCATTGTTTTAAACGCGCCGTGCAATTTGCGATAAAGACATTAATTATCACAGAATTTTTGGCGCCATAAATTATTAAGCTTGATTTATTTAAAAACCAATTTAATTTATTTAAATACTTTAATTTTAATGAAAACTAAACGCTCTTTATTCCATCTATTGATATTGCAAATTAAAAAATCCTTGTGTGAATTGATCTAAAGAAAACATTTAATATGTGACATAAATTTTACTTTATACGATCCAGATGTGCGTTCAAGGATAAATATCTTTAATAGGTACCTATAACACCTGTAGATATAAGAAAACCATAATGTTGTTTTCACTTTTAAGCGCTTATAACGTGGCTCATTTTAAGTTTTTCACTTTGCTTTACGATATCAGTATCCTAAACCAGAATAAATTACTTGAAAAAAATGTTTGAAAGTCTACAATTTCCTTAACGAACTTTTTCCATTTTGTAACCTCTTAACTTTCAACGGTGTTTTCTTTGTGATTAATTTATAAAAGGAAATTTTATTTATGGTTGATTTTCCCATCCTTACAGTATTTTAAATACTTACTGTAAGTTCCAATCATAGAAATCTTAAGATAAAATAGACAATTCAAAAGATGTTTCTAATAATAACAAACTAACATACAAACAAACATACAAGTGAAGCTAATATAAAGCGTGTAAAATAGTCAAATTGTGTCGCTCGACTTTCCAGTTTATAACTTATTTCATGCGTAACTAGTAACTTATACGATATAACTAAGAATTGGAAGAAAAAGTACAAAAATGTCTTTTGTACTTCGCATGAAAGATCACCAGTACACGTTGGATGCGATAAACAAAACAAGGTGAAATGGTGCACACAATGAGGCCTATCACCACAGAAATATATCGAGACCTATGCCCAGCACTGGGCAAATATAGGCTGATTATGAAGTCATAAAGAAAAGTGTTACTTAATATATTACAGAGTAATGTGTACAATAATTTAAAACTATAATTTGAAAGTCTTATTCACGGTCAATAGGGACTCGATCTAGAATACTGATATTTGATATCTATTTTAATCAGTCTATACATAAGTAATAAGATATTATACGAGTATAGTTACTTGAACATAAAAATATAGCATTGTGTAACAAAAGTGTTTTTCGCTTTCGTGTCATAGGTAATTGTTTTTGTTAATATAAATTTATGTTATAAATATCATTGATCGAGAAAAAAGAATTAAAATATATGAAATTAATTTCAATATCTTGTAGACATTGATGTAATTTGTAGATTATTTATTTAAGGTGAGCTTTTCAATCGTCTATTATGTTATCAATTAATTATGTTAAAATATCGCTGATTAAAAAAGTAATGCAATTAGATAATTCTATAAAATATAACTTTCAGGTTTTATTTGCTCACGTTATTTAACAAATTTAAAAAAACCCCTAATTTCTTTTATACATAAGAATATATGTATCTTTGTTGTAAATAATAATTTAAATCAACCGTAATATAATAATTTAACACAATTCTGTGGGCACATAATATTTAAAGAAATCCTGGGTTTAAAGGTATATAAAGAGTTACCCACGCCTATAGCCATCGACCACCCAAAGGCAACATAGGTAGACTAATATATCGGAAACCTCGATCGGAACTACTTATTCTTAAACAATATAAATCAATAAAAACGCTTTTAGCTACTAGTGCAATGCACCACGATTGTTCATTACACGCAGCAAAAAACAACCACATTGTCAAAGATTTGTAGGAAAAACAGTAGGTAATACTAGTAATGAGAAAATAATTTAGCCTACACATTGTTTTACTTTTGCCGCCATTGCTTATATCAAGTTATATTTTAATTATTTCACACTTTCACATAATCATTTTTAATTGATTGATTTCATTACGTAGACAAGATAATATTTTTGGTAGGCAGATGGTATAAACAAAAGATGTTTAAATTTAGTAGATATTCTCTATAAATAAATAGTTTTAAAATGTTATAACTTGTAAGTAACATTTCATATTATTTGTTGACACCACATAGTCACATCCAATTTATTCGAATTGTAGGTAAAGATGTGAAATGCTCGCGCGTAGGGCGGGCGGATAATTTAAAAAGTTGTATATATCTTGCTATTGATTTTTAAATCTTAAAACTGATTCAGAGTCAATTTCATATCCTTTTTAAAATTAAAAAAAAACGACGAAATTTACCAAAGTACCACAAAAATCCTGGCACGATTCCTAAATTCAAATCACTTTCGATTCCAAATTCAAATTCAAAATAACACAAACAAAATTTTAAATTTCGAACGTATTAAACTCACCGTGTACGTACGGAGCGCTAGCACGAAGGCGCGGACTGCAGCGTGGTGGGCAGGCGCAGGCTTTTATGACCGTTGCCATGGCAACCACCACCGCTAGCGAAGGGATGCGCCAAGAGGGAGCGCGCTTTTGCAAAATCCGGGTCACTTTGTCTTGGTATACTTGCGGTTGAAGAGCTTCGTATTGCCGAAGGTTGTGGCCTGTGTAATCGAAAATTTAATTGCTTTGTTATTGAAATGCGGTGACTAGTACAAATAGTTATATCCAATTAAATAATGTACAGGAATAGAGGACTGAGAAAAATATTGATTGTAAATAATTTGTTAGAAAAATACTGATTGTCTATGGTATGCTACCAATGCAATCAGACAATAAAAAAGTGTTTAATACGATGTTGTACAATTTAGATAACAATCGGCGCCACCGGACCTTATATAACAAAAGTTCGTTAGTTGTATAATAGATATTATCTAAATTTACATTAATGCATTATTTGGATGAACCACATACTTAAGAAATTATTTTAATATTTAGATATAACAGAATCGTCCTGTTGGTCCCACAAAAGTGTTACCTTCACTCTAAAAGTTGTGGTCTTGGTTCGATTCCGTCGAAAAATCCATTTTTGGGTGCATTTTCAGCTGAAAAGGTATAGGATTTTACGCCCTGCGCGGCGATAGTTCGAGTTTTGTGTTGTGGGTATCAGGAACTACGAGAGACTTTTTAGTACACAAAGACCCGAAGGAAATGCCTGTGGATAACAAAAATAATTACGCACGGTCCGGGAATCGAACCCACGCGGCGGTCGAAGTTTAGGGATACAGCCGTCATACAATTTCTATACAAGCTGTACCAAGAGCCTTGAACACAAAGCTTCCTCCTCAACACCAAGCTTCGTACTTTTAACTTTATTTTGACAGTTTATCAGTAACTCCTTTTTATTGGAATGATTAGCGAGACGAGCATACCTACTATTCGCTGGGTAGTAAGCGATACGACCGTTGACAGTAGCAAAACCAAGCAACACCATGAACTACAAAAGTAATGATTGGTATCCCACTGCTCTCGCTATCCTGAGACATAAGATATTCAGTCTCAATATATATATATATATCTCAATAGTTACCCTAGCTACAATGTACTTCACACCGGAACACAGCAGTGCATGTACACTGCTGTCTGGCGAGAGAAATAGACATTGCAGTGGTACCTACCCAGGCGGTCTTTCACATATGAGAGACCTACCACCAATACATAATAATAATAATACATAATACAATAACAATGATATGCATTACATATTATTATGTTAAAACATAAGAACTCAGTTGACTTCACAAATGGGTTAGTGTTGTTGTACTTGTTTACCTGCTTATGTTAATTTCAATGTGTTTATTTTTGAATAACTATTATTATGTAACGTATTATGTGTGTTAAACCCATTTTAATTTTACGTTTGAATTTCATCTTACGCACAACCCACTTTGATTTGTTATGTTATAATTACATGCTCATTGTTCAGTGCCTTATGTTATCTATACTAATAATATAAAGAGGAAAAATTTGTTTGTTTGTTTGAATAGGTTCTGACACTACTGGACTGATTTGAAAAAACTCTTTCACCATTTGAATGCTACATTATCCCTGATGAACATAGGCTATAGAATATTTTCAAAAAAGTGTATCTGCATCCGGGCGGAGTCTGAAATTATAAGGAACTAGCACCGGGTCGCTAGACCTTATAATTTCAGATGAAAGTATCATCTCAGCGATTGGTAACTTACACAAAAGTTTGTGAAAATTCTCAAGAAAGGAAAGCATTATCCAGGATAAAACAAAATATTTGTAAAATGTGTGAACATTTGTCTAGGTGCAGGTATCCAACCAGGGGACTGTCATATTAGAATCACCTTTGCTAGACACTAGAATTTGCGTGTTATAAGATTGAAAAGATACCACAGTGAACTACGCCTTAGGCTGAAATTTAATCAACATGGATGAAAACATTATGATCGTCTTTTCTAATTCTTTTTTAAGTGCTTGTGCAAATTGGGATGCGTTGACGGCTGAGTAAAAAAAAAAAGAAAGCTACAATAGGTGGTGTTTGAAAAAAATAATTATCCGGTAATTCTCTTCATTCATGGAAATCGTGAATCCGAACGATTTAAAAATACTTTCCTTGTGAATATTCGAACAATTATTTTTTATATTATTCTATGGGTCTCTTTATTTATTACTCTTATATTTTTTTAAAAGTAAAATAGGTAATTACTGATAAAAAAAATTAAAAAATACCCGTATTCTCACTACCCTCAGCGGTCCAAACCTTGGGCTGACCTAATAATTTTTAAATAACTTCTAAAAACAGTATTCATAAATTATGACAAAAATATTTTTATCTGAGAAGATAATATTTGAGGTATTTAAGTATAAATAATATACAATAGTCGTTTATTAGTTAATAAACGACTATTGTATATTATTTATAATTTTTTAGTTAAGTTGCACCGATTTTTAAACTTTTACCAAAAAAAATATCTCATTCTACTCAGCTGACTTTGTCAATGCGATTACTAAGTTCAGTTATTATTTAATTATCTATGACTTGTACTGTACGCTAGTGGCCGATTAGTTGTGCCGACACCCTCGGCGAAATCCGACGTAATTCTAATATCTGATGAATTATAGGCCAATATTAGGCGAGTTTTTAAGATTACCACGCGCGGGTGCTCTTTACCATCTACGTGATAAGCAGGTAAATATTGTACTACGTTACTGCATTATTTGTTTAATGCATTTTTCAAGTGTACATAAATAACTTTATCAATATTAAGTAGACTTAATACGTATTGTTAATTGATTAAAAATAAAAATGGTGTCAATCCTCATTCCCTTCTATCTCATTACCAGGAATTCCTCTCAGTTTTATTTCGGACGGTAATGAGAGTGTACGGAACGTAATGAGAAAAAATCAATACTTATTTGTTTTGAATTATTTTTACTTTTATTTGAATTCCTAACAATTATTTATATATATTTAGAGAATTCCGCATTATCTAGAATTAATAAAATTGTCGTTACATTAATATTTCAGCAATGGCAAAATCTAAAAAGGGATCAACAACGAAGAAAAAATGGAAAAGGCTAGACTACATAAAAGAAAAATATATGCAGAAATAAAAAGAGACCCTGAAAAATATGCTCAACAATAAGAGAAGGATAGATTATAATATGTGAAAAGAAAATAAAAAAATAAAAAATAATAATTGAAGACCTACCGTCACGCCAAAAGAGATCTCAATTGATATTGGTGCAATACATTATTTTATCATTAAAGCATTAAGTTAATTCAAAGACTGTATTTTGGAATATCTCATATTATGATTAATAAAGTTGATAATTTTTGTATATTATATTATAGTACTAGCGGCCTGGCTCAGCTTCGCCCGGGTACAAATAGATTTCTGTTCAATAATATATACATATTATACATATAAACCTTCCTCTTGAATCACTCTATCTATTAAAAAAACTGCATCAAAATCCGTTGCTTAGTTTTAAAGATTTAAGCATACAAAGGAACATAGGGACACAGAAAGCTACTTTGTTTTAAACTATCTAGTGATAAGTACTTAAAGTCTGATTTTATGTTTCTAATAGTTTATACACATATATTTGCAAGTCAATGAAACTTTTGTTATTTTCAACATAATTTCATTTATTACCAAATTGTTCAATTATATTATTGTATTGAGTACATTTTTTGTTATTTTTCAATTAACAAACACAATACTGGTCACTTAAGGTCTTTTATTATTATTTAATTCAAGTTTAATAATGCAAATTATTAAATGTAATAAATAATCGGTGGCTTATTTCAGTGCCGTCATCTATACTTTCATTACCGTAAACAGCCATTCTCATTACCGTTTTAAACAGTATTTTGAAACTTAATTTTCTCAAAAACTATGGAAGTTATGAATGTAGAAACCACATTATTGTATTATTATACATCCATACTCTATGAATCAGGCATAAAAAAACAATATCATGATATTCTTTCCTGATTCAAAAAATCTGCTCAATTTCCAAAAATTGTGAGAATTACCGTATCAAGTTAAATTAACGAAGCTAGGAATTCCAATCGCGGAAGCATGACAAAGCACATAACAAAATACTAACAATGTACATTTCTTTGCTAAAACTTGTCCAGTAAAAAAGCTATCCAAAAATACACAACACACGGCCTCCTTAAATTACAATACTTACAATGGTGTCCCTTTTCTAAGATACCATTTCAAAATTTTGAAAGGCTTACACGGCGCATTGTTACTTTAGACGCTTTAGAGGTCTATATTCACTTTCCATTGAAATTGTACCGCGTAATTTACTGGTGGTATTCTCTCATATGTGAGAGGCTGCCTGGGTGGGTACCATCGCAATGTCTATTTTTCGCGCCAATCAGCAGTTTAAATGCACTGTTGCGTTTCGGATTGAAGGACATTATAGCCAGAGTAATTACTGGACATATTGAGACTTAACATCTTATGTCTTATGATGGCGAGCGCAGTGAAATGCCAAGTATTGCTTTGTAATTTAAGGTGTTGTTTGGTTTTGCTACTGTTCATGAGCAGTCGCATCGTTTGCCATCAGGCGAACGGCATGCTCGTCTCGCCATTCACTTTACTAAAAAAAAAGTAATTATCATTACAAAAAAACAATTGGCTGCCAACAAAAATACTGGCCAGAAACGTTTGCCTTCTTTACTTAAGTTAAAAAAAGAAAATGTTAATAGACAGAAATCAGATTAAAGCCTCATGTTGTCACTAAATAGGAGTGACAAGCGATGCGTATCATGAAGATGAACCGATAGCTTGATTGGAGAAGCTTTCTAGTTTCCATAGTTCGCCAATTGATGCGTCGCGTCGCGTCGATACTAATCTCATTAAATTATATGGAGAGGTTGATCTAAATGTATTTAGGGACTTTGTAATCGCTATCAGTGTTTTTACCAGACACACAAGCTAAGTGAGACATATTACATACATAAAACAACAAGATTTGCTACTTTTTAAAACTGTGGTAATCCGTATGAAGTTAAGGAGTAAAGAATATGTAGTACTGTCTACACTTTATTTTTTTAAGGTTGTCCTGTAATTAATTACCTTTGAACTTACCCTTTCCTTTCTCTGCAAGGATTGTTCTTCTTTTTAATAATGGTTGATTCCCCTGTATTATCGGAGAATTTGTCACACATAGTGTGAAATATAGTAAAAGCCACTACCGCTGCTTATCTACCATCATATGAGCCGCTTTCTTATTAGTCGAATACAGAAAAAGCACAAAAAAAATATATCTTACTTAATTTAGTATGACTCAGTAACTGTCTAGAATTGTAATCTGTATAATATAACTTTTGGAATAACTCCATATTCTTAATATAATGTCTCGTTATGCTCAGATCACATTTTATTAAGAAATGTCCTGATTTCAGTTGCGCTCGGCGCTATGCATGTGTATGATGTGCAAGTTGCCTACGAAAGATATAATCCGATTAACCCTGATTAGTATAAATGAGTTACGAATCTAGATATACTGTAAGCAACCTATGTTTATAATTATGTAATTTTTACGGCAGCTTCTGTTCAAATAAAACTGTAAGTAGTGCTACAACTATTGTCTACTTATATTTTGTAAATCTAAATCGTTCAACACTATTCTCAATATAAGTCTGTAGAACTTCTTGTTTTGGAATTTATGGGGAATTTAAAGGACTCCTTCCTCCTCGAAAATTACAGATGTATATAAATAGAAACGGCCTTATTCATAGACAGTTTTAAAATCTGTTTTAGTTATCAAATGTTTTGTCCCATTCGAACCACTTTTGAATTTAGTTTGAGCGAAGAAGACAAAACATTCGATAGCTAAAATAAGTTTTTGGATAAAATTAAAATGATTTTGAATGAGGCCGATTTATAAAGCTTGGTTTTTAACTCTCTTTTTGAGTCAAAACTAATACGATGCAAATTATATTAACTAACAAAGCGAATATTTATATAAAACTATCTCTAAAACTGTACACAAGCTAAATCCAAAAAAGATAATAAAAATAAATTCACATTTCCAATCTGATAGAATGTAATTGAACTAAATACCGTTAAAGCTTTCATAGATTTAAATAATTATCGAATAACAATATAAAGAATGCAAAACTGATGACACACATCTATGCCTAATTTTGTAGTCTAGAATGGTACCTAGTATAATAGTTTCCTATATGTATTGGCGCCTTAACTAATAGCTTTGTAATGAAATTGTAATCTTAATTCTTTATTTTTCATAAATAGCAGTACAATATAATGTTTTTTAATAATTTAAAAACTGTTTTAAATTAATACAAAGCATAAGGACTACAACAAAAATATGCATTACGCGGGCAAATTTCATTCCCGGTCAAATTTCAAATTTCATAAGAGATATTTCACACAGAAAATCTAACACAAAGTCGATTGCCTGAACTAGAATTCATGCCCAGCACTTCATATTTTGCAGTTATAAGGTGACTGTAAATAATATAATTAATCAACGGTTTAATTTTTTTAATTTTAGTTATTTATAAAATCTATTTGAGGGTAGTTTGCTTTCTTTGCTGTTTCACGGATTTGCTAGTTCAGTCTCGTGTAAGCCACCGAAAGCGTTGACCATGCTCCGCTGGTGCGTTAGTTTAAGCTCGTGTGATGGACATTTTAGTACCTACAAGCGGTGTTAAGTGCTGCAGTGGACAATCTTTTTAAGCGTCGATCCAGCTTCGAGAGCGATACTATGGTAAGTACACTAGACATTTATTATTTTATTGTTTGGTTCTTATTGCATTTTTTTATTTTTTGTTTGCCCCCCGTCACTATCAAAATCGTCGTTGATTTTCAGAATAATAAATAAATGTAGGAAAATCATTAAAATATTGCGGTTGTCGTTGGAGATAGCGAATAGCAACCAATAATAGTAGTTGAGAAACATAATGACATACATGACCTTGGTTTGTAAAAAACTTATGTATGCGATTAAACCTCAATTTGTAGGGCCAATAGTCTTCACCATTCAGAGTTGTCGTTGGCCGTGTGTAGGTGTTTTCTCCAGACTCGAGAAAGTTGTCCCGACTATCAATTTTGTTCTGATAGGGATACACGGGTACTTCAGCTTTTACCTTTATCGACGGGTACTTTAGTTTTTAGCGATTTATGTTTATGGGGTTTTCTCTCTCTGACCTTTGTCGTAAACGGTAGCATCATGTTTTACCTCTATTTTGAACTGCATCTTTTAAAACATTTATAATTACATAATAGAAAATCCATGAGATACAGTTACGATTTATATGATTTTTCACACCTGACATATTCCTACGCGCCAAAAATTATAAGTATCACAATCTTAACTGTAGGTGAAATTTATAGCCACTAAAAGGATTTTACTGCCTCTAACAACTGTTATTAGAGAAATGGGAGGGGAACGCCCCCCTGTGTTTCGAAAACAGTAGCCAGATCTCTTCAGGTCAACCGATGGACATATGCACACTATTGTTACACGAATCAGACGGAAACTTATATAACAATACTCAGAATCTCGCCAAATTAATAATTAAATATTTTTTGCATGAATGTTCATCACGCGATATAATAAAGTAAGTGGAAGTAATCGATTATCGTTTTTTCGATGGCAGGAGCGCATCGTCTAAGTATCCATCACTTTAAATGTCAGTGCAACATTTGCGTGTCCCCGCCTTTTGCAAAAGTAATGATTGTGAGAAAATTAAAGGAATCCGGCGTAACATGTGCCTAACAAATCCTAGATAAACTTTCTCGCAAATATCTCTTTAGTGTTTATTCTTATTTTAATTATTTTAAATATTATTCATTTTTTTTAATTTTTACTGCCTCGATGACACTGTTGTACTACGGTATGATTGTAATGATAGAAAATGTCTCGGATTCGAATCCCGCATCGGGCAGCGATAATACATTTTTCCATTTTTATCAACCGGAGTCTGGAATTTGTGCCCGATTTGGCGACAGGCTTGCCCTTTATCACATCGTGGTACGGAACATACAAGGCGAAACGTGGGTGTCCTGGTAGCACCTCTGCCCATCCCTTCTCGGAAAAGGCATGAGTTTATGTATTTTTAAAACTTTTTTGTTGATTAAATTACAATTCAAGTACCTACAGTCGCAAATTCTTGCTGAATAAGACAATATGACCAAAAAAAACCAACACTTAAAATTAAAAAAAAAAACTACCATTATTAGTAAACCATACACGCACTTCAGTTACTATTACATTTTGCAATAACGTATATTTTCGCAATAAATAATAGCGTTTGTAATAAGGCACGAGTTTGACAGATGGCATCCTAATGCTGATGATGCGAGGCCCACCGGCCCAATGTCAGGTTCACAACATTAACATAATCGTCGCGTGCTGCGGAGGTGTGAGAAACATTGTTTTAGGGTCACGATTGTTTGTAGGGATAGTTCCATCTGACATCTTGGACTTAAACACGACAGAATTATAAAAGAAAACTTAATAAAAGAGGTACGATTGAAAATAATAAGGGCATAAAGTCCGCCACGCCACGCCTAGTGCGGATTGGCGGACTTCACACCATAGAAATTCATACAAATCGCTATGGTAGGCAGGTTTCACCACTCAATCGTACTCTCGATTGTAGAGGACGCCTGTGCCCTACAATGGAACGTATATGGGCTGATGTAAATGTCCAAAAATTAGGAAAGGTTATTTCCAATGCTTGAAGCATTCAACATTAATCAAATGTAGCTTAATGCCGATGTTGATAGTTCGTGTAGATTCTGTTAGGATGTTTCTATGAAAGAAGTTTATGAATTCATATTTAAGTAAGTTATTTGATATAAAATGAGCTTTAAGAAATTCGGGGATAGAGCAGGACCTTTCATCTAGACTAGTCAGGTGTCTTAGAGTTATACTCGTAGGATATAAGTTATTAGGATGACATTGCTGCATGAGTTAAAAAACAGTGCAAACGGAGCTACAGCAATCTATATAACATAGTGCTATAACTTTAACATTGGGTTTCCAAAAGAGAATTTAACTCTTACGGTTTGATTCGTAGAAAGTTTGTAAACCCTTTTTAATTAACGAATGTTTTATCTTCTTTGCTCAAATTGATTCGAAAGTCGTTCGAAAGGGACAAAACATTCGGTAGCTAAAATAGGTTTATAAATTGTCTAAGAATAATGCCCTTATAAGAATAACAATTTAAAACCATTAATTATGTATGTCAGCCCAGATTAAACATGTATAATAACGAAGCACAACGAATTCTTTAGCATTGCTAAACCTACTTGGAAATTGTGTAACACGTTTACAAGATGTCCTTTCAGAGCCATTTGAAACGTATGGCAGCGTAATGATGTGTTCTGTGTGTTTCGCTAAATGGCCACGATAAACGATCGTGCCTGCGATGAATCGCAAATTCGACGCCATTAGTCCCTACAGCGGGGTAATCGCGGAGCCTTGACGGATGTCGTCGCTTTGTCATACCTGGCTTTGTGCATTTTGAGTCGGACAGCTTCTCTATAGGCTATTCTGTTCTATAGAATTTAGAATGGTGCATCTTAAGTTATGGGATTTATTTAAATGAACTTTATCAGGTCACAGGAATATTGTATGATTTTAAGACTTGTCGAAGATTGGGTGAAACGT
The DNA here is from genome assembly GCA_030180105.1 of Hyles lineata. NCBI lineage: Eukaryota > Metazoa > Arthropoda > Insecta > Lepidoptera > Sphingidae > Hyles > Hyles lineata. The sequence goes on from JARJEE010000023.1 coordinate 4,091,120, forward strand.
ATGAGACTAAAGTAAAGAGAGATTTATTGGACTCTGATTCCTGTCAGGATTTTACCAGATAGGACGACCATTTCTAACATTGGTACGGTTTAGAGTTATTGTTTGCTTTTACTAAAGGTGAAAATATAGCAAGGGAACTTTCGTATACCTGGTCTTACCTGGATAGCTCTTTTATATTTGACGCATGTTGTAATGCCGCTAACAACATTTATTTTAATGTTATAGTTTTGGTAGTGCCAATCCTACATATGGGCGGTATAGAATAACGGTAGATAAAGGCAGGTAGAAAAAGTGTGCTTCGAAAATAACATCAAAATAATAATTTAAGTGGTAATTTCATTCGTTTAAGTGAGATCACGTAATGAATTGTCTTAACAGCGGGAAACAGCATAACCAAAATAATAACACTACAAACATCCGCCGTACAATGATATAATGCCTTGGCGTTACACTTTTGTTTTTACACAATAGCGAACTAGTCATACTGATCTACTGTAGAATTTTTATTAATATTATGTTATTGTCAGGTTATACTAATATACTAATTAGGTTAAAGACAAGTTAGACATTCCCGGAGACTCGCCGAGCTTCAATGCTCGGTGTCATTACATTGCGTGCCACTGTTGATCCTGGCTTACAGGAGTTGCAGTGGCGGGTGTGAGGGCGGGACAGTCTCTATATACTAATATAGGAATAGTTACGAAAAAATTAATTCACATGTTACAATACAATATTGGGTAGTGATAGTTTATTCTTACACATCCGGTCGCCACATATTGTATGAATAATCTAAAAATTCAGCGTAATGCATACATACATAATCGTCATGCCTGTATTCCATAGGGGTAAGCAGAGACATAGACAATTTTGCACGATCCTGACATTAATTTCGCTTCATTTACTTTCATCAACCTCTTCATGCATTCTCGTCGGTTCACGGTACTTTTGACCTGACCCTTGTTTACGGTATCACCGATTTGGAAACCCATGTAAATGTGTTGTAGGTCGCGTTTCGGGTTCCGACTTCAGACTATTTGAATATAAACTCTATCGTGCCATTATAATTTTGGCGGCCATCGAAACATAACTCCATACGAACGAACTCCGAACGTACTTATCTTTTATAAACGCCTGTTTGGTCCGCAAGGTCGGATCCAGGGAGGAGATCATGGGGTTCATAACTTGGCCTGGCTCCAGATTGACTGAATTTATTTATTCTCTTGTTGTTAAAATGTATTAGCACAATTCATTCTTTGTATGGAGATAAATAAAGTGTGCGTGTGTTCACTAGAAGAATCATTATTATGAATTCGAGTATTGAAATCGGACCCAGTGTTCTGACAAGAACACAACACACAACAGATCCAGCTTTTACCCCCTAGCGTAAAAGCTGGATCCGCCCTCGTTGCTCCGTAACGTAATAATACTCGAAATCTGTAACAAATCCCAAATAAAGATATGTCAAGCTGCTTCTTTTTATATCAGTAGCCATTTATTCAGCCCACGCAATACAATATCCTAGATGTTGTTTAATACGCCTCTCAGTTGCAACACGTAACTATTGTATATTACGCAACACCTAATGATACGCACAAATTATTTTAAAGTTTTGTACATGTCGTAGGTGAATTTTAAATTGTGATTGTACCTTTCTTTTAGCGGAGCAATTTGTTCCGTGAGAAATATCATCATTTAATTTGACATTTTGTTGAATGTAAGAAACATATAAAAAATAGTAAAATAAAGTTTCGGTTATGAGTGATTGGCGCAGCGGTTAAATTGTTTTTGCGCTTGAGACTGTGAGTTCGATTGCGCAATTTCATATTAATTGTCCATGAAAAAAAAAACAAATACAAGTAGGTTTTGTTAGAAATGATTTTTTTTTGTACAAATGATAGGAAAAAATATTTATGTACCTACAATTAAATTAACTCGTAGAACCGATGGCCGTTGGGGCCGAAAGGTTCTTGAGTGGAGGCCACGTACAGGCAAGCGAAATGTCGGACGCCCGCCTACAAGGTGGACGGACGATCTGACTAAGGTTGCAGGAAGTCGCTGGATGCAGGCCGCTTCCAACAGGTCATTGTGGAGATCCTTGGGGTAGGCCTATGTTCAGCAGTGGACTTCCTGAGGCTGATATGATGATGATGATGATGATGAATTAAATTAACAATGATTTAGTACATTTAATACACCAACAGATGGCACTAGGATAGATTTAGATCGCGCTATTATTATTTTCCGACAGTTCTATATAAACTAAAGAGTTACTTCTAAAGTTATGATTACTAATAAATATTTTGTCTTGAAAGGGCTACAACCAGTCGACTGGTTGTGGCCTTAATAAAATCGGTTGATAAGACCACGAAGGCATGATTTATATCTTGGTTCTGCTATGCCGAAGTCAAGTGTAAATGGTCAATGTAATCCTGCGGTTTACTATCAGGTAGTGTAAGATCAGGATTCAGGAATATATTATAAAATCTAGTTTCGTGGGTATCAGTTACTAAGAGAGAGTTTTGAGTCTCACAAACACCTAAATCTGAATGAAATACCTATTAAAGGCCGCACAATTGTCCGTGTGGGGATTGAGCCCACAGCCCTTCGCTTCACACCCGACGTCTGATCTAATACGCCAATGAGGCCGTCTTTATACTCAATACTCATTTGTTTTTTATCGCAAAATCTTTATATGGTTATTGTAAATATCCCTAAGCCGTTGGTATTTACTGTTATAAAATAATTTCTACACGACATTGATAATCGAGCAACAGGCATTAAAGGCGTGTGAGCGCATAGCAGAAAAACATCGATTTTCCATACAAGATATACTCTTATTGTTCGATTGTTACCTAGTAAATGGATTAGCATTGTGATGTGTCGAAACATTTTATGACTGGCCAATTATGTGGCGATTGAAGCAAAGATAAATGAAGAGGCCAAGGAAGTTCTAATTAAAAATGTAGTCGAGTAGCGTGCCCCAAAACTTATCTCCATCGCAATCGACTAAAATGTAATTGGATGTTCTTGTGTCATTACTCTTAAATAAAATGGCGCCAATCAGAAAATATTTTTAGTCTGTTTTGACCACTATTTTAAAAAGTGATTGATTAATTTTAAAAATTATTTTCAATTCAGTCCATCTGATAGTTCTCTGAAAGAAATCGCGGTAAGCGACAATACCGCCAATTTCGTCTTAATTAAACAAGTTGTCTGTTTTGTTAGTATTTATCTTCTATACCCTTCAGAAATTACTTATAATTGAAATTACTTATAAACGTGTTACGTCGTTCTTACTTATTTATTTACAAATAAGCAAGAGATCTTTTTGATACTAGGTACGTCATCACCGCCATTCCACGTTATGTCGGGGTTAGCAGGCATCTTAGAATCATTAAAAAATGCATTCCAATTTCCAATAGGGTTAAACTTTTAATCCCACGATTTTGATCACTTTTATTTCATTGAAAGGTTTTTAAATGCTTTCCGTACATTCCAATAGGGTTAAAATTTAATTTCAACGATTTCGATCATTTTTGTCCACCGAAAGGTTTTTGAATGCTTTCCAATAGCGCATTGTATTTGAATAATGACTAACTTTAGCTCATAGGTCGAAATGATATCACTCGGTTTGGGCCACATGATGTCAGTTTAATGTTATATTATTCAGGTCGGTGATCTTTACTCGCTGACGTGTCTATAATTACGAGATCTGTTGCTAAAGGCCATCTGAAAATGTATAATTAATGGCACGAGGCACGGGTATGAACCGAAAACAAACAGTGATTAATGTTTTTTGACTTTGTTATGGGAAAGCCGGGTATTAGAAAGGTTTGAATAATTATTGTTATCATTTTTAGAGCGTTTTGGTATATCACAACGTGAAATACTGCTGTCAAGTGCATGGTCATTTAGTTCTCTAGCCTTTAGGCACTGTTTTGTGAACAGGATAAATTGTTACGACAGTGTTCTAATTTGTTACGCATTTAATCGGGCACGTGATGAAGTCGACTGCTACAATTATCCCTAATTCTGGGTTTCCAATATCAACCACGTTTGTCAGACAGGTTAAATTTTTTTGCCAGCAAAGTTTATTTTTCTTATATAGGCAGACGAGCTGGGGTAAGTGGTGCGGACAGAAATTGTATGCCCAGTAATACAGTCATGTCAGTTACCCAACTTGTTCCAACAATACTGCAGTTCATATAGGCAAAACGCGTTTTATCAACTTTCCCGAGTCTTAACTGAGTTCCATACGGCGTACGCTAATTAAGTCTTTTCAAATAAATCAGTCCGAAGGGTGTGAACTGTTCGCATTATCGTCCATCACATCCGTACGATTGGTACTGCGTGCAAAAACGTGTGCGTTCCATGTTGCATGGTCGATATAATTCTATTTGCATGGAGTAAGCTATTTTAATGTCACTTGTTTCTACATGCGACCATGGGTAATGAATTAATTAGTGGATACTATAGTTTGAAAAAGACGTTTGTATACTGCCCTATTCCTAGGTTCCATGTATTAAGATACTAGAGGGGAGACTGCACACAAAATGTAACAAAAATGGACGGTACTGTACCACTCCTTCTGTTTCTGTCTCTGTCGTGCCTACGCAGTAGCATTTTCATCGCTCTTGCTTCATCGGAATCCTGTATCCATTTTTTGAGATTTTCCAAGGCATTATTTAATAAATAATAAAATAAATAATAAATAACACCCAACAGTCACATACATAGTCCTGACCCCACATTAAGATCGAATCTTGTGTCATGGGTATCAGGAACTACGAGAGACTTTTCGGTCTCACAAACACCCAGACCCGGAAGAAATATTTGTGGGCCGCACAAACATTTCTCTCGGTGCGGGGATCGAACCCGCGACCTCTCGTTTCACAGGCGGCGTCTAACCAACTGCGCCACGGAGGCTGTCGAAGAAAAAAATTTGAAGAAAGAACGCGAAAAGCACTTGGTATTATGAATGTCATTCATTTAGAAATGCCCCATGGTCGTTGTTTAGGTATCTAATTCCATGCGTTTCGTAAATATCGACCTTTCTATAGTAATCCAATATCACGTTTCTAGTTCAAAACAATTACCTTGTCAAAAAACTTCATGTCAGGTGTAGAGTAACACATCAAAACAGCAACCGATCTTTGACCTCAATACCATTAAAAGTAATTATATTGTTAATACATATAATAGATATATAAGCCAACCTCGGTGGCGCAGCTTTACTATGGCATGATTGCAAAGCTTTGGTCTCAGGTTCGTTTCCCAGGTCGGGCAAAGTAATATTGGATTTTTCTATTCATTATCAGCCCGGACTTATGAACTTGTGCCAGATATGGCGATAGGCTCACCCCATATCACATCGCGGGACGGAAAATACAAGGCGAAACGTGGGTGTACTGGTTGCACCTCTGCCTGCACCTTTTGGGAAAAGGCGTGAGTTTTTGTATGTATGTAGATATATACAGCACAGAGACAGCCTCCGTGGCGTAGGCGGTTAGACGCCGCCTATTAAACAAGAGGCCGCGGATTCGATCCCAGCACCGAGAGAAATGTTTGTGCGGCCCACCAATATTTCTTTCGGGTCTGGGTGTTTGTGAAACCGAAAAGTCTCGCGTAGTTCCTGATACCCACGACACAAGACTCGATCTTAATGTGGAGTCAGGGCTATGTATGTGACTGTTGGGCGTTATTTATTTATTTATACGCCCATGTGCCATGCCACGCCGTTATCCTGGAAAGTATAGTCAGAGAAGCCACTAGTAATAGTCACCATAATTAGTGCCTTTTTCAAATTCCAATTTCTGTCTCAAAAGGCCATAGGAGGCGAGCTTATTGTCATGTTTTTATTCTATGGCAACAATGGAAGAAACGAGCTTCGGACTGTAATATTTTTGGTTAAATTTAAATAAATAAATAATAATAAATAACAACCAACAGTCACATACATAGTCCTGATCCCACACTAAGATCGAGTCTTGTGTCGTGGGTATCAGGAACTAAGAGAGACTTTTCGGTCTCACAACACCCAGACCCGAAATAAATATTTGTGAGCCGCACAAACATTTCTCTCGGTGCGGGGATCGAACCCGCGGCCTCTCGTTTCACAGGCGGCGTCTAACCGACTGCGCCACGGAGGCTGTCAAAATGTCTGGATAAACTTTCCAAATATAAACAAAACTTTGAAACTACCTTAAATATTACTGAGCTACATAATATTTGTACTTATAGAAAATACAATAGTTTTTATAATTATATTATGTTACGTGAATCAAGAGAGCAAAAGGTCATGCGTAATTACTAATTAGATACTACATATTATGTACATCATGTCCGCCCAAGGCTAAATTAATGTAAAAAAATGTGACCTATCCACTTAATATAGAAAGTAAATGGACAAAGCAGATATTTATCTACTCAATATATAATTTACTACAAAAAATGATTTAGGTTCGGCAGTAATATGTCAGGATCGAGCAGTCTATAGTCTCTGCTTACCCCTACAGGATACAGGCGTGACGATTATGTATGTATGTATGTATGACTATAATATCATTTCTGATTGATTCATCAAATATGCTTCATGTCTGAGACAAGTACGGTTATCATGGCTTACTATAACTTCTTCATTTTTTGTTATCATTATATAATATTATGTTCTTAAGTTTGCAATATTATCAAATTACTATAATTGCATGTTTTTATCGTTGTGCTCTACAAATACAAACCTCAAAAGTTTAATATACCAGCGATGATGATGATATACGTCGCACTACTATGCTACAACTTTTTTTAAATCTTACTTCAGCTTCCGTGGCGCAGTTGGTTACACGTCGGCTGTGAAACGAGAGGCCGAGGGCTCAATCCCCACACCGAGACAAATATTTGTGAGAACCACAGACATTTGTTTCGGGTCTGGGTGTTTGTGAGACCGAAAAGTCTCTCGTAGTTCCTAACACCCACGACACGAGACTGGATCTTATGCGATCAGGACTATGTATGAGACTGTTGGGTGTATTTATTTATTTTATTAATATAATTACTTTTATTGAAATTCGTCCACTTTAATAGCGTTTATTAAAGAATACCTACACCATGCGGGCACGTAATTTTGCATATCCGATATTAAAAATACTAACGATTGCGAACATTGCAAGCCATTTGCAATTCTGAAATAATAAAGTGTGAAGTTCCCATAATCATGACTTGCGACACGTAGGGCACATCCAGCAGAGGTCGTCCCTCATTTGACTATCCACAAGGTGCGTACGTGGAGTTATTACCTTTCTGCATAATTTTATAGTTTATATATTCCGTATAAATGTCTATTTATCGCGGGAAACGATAGAGACATTTAAGGGTCAGGTCACATCAGGCGAATGGCATGCTCGTCTCGCTGTTCATCGCAATAAAAAAAAATGGTAGATGTCCACATTTTCTCTTACAACAATATAAAACCTATACCTATATGCCATTAATTGATTATTTTAAACCTAAAGGGATATTTAAAGGTGGCTTTAGTGTTCCAAAGCATTTCGCGAAACTTATTTCCATCATAAGATAGAGCTCAAATCCTAGTAGATACTACGGAATTCGGATATATTTTTTAAACTCTCTAAAATTATCTGACTCAGAACTCGAATCCTAATTAATTGATTTTGCCGCTAGACTAATGAGGAAAAATGTTGAAAATATAGTTATCTTTTTAATTTAACATTCATATACAAACACAGGCCATTTCTCAGAAGGAGTAGGCAGAGGTCCCACGATTTTATAGGGGGCAAGCTTATCGCCATATCTTTTTTTTATTGGAATGAATGACGAGACGTGCATGCCGTTTGCCTGATGGTAAGCGATACGACCGCTCATGAACAGTAGCAAAACCATTCTACTGCGCTCGCCATCCTGAGACATAAGATGTTAAGTCTCAATATGTCCGGTAGTTCTCTGGCTGCAATATCTGGCACAAATTCCCGACTCCAAGCTAATAATGACTAGAAAAATCCAATACTTATTTGCTCGACCCGGGAATCGTACCCGACACAATAACTTTGCAGTCATACTGTAGTGCAACGGCGATATCAAGGCAGTGACAATACAATAATTAGAAGCTTCATGATAATGTTCATTTGATATATTTTGTGGTCCAGTATTAAAAAGAACTTCACTTCTTGTAACGTAATATAAACAGTAGGTACTCTTTGAAGAACTAATCAGATTATGGATAAGGTTAAAACTTAGGTATACAGAACGTACTTAAACCGAATTATACCAATTTGATTTCAATCATCAACAACATCTAATAGACATATTTTCTCATCAAATGTCGAATTATTTGTAGTGATTTGCATAAACATTAATTTACTTTATTTGGCAAACGCTCCGATGTCACAAGTTGCAACATTCGCGAAGACACGAACCTGTAATGCTTTGCTTTAATTTATAATAACAGCTTTTGAATTCGTTTCATGATTTGTACACGGTATTGTTGTGAACTGATGACTTGAGATATCCCATGGCACTTTATATATTGTATTTGTACAAGTTCTTACCTATAGCATGAATTAGAAATATTAATATAGTCCGCCAACTCGCTCTAAGCCAGCGTAGTGGACTATATGGCCTACTCTCGATTATAGTGGAGGCCCGTGCCCTGCAGTGGGACGTACATATATTGTTTAAGGATTAATACAGAAAAATATTTAACCAAAGCGCTAATTTCTTAATCTCCTCTCTTTATTATTAACCTTAGTAAAATTATTCGGCAAATTATGTTGATAATAGTATTAGTAATCCAGTGGTAAATTGGCTAACTACCTTCATAATTAATGAAGAAAGAGGTATCATTAATTTTATCTAACAAAAGCTTTGTGGAACAATCTACAAAGCATCTTGATTCAGGTACAATGAGGTATACCATTCAGTCTAGATAGGTATCTATCATTAATTATCACACAAAACCGATGTGCAACAATCCGCTAACATCTAGATACAAATATAAAGCCTTTTTCCCAGACAGGGGTAGGCAGAGGTGCTAGTAGGACACCCACTTTTCGCCTTGGGTGTTTCGTCCCACGATGTAATAGGGGTGGGCCTATCGCCATATCGGGCAGAAATTCCTGACTCAAGCGTCTAGACTCTATGTAGGAACAATTAAATATATTATTAAGATCATCATACAATATCCATTTATGTTCTTCATACAATGTCACGTAGATCCGCAATTTTTTTTTCCAAACTTTATAATGATAGTCATTCTATGAAAAAAAATAACTCAATAAAATGTTTTACTCGCCTGTACCTTCATTGTGTCATCTTAGCCTTCGAGTCGGTGCACTACTTATTGATTACGAGTGGCTTACCTGACACAAAATGAACCAGGAAGAAAATGTTAACGTTAAAACACCAGTTTATAAATTAATATTTACTGTAATGATGTATATTTCTGATGTTAAATGTAATGCAAAGAACGGACCAAATATTATACAGCTTTTCAATTCGGCGCATTGTATAAATATTAGATGTAATGATGGCACTATTTCGGAATATTCCATATTATAATGAATACATAATATGGATATGCATTGTATAGGTAACATAAATACACCGAAACATGAAGGAAACTCTTCAGTATTTAATATAATTTACATAGAAAAACTTACATTCATAATTTCTGAAATTTGGAAAAAAGTGAGTGAATTTTATTTTTGGATAACAAATCAAACATTAGTTGTTTAAAGCTTTCAATGCATATTATGTACAGACTGACATGCCATATTAAAATTGATTTTAAGTATTTCACTTACACATACTCTATAATTTTAGTGTCAATTTAGCTCATTTTATTTGTCCTTAAGTAAAAATCGACATAATCAAAGTAATATAATTTCAAGCTAGATACTATCCCTCAAAAGTAACTTGAAATCACTGGAGTACGAAATTAAAGGATAATTTTGTTAGTAAATTACCGTGGATTGTACGAAACAAGTTGCGATTAGGCAGAGGCAGTCTTTCTTCGAGTATTTTGTGTTGACCTATCGCTCGTTCCAAAACAATTACACGTCATTTCAGAATCTGGGAATCAAAGGGCTTCGCGATGTGTTTCAAAATTACTCGTAGTTTAGATGTTACTCGACGTTGCCTCATTGAGGTTGTTTACTATTTTGTTATGGAAATCAAGTTTTATATGAGTAGGAAACAAGGCATTAAAGAAAAACAGTTACGGCAACTCTATTAAAAATGTCGTTGTGTTCGTAGAATAATTTTAAACTTATATTTTTGATTGGGTTTTGTTTATTTTGTGATTAAAATAAACAAAGAGACTATTAACAACAATAAATTAAATTATTTTCCGTCGTAATGTATACGGTTTCCATATTAATATTAAATTCGATCTTAGGGCCCTCATTCAAAACAGTCTTTTCTACCAAGTTATAAATAGAAAGATTTGAAGTCCATTCATTTTAATGATTATTTAGATACAGTTAATTTTATTGCTATATTTTTTTATACCCCTTAGCTTAATTATAAATCTGCACGAGGTTAATCAATAATCATTTAAGCAAATAGCAAAAAGTATCTGTGTCACTATTTATAACTTTTATTAATATTTTAATAAACCTTGGGATCTCATTTGATCTATTGTTACTCGATATACATAGCTATATTTCTTAAATTATAATGAAAATAAAACAGCTCAAATTCAGTATATATAAAATTTAATCCTCGAATCAAGGTTAATTCATGTCACTAATAACAATAAAATATACAATAGTCATTCGTAGTGCGACATTCGCATCGAGTAGATAGCACAATTTTGAAGTCTATTCCCATCACATAAGACACAAATTCACTTAGCACATTCTTATATTTTAATCCGTGCCAAAACTTACGTTTCCGTAACAAAATATTTCGAAATAAAAGTCGCAAATAACAATACACGAATTGTTATTCCGTATTCGAAAGTCTGATACAAAAATACTTACGTTCACTAACATTCCGATAAGTGTAATGGCTAAAAATAATTGAATATTTAAATATTAATACAATATATAAACATAATCACTACATATTACATATTGTAGATTACATTTATAAACTAATTTATGGTAAGACTTCTTACGTTACTCGAAACTAACAGTATACTTGAAATATTTAATGTAAGCATAATATGCTGCTTGACTAAGTAATAAGTAGGGACTAATATCCCTACTTTCTAAACGAAACCTACATGTCTTTGTCACTATGTCGAATTCACTTTCTTTGATTAAAAAGATCACTGTAAATAAAAATGATCTTTAAATCACTCGGATAAGGTATAAAATCGGAAACTAATGTTCCTACTTAGCACCGCTATATCGAAATTGATTTTAGAATAGGTGGGAAACGCCGGATGTGAAGCACAACTACCCTCCTAAATAAACTACCCTCTTTTTTAACAAAATATTGACAATAAAATAACACTGCACTCTTTTTGGCTAAATAATGAAAACCTTAAGACCTGTCTTTATGAGATTCTTTGATATATCCTCCCAATTACTTAATGACTAATTTGTCTTTTCAACAATAGGTTAAAAAAGTGCAGTATTAATTTACATCGTCAAATCTATATGACCTAGCACCATTTGCAACAATTTTCTTTCTTTTCATAACGCATGCAAAAAATAGCCCCATCCCGTACTTTTCCTTTCCAAGAATAGTAAATCAGGAATATTTCTTAGGTTCATTTCCTTTTTTCCAAAGTTCACAATCTTTTTTAACATTTTTGTTTAGTCTACTGTAGGGTAGGCCGATTTTTTGTTCACACATTACGATATTACAATAATTAGGTTTATCTAAAAATGGTCGACTTTAACAGCGACAGTGTTGAGCGTGGTGGTCGCTGGTAGATGTATCTGGTCCCAGTCGGTGCTGAGGTGGGCTTCAGTGTCTGTTGCTTTGATGGTGAGGCCCAGCGATGGGATCGCGTTGGCGCAGTGGGGCAGTCTGAGGGTCACCGGCCTGAGGAACACCAGGCCTTGGGGCCCGCACATCACCAGGGGGGAAAGCATCGCTTCACCTGGACATTCATAAAATTCACTTCAAATTTTGAACGTACTATAGCCGATTAATATCAGTATTTGTATATTACAAGCTGCAGTGTTTATTTATATCACATCTGAGTGCTAAGTTTCTAAAATTGAGTGCTGAAGTTAAATTGTAAAGTTTTACAAAATAAAACACGAAATGAACACACAAACACAAATCGCAACACAGTTATTGCATATGTTAAAGCAAACCAAGCCAGTAACGACACAGAACAAGCAGATGAAGCAAGCGTTACTTATGAAAATAAACACATACTTATATAAGACAAAAATAATAAAACAGACAAACAGGAGCAAATTTTGAACAGGGTTTTGGAGACGATCACAGTACTGAAACGAAATTTGAAATTTGCAGACAAAGAACCAATAAACGCCATTGTTGCACATTTATTTACAGTGCACAAACGTTAAACATTATTTGGAACATACGAATCACTTGGTCAGGTGTAGGTAACATCGCTGACGTCGCCTCTCCTCGAACTCTAAGTACGAGTGTATTGTGTGGCAGAAACTGCGTAAATACAAACAATAAATCAATTCAAAATGGGGACGGGATCACAAAAAATAATTATAAATTGTGACTTCTGATGCATGTGCTAATACAATTTGGTGCTAATGAGAAACATAATACAAATATGAAATCCTAATGTGATTGGCGAATAATACACGTTGATAATATACATGCGACGAAAATTGCATGCTTTGTTAGTAAATTCATGCAATAGATACGGTACACAGACTAATTGCAAATAAATCTAAACATTCAGTACGCGCAAGACCTTCGTAATTCACAATGCCCAGACCTCAAATCCCATGTCTAATCCAGTCCTTTGGTACATTAAATGCCAATTAGTAGGTGCAATCTACTTCTACTGGGTTTATCGCGTGCTTCGTTACAAAAGCTTTACCGTTATCCATATCGATGGGAGGTCCCCCCACACGCTGGCTCAGTCTCGGGTCTGACACCGTAAAGTAGATCTTTTGTTTGATGCCTGGAGCTATCGCCTTAGGCGGTATTATCAATGATACGCCCCATTGTCTATCTTCTAGTACGCCTCCTTCGCTATCAAAAATTCCCCACGTAGTGTGAGGCCCTTCAGGCTCAACCTCTTGTGTTTTAGACTCGGTACTTTCGGATAGCGTTGTCTGTATTGCCGTATTCTGATTGTTTATAATTGTGGTTTCGTTCTGACTCGCAGTCATGTTTTGCGAGTTCTCCTCGCTTGTTTCTGGACTTTTCTCAACTATTTTCTCGCAAAATGTTACCGTTTTGTTCATTTTTGGCGATGGATCTTGTAGATCTTGGGAGGTGTATGGTGTGCTTTGTGGTTTGTTTTCAAAGTTCATACTACATTCGGAAGCGTAGTGTGTTTCCATTGATGTAGTCGATTCATATGGAATGGGAGATGATGTCACTTTCAATGCATTTGAAATGTGATCAGGTTTACCATGTAATCTGGGAGCGTATACTATTTCACCTTGCAAAACATTTGCCTCAGTATTCATTGACTTTTCCTTTTCAGCATCTGTTTTTGATTCAGTTAATCTCAATGTCGAAAAGTCTATTTCTTTAAATGTGTCTGTTTTTAAACCATTTTCAGCTTCAGCTTTTGTCTGGTATATGGGCTCTCGCCGAGATAAATGGTTGGCATCGCTTAGTTCATAAGGGCTGCTTCTCGGACTACTGACTTGAGACTCTGGAGGCGCTTCTTTCGCTTCTTGGTGCGATTCATAGATAACGCTCTCTTTTAATTCTCGTTTGGAAACATAAAGGGGCTCCCTAATCTTAGCAGCATCACTCTCATTAGTTTCTTTTCTCGTCTGATATATCATTTCCTTTTTCGCCTGGTTCCTCTGTTTGATAATTTCTAACTTTTCTTCTAATTTTATGCTATATGTTGTCTCCTTACTGGCTATTAGTGCAGCTTTTTGGGATAAAATCTCTTGTTTTGATACATAAGTGCATTCTGCTGATGCTGGTCTTACATCATGCCTCATGTCTAAGGTTTCATGACGGTTACTGTACGGAGTGTCAGAACAACTCGATTTAACTTCCGAACGAGTAGCGTATGGAGATTCTGTCTGCTCCATTCTAGCCATCATTTCTGTTCTAGTAGCATAGGGAGGCTCGCTCATACATTTATTCATTGGCGAAATTCTCCCTGGAAAATTTGTGGGTGTAAACAGTCTTCTGTCTTGTCGCCCTGTATAAGGACATTCCGCCCAAGATGTGCTTGGTGGTGGTTCATACGTTCTTTTGCCATAGATAGGCTCTTTCGTAAAGGACCCATCCATTCTTTGCTTAAGCATTTCCTCCTTAGTATTGTAAGGGGATTCAGAGAATCTTTGCCTTAACATTTCCTCTTTAGTGGAATAGGGACTGTCCTGTACAATTCTACCTCTCATCATTTGCTCTTTGCTAGAATAAGGTGATTCATTCACAGCGGCTTCAGAATGCTGTGCCATTTCCTGTTTATTCGCGTATGGGCTCTCTGTCATCAGCTCGTTTCTAGAAGCGTAAGGACTTTCTCTCACACATTCTGCTTTAGTCGCATATGGAGGATCCATTAGAGGCATAGCCACCGTTTGAGAATTGCCATAAGGGCTTTCAAAACTTTGATTAGAAACTTCTGAGCTACCGTATGGATTCTCACTCGAAGTATCATACATGGAAGTATAGGTTCGTCGTGGTTTAGGAATAGGGTCGTACACTATGTGCTCTTTGCTTTGGTAAATCGGTTCAGGAGGTAGTGGTTGTGTGGGATGGAAGGGTTCATGTTTAACTTGTTGTTGTCTTTGGTAAAAGGGGTCTATTTTGGTAATCATGTTAAAGCTGGAATTATGTCCGTAGATCCCTCGTCTACTGTAGTCTATAAGGGAGTTCTGTCTACGCAACAACGGGGTAACTTTAGGTTCTGTTTCAATGTCACACATTGAGTTCTGTCTCCTCAAATTTTTCATCACTGGTTTGGCGTCGTAATCTCTTATTGTGCATATCGATCCGTTTCTGTCGTCGCAGAACGAACTCTGTCTTTTAAGGATCGGTTTGAGCACTGGCTTTTCGCACGAAGACGAGTTGCTTCGTTGCAACATTTGGTTTCTGATCTGGGTGTTTCTCATGTGGATGCTCATGTCTCCTAGGTCGGATTTCTCTCGTCTGAGCATCGGCATGTGATTGGGCTGGTGTCGGTGTTCCAAATCGCTCTCACACAGCGACTTCTGTCGCGACACCTTTTGCGAGTTTTTCGTTTTCGAACGGAACAAATCGAGGACTGCGTTTTTTATGAACGACGGCTTTTTAGACAATTTCTTTTTAGTTTTTGGCGAAAAGGTCTCGTCGCGCTCCACGCTCGAGTTCATGACATCGGATGAACTGCGGAACCCACAACCAAACGCCTACTTAGTTACTCAATGATCTTCACGAGCGCTTTAGTTAGTTCGATACATATTTTTGTTTATTCTTATGATAAAAATTTGTATCGGACGTTCTGAAACGCTCAGTTATGACAATAAAATATGAATTTTGTAATATTAAGAAAAGCATATTGAAATAAGTGTAGAAATAAATAAATGTACATAATATATAATTTACTTTAACTATAATTAACATACAATAAATAAATACATACAAACTAATACTAATTGGGTACAGGCAGAATCTATACTTTTAGTCACAAAAGATAAAGGAGATAGTAAGAAAGGGCTTAGATCAATATGCTTTCATATACCAAGTTGCACTAAAATGCAGACACGCACTGCCAATTGTTCCGTAACTTCTAATTTCTAATTACAGAATGTTATTACAATTTACAGTCTTACGCCCGGTACAGAGATATATGTTACAAATAATATGTATAACTTTATATACCACATACAATACCATAGTATACTGCCCGACAAGACATGTTAGTCGATTGTGAAGCGATCGGTGTTTGCATGTTAGAGCAAATTGTACAGGGGCTTGGGCCATACATATCACGACTGATATTTATGAGATTTTGTTTGAGTATTTTGAGGCATGCATCATATGGAGAGAGGGCTTTATTTGAGACGTTCTGAATACTGTGGTGTGGATGAAGTGTCTTACCTCAAGTTATGCATGTGTTGAGGTTTTCTGTATAGTTCGAAAGCTGAGCCGCGCTGTTCTCTGCTTCCTGCTAAATCTGTGGATCGTTGCATGTTTTAGAAATTAGTTTTATACTCAATTTAAAATAACTCGAATTTAAAGAGGGACTAACTCTGCCTGCATGTATACGTCAAAAGATTAATACTGAATTACGAACAGGGTATACTGGGTCGGTTATGACTAATTCTACCGGAACAGAGGATTAGGCGAAAAGGCAAATACGGTACTATACTCATCACAATGAACAACTTTAAGTCAGGGTTGGCCCCATGGCCAACAGCAAATTTTTTTTTACAATTTCATGGTCGGATCTAAAGTTGTTTGCCAAACTCTGTATTAAATCAACGCGTGTAGTAATACCTACATAATATTTACAAATCTGAAGAGTTTGTTTCAACGCCTTAAGATGGATCAAATAAAAAAAGTAGTATTATATATCTTGCATAGGTTACATTTAATCCTGTTCAAACTTTTTTCCGCAGGCTAAGCCGCGATCAATACTAATAATATGATGAGTTTACCGATGAGATGCGGGTTGTGCGGCAGGTTGATGGCGCGGTGGTGCGCCGGCGGGCCCGAGTACGGCGGAGACTGCGCCATCTGCCCGCCGTACATGTTCTGCTGCAAAGGTGAGTAAATATATACTTAATGAGTTTTCATATTCATTAGATGACACACCTTTTCGGATTTAAAATTATAGAACAAATAGTTTCTTTTTTTATTTCATGGAATGGCGAGATGAACAAGTCGTCATGGAATATCGACTAAAAACCTCTCAATGGCCGTCACGTAATGTACGTGACATTACGGCGGCAGACGATGTGGACGGAAGCGTAGGGCCCAGTTGACTAGCCGTGCCACCCGGGCACTGCCAAAAATGGTTCTTCACAAATTGGGAGTGCGTAGACTCTCCACTTTCCCTATTTCAACGCTTATAGTGAAATGAGCGTCCACAAGTCATGAGGCGCGCACTCCAATCTCGGAGTCGCTCCTGGCGTGAGCGTACAGCCCCGGCTGTGTGCCCAGCGACCTCTGTGACCACTGTTAATGACCTCTTACGATAGGCGCACGGAATGCCATGGTGAAATTCTGACACTCCTTGACCACTAGGCGGGGACGGCAAGTCAGCTATTATCATGCATCCAGCGCCTCCTTCTCAGCTCGCTACGACGGCATTATTATGCTCACGGGATCGTTGCTCTTCTGCGAGAATAACGTTCTTGTAGAAGGTGAGCTTGGCCAGTTATGACCTTCGAGGCTTGACTATGGATCACGCATAGAATCACGGCCGACTGTGAGAATTCCATTTCTATGGCTGCGTGAAGGGCTTCACGCTCCTCGTTCCCAAAAACTCTTAGAAAATGTGCTGTGCAGTGTCCTCCGGTCAGTTATCACAATGGTGACACACAGCGGATTTTTCCCTGCCCGTCACCCGCCACAGGTATCTGCCGAAGGAGCCGTGCCGCGGCAGTGCCTGCGTCAGATAGAAAGTCATCTCGCCGTGGCGCTGGACCATCCACTGGTGTAGGACCGGGCTTACTGACAGGACACTCTGCCGCCCTCGAAGAGAGGCGCACCAGGCTGGACAATTCCAGTTCTGGTGCTTGGACCATCGCGGCAGTACGTTCTGTCCTACACCAGTGCCTGGGCAGGCGCCACGGCGTGATAACGTTCCGCTTGACGCAGGTATTGTCGGGGTAGAGGTAGGGTGGCGAGCAAGCCAGAATCCACCACGTGTCATCATTGTGACAACTGTCCGGAGGACACAACCCAGCACAATCTCTCAGGGTATCTAGTCTGGGAAGAGGAACGCGCTGTTTTACGCGCAGCTGTCAGAACGGATCTCTCTCTCTCTCTTTCTCTCATCCGTGTTTTTTTTCTGTGGTTACGAGTCGGAGACCATGCAGGCCATGCTCACCTTCTGAGGGAATGTCATCCCACATGATAGCTCGGAGTGAGAACATGAGAAGAACGATGCCTCCTGCCGTAGCCAATCGAGAAGGAAGCGCTGGATGTATGATAATGACTGATCTAGCGTTCCTGCCCAGTGGTCAGGGGGCGTCAGAATTCCACCATTCCATTATCACCTGCCTGTCGTAAGAAACGACTTATACAGGTCAGCGGGGTTTTGAGCTCACTGCGGGCGCTGTGCGTTCGCGTTAGAAGCAACCACAAGATAGGCGGCAGAACTCGTAGCCTTGTGAAAGGCGCGAATACTTATCTCACCTTGGACGTCCAAAATAAAAATGAAAATAGGGGGCATCTGCGTCCTCCACGTTTGTGAAGAGCCATATAGGTAGCACTCCGGACGCTATTCGCCCATCCACATCATTTGCCGCCCGTGATGCACGTAAGGATTACTTGGAGGTTTTAGTCGGCATGCTGGCGAAAGATCTCAGATCTCGGTGGGACCCAGCCAGGCCATGGCATCTGTGCAACGCGAGACACTCATCTCCACTCATCCATCTATCTGACAAAGGAAGTCCACTGCTGAACATAGGCCTCCCCCAATGATTTCCACAGAGACCTGTTGGAGGCAGCCTGCATCCAGCGACGTCCCGCGACCTTTACCAGGTCGTCTGACTACCTTGTGGGTGGACGTCCTTCCCGCTACGTGGCCTCGATTCGAGTCTATCTCCACTCGCAAGGTTGGAAAGCCGGTGACCCCGACATACCCCTTCTGACCTCCCCCGGGGTATTATCAAAAGGGCAGTTTATTACGCTTTTCTCTACGTACCTGCGGGTAGTTGTGATTGTGCGTGCGGTGGGAAGGTTGCGACAGCGAGTGATGGTGCGCGTAGTGCGGCGCCGAGTTCACGCCCCCAGCCACGCCCCCAACGCCTCCCGCGCCCCCTGGCCCGGGGCCATTGCGGGACACGCCTTCTGTACTCTGTGAGGGAGGCATTGTGTTGTTATGTGTATTTTAATTGATAACTCAGGCAATGTGCAGGTTATATCTAGATCACTAGCGAAAATGATGACAATTGGTAGTTTTAGTGACTATAGACAATATGCGACATTTTTTTACAAAAGTTAAAAGTATTATCGTTTTTAGTTTGTAAATACATAGTTTTTGGTAAAATATAAGTTTAAACGTTTGCGTACCGTTACGTCTTTAAAAATAAACAGTTGTATATCATATATTAGCAACGAATGACAAAAATTAAAAAAGCCAAAAAAGAAAATCGACGTTTTTTGCGTAAATTTTAGTTGCATTGTGTTCGAAATCACTAAACTACCACCCGGCTTCGTTTTCGATCGCAGTCTACACACACCCTGTATAGACCAAACACACGCAACTAAATCACCCCGTATATATTTAGTTTCAATAGTAACTACATACCCCGTTCCTAGGATGCATGGGCGCGTCAGGCGGGCGGTAGTGCTTGGGTTTGGGCGGCGGCACGGGCTTGTAGGGGGGCACCCCTCCTCCCCCGCCTCCTCCACCACCTGCACCCACCGCACCCCCCGCCCCGGGTGGCACCCCCCGCGCGCCGTAGTCCGCTTGCGACGCTGAGTTAGTGCGACCCCCGCTGGAACAAAATTATAGTGTATTTGTTTGCCCATATTTGGTTTATACAATTTATGTAAGTGTGTAGGCCGTATAGGAGCAGCACCCGATTTTTTTTTTACTTTTTTATTATTTATATTTTTGCCTCGGTTAGTTTAAGATACCCATGACACAAGAGTCGATCTTCTCGTGAGGTTGGGACTATGTATGTGGCTGTTGGGTGTTATTTATTTTTTACCTGTACTTAGCGTGGTCGTTGGTAGGCACGTTGGGTAGTGAAGGCCCTCGCGCGTGCATGGGCGCGTGCGGACTGTTGCCGTTGATGGGAGGCGGCCGGCTCTGCTGCGGACTGCGGTAGTTCTCTGGAGATCTGCGGTACAAATATTACATTACGCTAGATTTTCTTGCCTGTTCTTCTCTAGCGAAAACAGCCTTGTGAACCGGGCGGTAGTGAAAAAAAAAGTGACTGAAGCTAAATAGTGTATGGCATTTTATGGATTCAATAAATATTTTCATTACATTTCATTTCATTATTATATTGATGTAGTTAAGAATGTACATTGGTACTGTGATATTGGTTGGACAGCCCTACTCTATTTCAAAAAACTACGGAACTGCTTTTGATGTAACTGATACAGCTCATAAGTTGGACTATATCTAATCGATAAAATTGCAATGAATGGCGAGACGAGCATGCCGTCCACCTGATGGTAAGCGATACGACCACTCATAAATAATAGAAAAAGCAAACACCTTGAATTACAAAGCAATGCTTGATTCCACTATGCTCGCCATCCTGAGACATAAGATGTTAAGTCTCGATATTTTTATTTCAAAAATAGTTTTATTTCAAAATGCAACATTCGCGTAAATCTAGGAAACAATTAAGATTTTTCTTAATTAAGAATTGAACGCGTTTAAATTTTAAAAAGTATGGCAACGAAGGTGATATTCTTATTAGGATTGGATTATTCATTGTAATTATTAAAATTAATAAATCATAAACTTTGTGGCTGAATTGTAATATGTACCATAAATCATTAAGAAACAACACCTTTTACTTTATGCTTTACTGTGGACCCACAAAATATTTGGTGCATGTGTTATTTTATAAAAATTATACCACGTGGTTGTTTTAATCAAAAAGTCATAAACAAATTTTATTTTAATTAACTATATGTATGAGAATGTACAAATACACCAAAACAACAAAAAATAAAATATAAATAAACACTGTGACTTACTTTTTTCGCACCATTTTTTATAAAAATCCAAATAAATCCTCAGATATTGCTTTTAATTCTGACCAGAATATATCTATCTATTCGGCTTATAAACATTAAATACATATAGGTATCCACAACGATTAGACATCTGTACAAGCGAGTCAAAAGATAATTATACACTAGATCAAAGTAAGCTTCGAGAAAAGAATCAAAAGTATGGTAAACATTGTAGAGGGCAGCACTAAAGAAAGAACTTGAGTGGGAGGAGCTTAGTGGTAATCGCATGTTTTTTTGCACTTAGGATAGTTATTGTCTTGAAACTAACAACAACGACGATCGAGCCAAAGTGAAAAATAAAAGAAAAAGATTGTTAGAAAATGGTATTATATTCTAAACTGTCGTGTTCCGTTTTGTAGGACATTGTAGCCAAAGATTGCCGGGCATTCAAATATTTAATGCCAGATGTGTCTGGGTCAGCTTAGTGTAATGCAAAACCAGTGGTGTGGTTCTTATTTATATATGATTTGACATGACGCTGACAACTACGAGTAACTGGCTCATCTTTTCATTCTCACAATTAATACGTTTTAAAATGACGCCAATAATACCGGCTAAAATATACAAACTGCGGCAGAAAACCACGCAATAACATTAAACTCAAGCTTAAATAGAAGGTGCTTCTAGATTTCCTTCGTGTGAAGAATGAAAGTATTGATCGAACGAATTTATGAAACTAACGAATATATGGAACAAACAAAAGTATGGAACAAACGAATGTATGGAACGAGCAAATGTATGGATGAACGAAAGTACGGAAAGAACAAATGTATGAAACGAACGAATGACTGGAACGAACGAATAACAAACGAACGAATGTATAGACTCGTGTGTGTATTATTACTGACCTGTAGTTATTGTCGGGCGGCCTGTAGTCGAGCGAGTTGTGTTCGTGCGAGTTGGAGTTGCGCTGCGGACTGTGCGTCTGCATGGCCGCGGGGTTCGGCGGCGGCGGCGGCTCCATTTTACTGCACAAGACAATTAATGTGCTGTTTAGTACTTGGTTTTGTTGCATATTATGCCTATATCTCCACATCTAATATTAACGCGGGTAACATAAGAAGGCTTAAAACATGGATCAAAGATGTATTTACGACCAAAATTACTTAATAAAAGTAAAAAGAAACTAAATTAAGACCAATAAAAAGATGTTTATCTAAGGAAAATTTAGTCTTTAAATTATATTTAAAAAAACTTCTCAATAATTTCATACATGATAGATACACAGGCAATTATTTAAAATTTTATAAATTAAATTAAAGAAACCTATTGCATTTCATTCAAATAGACCCCTATGTTAATGACTAAGCGTTTAAATGATACATATGATCACTAGGTAATACACAAGTAAACTAGACCCTGTGTTAATAACTGTAAATCTCCTAATATCACATAGGAACCCTAGGTAATAAACACAGCAGTAAACTCACCCGGATGGCGGCGCGACCTTGAGGTCGTCAGGCGCGTTGGGCGGCAGGCGGCACGCGCCCGCGCCCGCGCTCGCCGCGCTGTACTCGTACGGGGACGCGCCGTCGTACGAACCTTGCTGGATGTACATACGCATACGTTTTAGCATTATGTTTCTCTGCTGAGCATGCTTGAGAATTATGGTGAGGTTTGGCTATGAATATAACGTACGGAATACAGATGCAATGAAGGCTATGATTAGTGATATGATGTAATATAATCTGTATAAATGACCGCCATTTTGAACTTTAAATATACTAATTTGATTGATGGCAAAATCGATTTACCAGGAACTCTGCCATTTTGAATATTTTTGTATTGATCTATTATTTTTATTATTTCAGGGCAATGTGACTGCATAACATCTGGTGGTGTATCATCAAGAGCAAATGATGCCCACATAGAATATCGAATGGCAGGGATAGAGGGAACACGCGTGATGGCAAAAACATTATTATTGATATGAAATTATAACTTTTATTACTTATTGACTAAATCTTGGTGGAATTCCGACAGCTAGGTACCCACTATTTATTTATTTTCGTAGTATAGTTTATTTATTTACCGGGTTGTTGTGTCGGTGTCGGTCGAGCGAGCCCTGGTGCATGTTGGCGGGCCGCGCCGTGTACGTGGCCTCGTCGCCTGACTCCTTGGCCACGCCGAACAGACGCTCCTGCGCACTCGGACGACTGTTTTGCTGCTGAATAAAACAATCGATTCATTCAAAAAATAACAGAAAGGTAGGTCACTTTTTATTGGTTGGTCAAATCGGTATGGTCATAGCTTTAAAATAAAAAGGTGCACATTATTATTTCAGAGAAAAAGAACGATGTATTTGCAACAGAAATACAAAAATACGTCGCTTTTTTGCAAGATGCTTAGTTGCATGTGCATTCGTCACTAAAACTACCACCCAGCTTCGTTTTCGGTAGCAGTCTTGACATACTCTGTATTCATGATTCTAAATCTCCTGTTAAAGTTATCGTACATTAAAACAACCTGTATAAGCAATAATATAGATAGCAAATGCTACAATACTCACAGAAGTATTATGCCGTAGCCCATGCGGCGGCCTACCAGGCGGCGGCGCAGGCAGTAACACCCCGCCCGCCGGCCGACTCACCGTGCCGCGCGGCGGTAGCTCTGGAACTGAACCACATATTGTTCCACCCTTCTAACTCATGGACTTATTCATAGAAAATTAAAACATATTTTAGGTATCGAATGTTTTGTCTTCTTCGCTCAAATTGAATTCTAAAGGCGTTCGAAAGGGACAAAACATTATATATTATAATTAAAACATATTTCCACAATAGCCTATTGGAACGTTCCTAAATCCAGCGACTTCTTGCAATTAAGTCATTCGTCCAGCGTAAATAAAATATATATTTTAAAACACAACTAATTTTATGTATAAGTTCGTTTTCATTTAACTTCAACTTTCCAAAATTTCTAAATATTTTCAACCTTCTTGATCACTACATAGCTTAACGTTTGGACTTATCATCTTCCAAAAATCTAGTTTTATAACAGTGAAAACCACCTGTTACCATACCTGTTCCATACAGCGGCGAGTGTGGTGGCGAGTGCGTCATGGGATTGGCTTGGTAGGGCGGCGCGTCGCCCTGCGGACCCATGTGCGCATGCGCGTGCATGTTGGTGGGACCGTTCGTGCTCGCTGAGAACCCGTACTTGCTGTCGCCGTAGCTGCCTTGCTATAGGTTGTATGGAAGTTTGATGTTGGTATAATAAATGAAAATAATAATAGTAATATTGTCACTAAGAATGCTTGAGAAAATAAAGTCTGATTGAGCATTGTTAAATGCATAACTGCATATTTTATTTAATAAAAAAAACTATTGTATTGTAAAAAAAACTAAGAATCTTATTTGAACTCAAAATTAATGGCTGTAATTTTCATTTTCTGAAAAAATTTATTAAATTTATACAATCCTTTTCCCAAATGATGACGCTGGACAATATGACAAACCCAGACATACAATGACAATGATAATGGCATGACAGTAGATACAAACCGTATAGGGAGGAGGTACAGCGTCGGGCATGTGCGCGATGTCGTCGTCGCGGTCCATATTGTCCTGCGTGGTGGCGATGGACGGGTCCGACGAGGACTTGACGAGACGCGGCGCGGGCGGCGGACTCACTTCCAAGTCGGACTCCGGACTCGACGCGTACGACAGCCGGTTCTCCGTACTCGACGTCATTGAGAACAAAAAGTCGTCCGACAACGGCTCGGGCCTCTGCTCAGCGGCGGGAGGGAAGGGGACAACAACACATGAATGATCGCTCACACTGACGCGTGATTAGGGGCACACGATCAACATTCAAACAAAAAACATTAACGTTAGTGGCTACGGTTTTGAATGAATATTGATTCAAAATGATATTGTACACTGGTAATATTTACAAAATAAACACACGTACACAAAACAAAAAAACAATAAACAATACAAGCGGGCGGCTATGGGAAGCGAGTTACAAGCGATTACGTAAGCTAATATACAAACAGATAAAGTTGTGCTAAAACTAATGGTAACTCCAGGTTAGTGTGGTGTTAGTGGAACTAAACATACCCTAAATGTTGCTCTGATATCGGTTTGCTTATAACAGGAACAACATCCCTCTCGGCTTCTGCGTTATCACATTTTCCGTCTTTGTCCAGCTCTTCTAACTTAAGAGTTGGCAAAGACAAGTTCCTGACTTTGTTCAGAGATCTCTCGGAGACGGTGGGCAGGGTTCTGACTTCGCTGAACCTGCCCAGGGTGGCGGGCTTCCCGCTACACTTGCAATTGGGTATCCTACAAACCTGTCTCGAAGGTTTCTCTAAACTCTTTTCCAGGCTTTTGAAAGGCTTCGGCATTTCTTTTTGCAGCCTCGCCTTCCACTCGGGAATGGCGTTTGATTTTTCATTATCAGTGATGTAGAAAGACGCTGGTCTGTACTGATCGGACATGCTTGGAACGACCGAAGACGGTCTTTGGATATTTGTAACAGGAGATTTGCTAGTAGTTTCGAGAACGCTGTAAGGCCTGAACGATTGAGGTTGGTAGACATTGCTTTTAGCGTAAATATGGCTGAGTTCAGGGCTGTCGTTGACAGGAGTTTTTAGTTTGGGAATAGTTTTCCTGTGGTGTAGTCTATCGTCGTAGGGGTTAGCGACAGTATGTCTGTTCTTATTAGGCATGCTGTACACGTTGTTAGGCATGCAAGGGGTCAAAGTTTCCGAGTAGTAGTAAGGCACTAGGTGATTTCTGTTAGCGTCATACACATGATCGTAATGTTTAGTGGTGATGATGTTTTGGGGTGAACTGACAGGCCGCTGCGGGGAGGGTTGGTAAGTGTTGATGGGATAGGAGATGGGATAGAAGGCGGGGTACGGAGAGGGTGGGATCGGGAAGTATATGTCCGACACCATTTCAACGTGCTACACCGCCGCAAGACAGAACAGAAACGAATATTGTTAATTATAATGTACTGTTGATACTGGAATGCTGATACAAATTTTATATGACGACACGAAGATTATTGCAAAATTAAATTGTTGAAATAGAAAAGTAATTTATTTATGCTTAATTTGTATCAGCATTCGTAAGTGAATTAATTATAAAGATATAGAAAAAACATATAGAGCACATAAAATTTACCAAATGCACCAAAATGTCCTTTACCAAGCTACCATCTCGAAGCATGATGCGTTACTGTCGCAATAAATACGTTATTATTAAATAGTCCACATAAGCCACCAGCTCCCATATAACTTGCTATGTCAACTTAGGTATACTTAGGTAACTTGGGTATACTACTGGGTATACTTTTAAAGGGGTAAAGCTTGGAATCTGTCCCAATAGGTGTTTTACTGTTAGTCACCAGGATTAAATAGGACGTTTGGAATTCTGATATTTTCTTGATAATAACCTCTTAATACCGACATATTATTTTTTACCCATTACTATACCATTTTTCATACTAGTTCATATACTCTCACTGCTCATAGTAATCCTCTTAATTCCTGTTTGATTAAGAGGGCTTAAGCCATTGACCAAGTTGACCTTTTGCAAACATTACACACCAAATTCTTTTGAAAATCCATATGACATTCAGGTTTCCTGGCGATGTTTTCCACCACCGTTCCTTATATATAAAATACCCTAAATATAACACTAAAATTCTCGTACCTTGGTCTCAGACACCCATAATTGTTGTTGTTGCGTCCTCTGTATGAGGTCGACGAGTTTGCTGAACCACGTGTTCTGGTTGGCCTCACTGAGTGTGATTGTGTGGGTGAATACATGACCCCATACGCGTTCCATGTGTTGGCACTGTTCTAGAAGCTTCTTTGATGATTTGTGGGCAGACCTGGTGATGTTTTTTATGAAAATTAATGTGTTTGCCTGTTTTTTTAGTTAAAGTTACATTTTGTATGTAATTTAGGTAAGCAATATTAAATTATCGAATTACTCTACAATCTTTGTCTAGATTAATAAAACAGAATTAAAAATAAACTTTCTAACGGATAAATATTATTTAAGTATCAATTTTATTGAAATAAAGATTTCGCAATATGTTGTGTCAAGTCATTTACATTGTTACCCAATCACGCATAAAATAAACCAACACAAAAGATTTCCACATCACCCTGTATAAACATAACCTTAAAAATATCAAATGTTACTCACTTCGGCAACCCAGCTCTCAACTGTTTGATAATATGTTTATTATCCGCCTTCAGGAATATAACAATGGGATAGAACTGGGCATAGTTGAGTCTGTCCACGGCGTTTGGCGTGATGTCCAGTAGTGCGTGTTTCCCGCGCTCCATGATATTGCGAATGCTGGATAAACGGATGATGCCTGTCGACTTTGTCTTGCTGTCTTCTAATGTGCTGTCCATTTCTGAAAAAATGTAGTGAATTACACTCTTTACAATGTAGTAAATTACACCCTTTAGGATTTAGTAAATTACACCCTTTATAATGTAGTAAATAACACCCTTTATATACCTTTTAGGAGTATGTGCGTTTGGTAATTGGTTTTATTAAGTCGTTGATGGTGTTAACTTTATTGGTGTTTTAGTGATATCATAATCGTTGCAACGCGTAAATGATTCAGTAAGTTAGGTACTGACTACCGGGCTGGAAGGCCAGAGACACTGACATACCCCTTTCGGCCTCCCCCGGAGTAACGAAAGGGGAGCTTAATAGCATTTCCTTTAAAAAAAATGTTAGGTACTGACTGGGCGAGGCGAACTTATCCGGGCTATCGGCTAGCAGTCTTTCTCGCGCATTTAAATGGGACCTATTATGTGAGCAGTTACACTTGATCCACTAATAAGGTAAGTACTAGGTACTGACTAGGCGAGGCGAACTTGTCCGGGCTGTCAGCCAGCAGTCGCTCCCGCGCGAGGTCTGCCACGGCGCCCAGCACGATGAGCGGGCGCACGAACCCCGGCTGCTTCAGCACCACGCGCTCGTACGCCGGGAACTTGCTGATGCTGTCCGACAGCACCACCTCGTCCCAGTGCTCCTGCAAAAATACACGTCATACTGTTACTCACAGACTTAGATCAAATATAATATACTATTTAAGATACCGGGTCCGAAACAAAATCACACGCCAAAAATGGCCGATGTTGCTTATACTTTACATTTGAATTTCGAACTACGACATGTAGCAAAAAGTCTCAAATTATAATCAACTTCAGGTAACAATAAACCTTATTCCTTTAAATTAAGATTTATTAGACCACATTAAAATCAAATACGAGCACACACTTATTTGTGCTCTTATTTTTCTTTCCGTTTTTAGGGCGTTATTTATAATCTGGTGAATATTTGATCGAAGCAACAGACCATTGGCAAAAGGCGAGAATTTTATCACAGGAATGTGCTTGACTCGTTTATTTAACACTATTTAACCATATCACGTAGATCTTAATTGTCAATAATGGTGATGATAGTACTTGGTTTGACTGCATCGGTGGCGAAATTGTACCGAAGTGCGATTAAAAGCTGAGGTCTCGAACTCCAGACCCGAGCCGGATAAAGTGATATTATATTTTTCTATTCGTTATCAACTCGGAGTCAGGAATTTGTACCTGATATGGCGATAAGCTCGCCGCCCTATCGCAGGAGTCCAAGTAGCAGCACCTTTGCTTATCATTTCTGGTAAAATTGGACCCGCCCCTGTCTTTCTACACATATCAACATCATCCATCCATCCATCCATCAGCCAAAGGAAGTCCACTGCTGAACATAGGCCTCCCCCAATGATTTCCACAGTGACCTGTTGGAGGCAGCCTGCATCCAGCGACGTCCCGCGACCTTTACCAGGTCGTCGGACCATCTTGTGGATGGACGTCCAACGCTGCGCTTTCCGCTACGCGGCCTCCATTCAACAATCAACATCAACATCAGCAACTTCTTTATTTATAGATACAGTTATCTGCACGAAACCAATATCGTAGAACGAGATCAATAAAAGCTTAAGGATACTTGGCCTATTCTGGTCCCAACTCTTCCCAACGCAATCCTCATCCAATCCACATTAAAAAAAAAATTTGCAGTAGGGCTGAGAATTATACAATACGTTATAGTATGGAAATGACACGCCAAGCATTTAATCACCGCAAACGCGTCCGTAATTTGAACGTACCTTGCCCAAACTCTTGCTACGTCTATGCGTAGACCGTCGCCGCCTGAAGAAGTTGTGTTTGCCGTCGTTTCCAGACATCTCCTTCTTGGTAGCGTTGAACTGAGCCGTCGCTAACTCCTCTGCCCGCGCCTTGTTCGGTATCGTGCCTTTTTGAACCTCCTGGTTGTTGCGACCTAGGTGTAGATATGTAGTGATAAATAAATACAACACATGGGGATAGGCTTCCCCTATTTTTCTAGTTAACAGAAACGTGATGATTGGAATTACTTAAGTGTGTGTTGTGTAGGATACGTACACACAGAAATATTTATGACACCTGACACAGGGGCTGCATTACACTTAAATATTTATAAGTATAACTGATATAAAAACACATTCAAAGATAATGAAATAAAAATTCTAAATAAAGAAACAAGACGTGTCAGACACAACATGACAGTGATAGAAAACATCATTAGGAAAATTGCATTCCATAGCGATTTGTATGAAATATGAATTACTATAGTATGTTCCAACCCGTACTAGGCCAGCGTGGTGGACTATATGGCCTAACCACTCTCAATTGTACTTTCGATTGTAGAGGAGGCCCGTGCTCTGCAGTGAGACGTATATGGGCCGATACGAACTAAAAGTTTGTTATGTAAGTTAGGTAAACTAAGTAATAATGTTTAGCCTATAGGTAATGGTGGTGATGGTTGTGACGTACTGACTAAATAGCGTTGTAGATAGATGTAAAGTCAAGTATGAGAAACATATACTTAAAAGTGGGCGAGCGCCCGCCACCGGTTATTACACTGACAGAAGTCAGACCGAGTGGACGGGTCTCAGACACTGGAAATCGATCAATGTGTTTTATTTAAACTACCAACCTAAACACCAGAACATAACAATGGTGAGGGTTACCTATCCTGTAGACGTGCCAGGCGCCCACGGTGCCGTTGTGCAGCGTGTCGAGCACGTGGAACACGTCGCCGCAGCGGAACGACATCTCGCCCTCCGTCGGCGACGTGTAGTGGAAGTGCGTCTTTATGTGGAACGAGTCGCCCGCTGTCACAAACATAATATGTGTCATAATTATTAGTGGATGTACTCGATCTTCTGGTCATATTGTTGAATTTGCATGTAATGTTTACATTTAATTAATTCATTCATTAATTCAAACCCTAATGTCTATTTCTCCCGTTAAACAACAGTGTAAATGCACTGTTGTGTTTTGGATTGAAGGGCATTGTATTTATTAATTGATAATTTATTCATATTATAATATTTATTGGTTTTCGGTAGTCTTATTTATTAAATTAAAAATGTAAAAAAAATCAGTAATAAGCAATGGGCACTTTTAGGTTCTAAGTTCTTCCAAAGTGCAGATGGAGTCATGGGTTTTTAGCCGGTAAAAGTGCAGCATGCCCGGTCTATCCAAATAGTCGGGTATCCAATGAGGATTTTACCCATTAGAAAAAAAAAGGTTACTATCTCAATACACTTACGCATCTGTCCGCTGGCCACAGCGTTGTATTCATCCGGAGAATGCTGTACGATGAGATCGATGCGTTCTTGCAGACTCAGCAGAAATAATACAGCCTCCTCGCGAGTCACTCCCTTCATCTCCATGTCGTTCACCTGCACAGATCATCATCGTCATCGGTTAGGAAGCTATGCCAATGAATTATTTTATTGTCTGAGAGGAATGTGTGAGACACATATTTAATTCATTTTATGCCATGTTGTTTTTAAATTATCGGTACTATTTGAATTATTTCTAGTGATTGTGTAGTAGTATTTTTAATCAGAATTTATTCTTCAATATGGTTTCGACTATACACATTATTTGGAAAAGATATTTCCTTAAAATAACGTGCAATATTTTAAATTGTCGGAGGCCAAAATCTCCTATTGCTTTGGTAATTTATTCCTTACATTTCTTTCTAGAATTCAATTGTTGCAGATGTTTGCACCAGTAGTCATTCATTATTAAATGAGCCATTTGCTAGTTTGCTAGAGCAAAAACAAATATAATAGCATAGTGATTTTTGACATCAGTGTATAACTCACCTTGAGTATTTTATCAGCGGGTTGCAACCCCTGCAGCGCGGCGGGGCTGGTGGGCTGCACCCCCGACACGAACACCCCCGACCTGTTGCCACCGCACAGCCGCAACCCCACCGAACCTTCTTTCTGGAAGCTTATTAGTCTGGGCTCGCTTCTGTAAATATATACAACAAAATATAAGTGTTTTTTTACGAGGGTATTATCGCACAGGTTAATTCGAATACACGAAAATTAATTCCCGCGTGTAATTAAATATATAGGCATTAAAGCACATAAAAATAACCGTACTTTTCAAGTTATTAATAAAAGTCCCGCAACGTGTCATACACAGGGTAGGAAGGTATTTATTTTACGTCGCTGTACGTGTTAATTACGTGCATATTCGTGACACATTCTTACGCACGCCGCAGTCAGCAGTCGGCGCAGTGAACAGAAATGAAATGCAGCTCAGTATAGCAAAGGTTAAGTCCTCAAGCATTAAGTCCACCTTTATACAATACTGTATATAAAGTTTAAATAAATCAATAATTGAAAAGCTAAAGGTTCGAGATTGATCAATAAAGGGCTGTAAATGTGATTACGCCGAAGAACCGAGATCACTTATTTAGAAATTAGGAAAGAATTTGAACCTAAACATTTCGATACCGGGATCGGATTGTAGCATCTACTAAAACTTTGTATACGATATGTTTCAAACCAGACAACGCCGAATCTTTGAATAAATGCGCTTATGTCATTTTTTAATCCAATATCCATATCTATAATAGTTTTGGTTATAAACGTTTTTACTTACGGTGGTTTATTTCTTTGATTGTTCATTACTTCTTCGTCATATAATTGCCGCCTACTACTGTAATAATCTGTAAAAAACAGTGTTTTTAAGTAATGTATAATATATAAAATACCAAATATAATAGAAAATCAAATAGATCAGCACATGATTTGTGTGAAATTGTACGATTTTGTATTTGTATTGTATGAAATATTTTTCATACAGATGCTTCTTCGATATACATACTAGATACAGGGACCGAAACAAAATCACACCCCATAAGTCGAGACCGGGGTTGTTTATGCTTTTCTTTCTCTCTTCGTGGCAATGTACTAGTTGCTTAAAATTATACATTTGAATTTCGAACTACGAGATGTAGCAAAAAGTATTGTAAAGAAGAAGTTGATATAATTAAAATAATTTCAAATGTGAAATTTTTTTATAATAAATATATGGCTTTTTGTTTACAAATTCTGTGGGGGGCATTTAGCAATAGCAGAAATAGAGCATGCTAAACTTCAAAAATAACAAAGCATGGTGCTAATTTCAAATAGCAATAACTCGTACCCTCCGTGCGCGGCGGCGGCGGTCGCGGCGGCTGGTCGTGGTCGTGCGCGCGGCGCGCGTCGGCCCCGCGCACGGGCGCCGCCACGTACAGGTTCTGTCCGCTGCTCGAGTACGCCGACGACAGCGGCTCCGCGCCCGGGTACATGTTGTGCGGTGGCGCGTCTGAGGTACAATAAAAATAAATAAATAAATAAGATACATGTAATTATATATAATGAGATTATAATTAGGGTATAGCTAGACTGCAGCCGATAATGAAGCCAGGAGGTGGTAGTTTCACTGTGTCTGAAGGTATTAAAACTACCACCTGACTTCGTTTTCGATCGCAGTTTGGATATACATGGTATATATTTTTAAATAAAGCACACCACAGTCATTTACATAGCCTTGACCCCTAACTAAGATCTTGTTTCGTGGGTATCAGAAACTATGACAGGCTATTCGGACTCACAAAAACCAGGACCCGCAACAAATACTTGTGGATAACACAAATATTTTTCTCGATGCGGGCTTCGAACCCTCACGTTTCATAGCCGGCGTCTAACCAATTGCCCCCGGAGACTGCAGAAAAATATCATAGGGCAAGTATAAAAATCAACAGGTCCATGTGGCGATTTATGGCCTATGTTCAGAGGAAGAGATAGAAATCTTTCAGGGAGGCCTAAATTTAGCCGGGGACTTCCAATGGCTAAATAGAAAGAGTGAGTCAACGACCATTATAATAGTCGTAGCCAAGACTAAAAAAGCGCCGACTTGACGTCATTAATGCTCTCAATATAATTGACACTACAGATCGAGCGAAATGACCGTGTCTTTGCTGGAAAGTTAACCATAACATTGGCCTAGATTAAGCTAAGTAAAATGAAAGATCATGAGTTAACGTAGCTCAGTAATGAGTACTCTATCTACTACATTGATCGAGTAACATACCAAATCTCAACAAAATATAACATTATTATTATTATTTAATTCTTTTTTGCACTGTACAGAAATACTGTGAAGATATTACACAATAAGAATAATAGTACAAGTGGCGGCCTTATCACACTAGGTAATCTCTTACAGGCAACCATGGAATGGATACACTAACAGGATTTGCACTAACAGAACATGTGATTTGCTTACGCATCATTTGCGTAAAATTTCAATCTGCGTAACATAAACATCACGCACGTATCCCATAAGGGCAGACAGAGAATATGGACAACTTCGATCGATCCTGACATACCAGATTCGCTTCGTCCACTTTCGTAAATCTTGCCATGTATTCTCTACTTTTAGCCAGACTCTTGCGGATACCGTGAATTTCTCTAACAGAGTACTAAGCAATGTTAATCACCCTAACTCCTGAAAATCTGCATTATACCACACATATTAAAACTCACCTAAACTACTATAATTGTTCTGATAATTTCCATTAGTGACCGTCTCCTCTCTAATCAGTTCCCTGGTAACGACCAGGTTCAGGCGATCCTTGCATGACTCCACGAGTTTCCGCGCCTCCTTCAGGGTCATGGCATCTGATACGGCAGTATTGTTGATCCTGGTCACCACGTCTCCTTCGCACAGACCCTGGCCGGCTTGGTTCAGCTGTTCCCGGGCTCTCATGGTTAATTCCTTCACGTAGAGTTTGCATCCTAGGACTATGCCGAAATCTGGAAGGAAATTATTCATATAAATTTTCAAGAATAACAAGTTTGTTTATCGATAGTATAAATATCCTTAGCGACCCTAACCATTTCCCCGCTTTTCTCCCTTCCTTTCTCCATCTAATACCACAAGTAGATAACAGACGTACGATATCAATCACTATAGACATTATTGAGGATTGATCAACTATCATCAGGTGATCTTCTGGTCAATAAGCACCTATTATAAATATATCTGACTCATTACAAATTTTACTAATCTTATCTGCACAGATCATTAAAAATAATACTTTTAACTTAAACAGTGGTCTCTTTAGGAATATTAACGGAATAGGAGAGTACTAGTTTAACGATCTAGATCAAAACATTGACTACTAACGTGACTGAAGCAAAAACTAAGTATAACAAACTGTACTCAGCAAAACGGTTAGCAATAAGCATGGTCATTGATCTAGTTTATCTATATTTAACGGATGATCATGCAGTAGCCAGTATGCTATCAGTCAATGAAGATCTTATATCATGAGATATAAAATTTACGGATAAATTATTTACGCAATTTTGTCCGTAGAAAACACCAACAATAAATACTGCATTTACAAAAGTACAAGTGGCGGTCTTATCGCATTAGGCAATTTTAATAACCACAGTTAACATAGAAATAAACATGAACCGCATTTTAACCGTAGAAAATATGTTTACCGACTGTTTTGTATTAAGCACAGATCAAACTGTGGTATTAAGATAACAGTATGGACTGTGAATAGTGAAACCCTAGCATTAAATACTAAAAAGAGCAATGGAAGTGCGAGTTTTACGGTATGAAAGTCTCATAGGAGAATTCAAGTCCAGTATGTTGATAAGCTCGATGCTTAGACATACATTAGCACGATATACTTGGCAGTTGGCACTAATAGTACCCCAATACTCCTGAAATTAAACATCGTGAGGAAACGTTGGGAGTTTTGTTTCGGATCGTAGAGCAACCCAGGCCAGCGTGGTGGATTATATGGCCTAAAGCCTGCCCCGCTATGGGATGTATTTGGGCTGATTCCGAATAAAAGTATAGATGAATTACAGTCGAATTTCAACCGCGCCGAGCATCACTTACCACTAAGTACCAATAAATCAGAATTAAAAGACCCATAGCAACTAACCTTCCTTCTTCCCGTTCCTGGTGAGCGCTAGCTTGATGGTGGTGGGCGCGGTGGGCGGCGGCGCGGGCGCCCGGCGTCGCACCACCAGCGACACCGCCGCGCCAGAGTCCCGGAGTACTTGCACTGCTCGAGCATACTCCACATTCTCCAGCGGTATGCCGTTCACTGACACTATCCTGTCGTTTACTCTGGAAGGAAGACGACAATCGTTAAAATAAAAGACTAGAACTATTCCTGTCGTTCACTCTTGAGGGAAGACAACAATTATTGGAAAAAAAGGTCAGAACTATGATTTAAATACGGTAAATTGTAAAGGAGGCCAATGGTGAAAATTGGAAAGCAATTGATGAAATAAAATACCACGTTTTAAAGACTATGGTTTAAGGCCTCACCATCGTGGAGTAGGGCCTAGGTTGGAGTGAAATTAAGGTTTATGTACTGTTATATAAGACTGATAAAAAAGTATTTAGGCTGTACATTTTGTATTGACATGACTTTGTAGCTGCAATACAGCCGATGGGCAATGGATATCGCACGATGCCTAAAGATAAATATTTGTCGATTCTTAAGATGCTCAAGTAATTGTTTAGGGTCTGGGTGTTGCATGCAAGCCTCGTACACTTTGTGTAAAGTCAGTAACTTTTGGGAGCACAGAACAGTTAAATATGGTATTGGGTATTTGTTGTTACACAAACCGTTGGAAACAATTATATTTTCGCAATATTTTGTTAGGAATAAATGAGGATTATCGCAACTGTGTGATAATTTAGCACATTCACAACTCGCCATTCAATTTAGAAGTCTGAATAAATAGTCGCGTTCCGGTGCTAAATTCGCAGGTTTTGTGTTGCTACTGTCAATACTCGACAATGGTAGGCTGGATCCTATTGCAACTACTTGTGATTATACTGGTGGTAGGTCTCTCATATGTGTGAGGCCGCCTGGTTGTCCGCAATCTCTATTTCTCCCGTCAAATAGGAATGTTAATATATTGTTTTGTATCGGTTTGAAGGATATTGGAGCCAGAGTAACTACTGGACATATTGAGACTTAACATCTTATGTCTCAGGATTCGAGTGAGTCAGCACTGTGAGTGCAGTGGAATGCCAAGCATTGCTTTACAATTCAGTGCTCTTTGGTTTTGCTACTGTTAATGAGCAGTCGTATCGCTTACCCAGAGGCTAATGGCAGGCCGTCTTGCCATTCATACCAAAAAATAAAAAAGTTTAGGTAGGAGCCAAAGTTATAGATAATACATAGGTTTTAAAAATATATTTTTTATTATTGTAAAACAAGGGAATTTGTTAATAGTAAATTATAGGGATTGTGTACTTTTTATGGCTTCGTTGCATAATGCGTTGTTTACATAGTCTTATATTAGCCATGGCACTATTAAATATTATGCACCTTTTATTACTAACAATAAGATCGACAATTGGATTCCAAGTACTGCGTTGTAAATAATTGGCAGTACTTTGGTTATTCCATTAAAAAAACCTGACAAAAGAAATAAACAAACATACCAATTACACACTAAGTGCCTTGCATTATTTGTATCAGAAAATAAAGGGGATATTTTGTTTCATGAATATCTGAATTCAAAATAAATATTAATTTATGTTGATATTTCGAGAATTAATCATTCGCCCATTTGTCGTGGACTCCATGGAATATCAGTCGCAACCTGTAGCCACAATGAAAGATTTACACAATCAAAATTTTACATAAATTAATTGATTCATTCTGCTTAGGTGTTGTCCCGGCCCGTGCCAGGGTCCGCCTTCCGACTGAATTTTCCCAATTTCGCTCAATCTTCGGCATCCTCAAAAGTTAGGTTGATCGAAAGAAAAATGTCTATCCATAGTATCGTTAAAAAATATCGCTGTTTCCGATACCGATACTGATTTAAATTCATTATAGCATTTTTTTATGGTTTGTCTTTAAATGTTTTCCTGATTTATCCTGGTTGACAGAATTTTATAAAATAAAGTAAATACCATTACATTTTACATTTTTTTTACAGAGCCGAAGACAACGGATTTCAAGTTAACTTCTCCAAGTCCGGGCCTAAGACGCAATTTTTATTTATATTTTTTGAAAATACATTATTTGTCTTACCCAAAAAAGATTTCATCGAGGTACAAAATTCTTCACATCGATACTGAGTGTCATAGAAACATATGTGCATTCTCCTTTTCCACAATGGAATTAAAATTACTCACTGCAATTTGTCCTCGGCGGGTCCTCCTCTCAGCACATCGGACACGGCGATGGAGGGGTCGCCGTTAGCAAAGTGGGGGTTGTCGCGACCCCCCGACACGGCGATACCGAACCCGTAGCCTTGCACGCGGTTCAGCCGCACACGATGAGTCTCCCAGCCGGCGCTGCGTTCTGCGGTCTGACAGGACAATACTGTCTTTAGTAAACAAGTTCAAACCAATTATAAGTAGAATAGAATCTCTGTCAATCAGAATCAGCCCATATACGTACCACTGCAGGGCACGGACCACCTCTACAAACGAGCGTACGATTGAGAGTGGTTAGACCATATAGTCCAGCACGCTGGCCTATTGAGGGTAGAATAGAATACTTGATAGTTATTAGTGGTGCGGAAATTGGACCTCCGCCCTCTCGTTACACAAAGGCTGTCGATGGATTAATTTATCATTTTTGCATAAAGTGTATGAAAAAGGATATTATTATTCAAATTAATGCCGTTAATATCCAAAATTTATATTCGGTATTAAATAACTTTACTTTAAATGATCTCCATGCTAAAATCTACATAGAATTTGACCCGAATGAAGAAAAACCAACGGTTGAACTCATTGACGTAATAGAGGGCGGTACAACCCCGCGTTTATTGCATTATGTACATAGTAATGCGAAACCCGACCTGTTCGCGGCGTGTTTTAACATTTGCATAGACGCCCACGAAGGGCGCCTTGTAAATCTCAACTCGTCTGTACTTACAACACAATTGTGCATGTGGGTTAACTGTTATGACACCTATTTACTATTGTATGTGGTTTTAGCAGATTTGTATTAATTTACTAGTGGCCCAGCCCGGCTTCAGGTAGTTAATGACGGGAAAACAGTTTTTACGATATTTTTCGTTAAAACTCCGGTCTTTATGGTCAAAGCGTAAATGACAATTTTAACCATTACTTGAAGAGATTTATATGTTTATATATTTATATTATTTTATATTTATGCATTTAAATTTTAAACAAACAATTTTTTACTTTGCAGCTTTAGGTCTATATTAGTATTTATTGTACATAACTACCTCGGTGGCGTAGTTAGACTACGGAACAGTTACAAAGCTAAGGTCTCCGGTTCGAATCCCGGGTCGGGCAAAGTGATATTGGATTTTCTATTCATTATCAGCCCAGAGTCAAGAATTTGTGCCCTATATGGCGATAGGCTCGCCCTTTATCACATCATGGGACGGATCACGGAACATGCAAAGGGAAATGTGGTTGCAAGGGGTAGGCAGTACCCCTTCTGGGAAAAAGGCGTGAGTTTATCTATGTATGTATGGATTGTACATCGATTTAGCTGATTCGTAGTTTAAATTTACTTTTGAAATAATCAATCTATCAGGTTTAAAAATTTCAGTAAAATATGATTACCTTACTTGTTCCATAAAGTTGTTTTTTGCCTTAATTTCGTTGATGAAAAGTAAGCACATAGTCACATACTGTTCAGACCGATTTTAAATCAGTAATGGTCAATCTTGTTACTGCTTTACACTATTTCTACCTTTTATTTCAGATTGCACGCTCTTAAATTATAATCACCCCACCAACAAATTGACAGAACTTAATCATAAACATAATATTTTATCTGAACTACCCTAAAGAGAAAGAACGAGGAATTGTTTAGAATAATTTAAATTACGGGTAGATTTCGCAACATAAATTAATTATCTGACAAGAGAAAAATCTAAGTACAAAGGATCTTTATGCTTTGCAGATTAAATTAATTTGTGCATTCAAAGGAAATAACGACAATTTTCCATAAACATACAACAAGGTTCTGTTGAAAATCATAAGATACTAAGAAACTTTTCAGTACCTTAAGTCCTACTCGTTAAAATCGTGCAAAATTATGCCTCGCGCGTACATGTATTCAAATTACTGTGTGGTAAAAATACTTTAGTGATAATGAATACAGAATAACAATCAAAACATTCACATCGGCTAACAGTATTTACAAACACAAATTGTGTTGCCACACCATTGTTATGTTAAATATTAAACCACCTAATTGAAAACAAACGGCTGACGGTCATAAAGTTCATGTAAAATTAACTTGTTTACTTTCAATGCAACTGTATAAAAACAAAATACAATATTCATTAGCTGATTTATTATAATTTTATTTGTATATTTATGTACAAAATTGGAAGAGTCTCCAGTTTTTGTCACATTACAAATGGTGGTAGGATTCATATGTATGTGAGAGGCCGCCTCAGTAGGTACCACCGCAATATCCGTTTTCCCGCCAAACAACAGTGTAAATGCATTGATGTGATCCAATTTGAAGGACAACGTAGCCAGATTTACTACTAGACATATTGGGACTTAACATCTTATGTCTCAGGATGGCGAGTGCAATTGAATGTCAAGCATTGTTTTATAATTCATGGTGCTGTTTGGTTTAGCTACTGTCCCTGAGCGGTGGTATCCGTGGCTTCAGGCGGATAGCATGCTCGTTTCGCCACAAAATCCGTAACTCGGTAAGTCAGTCACAAAACACAATCAAAGATATTTGCTTAAAAAGTAAATCAAGAACTCGTACACGCCGGTCTATAATATCGATAAAATCATCAAGAATACAGTAGTACAAGACAAAAAGTTTTTTGTCAAAAACTTTTTCGAAACAGCAATATGTGTATTTACACTGATTCAAATAAATAATATTATGTCCCTTATAAGTAGTTCGGTAATGGTATTTCTCACGCGGTCAGGAGTGGCTATGACTCGGTAAAGGCACTCCCCGGTTTAACTTCTTCTCGAGAATGGTAACCGGTTGGGAAAATCAATAAGCCTAGTTTAAACTAGCATGCTGCACTTGTAGCTATCGTTTTAAGGCATCTTCGGTTTATTGCAGCAATGAAATTTTATAATAGATAAGTTTGCGTAAGATTCGTGACAGTTGGAGAGGTGAAACAGGTGTCTAGACCGTATCTTGGCGATGTATAGTCGTTAGGTACTCTAATAGGACTTGTTCGTATCGTTTTACTTTATGAGAAATTATTTTAAAGATATTTTGGATCTGTCGATAGATTATATTACCAAAAACTCTCAACAATGCAAATTATGAATGGAATGTATCTGATATTACAATAAGTAGAACAGATATTGATAAAGATAATATGGCAGTGCACGAAACAAATCAAAAACGAGTTCTACCCACTATCAAAGCTTCAAATGATGCATTAGATGTAATTGAAACCACTAACTTTAAAAATTATGTCGCATTAGCAACAGATACAAACGTAGGAAGACGTTATTAATTTATTAATAAATACGAAACAAGATACATCACATCCCATTGTTCCATTGAAATGGAACGCCTCACAAGATTATGTTCACGTTACAACATGTCTTGAGGGCTAAAGACCCGCAAACGTCCTCGGTATAGCAAGTATGGGCGTGTATAGTCGAGATACAACTTGCAGCCCGACCTTCTCAATGCGAGCGGTTGAGCTCTGACTCACAATTTTAAAACTTGTTATCGGTCAGTTCATGACTGGAGGTTTAATGATTGGGTATTCCTTTGCGTTGTGCAAGAAATTAAACTGAATAAGTTCTTATATTATATTTTTTTAATCTAACAGCTTTGGGAATGCTCGAATATCTAATGCATTGCTATTTAAATGAACATGGTCTAGTTAAATATATCCTTAAATAATAACATTGCACATTTCAGTTTTGAAATTGTAGACAAGATTCTAGGAATCCCTGTGCTTAAAACCTATTAAAAGATGTTGGAGTTATTATTTTAATTACTGAGTCAACGCAGTTGCTTGCTACTTCATACGTAGACTCTAGCTGCGAGCTTATATAATATTTTTTTTTTTAATAATAATAAATTAAATGATATTTAATGTTAAAAATTTGATATTATAAATTCATCACTAAGCAAAATTATTAATATTGCTAATCATTAGACAAAATAAGAGTTGAAATAAAACTATTTTATACGGATTTTATCGATAATCTAGTATTCACCCCATAACCACAAAAGTTGCAAAGTAATCAAAATGTCTAACATTCGCGAAAATCTAAGAAAACATTATTAAAGAAGACTTCATAAAGAAAAAGTGAAAATATTCTAATCACTAGCCCATAAACACAAACAAAGAAAATATATGGTTAGATGGAATAAATTTGAATGAGCTAGTAACATCATAACAAGTCAGATATGTTTTGCCCATCTACAGATCATATTATTCAACATTAAGTAATGGGTCAAAGTACTAATGATACACCTTCGGGCTCCATAACTCGCGCCTACGCTGTTTGTGTAACATATATGAAATCCTACGAGTGTGACATAGTGGTACTTTCTATTACGCCTCTCGTGCTTAATTTGTTCTGTTCTGTTAAACAATTATTACGATTCTGTCATTTCGTGTGAAGTAGTCCTCAAGATTGAGATCTTTTGTAACAAAACGCATGATACTTTGATTATTTATCAACTTTATTTGTTGTTTTCAATAAATCAGGTAGCAATAAAATTAATTCGATATTCGGAATTTTATTCGCACTAATAATATTTACTGTTGTATTGACATTCAGTTTCTTTTAAAGCCTTTTAATCTAAAGGAACCACAAAGTACAAATTTCTTTAGGTCTGGCTTATCTTACAATAAACTTCAATTTTACAAGCAATTATTGCCGTCAAAACACCACACGAATGCTGAAATAAGCACGTAAATAAATTTCATCGGCCACAATTCGAGACAAATCTGTCCACATTCCGGCGTGAAATAATACAATCAAATACACGGACATAATTCTCATTTTGGTACATTTTATTGCCAACACTCCCGGTATGGCTTTTGTTACTTTTATTAATGAGATGACATCAGCCCAACAGCTGCTGTGAAACACGACATTATTAAATGCTATTTTAATACTCCAAATCAATCATAGTTTTAGGATTTGGATTGCTTGTTTCAAACAAGTCAATCCATCATTTTTTTTCTATGTACGGGATTGATATTTGCCAGGAGTGTTTTGAAATTATTCAATTTAAATTTATTATGTGTAATCAGATTTAAATCGATGGTATCCTTAAATAGAGACATTATAATAAAAGAGAATAGTAGTTATAAAAATGAGAACAGGAACTCTTATGCCCTTGTCTACCAGTTGTATATAATTTATAAACAATTTATAAACTAAACTGCAGTGTCCGGTTGTAATTAGAATTACTACATTTACGACGCATATTACATTTACAACTCTCAACAAGTCCATGTTTCCGATTCTACAAAACTATGACGCAGATCATATTTATTATTTTTAATGATTACATAAAGCCGATGCTTCGTCTGCAATTAGCTACCAATTTTAAAATGCCTGATACGATCTAACAAAATCGTGACTCTCAACGAAGGAATGCAAACCTACCATCCATTTCGTGATTTATAAATCCAACGGATATCGATCAACTTTAAAACATCCTTTAAAATGATTGTTGTTAGTTCAGTAATTATAGCATCCTGAGCGGCTTAATTTAAAAGCCAATATTCAACAAAAAGTCGATTAAAAATAAACATAAACAAATATTACGACAGGAGTAATTTAGACGAGTCAAGGTAATCAGCAGTATGAGTCACCGTTCTAAGGTGGACAGGTAAATTATATGGATCCTTAATTTACGTTACCCAAGTTAATACTCGTTAACCCTATCCAAATGGCATGAAGAGAATGTATTTTGTAAGACTTCTGCTTGCCCTTATTTAGATAGGGTCGATTCTGGGTTATTTATGAGGTATTCTTTATTTTGACATAAACGAGTTATGGTTAAAGTGCGTTCGGCACAGGCACTTATCGCCTTATTTATAGACATTTTGAAAACCTATTTAAGCTATCGGTACTAAAACGGTGAAGGAAAACATCGTGAGGAAACCTGAATATCATAGCGATGTATAAGAATTTCTATGGTATGTAAGTCCGCCAACCCGCACTAGGCCAGCGTGGTGGACTATATGGTCTAACCGCTCGCAATCGTACTGTCGATTGTAGAGTAGGCCCTTGCCCTGCAGTGCGACGTATATGGGCTGATACAGATTTAAGCAATCAAATTATTTTTCTTCTTCGTTAAAACTGAATTCAAAAGTCCTGAGTAAGGGATAAAAATTCGATAGCTAAAATAGGTTTTCAAACTGTCTATGAATATGGCGTAAAAAATTTACTGTCTACGTCGGAGGCTGCAGGTTTGATCCCCACGCGAATAAATATTTGTGTGGCCCTCAGATAAATGTTTGTCCGCGTTTGGGCGGTAGTGCATCAGTTACTGTAAATGCACCCACGATAAACGAGTTAACTTAGTGTGTGGCAAGATAATTCTTTAATCAAAAAATGTACGGTAGTTTTCCTGACAAATTTTGGTTTTCCAATATGTTTCTCTAAGTATTTTGAAATAAGGAAGTACATTTCGGTAATACAGTATAGCGTCTGTCGTTAGAAAAGCGATGATGATATCTCAAATCCCAAATGGACTGCGATTAAGTTTGTGTGGAGAGTAAATACTTCTATCATATAGTCCATGATTCTAAGAGCAATTCCTTATT
The DNA here is from genome assembly GCA_030180105.1 of Hyles lineata. Classification (NCBI taxonomy): domain Eukaryota; kingdom Metazoa; phylum Arthropoda; class Insecta; order Lepidoptera; family Sphingidae; genus Hyles; species Hyles lineata. Next base: position 4,135,283 of record JARJEE010000023.1, read on the forward strand.
CATCGTCATCCTCAGCAAGAAGTCCACTACTGAAATGTAACTTCCCTCGAGTATTATCATAGCAGTTCTGTAATATCAACAGTAATGAGAGCAGTTCAGAAACTTTTAGGATCGCATTTTTTTAATTCACTTAAATATATAATATATTTAATTACTTACGATTAGATTTATTTTGTGAACTAAAGTAGCAGCAAGATTTTTAAATACCGCTATGTCATCAAAGTCGGAATTTTGTGTTTTGTAAGTGAGAAGCTTTTAAAAGCTTACTGTTCTAAGACTGTTTGATAGTAATCTTGCAAGTTCAATTCGTAAGCTATTACTTAAGTAGTTATTAATTATCTTTGTTTTGATTTTATATCTAGATCTATTTTAATATGTTTACGATAAAGTTCTGTAATTCGTACCAGGTACATTTATGCATATTGTCTTTTTTAAAGTTGTTGATGATTTTCACATATTTAGAAAATAAGAAAAATAACTTGAATGTCTATTTTCTACGTGATTTTCATTAATAATTTTATTATTATTCATCATAGATATTTATTTTTAAACTACCTCTACACAAACTTTCAATCGGTTTTAAAGAACTCAGAATTTTTATTTTGTACATAAATTCCATCCTAGTATTACCAATCGCAATTAAGATTAGGTTTAATGGCAATAGCCGTTCGATCCGCAGCAAAAACGAACACAAAAACTCATCTCTGCAATGCTAGGTACCTAATTTGGCCGCACAATGAAATGTGCTATCGACAAATAAACTAGAAAAATCCAAATCACCTGTAATTTTTCAAATCCAAAGTTATCCAGTTTCATCGTGTTATAATTAAGATTATTCATTTATTTCACTTTACGCACATAAAATGAGATAATTTACATTATTTAGCACCACACTACGCACTTAGAGCCGGTCACTTCGCACAAAATATCTGCATAAATTAGAATTTCAATCACATTTAAAAGTTGTTAGTTCTTTTGTTTTTTTAAATTCAATTCATCTGTCGAAGGCTCTATCGTAGGCGTCCAGCGATGACGCCGCCACGCGCTGTATTACCGAACAGCCTTATTCGAAGCCGGGATGCAAACACGACAAAATGTAAATGATCAGTGCGCGCGTTAATTTCTCTAACGATCACGTGTTTCTCAATACGGCCGGTTAAATGTCGGGGAGGTACGCAACACTGTACTGCTATGCAAATGTTTGTTTACACATAAGTTAGCGTACGGTAGCGGAATGCATGAGACAGTTCGCTGGCGAAGAAAGTATTGACTAAACATGTGGGAAGTGGCTCAAACAGCTGAATTCCTTGAATATGAGGACAGCGCTCGATGCCGACGAACTTGTCGAATTTTAATGCACTTTACATCCGTGAATTGATTAAATGCGTACAATGCGGACACCTATGAATATACCTAGTCTTGCCATAAATATTGTAATAAAGAAAAAAGAAAATTGTTAACTGCAAATAACATTTATTACTTTTACAGTGTGTCAGTTTAATACATAAATATAAAACAATTAAAAATATAAAAAGCTTATTCGAAGTGGTCTCCATTGGCTGCAATACAGTCCTTTAAACGATGAGGCCAGTTATCAATAGAAGCACGCACTCTTTCCATGGGAAAATTCTTCACTGCCAATCGTATAGATTGTTTTAGGGACTCCAAATTATCATGGCGTTTAGAGCAAGCTGTACTCTCTAAAACTGACCACAAATCATAATCCAGCGGATTAAGATCGGGACTAGACGACGGCCAGTCTTCAGCTCTGATGAAGTCCGAAACGTTCGATTCCAACCAAGACTGCGTGGACCGAGCTTTATGACCCGGCGCCGAGTCTTGCTGGAAGGACCATACTTGGTTATTGAACATGGTGATGTTAAGGGGCTTAACTACCTTCTCAAGAATGGTATCTTGATACACTTGTGCCGATGTTTTGATACCTTTTTCACAAAAATATGGCTCAGTCACTCCTTCATAGCTAACACCCCACCAAACCATCACTGAAGTCGGATAATGTCCACGTTGCACTCTGTCGACTAATTGGGAAGCTTCCTTAGAGCTTTGAGCATAAATACGGTCATTTTGTTTGTTAAAATGTTGCTCAATTGTAAAAATTTTCTCATCCGTAAACAAAATTTTTCTGTGACCTCCCTTTGCGTACCGCTTCAGTAGTTGTTTCGATTTTACCACCCTATTCTTCTTTAAATTATCAGTTAAGAAATGGCCAGTGCGTCTCTTATAGGCTGCAAGTCCTAAGTCATCTTTTAAAATACGCGACATGGTTCTAGGTGCTATCTTCATTTCCCGAGATAAAATCTTTTGCTTTCGGACAGGATTTCTTCGAATTCTTTCCCTTACTGCTTTGACCACCTTTTTCGTACGAACACTACGTGGACGGCCAGATCTTTTTCTGTCACAAACAGAGGAGGTCTCATTGTACCTATTAATAGCCCGGTACACAAACATTTTACTAATACCAAGTGTATGGAGAGTTTTAAAAATTGCATTTGGCTCCATACCTACTTTGTGTAATGCTATCACAGCGATTCGGTTCTCTTTATCACCCCACACCATTTTAATATCGCAAAATATTTTACAATGTATTGGCGCCAAAATGAGAAAACACAATGAACAATCGTATAAAAATGACAGATTCGAAATTCAAATGTAATATTTTTTTATAATTAAGTGTAACAGTATTTATGGCCAGACTAAGTATAAGTGAATCAATCTAAAAAATAGGTATGAGGAAATTATTTTGTATTCTATTTTAAATACAAAAACTAAAATTTACAGGAAACAAATGTATAAAAACATAATATTATATACTTATCAATAAGAAACTGAATTTGTAAAAACTAATATCTGTATTTATTTTTTAAACAAACATGACCATATAAAACGAAGCATTATTGATATTCAAGTACAATTTCCGAAACTAACCATCCAGATCAGAAAAACCGGAAACTTTACTGGTGGTAGGTCTCTCATATGTGAGAGGCCATCTGGGTGGGTACCACCGCAGTGTCTATTTCTCCCGTAAAACAGCAGTGTAAACGCACTGTTGTGTTTCGGGTTGAAGGGCATTGTAGCCAGAGTAACTACTGGACATATTGAGACTTAACATCTTATGTCTCAGGATGGCGAGCGCAGTGGAATGCCAAGCATTGCTTTGTAATTCAAGGTGTTTTTGGTTTTGCTACTGTTCATGAGCGGTCGGATCGCTTACCATCAGGCGAACGGCATGCTCGTCTCGCCATTCATAGCAATAAAAAAAAAACTAGTATTAGAAAATCTACAAAATATTAAAATATGGATTATTATTTCGAATATATATGAGTGAAATATTTATTAACCATCTGTGAATTTCAAAATATACGCTAGTGCCCAAACAAGAGCGAAGCGAGAGGTATCCGGAGACAAGACACAAGGCACAGAACTTAGGAGGGCGCAGAAATGACTAGACCAGACTACGATCTGGGGCACAGTTACAGTGCTCGTGCCGGGCATATAAAAGGCTAGTTACGGCGCTATACAACGCAACGATACAACCGAAGATGTTACTAGTTCCATCTAGCACCTACGGTTCAAGAAGTTTCTGTGTCAGCCCATATACGTCCCACTGCAGGATACGGGCCTACTCTACAATCAAGAATACGATTGAGAGTGGTTAGGCCATATAGTCCACCACGCTGGTCTAGTACGGGTTAGCGGATTTAGATACCATAGAAATTCTTATAAATCGCTATGGTATGCAGGTTTCCTCACGTTTTCTTCTCTCTTTTCTCTCATGTTTTCCTTCACCGTTTTTTAGTGCGTGGTGATTGATTATCAATACACACATGACTCCGAAAAGTCAGAGGTGTGCCCTGGGACTCGAACCCGCGACCACCGTGAACATGTTGGCAGCCGCATAGGTCCGTTTACCAACAGGCCACCACGCACCTACTTTCAAAAAATTTATTTCAATAAATGCCATTCATATTTAAAGGAGGTCCATGATAAGAAGCAAGTTGTAGTCCTGGACAATTATTGTTTTTCAATTGATAAACTCGCCCAAACTGGATTACCTAACTCAGAATTCAAACACAAGACCCATGTTTCAACAAGACAACTGGCAACTGCTATGTCCATGCCCAACGCAGTCTTTTTATCAAAGCGATGGTGTCCGTCATTTATCATGGGACACTTTTACAACACGCGACAAATTGAATTCCGACACATTATGTACTTCACAAAGTGCTTGGTTCTTAGTAAACGGTATGCGGTCACATCATTATTCGGCCTGCAATTCGTCCACTTACAAAAACTATCATACACTTACTTTAGATGAAATAAAAACTTTTATTGCAAACACATAAGCTTCAAATTCGAATGTTTAATCCAGCTGTTCAATGCAAAGATAATCTTGTTTCTGGGCTGAGACAATGGACATTCTATCCGTCGTGAAGCCAGAAACCTATGCACATGTTTCTATCACAATAAGCCATATTGTGTGGGAGTTAAAGTTGTATTTTGAATATATTCCGTCGATGTGGGCCGATAGAATTTGATATTAATATCCCATTATGATGCGACACAGCGCCTATCGACAAGGTATTATTGAATACTAAGTATATATATTTTCTGGTTGGATATATAAGATTGAAGGCAGCTTGTGGGTAAAAAGGTAACTGAATTTGATGTTAAAAAAAACTAATACTGTCTAGTTGACTGCGGAATACTTAAAACATTTAACGCTATTTAAGTCGATATTTATATTTACTGTAATTTAAAATAAGCACGACTTCTTAATTGGTTATCTAACTTTTAAGTTCCACTCGAAGATGCAAGCCGTATCTCAATCGCTACTGATAGTTTGACGTCTATCTATCGGCGACTCTACCGCTATTTCAATTATTTAACTATCGTCTATCTTTTATTAATTACGATTTATGTCATTATAATAGTGAATGACTAATGAATAACAAGGTTTTTATATCAACGTATAAAAAATAAAATACGATAAAATTGCTGTTCTCAGTTTAATAACATCTTACTAGAGTAATACAAAATTAAATATATGTATGCAAAGTATGAGGCATTCATTTAAAACCAATATCTAAACAATTATATGATATTAGGGATTACCAGTGAATAATAATTATGGTGTGTATTATACAATGCGTATTGTGTTAAGCATCACAAATTAATTGTCATTACATATTACAGGACATAGCATTCCCTATCAGCTGCTGCCAATAAACAATCCCAATCCAAAATTTGCCATTTGGGATTGACAGCTCAATCTTTTTTCTGATACTATATTGCCAATAATCAATCTCAGTAGTGAAAAAACTAAGGCAACATGGTAAGAGGCCATATGTCTATGCTCAGCAACTCTATAAATTCACTTATTAATTATTATCAAACACAGACAGCCCCTGTGCCACATTTGCTTAGACGCCAACTGTAAAACGAGAGGCTGCGGGTTCCGAGACAAATGTCTGTGAGTATTTGTCTCAGGTCTGTAAAGACTCCATGTTGTAATCAACTAGCACTTTATTTTCATACATAATATGCCACAGCCCCGCTAGTAAACAAGTTGGTTTATTTCAGTATTGTAGTGAACATGTTTAAATATTGAAACATGTTATACTCCATACGTGCAATAGTCATGGCACATTTGGAGTATTAATGATGCATGATTATGTTGCATAGTAAAATCTTGTAACACTTTATGCTTACGCTACATTAGGTATTTAGTTTTTCCATTATTATCATGGTCATGATACACAAAAAACATCTATACCCTAAAATCTACAATAAAAATTGACTGAGAAGCCACATAACTGTAGTAAAATACATTATTTAATCAAACTCAACATGTTAAAAGTTCATTTTAAGTTTTCAAATACAAAGTTATACACATGTTCTCATAACTCTCACACTCCCACTCACTCCACTCTCAATCGTACTCTCGATTAATAGAGGAGGCCCGTGCCCTGCAGTGGGACGTATATGGGCTGATACAGATGTTCTCATAAATATCCTGGTATGCTCGCTAAGTTAGTTCCCTTAAAATCTAATATTTCATCTGGATTTGTCTTCAGTTTCTCAATCAATGAAGGTTTGTTGAATTTGATTTCATTGGATACTTCTTGCCGAAGACTTCTTATTTTACAAACAATTTGATATCTATATGTGTTGCCTAGATCCGGCTTCCGTAATAGATTTTGAAGCTCTTGAATGCTATCGGGCAGCTGTGTTTCTGTGTTGTCATATGTAATCTCAATGTTACTATGTTCTGGAGGTGCTTTAAGCTTTTTGGCACAAATGTGGGTGTAATTTAAGGGCACAGTATCGACTAACATTTGTTCCCCATTGTCATCAAACACAATTTTTTTATTAGTCTCGCACACACATTTTTCAAGTTCCTCATCTGATTTCCTCTTGTGTTGTCTAGAACTATTTCCTCCATCTAAATTTAATAAGTGTCCATATTTATTCTCAATCTTTTCAACAACTTCTTTACATTTTAAATAAACTGTTTTCAATTCCAGTAGGTCACTGTCACTAATTTCAGAAGTGTTTTTTTCTTGTGAAATTGATGAAGCTAATTGTTTCTTAATCCGTTTCTTCTTTTTGTTTTTTAATTCACTTTCCGTTGTATCGTTTTCAGTGTTTGTTGATGAACTTGTTTCTCTTACAATCGGTATTTCTCGAACATGATTGTCCACAACTAAAAACTTCTTGCGTTCACTACGCGGCATTTGTATGACTGGAACTTGGTTTGTGTTATTCGTGTCTTCATGAACGACCATTATAAATCAAGTTTATTCTTAGTAATGTACTAATTTCAGGCTTATTATTATAAAACAGAATTATATTATTAAAATGCACAACGTGCGACTTTCGCCAGGCGTGGCTGTCAATGTCACTTGCCATCACCCGTGTTGACAGCTCGATGCTAGTGTTGCTACTTGAGAGATACGAGAATCGTAAATAATCGACTAATTCCATATTTATTTTACAATCGCCACGAATTCGATCTGTTTTTACCCGACTCGAAATTATACTGTAAAACTATTGTAAACTTGGGATAAATAATTATTAATTAGTGAATAAAAAATGGAATAAAAGAAAATAAAATATTTATTCACATGTATTTTTATTTTTCCTTTTTTTCTTCTTTTTAGGCACATAGTCTTCATCCTGTATTTCAGTATTTTCAGGTAAATTATTGGCTTGCAAATCCACATTATCTTCGCCAACCACATCTGAGTTCTTTTTCTTTTTTGATTTTTTTGTTTTTTCTGGCTCTATAATCACATTGTTACAAATATTTTCCTCACCATTTTCCTGAGGCTCTGTTTCTATATTAGGCACTTTTTCTAATTTTGATTTCTTCTTCTTCTTTTTGGGTTGTTCTGGTTCTACACTGTCTACAATTTCACTATTTACATTTTCATTATCTATGCAATTATTGTCTAATTGATTATTTTGATACTTTTCCTTCTTTTTCTTTTTTTTCTTACTAGGTTCATCAACATTCTCTCTGGCTGGTGAGGCTGCCGTTTCACTTGTCTGTGACTGTTGAAATCCATAAAATGAAAATGATTCTGCACAACTGTTTTCTTCATTATTTTCTGTATTATCAACTGTTCCAGAAAATCCTCTAAAAGCATAATCTACTTCATTATCATTGTTGGATTTGTTATTTAATATTGATGACTTATTTTTTGTCTTTAAAGCTGCTAATTTTGCCTTGAAATAGTCTTCCATGCTTCCCTTATCAGTAAATATTTGCTCCTTAGTTTCCACCTCTTTTGTACTGTCATCTGCTGTTTTCTCTTCATTTTTAAGACTTTTCTTACCAAATATATTGGCTAAGTCTTTTTCGCTATACTTTGTTAAGTCTTTGCCACGAGTAAATTTGTGGTAGTGTACTCGGGCCTTGCTTTTCTTCGATTTGTCCTCCAAAGATACACCACTGTGTAGTTTTTCTTTTTCAGCTCCACCTGAAAATGATAAAGCATTACAATAATCATAAAAATAGTAATGAACAAAAGTAGATTTTTTTTTTAACTTGTTACTCAAACTATAATTTGTACCACATAAATTAAGACATGTAAAATGATGTATAATATGCTATTAGATTTAAGACATCATTTTAGCTCTCTAACAGGGATAAATCAAAAAAGAATGCGTAAAAAGTAGAAGGCAATTTCGCATTGTAAACAAAGTACTTACCATTAGATAAATTAGCTAGCAGAGCATTAAAATCGTCTTCGTGCTTTGTCCACTGATCGTTTTTGTCCTCGTAGCCCAATCCTGCATCATCATTTTTATATCGGGCCACTATATGCTCAACCATTCCATTTTCTTTCGCACCTAACCCTTTGCCCGAACTCCATCCCATTTTTTCCAACATTCGCTGTCCAAACTTATTAGCATCATCGCTCCAGGCACTGTTTTTTGCACGAAGATTAATTACTCTTTGTTTTCGGCGAGGTGCCGCTAACATAGACATGATTTCAATTTATAAAACACATAACCCAAATTAGGTTAGGTTAGTACAAAATGGCGGAATAACGTGAAGCACGCCAATCGCCGCACGTGGCGAATGACATTGACAACGCTACCTACCACAGACGAGGAACGCTGACTGAAGTTCGTGCATTTTGTGTAAAACGGAACGTGATTGGTCGATTTGGGATTTCAAGCGCGTTCCAGAGCCGGGGTACATGATTGTTTATTATATTTAGCATTGTTTTTGTTTATTTTGTCAATGAAAATTAAATGCGACCCTTCCCCATGCCCTTCCCCCCCTAAAATATTTCCTTCAAAAACAATTATAAAGGTACCATGTTTATAAAGCTAAACCATTACGTCCATGGCTAAACCTGAGTCATAGACCATAAAGAATGAACTTTACCATACAAGTTTCTCAAATAACAACTACTCGTTAGAAAGAGACAAAGCGAATGTGTTGTCAGCCGTTCGTTCATTTTGTTTCACTCAAACTTAAGCGGGAATTATTTATATTCAATTTTTCTCAGTAGTACTGCTATGAGACCGTGGTAATTGATATGGGCGTTATGGAAGGACGCCGCCGCGCTGGCCATATTTCGCGAGAAATTGTATGATAGATAGATTGTATGATAGATAATTAATTTGAGCCATTGACGTAAAATATAAATCAATGATTTGAGCACTAATGATTGTCTCTACTGTACATATCTACGAATTTCAATCTGAAACAGCACAACAGCTTTCTTTATAAACGTTCAAGATAGTCATATTTGAGTAGTGCAGATGTGAAAAATATCAATTATTATAGATAAGTAATCGCTTTAGTGGGTCATACGCCCGTCGGTTTACGCCCACTTTTAATAATATGATAAATTGTACATCGAATTAACTACAAACCTACACGATACACATAATTATTAAGTGTGTAACAGGTGTTATATGTTTTTCGGCATGCAAAATCGCATATTCAATTAAAAAAAAAATAAAAAAAACTGGCGTGAATTTATATTTTTATGATAAAAATTCACATGTGGTTAGTGAGATAACATCGCCTTTGGGTGAGATCTTTACGTCCCGCTTTAGACATAATAAAAACACAAGTGAAAAATTAAGTTGACTTGCGAATCGCAACCTGCGGGCGGCATCCCTTCATACCCGGCGCATTGCGTGGACGGCCAACCAATAACCATGCCTCATCCTCATCAACACAGATATAGTTTTTGTGTGAATTGGCAATATTTCAAAGGAGCACAAATCATAAAGGCTGGCACCAACCTCAAAAAAAATATTGGCTTATTTAGATATAGATTTATATAGAATATTGATGAATTTTATTTCTCTCTTTTTATTACAATTTTGAAGTCGGTTTCGTGTTTTTAATTACTTTTCTATTTTACCAGTTCTTTACAACTTTTACTCATAACTAAGCTATATAAATGTCGCATAATAAATATTTAAATTTAAATAAACAACTTATTAAAGAGATTATTTTTCTCCGTTGAATACACTTAATTAATAACGTATTAACTCAATCCTACTGATTGCTACCTCGATTACAAAATGTTTGTCATACTTGAATTTCTGTTTCATGACCAAAAAACGACTACCTATCTACATACTCAATTATTTTAAAAATACATTCGTGATATTACCTATACGACATTTTATTCATTTTCCTCTTTATTGTACATACAATATATACACCAAAAGAAAAACAAAACAATTGTAGCTGTATATTTTAAAGTAAGTAGGTACAATGCGCGGCATTATTGCACGAGGTAAGTAATACATAGTTAATACATATATCAAAAAGTTACTGTAACATAAAGGAGGAACTGGAAAACATACCTACTGAACATTAAGATGCGACAATCAATTTTAAAAAAGGTCAGCATAACTGAACCTATACATGGCCGGAAAGTGGGGGTAAACAGTTTATTGCATCACTACATAGTATAAAACAAAGTCGCTTTCTCTGTCCCTATGTCCCTTTGTATGCTTAAATCTTTAAAACTACGCAACGGATTTTGATGCGGTTTTCTTTAATAGATAGAGTGATTCAAGAGGAAGGTTTATGTGTATTATACATACATATCATAGTAGAGAAATCTATCTGCACCCGGGCGAAGCTGGGTCGGGTCGCTAGTTACCTATAATTCAATTTTATTAAATACCATATATTTATAACTTAAAGTGCGCAATGAAATTTGATTCCTACGAAATTAATTTTCATAATTAACAAGTCAACCGTTTCACGTCAGCGGCCATAACTGTCGTGAATTTTTAATTACGATAAAATTTTACTGGGCCATTAGCTAATTGGAAAAACTGAAAGTGGCCGTTGACGATCGTTTTAGTTTTCTCTTACTTTCTTTATTAATTATTCTTTGATGTCCGAGAACTTCGTATCTTGATTGCAGCGATCAAGCGGTGTTAAATGAGGGAATCGTTTATATATTTGTATGCGCGGTGAAAGAAATATTTTTGAAATTTATCTTTACTTGGCCTAAATCTTGAGTATTCAATCTACACAAAGGAGTCGACGACAACCTCATAGGAGGCTGTATCAGCGAAAAATATAATTGGACGTATAAGGTAACCTCATTTTAAATTGTATCAGCCCTTATATTATTTTATAATTGACAGCCTCCGTGGCGCAATTAGTTAAACGCCGCCTGTGAAACGAGAGGCCGCGGGTTCGATCCCCGCACTGAGAGAAATGTTTGTGCGGCCCACAAATATTTCTTTCGGGTCTGGGTGTTAGTGAGACCGAAAAGTCTCTCGTAGTTCCTGATACCCACGTCACAAGACTCGATCTTAGTGTGGGGTCAGGACTAGGTATGTGACTGTTGGGTGTTATTTATTTATTTATTTATACGTTCCACTGCAGGTAACGAGCCTCCTCTAGAATCTAGGGTACGATTGACAGAGGTTAGGTCATGTAATCCACCACGGTGACCTAATGCGGATTAGCAAGCTCTACATACCATGGAAATTCGTACAAATAGGTATGGTAATGAGGTTTCCTCACAATGTTTTCCTTCATCGTTATAGTGCGTGGTGATTAACTGTCAATAAGTATAGACTCCGAAAAGTCAGGTGTGCTCTGGGATTCGAACCCGCGACCACCACCGTTCGTCCGTCCGTTTAACAACCGTTCGTTTACCAACATGCCAGTACCAACTACGTACCTTATTTAAGAAAACTTTTATTTTTGCTTTTTGAATTTACTTAGGTACTAAATATCTTGAAAGAATCCTGTGCTAAATCAGTGTTTTGAATACCCACTATATCTAACGTGAAAAATAGATATTAAAATTCAAAGTAAATTACAATTTACAAAAATACAGTATTAAAGTAAGTAGGGGTCTATCCAAATCTAAAAAATACAGCAAGAAATTTACTAGAGAAATAGGTTAGGGACTTCTGTACTGAATGGAAAGTTGGTCGTTATCATTTTGCCGGGTTTCCAGTGAGATTTCAATAGATAAATCACCATGCAATTGTTCAGAATTGTATAAAGCTGAGATTCAGATGAGAACTCTAATACCGGTTTGGAAGAAAGTAAAAGTATCATCACTGGTTGAATAATATTTTGGACGAATATTAAAATTTCGATGCAAGGTGGTTTACGTTTAGCATTTTATAGTTTTTATATCGTTTCGTTACATAATTCATGTGCATTTGTGTCACAATAGATGTTTAGTAAACTTATTTGCATGTGTATTTAAAGAATGCTTTGCATAATTGTTTAAAACAATATGATTCATAAGATTAGAGTCACTTGTCAATACAAGGTATTTCTGAGATTTTCGAAGATCCCAACCTATTTATAATGTTGAGAGGTAATCAACTCTTTTAGATATCCTATTAAAAATGTATCTGTTTTTCCAATATACTGTGACCATCCATTTCTTCCGTGCTTCCGTTTATTCCAGTCCATCTTAAGGCTACCAACAGCGATAAGACCGCCGTTTGTTACACGTATTTAAGCGCTTTATATTTTTATTTCTGAAAGTTTGCATGGTATACAATTAAGTATTTAGATATAAAATAAATAAATAAATATTCAATTTCACTGCAGAAATGGCCTTGCTGTAACTATTTCGGTCCAATAAAAATACCTTCCAGCAAGAAGGATACTTTAGCACCGCAGGACGTACTTTATTAACACTTTGACAGCCTCCATGGCTCAGTTGGTTAGACGCCGGCTGTAAAATGAGAGGCCACGGGTTTGATCTCCGCACCGAAACAAATATTTGTGGGAATCACAGGTATTTGTTTCGGGTCTGGGTGATTATGAGACCGAAAAATCTCTCGTAGTTCCTGATAGCCACGACACAAGACTCGATCTTAGTGTGGGATCAGGACTATGTATGTGAATGTTGGGTGTATTTATTATTATTATTTACTTCGGCTATTAAATTAAAACAAACATGCAAACCAGTAACGAAAGCCAACTTCAGATGAGCATTAGGAGCAACATTTCTAGTAATGGTGAAACTTAACCATACATGCACCTCGAAAGCAGACTCGGCGGTTCTCACTTGGACGGCATTCCTAGGAAAACGACTGTTATTTAGCTAGAGGTAAATTAGATATAGTCATGCAGAGAACGGGACCACATCCTCCGCTTAATTGAATGGGAATTTTAAGCGTCCTGCTGCAGAAATTATTTTAGTTGCAGGACTTGATGCAAGCCCGCTTTTTTGGGTGCAACGATGTATGTAATTTTTTCTTTTTTTAATATTCTAAAAAAATGTATTTGTTTATAAAAAAAGAAATTGACAATTTATCACACATAATTATGCAGTAGCCAGGATTTATTAATCGTATTACGTATGAGTAAAAAAAACCAGTGATTTATGAGAAGAAAGCCGTAATCTGATTGATTTAGCAATAAAAACATCAGCGCCCGCGATAATTTATAACGCATTTGCATCGATTGATTTTTTAAATTAACTACAAACAAAACAGAGAGAGTTATGCCACCGGTTTTCGTCTACAATATCTATGGTCAGTGAAAACGCGCGAAAACGCCTCTCGCGTGATAACATCCATAGAATGTGGCGGGAAATGACGCGTGGCTAATTTCGTGTCTAATCTAGAGTTACCTGTTACATGAGCTGTGAAGAAATTTATCTTTGATTTCCCGTATATCTAGTTTGTAACAGATTTGTTTACAAATAAACACTGTAGGCAATGATTAACCATGCATTACATTGGTATTGCATTTCAATAAAACGACAAACAAATAAACGAATATTACAAAAATATCCGTAGAAGGCTTACAAGATACAATCCGAAATATTTGCGCTAATTAAAGTAATCTTTAATTAAACTAAAATTAAAAAATCTAAAGTTTTTCTTCATTTACAAAAGGCAATCAGCAAAAATAAATAAACTGTACAGGTAAATACAAAAACACTAAGAATATTTTACCTAAATCAGCAAGTACTAGTCTACTGATAGATATCAAATATTTCTATATCTTTCCATAACATAAAATATTTTAATAGGATACGTGAATGTCCTAGTGACATCATCAATGCAATGAAGTAATGTTGCACTACCATTAAATCTCAATTTTATTTTACGACTTGCAAAGGTTTTGAGCCCTTTTATGGTTCTTGCTGAGCGAGATTATTATTTTATTTGCAATGTTATTTTCTTACGTCTGATATTATTAAGGAGTTTTATGTAATAAATATGGATATACTGGTGGTAGGTCTCTCATATGTGAGAGGCCGCCTGGGTGAGTACCACCGCAATGTCTATTTTTTCCGCCAAATAGTAGTTTAAATGCACTGTTGTGTTTCGGATTGAAGGGCATTGTAGCCAGAGTAACTACTGGACATATTGAGACTTAACATCTTATGTCTCAGGATGGCGAGCGCAGTGGAATGCCACGCATTGCATTCCAATTCAAGGCGTTGTTGGGTTTTGCTACTGTTCATGAGCACCGCTTACCATCAGGCGAACGGCATGCTCGTCTCGTCATTCAATGCAATAAAAAATATATATATTTATTGTGAGATGCGTTGGGATAACACCAGAAATACAAGGATAGAAGCGGTTAAAACGTAAACTTAGTTAACGTTAGCAGGCCGGTATAATTGTATCGAATGGCATGGGACGGCCGTTGGGGGGTTTACTCTATAAAAACGATACGAACTTAGAATGTTAGGATGTTCGACGTCCGGATTAAGATATTATAAGTTTTACACTGGTGCCGCTGGTACCGCTTACCATCAGGCGAACGGCATGCTCGTCTCGCCATTCATAGCAATAAAAAAAAAAAACACTTCTAAAAATCAATACTATGCTCTATTATACTTATCATTTTCTCCGAACTTAGTCTATGGTTACGACCTACGATTGCGGATTCCAACATTTTGTGGAGTATCTAGGCACATTAGTGAAGTTTTACGGACGGCGTCCGAATATTCGAAGTTCGTATTGTTTTTATACAGTAACCCCCATTCCATTCGATACTCTTCCTGGACGGCATAAATGCGCTTACCATTAGGTGCAGTACAGTTATTATGACGGAGCAGTGTAAAAAAAGACTCATATAAAATTTAGGAGTTTACGTACTACTATTAGGGTATTTCCTCAACGCACTTTACTAAGAAGGTATGTATTGCAACTGGAAATTAGCTACAAATCAACTAACAGTTTGAACCGGTTTTTACCTTTTCTATGTAACCACTAGCTACTAGATACGTAAGTTTAAAGAAATGAGGTATCAAACATAAAAAAAGCAACATACAGGCGAATAGAGAACCTTCTCCTTTTTTAAGTCGGTTAAAAATGCCAAAGTGTGGCTAGTTTATCCTATTTATTATTTTAAATGTTACCTGACTCTGGGATTACTTTTGTAACGTTTAATCAAATTTTCACATGCATTCACATCCAGAAATGTTTAAGTGTGTACCATAAAATCCAGATAAATATCTGTATCTTGGTCGTAAACTCTCGGTTTAGAAAATTAAAAACGAAAATATAACTCACACTTTAAGTGCATTGCATTTAATAGATGCAATGCTTCAATAATACCTTACGGTTCTGTCTTATCCTGGATATTAAGAACAGGTAAAACCTTTGATATTTTTCTCCGAAGACTATGACGTAAATAGCAGGATTTACTAACAAAACTCTTACAAGAGGAGTTATTTGGAACAAGGGTAACTTTAATTAATATTAAGTCTCCTGTAAGTAGGTAATTAATGAAAGGGAATCTGCGAGATTGCTAAAAGGTAAGAGGGATTATTTACTTTACTTATATACTTTCGTATTCTTAGAAGCTTTTACAAGCCTCGTTCTTAGAAGGCAGTGATGGCCTAATTGTAATTAACAAAGATAATTATTAGCTTCTGCGTATATTTCGTTAATAACTTACTCTGAAAAACACAAAAACATTTTCTTAATACCATTAGTATTATTACTTTGGAATGTTATGACTAGAATTTAGGAGTTACAGAAACGTTTGGTGGCAAACATCTGTAGAATGTTATAGCGACTCATACAGTTTTCAGTCTTCACGTTAACAATTGGCAATCTGCATACCATAGCGATTTATAAGAATTTCTATGGTATGTACGTCCGCCAACCCGCACTAGTCCAGCGCGGTGGACTATAAGGACTAATCACTCTCAATCGTACTCTCGATTGAGAGTGATTAGGCCTTATAGAGTAGGCCCGTGCCCTGCAGTGGGATGTATATGGGCTGATACAGATACAGAATCTTTATAAACATATTATTTGTGAACTGCATTTTATTATCATTTGCATAATCTATCATTACTTTTCTTCCATACTAGATACTAGAATCTATATTAGCGGTTTAACACATTCGCAGATTTCACAGTTGACACAATATGCACCAGTTTTGACTTAGTCACAGTGCTTATTTTGCATGAGCTATTTCGAGATACAGACGGGAAGTTTCGCAGACGACCTATATTAGTACTCTGTATGCTGCATCAATGAAACTTCCTATTTGTAATTGGGTGACTGTCTTTATTGAATAGGTTATAGTTTGCTGAGAACAGGAGAAATAAAGAATAAAAGAAACTAAAACTAGGCCTACATAGACCGAATATTTTTTCTACGATAGCCTGGCTGTTTCTAACACGTCGTTGATATTAAGTTTTTTAAACAGAGCAGAGGCACCGATCATTTTGATCAATTCTCTTACAAAAATAAACAAAGGAATTTTGTGCGAGCCACCAGAGTTATCTTTCACAAGTTATATTGCACTGGCTCCAATAATTTTTTCACGCTGCCCAACTTCAAAATTCCATCCTTAGTCATTAATTCTGCAATACTTTGTTTGCTGCAGATTCATAGGCAGCAATGATAACTTCGCATGAATCCGACTTTATATTATAAAAAGTAAATCTTACACATAAAGTATAAAAGCTTATAATAGACACACAAAAAGGTATAATGTCAGATGACTAATAAAGAAAGACTAGAGCGAATCCGGTATGCGTGCGGCGCGGACGAACAAAAACTAAGCCTTACAACACGTTAAGAAATGTAAAGGTAAACTAAGGTCTTACATCAAGGTTACCTCGCATTAAGAAAGTATTAGATGCCGTAAGCCTTGTCTTATAAATCGACTTAGTCGAACGATTATTTAGGAGTCAGTGTATGGTTTCAACTCGATCATTTAGTATTTTGTATTTGGATTTTCAAATGGGAATGCATCCTCTTGGCTCGTGTGTTAACTATATAATTTACAAAGCAAACGAAAGCACACAAAAATATATCCTTATTTATAGTAGCAAATTGCAAACAACAAATACAAATACGAAACAAAACTCATGAACGTACTAAAGAATTGCTAAAGAATGTGTTCGACTCTTCATATAATATCAAGAACGTAGCTAATATCAAATCAAGAATAATTGAGGTTGATATTACTTTAAATACATTTATTTTTATATTTATAATTTTTTTATTAAATATTTTATTATTATTAACATTTATTTTTGTAGTGCTAAAGGACTGTTCTGCCCTCATACCCACCCCTGCAGCTTGTGTAAGCCAAGATCAACAGTGGCAGGTATTATAATGACACCGAGCATTGAAGCTCGGTGAGTCACTGGAATGTTATCTTTAACTCGCAACGAAATCAATCACAAAGTGAAAATTAATAGGAGGAATTTGGAAATAAATTATTGTTAACTTCCCTTTGTGTCAAAGAATTTGACAAACCAATGAAAAAAAGGGGTAAATAACCTCGTATAAAGACTTTTATTTACTACGTAGTTATCGTTACGTGTTATCGCCCCGTCGTCAAAATTCGCAAGTGTTGAGAATTTACGCATTCCTCTTTCGTAAATTCCATGGATTATTTCCGGCAAATTCCATTGGAGACATGTGACAATCAACCGTACGTTTTCCCGAGGGATTATGCAGAGATGGCTCTAGTGGCACCTAGATCCTGGCAAGCGTATTTCCAATACTGATTGGAGGCAAGCATGAGACCATTCCGGGCACAAATTCGATACTAGGTAACTCATATGAGGTCTATTAAACCGATAATAATGTAGAGTGATTGGACTGGGATTGAAACCCACGACCTCACGAATACATACAAATAAGATAATGAAAAAAAAAAAAAAGGACTCATCAATTCAATCATAGCATAAAAAAAGATAAAAGAGTTGTAGATATATAATCATTTAGGGAAATATAAAATTATATTATAAAGAGGAAAGATTTGATTGTTTGCAATGAATAGGATCTGAAACTACTGGACCGATTGGAAAATTCTTTCGCTATTAGAATTTTACATTATCCCTGATGAACATAAGAAGAATATTCCCAAAAAAAGGGTATTTCCACGGACCGCTGGTATAAATATATTGCTTCAAAAATGATAACCTATAAACTTCATGACTAACTAAATATGAGAGCACCTTTTAATATGAAAAATCTTAGTTAACTAATAAATATATTCAATCCACAGCTAAAACATCCACACGTTTAACAAAGGAGATTTCTACAAAAGATTTGCGCTAAGGAAATAAATTGGGTGTTATCGAAGCTCACCTCAACATCGGCCGAGGGCGTACGCATGAATCTTCATCCGTCTTGCCTGACTTGCTCATTTCTCTAACTACACATATCTGTTAGGACTTAAGAGAGGACTTAGGACCTTTTGGTTATTCATTTAAAGTTCTACATATGGAGAAAATATTTGTATGTAATCTTTGTACATTTTTTTTAATTAAGTCCTTGTGTAATCTTAGTTTTGTTTTGTGTGTGTTTTGTAAGTTTATTTTACTGCTCCGATGTAACAGAATATTATGCCTTTGTTGTTTGTTTATTGATTATTTTTTGCCAGGATATCTAAGTCTAACCCTAAGGCTTTTGGATAAGTGAGCAACGGATTATTTATTATTTATTAGCGGTTCTTATACACCAAGCGTAAAAGAGCACCAAAAATATCAATCATTATTACAACAAACAATATTGATATGCGACTCAAAAAACTATACGCGACACAGACCGATATTCAGCGAAATATTCCAGCTAACCTATAGATATTTTTTGCAAAAATAATTCACTTTCAAATACGAACACGATTACTAAAGCATTCCTAACGGATCATAAACAAACCTCGGTGCATATAAAGAAAATGCATGCGATATAAATATTCGATATGGAACGGAAACGGCGGCCAAAGAACCTGCCTCTTGATCGTGGGAATATCGATGTGTGACTCACGTACCTTAGCATCTCGCATATTTGCACAACTATGCTATACAGCAAATATCTACGCATATGCATGCTTTTTTAAACACTAGATGCGCCGATCGGTCTTGATAGGATTTTACGCACCATCCTTAATATTATTTAGAAGGCCATATAATTCACCACGCTAGCCTAGCGCTGGTTGGCGGTCTTTACACACCATAGAAATTATTACGAATCACTATAGCATCCAGGTTTCTTCACGATGTTCTCCGTCACCCATGACTCCGAAAAGTCCAGAGGTACGCCTACGATTTGAACCCACGACTACCGTGAGCATGTTGGCAGCCGCGTTTAGTCCGTTATTGACAGGCTACCCTGCTATTTGTATAGTCCGGTTTCGACCATAGGGTTTCCGTATAATTGAAATTTCGCCATATTCCACCATGCTGCCTATTGCGAGTTGGCGGAGTTGCTAACTAACTCAACACTTGAGGGAAGTCTATGTTCAGTAGTGGACTTCCTGTGGCTAAAGAGAGAATAACTTAGATGTTTTAATTCTTCCGAGAGCACGTTAATCATGGCTGTATCTAGTGGTAATGGTTGCAATTAAAAGTGTACTTTGGTCTTGTAAATTCCACGCTATCCCAGTTCTAATAGAAAACCCCAGAACTCAAAAAGCCTACTTCTCAAAATATTTTTATATTATCGAGACTAGATGAGCAGGTCATTCTCATGATAATAATTGCTTTATAAACAGTACTAACACTTAGATTCATAATATATTATTAAATATTACATGGGATTGGATTTTGCTCGTCTCCCTGAGGCCTAAGAAATAAGTTGTTTCAAATATCGTAATGACTTGTAATAACTCTAGCTACAATGTATTAGAAACCGTGTTTCCATACTGTTGCTTCGTGGCGGAAATTGACTAAACGGTGTTGTTAATACCCAGGAGAATACTTGATTATGAGAGGCCTACCACTAAGATAAGACATTGTAAATATATGAATAACCCAACATAGTTGAAAACTAGTTGCAATAACAACATGGTATTTATTGAACAAGACGAGCAGCCATAAAACCAGTACAAGAACCACGAAGGCTGTCAAACTCAAGAATGCCTTCACCGCGATATTATGTTACATGTTTACAGTTTGCACAATATTCATCCAGTTGGTCCCTTCATTAAACGCAGGAGTGTCTAATTGCGAGACTTAACGGTGTATCTCGGAGGCAGGCGGCCGAGGCCGGGGTGAAAACAACGCAAAAAAATACTAAATTATCGTCGACCCAACCGCTTTGCCGTCGACAGCTGCGAATTGGCGCGAAACTGGTTTTTGGGAACGGTGACGTCATCTGACATGTGCCTACCAATTTGGGATGGTGGTGCAAAAAACAACGTCTCTTTCATCTCGAGGATCCATTCGATTTTACGGCTGCTTATTATTATGAAGCCTGTGTCCGTCTTCATTGTTGTGCGGGCAGGTGATATTTGCATTTATATAACAAAGGGGAACGAACTTGCGCGGTGGAATGCGATGTAAATTATAATCCATAATTGTAAAGCCCTTAAAAACAACATATTTTGTAAAGTTTTATGCAAATTAAAATTAAATAAAACAGTTAATACACCATTACGGTTCATAGTGTTATTACTAGCGTTCAAGGTTGTACATCATCGCGCAATAATAATGTGTCCAAGATAATTGTTATTCCCCCAATATGCTTAACTATTTACCTACATCATAAAGTGTAACCTGTGGCGTTTGTCACCGTTTACTCCGTCACCCCTCAATTCTTTAACTTCATGATATATTGGAAAATGGAATACTAACCGGTTAAAGCTCGTTAGTGCAAATTTCTTTACCTTGCTGACTTGGTTCAATATTACTGTGGTCATAGACCCCGAAGTGATCCATTACAACTGATCTTAGCTCATCTAGTGAAATGATATTAATACAGATCTAACTTTAAACACTTCCTGCAATTATATAATGAGACAAATACTTGCGTGGATTTCTCTACCCATGTCAATCTGTATACGTCTCATTAAGACAGATTTGTTCCCTAATTTCATAAGGGTTTATATTTAAATTAAATGGTAAAATTATTGGATTTTTTCGGTATGAAATTATATTTGATCTTAGATAATAATGGTATAATATGCTTATTGTCTCTTACTTCACGCAAGGCTTTCTGATGTTCAATCGTGGTGTCCCAGTCGAGACGACACATTTTTGATATATCCTGTTTCAGCAACTGAAGGCTACAATTTAGGTTTACCGTTTAGTTTTAGTAAAATAAATATTTATCTCAACATCTTGACCAAGATATCAGATCATCCAAAAAAGCAGCATAGCATGTCGTTAAGAAGGATATGAGAAAGAATAACAGACTTCTAATAAAAGATAGTACGTGGTGGCCTGTTGGTAAACGGACCAGATGCGGCTGCCAACATGTTCACGGTGGTCGCGGGTTCAAATCCCAGGGCACACCTCTGACTTTTCGAAGTCATGTGTGTATTGATAATCAATCACCACGCACTAAAAACGGTGAAGGAAAACATCGTGAGGAAACCTGCATACCATAGCGATTTATAACAATTTATATGGTATGTAAGTCCGCCAACCCGCACTAGGCCAGCGTGGTGGACTATATGGCCTAACCACTCTCAATCGTACTCTCGATTGTAGAGGAGGCCCGTGCCCTGCAGTGGGACGTATATGGGCTGATACAGAATAAAAGATTCTTCTAATAGAAAAAAGAAAGGTAGTTTCTACTACTTAGCAAGAATTAAGTATTTTTTTCTTTGCCTATACCGTCTCAATGCAGGGTAAAGGCCTCTCTTTTCTTCTTCTACCCGTCTCTAATCTCTATCCAAGCTTTCATCCACCAATAATCAAAATGGTCCAAGTCATCTCTCCACCCTCTGCGCGGCCTACCGCGTGTTTTTTTCATGTTTGGAGACACCATTCGGTAGCAGTCCTAGCCCATAGCTCGCCTGACACACGACAGACGTAATCTGTCCATTCGTAAGTTTAAATAAGTTAAAATATTATAAGACCAAAATAGCTATCTAAAGGAAATATCATGGATCTCAACTTTCTACATCAGTTGTGTATGAATATGAAACGTTTCCTACTCTAAGCGGCAATGTACAAACCGTGTTAATTTACAAGTAATTAATTTATTCATTGCGCATTAGCGGTATAGACAATCGCGGACATTCCATTAACGTCTAACACTTGTGTGATTTATGTCTATTATCGCAACACGGTTCACACAATGTGATGTGAAAGTAGGGAATTGCCTTGTTTACAGCCCATGCTTGAATTTCCGTACCCCAAGCAGGAACATTTGGCTCTATAGTATAGTAATGGTAATAGTAAAATTTTGTATGGGAATTTGAACAGCGCCATTGTGAGCGTATTTGGAACTAAATTGTGGCAGCGGGAAACGTTTACGATACTATAGTATGGTAATAACGATAGTTTTACTATACAAATGTATGAAAAGTGGTAGCAGGAATAATTCTTGACGTATAGTATCGCCGATTTACTATCGAGAAATACGGTTGTTTTGTCACCGACATTTTTACCGTGAGAACATTATCGAGAGTATATTTTTGTATTTCTACACATCGAATTAAGGGAAAATGTGTTAATTACGGTTATGCTTAGTGTTTCCCGATGTCTTAGTGTTATTGTGTGTAATTATCTACTCCGTATTTCGCTAATAATATGAAATTCAATGATGTGATATGAAGTTACAATTATTGTGATACCTAACTCAAATATGAAGGTTATTTCTTAGACGATGGACTGTTTGGAATCGGAGCAACGAACTTGGGAATTTTGTGAAAAAGTATGAGTTTATAGAAAGTCTGGAATTTATTGTAGTTAGAAACATACCTAACCTAAACCTGTAAAAAACTTATAAATAAAATATTTACACGGAACTTTGATTTTCGTTTTGCGTACCTACTTGATCATTTTATGTTATAAGCTTATTTCAATGTATAGTCGAGCAAGCTCTTAGGACAGAGAAGTGTGAGCATATAATATGTGAAAATAATTGCCGAGGAACTTAACGAGCAAAAATATAGAGAATACTTTCATAAAGCTCTCCTCCTTAAAAATGTAGAGGGATTTTATAAAACATATATACGTATCTTTATCTATAACCCATATAATATGAGAGTTATTATTTTGCATTAATTGATAAGTGAAAACCGCTAATGTGTGACAACTAATAAAAAAATTGCTACGTTCGGAAATCTAAACGCATAATTAATTGGAGTCATTTTTGTATATGCGGAATAAAAGCAATAAATATGTATTTGCTTATTAATTTATTCCCATAACCTTTCTACGCGACATTAATGCATGTTTTATATTTGTTTGTTATTTTATAATGATAATAAATTAATTTACCCACGTAGTGGATGGCAATTCCGCACGAATCATTCAGTAACATTCGTTCATTACCCTAGGTTATCTGTCACTATCGTAACGTAATAGTATCGAGTTCACGAGAGTATGGTTAAACGATTCATGCTACCGATATGGAGTAGTAATAGTATAGTAATCGTTGTCACCATACTATTACTATACGATACTTCAAAATGTTCCTGCTTGGGGTACAGTATTCCACAAAACTATAGGTATTAGATGACAAAATAAAATATAAAGAAATTTGACTCTTATAATTTTTTTTTCAAATTTATTATTATAGGTTTTAATTATCAAATTTTAAATCAGAAATTTGATTTACAATTACAAGAAGCGGTCACTTTATTTAACTTGTGGTAGGATTTAGAATATTCGTATTTGCCAGAATAAAAGCCAACATGTATTTGTCTGAGGTAGCCACCAAACACAACGGTAGAAAACCTTTCATAATGAGACTATCAAATTAGTTTTTTTTATTACTATGAATGGCGAGACGAGCATGCTATTCGCCTATTAGCTAAACCAAACAAAACCATAAATTACAAAGCAATGCTGCATTCCACTGCGCTCGCCTCCCTGAGACATAAGATGTTAAGCCTTAATATATCCGGTAGTTACTCTGGCTAAAATGTCCTTCTAACCGGAACACAACAGTGCATTTACACTGCTGTTTGGCGGGAGAAATAGACATTGCGGTAGTATCTAACCAGGGGCCCTACTATATTAATCCGAAACGAAGTTCGAAACTTCAGATGGTCGAAGTTTATATACGATACGAATGTACCTACATATACTTATGGTCGTTATTGACTTTTGGTCGTAACCATAGACTTATGGTTACGATGTACGTTATACAAATTCGAACTTTTACAGAGTAGATACATTCGTATCGTATATAAACTTCGATCGTCCGAAGTTTCGAACTTCGTTTCGGATGAATATAGTAGGGCCTCAGGCGGCCTCTCACATATGCGGGTCCTACCACCAGTATCGCGTGTTCGAGAAGGCTGGCATTATTGTGCCGAGGAATCCCCATTTCTCACTTACCAGGTTCCTTGTAGATAGTATTACCTACGATAAGTTGATAAATGATAGTAATACCTATTTATTCATTATTTTGATCCACAGTTTTGATCTCACTTATACCTATGTCTAGTTATTATCTATACTAATATTATAAAGCTGCAGAGTTTGTTTGTTTGTTTGTTTGTTGGACGCGCTAATCTCTGGAACTACTGGTCCGATTTGAATGATTCTTTCAGTGTTGGGTAGTCCATTTATCGAGGAAGGCTATAGGCTATACATCATCACGCTATGACCTATAGGAGGAAAGCAGTAGTAATATTTCTAGCAAATACGAGGAAATTTTGTTCGTTTTTCGTGGTCCGATTGGTCGATATTCTAAACCAGTGATTCTCAACCGTGTGCCGCGGCACTTTTGTGTGCCGCCAAATTTCAAAAGTGTGCCGCCAAATTTTGCATTCCAATAATCTGGATTTAATTTTAAAACATTCAGAAGAATAAATTAATTCATTTTGGATTAACATCAGATGCGATTATCCAATGATAGCCGAAAAAAGCTTTATACATATTATTACAATTTTCCACATCTTATTTGTGTGAATTCGGATTTTCAGCATTAGCCAACATTAAAACTAAAAAAAGATCAAGATTGTTAAATGTAGAAGACGATATGAGAGTAGCGTTGTCATTTTTACGACCAAATATAAATGAAATTATTAAAAAACATCAAGCTCAAATTTCGCATTATAAATATTTTTATTATTAGCTTGTAATTAATCCCTTAATAAACGTTTAGTTATTATTGTAGTATATATTAGTTTATTTCGTATATTTAAATTTTTTGTCATAAACTATTTATGCAGTGTGTTGTAGTAAGTAAATAATTTTTATCTTTTTCTTTGTGTGCCGCCAAATTTTGAAATCGTTAAATATGTGCCGCAACAAAAATAAGGTTGAGAATCACTGTTCTAAACTGATAGCCAGAATTAAACATTTCGATCGCCATTTTAAAACGTGTATGCACCCGGGCGGAGCCGGGCCCGACCGCTAGTTATAGTTTAAAACTGCATAAGATGTAATATTTCTCATTTTTATATTTGTCCAAAGTTATAAGTTATAAGCATGAATGTCGGCAAGAATTTTAAATTGTCACTTCTGTAAGTCATCGCGTTTCGGGGAAAAAATGATTTTAATCCAAGGCCAGGGCTTATAAGGTCACGACCACAAGCGCGGTCATAAACTCAAACCCAAGGTCATTTACATTGTTTTTGAAAGTATGAAAATGTATTTTTGCTATATTGTGAGTAAGTTTACAAAATAACCGACCATTTGAGAAATGTTCATTGTGATTGGACGATTGTAAAATATCTAGATGTATTTAATCATCCTTCATTTATTTCAAATCAATTATTTCATTGCAATACACTAGTTTAGTATTTTGAAATTGTAAATTATAGTATTTCAACTAAACCTTTTTATTAATACATAATAAGTACAACAAAATATAAAATTAGACTAATTGTCTTAAATAAATAAATACAATTGCAAATGCGTATAGGAACGTGTCAGCAGATAATAATTAAATTCAGGTAATACTGCGTTTTGTATTGAGGATATTAGAATATTTAAGAGAACAACTATATTTTGTTGGAACAACTCAGTATAGATGTCAAACTTGCAACCTTCCTTTCCCATCCATTTCGCCACCTTGTTTTTACGAAACAATAATTTATTTAATGCCTAGGAGTCAATTACGAAGATATACCCGTCAACAATGATGATTTACGATGCGAAAATAACACCTCAACAGATATTTAATAATTATATGAGTAAACTTATATTTTCGTAATCCGTTGGTTTGTAAAGTCGGGGGATCTAGGGCAGATTCCCAGGGCGGAAAAGACATCATGGCAATGAAAATCCCTATGGTTATAATATCGCCTATGGTTCTAGTAGGTTTAGTGTTAAAATATCTACGCTTCTAGTATTTAGTTTTCACTGGTAGGTCTCTGATATGTAAGAGGCCGCCTAGGTAGGTACCACCGCAATGTCTATTTCTCCCGCGAAACAACAGTCTAAATCTCTCTCTATCTAAAGTCTCGTGTCAGCTCTGGTATAAACCTTAGTGGTTTAATTGATGCTGTTCATGTTATGATTTATTTATAATTTTCTTTTGTGTACAATAAATGAAAAAAAAAATGCAATATTGTATACCGGTTTTAAGGACATTGTTGCCAGAGTAACTACTGGACATATTGAGACTTAACATGTTATGTCTCAGGATGGCGCAGTGATATGCTTGGAGTTACTGTACAGTAATAAGCTTAGCCTAGTCTCAGCCAAAAGTACTTGCCCCTAACCGTTTATGAATGTAGGCTTATGTGGCTATTTATGTATAAGTATATATTTATGACATGAATGAAATATACCTGAGCAAATAATAACTAAAAATCCAACATTCACACTATATGGCCTAACCACTTTCAATCGTACGTTCGATTATATGGGAGGCCCGTGCCCCGCAGTGGGACGTATATGGCCTGATACAGTGATACAAAATTCACACAGATGTCTGTAGTGATACCAAAATTGTAGTAAGTACTTATAATATTCGACAACTATAAGAAAACTATCAAAAGGTATAAATAGGGGTTAGCAATGGAATAATCTTTTACAGAGGCTCTGTAAAAGTATGTAACTATCCTTAACAATTAACATACTACGAAGAAACTCTGTATAACCAGTTTTATACCTAAGGTATATCGACTAATATCAGTAAATTTATAATTCAAGCAATATTCTAAAAGTAAACTTTTCTGCCCTATCTTCATTTTCCTTCACTTATGTCCATCCCATGGTAGTCGGTAAGAGATTGCCTTGAGCGATACGACTGCCATTTGTACTCTTATGTTAAATATAAGTTTTAGTTTAAGTATTATTTGGTGTACAAAAAGAATAAATAAATAAATTCTTCTTGATAAACGAAAGCAATCACAAATACTGCTACTAAATACTGCTGCTTCAATAAACACTCGTCTAACTCTCATTAAATAATGTAGAAACTGATCTGTTACACCACAAACACAATCACGTTTAGCACATAATTGTAATACATAATCAAAACAATGGATGCTGCAACAAATTGCACAACAGTAACAAAGAAATTGTACCACGTGACCATATCACTCTAGTTAGTATATAATAGGTTAATAACTTAAATTAAGCATAGACAAGTTTCACAAAATAAATGTAAACTAATGCAAATGACACTATCTTATCTTATTTGTCACTTCATTGTTTAAGTAATGTGCTAAAGTTAAAGGATTAATAATTGTTTCTGAATTAAAATTAGATGCTACTTTTGAGTTTAAGCCACAGCCGTTTAACACATGAAAATGTATCATAGTAGTGTCATTGTACTTATTCATAGGTATGCAACGGGAAACGTGTTTTGCCCCATCGATACACAGCATACAGCGCCGACTTACCTGAGAATCGCTTCGGACGTGGTTCAAATTATTCACAACCAACCCGTTGTCTGTTGCTATCGGATCCATCTCGACATCATCCAGGAACAACAAGGAATTAACACCGCCACAAAACACTATCAACCGTACTATTTCATTTCACAGCACACACTGAGTCGATGGAAAACGCATAGGCACAGAACAGAAGTCAACCGAGGCTACAGTAAGGCTTCATTTCACAGAACAAGTTAGTGCAATCAATATACCAATCACATTACGATTAAAAACTTTAAAACTTATACAAAGCACGTTTGTCGGTGACGCCAGGCGGCGAAAAGTTAACCGCGCGTGATTTCTTTGGGACTCTCAAAAGCAAATGGTCATATAGGCTATCAATCTTTGCATACCAGAATGGTGAGTTGAAACGGAGGTTGTCGGCGCTCGGGCCGCGCGCGAGATAGAAAGGGACGACGGCTGGCCAGGTACTTCGGCACGAAGCAAGCGGACATTATCTACAGGTTTTACTCTCCCACTACAAGAAGGCACGGCGCGGACTCCGACGCTCCGAGCTTGAAAGTTTAGTTGTGAACACACGCCGGCCGGAACGAGCTCGCAAAATGTCTTCACGTCATCTGTTATCAACACAGGTGCTGTGTTTTCGTGATTAGACCACGTTGATTTCGTCACGAACACGTCTAACTTTTGCTTTTCCGCTATAAAACTTTCGTTTGATTCTTTATCGGAGATTTGGTGTTATTAAATTAAGTTTAATAACCGAGCAATAATAGGCGAGCGGATTCGATCGTAGAAGCGATCGATTCGTTCGGTAAATGAGACCGGTCCCAGTTCAGCTCTGGTGAAGGCCGCTGACTACACGGGACAATCCTGCAGGGACTCACGCACACACACAGACACACAACACACACACACAAAAGACCGCCATAAAAAGATCTCTCGCAGCATGAACACGATTGTAAAGTGGAGATTATTTTTACCTGGCCGTGTTGTAGGTGCATAATTGGCATTTTTATGATGAGCGATTTCTATAAATACATTTATTTGTTGTCTGTAGATGGACAGGTGGGTTTATCTTTACACAGTTGGATCACATGATATAAATTGAGTGCAAGACTTTGATAATTACATAATTAAAATACAGCTTTGAATATTGCCGTTACGTGATATTTTGATGCATCAATTTGCGATGATTATTGCGTGTAGAAAAATACAGTACAGAAAAAAAACGCAATTAAAACCTACTTAGATAAAAAAAAACAACACATGCAAAAAGTTTATCATCATAACACCTATACCACCTCCGTGGCAAAACGTTAACAATTACACCTATTAAAAAATAAGAAAACATTTGAGCATTGCAACGCTGTCAAACACATTGTATCGCAAAGCCATGATTCAGTGAAATGTTACAATGATCAAGCAGGACCTTCTGTTCGTGGCGTGTGTGTCCTCGTTCGTGTCATGCATCGCAGCCATAGCTGAGAAAAACATGCGGCCCACACCACCACCATGGTAACAATTTTCAGTATTTTTCAATGTCAAAG
This sequence comes from Hyles lineata, assembly GCA_030180105.1. NCBI lineage: Eukaryota > Metazoa > Arthropoda > Insecta > Lepidoptera > Sphingidae > Hyles > Hyles lineata. The sequence continues at coordinate 4,165,019 of JARJEE010000023.1, forward strand.
ACACCCTATATTACCCGATTTCTATACAAAAGCTGCTTATGATTATGAAGAAACAAGATTGTGCATTATGCATATCCTCTTGTACTATTATAATAATGTAAAATTTTCAGGAGCAATTGACAATGTCAGCCACCTAAAATGAACCTTTGTAAAGACATTACATCAAATATTCAGACTATGTAATATATGTACATTGTCCCCATACCACGATGGCAGTACAAATTTTTCACTAATTGTCAATGTCAAAGACACCTAAAATGCCGGATGTTCGTGCAAACACGAAGTCTATGGTCATGCTAAATAAAACTATCCAGTATGCATTTTGCACCCTCTAGATTTTAGGCCAAACGTTATTTCACAAGACAAGAAGGCAGGTTGCTAAAGATTTATTAAATTTTTTTATATAATAAATTAGGAAATTTCGGAATTCAGAAAGCATATGATGTAGAATTTGTCAAAACATTAACTGAATTTCAGTACAGTTACTTCATATTTAGGAGAAATGCTGTATTATTTTCCCCAGTCTTGTTGTCTTCTTTCTTCTTAATTATTTATGTAATTTATCTTTTCAGACACCACAAACCAACCAATGAAACATCAAACCGTAAACAACCAGCAACACACCCAATGGCAGCTTAAACTGAGAACAAAGCAATCGGAACCAACACAATGAACAACGGAATCAAACCCACACGCCTCTGGTACCGGACGGGAAGAAAGCACTTCTGGAGATGGGTCAACGATAAGATAAACACCAGACCTCGGTACGAACAAAGAGATAAGGAGCACCAACTGCAGATAGTCGCTTTACTAATCACTGCTGCTTCAACTATGGCCTACAGCTACGGAATGTTCAGTCCACCGCAAGATGTAACTATAATAAGATCAGGAACAGGAGGGCCCTGCGATGGCCCGCCACGGAAAAAGTGCCCTAATGCTCCTTCGTCTCCTTAAGCTGATGAACCGTATTGCAGTGGACACTAAAGATAAACTATTTGAATAGAAAAATACCTAAATAAATTTAACAAGATTTACTACCCATAATTTTGTTGTATTATTTGTAATTTTAGTAACACTTATAGCATAAATTATTGACATTGGATAAATGAGGAGCGTAGTAATATATCAATAAGGACTTAATATGGAATGCCGAATGAGGATTTTGTCTAACAATGAATACTTTACAAACTTTTATGCATACTGTTATTTTATGAAAATAATCGTGACCAAATGCATGACCATTTAGATTTTTACCAAATTCACGAGAGCAACTACGTGCACGTTTATTTATAATAAGCGTTGAAGTTTTCTTGTATTATTTTATACAAATATCGGGTCTCATGGAGCAAATAGCAAAAGCATTAATCGTTTCTGTAACCGTCGTCGCCGCTTACCATTACTACATTACGCAACAGGGCCAAAAGTAAAAAGATCCGAAAGCACCCAGAGAATAGAAAATAGAAGATTGTCTTTGTTTGTCACGCTGACGGAAATGCTAAACAGAATAGATATATTTACTCGTAATTTCACATCAGTATTGAATAAAATATTATGGGCGTAAAGCCACGAAGATTTCATTGATATGGACAAAAAGAATCAGTTGAAATTGTTATGCATAGCAATGACGATGACATCGTGTATAGCGTATTCGTTTGGGATGTTCACACCGTCCATGCCACGGTTGAGGCGAAAACAGAATGCTGCCGAGACTCAGTCGAGGGAAGACAGGAGAGGGACGATATCAAAGAAACCCACCACAGTGATAGAAATGTTAGGAAATGGTGAATGATATAAATTGCAGGATGTATCAACGAGTGTATGGACAATGTTCAGTGGATATTTTAGATTTTTGTTATTTATTTTTATAGTATAAAAGTTTCATTAAATTATTTAATTGAGGACAACTATATTTTATTTTCCTTTTTGTACATCGCACGTTTAAAATTAAACTGACCGAATCTAAAAAAATAGATTAGATAGAATAGATCTTATATTACAAATCTTTAAAGAACATTTCCCAAAAAATAAGATGTTTTTGTTAGGTCTCTTCAATTCTAAGGGTGCGATATTTTATATCACTATCTACAGTATGTTCTGCTGATGTATTTTTTGCAGATCTAGATATCCTAAATCTAATTATATAGACATTGAATATAATTAGATTTAGGATGGTGAGCGCAGTGGAATGCCAAGCATTGCTACTGTCCATGAGCGTCGTATCGCTTACCATCAGAATAATGGCATGCTCGTATCGCAATTAAAAATAGGAAAAAAAAAATGTGGGCGTTTACTTCATTTATTCAAAAACAAATGTGTCCTAAAACTGTATAAAGGCATTCTAGACGACTACGTAGCATACGCCCACTAAAATTATTTCAGTCGCATTGGCGCCTAATAAATATGTAAACCTCGAAATTAAATGGTTGTGTTATAATGATATACGAGTAGTGTTAAAATACAAGCATAATTACTTATTGGCTATTACATGTTCTCTTTATAATGTATTTAATTTTAACAAAAATCTAGTATTCATTTTAGAAACACTAATTTATTTTAAAACTTTGTTACAGTCGTAGGCAGATGTGATATCATTTCAAATTACATCTGATAACAGCAGAATCATTTCTAATTTATTGAAACAATTTGAAACAGGTAAACAATTTAAATCATTGGATTTCTTAGAAGCACGATGTAGCCAGTCTTGCGTATAGCATGAATGAGTTGGTTTCATCAGATTGTTTATATATTAATCTTTTTACAATAATCCTTTCTATACTACTTTCCTATACCTTTATTTTTGTATTTTTATTTACTCGTGGCTTAGTAAGTAGGTCGCAAATATTTCTGGTCCCTCATTTTGAAGTGCGATATATATTGGTAAGATAAGTTATATGCATGTCAAAGCGATTTATAAGAATTTCTATAGTATGTAAAGTCCGCCAACCCGCATTAGGCAAGCGTGGTGGACTATATAGCCTAAGTACCCTCAATCGTACTTTCGATTCCATCGTGGAGGCCAATGTCCTACAGTGAGATATATATGGGCTGATACCCTTGTTTGTTGTGATCTGATGCTGATACAGTACTTGAATATAATTACCACTCTTCTACATTTCTCATTGTAATGAAGAAAATGTATGAGGCATAACACGATATCTCTTGTCCACTAAATTTATTTAGCTCAAATTTATCGTCTCATAAAACGAGATCCGAGTGCCACTGTAGTTAATTTTATTATACGACCACTACATAAAAAGTAAAGTTCGATATTTTATCATAAGGTGTTCGACTTCGCCATTAAACTGCTTCAAATATATGCTCTATTTTAAAAAAAATATTATATGGTGTACATCAGGCGAGAAACCAGTCAAGAATTTCTCAGCTGTGTGAAGTCCACCATCTCACCCTGATCCACATAGTATACATTGAAACTCCAAATTCTTAAAGGAGATTCACACACAGCAATTGGAAGTAGGTATATGTATAATTGTTATTTAAGTATTATTTTAAATTCTTCTGCGCAAAACACTGGCTGTAATGCAATCAGAAACCGCAGTTTCATTTCAGTTACATTGACGATTGTGGGTGATCTTTTAATGTTTTTTTTGGGTTCAAGTGTTATGTGGGTGTAAAGTTACTCAAAATTTATGATTTACGTGTAACAAGGCAATAGAAATATAACAAGCATAAGAACTTTTAATAAGCTTAGCTAACTACCACCGGAGAATTGTCGTAGTTAAATTAAGTACGTACATCATAGTGCAAATTCACTAAACGGAATTGCGAACTACAATTTTGTATAATTTTACTTCAATACAATTCTCAAATCGAATAAATACTCTTTCACGGTTCATACCTCTATGACCTAGTGTTAAGAGAATGAAAAAAGAATAATCTGTCACTTCAGCTTTGAAATGTCACACAAATATACAAAAAAACTTAGACAAAAAATATTAAAACATATAAATCATGAATGGTAGAAAATTGCTTTTAGATGCCGTCGTATTTGCCGGTTCGTTCTACGCGTCATATACTATGATGTCCTATTTCATAGAAAAGTATAGGACGAAACGAGTCTCCGGCCTTGAGAAATAAATATGGTCTGTCCAAGTAAGTATCTCTGTAAGGTGGAACAACTTTGCTTTATCTACAACTAATTTCACAATTCGGGACAGTTACTTTATCGATGTAGCGTACAGAGCACTTAAAATATAATAGTTTAGACTTTTATTATGATCGATTTAAATTCCAACATCATTAATATATTGTAAGTTATTTTAATTTTATAGTTGAAACTCTAAAATTAGTTAATTAATCGATATAAATAAAAGAAAACTAGTACTTAATATCCTTCACCGTATAGTCCTCACAGATTTACGTTAACATTTAAAAAAATATAACATTTCATATTTTAGAACCCGCAACGGAAGCGCCTTATTCGGAAAGTGCTAATGTAAGACATTTACAAATCCATTAACATACCCTTTTGCGTCTCTTTCTTCCAGGATATGTGTTCAAGGGTTGTGGAGGCGGTATGTGGTAGAAATACGGCGGTGCGTACATCATCTCTTCCATTCCTGGAGCGATGGGAGTCCCTCGGGACGGCGCCATAGATCTGATGGTTCCGTACAAACTCCTGCTCCGACTTTGGCTTCCGTACATGTTAAGCATTGTCACTGGCTGAATTGTCTATGCACGTTCACGAAAAATGAAAACTAAATTGAGGCATTCCCCATTTAAAATTAGAACGTAGAGTAAAACTTATTTTAAAAATATAAAAAATAAGCCACTGATGTTTTTTTTATTGAAAGCAACGAGGTTTGGCTAATAGATGAATATTTAACAAAATATTAAATCCTTAGGCACCCCGTTTTTTACGCGCGCGCGGCCAGTATTGTCACAGCATCAAATGCGTGACGCTCGGTGGAGAATGCAGAGCAAACATGTTCACATTACATCTAATTATCATAGTTTATCTGCTTTTTCCAATAGGTTACATGGAGCGCGACGTATCGACATGCATTCGCTGCCCGTAGAACTATCCCACCCAAATTTCAATTAAAGCAACAAATTAATATCCTATAAAATATTAAAGTGTCACTTTTTGCGATTGCGATTGATCTATAGATGTAAGTTTCTTTGGGAAAAAATATATCGAAAATTAAGCTAAGAATTAAGGATGTTTTTGTGACAGAGATTCACCTAATGGCAACTAATCGCCGTCCTCAATGAATAGCCATAAAATATCTAAGACAATAGTGGGTGTATTATTATAGTGTTTTAGTAGACGTATCTAAACGTAGACCAGATCAGTAATTACTTAAAATACATGATGATATTTAAGACAACAGGGGTATAGGAGAAGTAAAAGAGTTTATACCGGGTATATCAAGACTGCTACCGAAAACGAAGCCGGGTGGTAGTTTTAGTGACTACAAACACAATGGAACTAAAAATTTTGCAAAGAAACGCGACAATTTTTTTTTATCATTTTTTTAATATCGGCATTTTTGGGTGGTAAATCCATAGTTTTTGGTAAAATAATAATTTAAACTCTTTTATACCTTAGAGTCTTTATAAATAAAAGGGTATAGACTATTATTTTAGGAAAAAAATTATTTACCACTTAAATAGGACCATATAAAAATTCTGAAGAAAAAAAATGTCGCTTTTTTTCCAACATTTTCTGTTGCATTGTGTCTGAAGTCGCTTACACTACCACCCGGCTTCGTTTTCGGTAGCAGTCTTGATATACCCTGTATAAATTGAGTATTTGATGCCGTCTAATACTACTATATTATTTATATTTTTTCCTATTGTCGTATGCATAGCCTTATATTTTTAAAGACGCTATGGTATGCAACGGTTTGAATTATTATTTTAGCAAAACCTATGGATTTTCCATCCAAAGACGATGATATGATGAGATTTTGCGGAATTTTTATTTGCATTGTTTCTTTACTCACTATAAATACCACCCGGCTTTGTTTTCGGTAGCAGTCTTGATATAGACTGTATAGAGGGGGGTGGTTTTCACGAAAGCAATTGTACGTGTAACAGCTGAAAATGAGGGAAAACAATGCGCGCACGCAGCCGCGCGGCGCGACACGCGCGGTTGACTTTGAAAAGTTCTCATGTGCGTTCTTTGTTTACATATCTAGCCTATTTAGTGCGAGCCATTATCGAGTAATAATTATTACGAATATTTACGTAATTATTTAATACTTATCATTGTACCTAATTTCATAATTCAAAAATGTTTAAGTGGTAAGTATTTTTAAGTCCATCGATAATAACTAGGGCTAATCTCGATAAAATTGTTATGATTATTTTCTACAATGACAAAGAAACGGAAAATCTTTCTCTCATTTTTGTGATTATGAAAACACCTTAGACATACTGAACGTTTTAAAGTGATAAATAAATATTAAAATTATTACAGTTACGATCAAAATTCGAAGACATTACTTTTAACTGGTGTCCCATCGCAATCTGTTCCATGACTCAAGGCATGCAATCTTGTCTTCTTATATCCCATTTATTTTGCCCGATATTCTATGCCAAACTCTCCCTACGGGTTTGAAAGATTAGCAAATATACATATTTGAATTCCTTACTCGTCCCACGATAGCACATTTTATCGGAATATTTTATTTATCGAAATCGGTCCATCCGTTTGAGCATGAAGACATAACAAACACACTTTTCGCATTTTAATATTAGTGGAGACTAGGAATACCTGTAGGATAATACGAACAGCGCCATCTCTGTCTCAATGTTTGCATTACGAAGCCAGACTACTAACCACCAGTTTATTATAACTGTGAACTGTGGTTCAAGCACTATGCACAGAGTTTCTGCATTCTGCCGCTAGATGGCCGCACACGTCCACCAACTTGATTACACGCGTCAAATTCAAACTACTTTTGTCAAAAATGGCTGAACGAATAGGATAATTCAATGTAATAAACAACAACTGCCGATTTAACGGCAATGGTCGGGCAATAACAACATCATAAATCATGGCAGCCGGTACTTTGGCTAAAGCGTTCTTCGCGTTAATTTGCGACAAAGTTCGGTGCGATTCTGGCAGGGACAATGGTTTTGGCAAGACCTACGTGTGGGCTGGCTCCTTGGAGTCAGGTCTTCAGATAGCCATGAACCACAGGAAACCAGTAATGGTTATTATACACAAGTCCTGGTGCTCGGCCTGTAAGAAATTAAAGCCGCAGTTCGCGAGTTCCACGGAGATACAGACGTTAAGCAAACACTTTGTTATGGTCAATCTTATTGATGAGGAGGAGCCGAAGAATAGCGTGTTGGCACCTGACGGCACTTATATACCCAGGTATTTACTATTTTTATATTTACAAGTAATATTTGTATTCGTATTGTTAATGATACGCAATGATAAAGGCTAGACAAATATTTATATTAGCAAAAATAGGGAAGTTGGAATTGAGACTCAGTCGCAATGTATGATACATTGCAGTAGCTTTTTCATTTTGGGTACGCAAGTTATTTGTTACTTGGCAAGAATTTTTAACAAAATTTGATTAATGATTGCATGGCATTTAATGCCTAAATCCTAAAGACTGACCATTTGGTGGGTAGGTTGGGTATTTTTATGATATTTGGAAATAATGCCCTCGCCCCATTTAAATAGAGCAGTTATAGATGAACTGTTGCGTCTTCGCCATGTATAAATAAATAAATAATAAATAACACCCAACAGTCACATACATAGTCCTGACTTCTCACTAAGATCGAGTCTTGTGTCGTAGGTATCAGGAACTACGGGAGACTTTTCGGTTTCACAAACACCCAGACCCGAAAGAAATATTTGTGGGCCACACAAACATTTCTCTTGGTACGGGAATCGAACCCGCGACTTCTCGTTTCACAGGCGGCGTCTAACCAACTGCGCCACGGAGGCTGTCAATCTGTATGTAATCTGTATGTAGATTATATGTATTATATACCTTACATATTTTTTGGTTTCCTTCAGGATCCTATTTCTATCGCCAAAAGGACTAGTAGACAAAGATATCTTCAACGAAGAAGGCAGCAGCCAACACAAATATTTCTACAGCAGACCGGACCAGATAGCCAAGGCCATGAGGAAGGTCCTGGACAAGTACAAACACGAACAATTCGATGTATGAGGACATTTCAACATCCCTTGTGTAAGAGTCAGTAATTTAATTGAAATATAAAACGAATTTAGCATTATCGAAAATCTGTAAATGACTCAACTGGTGGTAAGCCATCATAACTTTCTGCTTAGATTCGTTACCATTAAAATTTCGATATGATAAAAATGAATAAGTATAATATTGACTGAAATCATCATTGCAGAGACAAGTTATTATTGGTCGATATTCGCCTCAAAACTAAAGGCGGCGGAATTTCTCCCCGCAATGGGACAAAGATTTGTGTTATTTACAAACATTTGTTTCACACCACCTTGCTGAAGGATCAGGATTATTGTATTTATATTTATTTATGCTATCTATGTCTTTCTTTATGTACAGCGATAAGCCTTATGGTTTACTAAACAGTTTTCGAAAAAAGCCTGTAGTAATCACGTAGAAACGGCTGTGAATTCTTGCCAATTCTATAAGACTGACTAATTACCTGCAATCGTAAAGACAATCTGGCCCCATACTGTCTACCCCGTTAGTGTAGTGATATTTACTGACTAGAAATACGCTACCCGCCCGCCTATTTCCAGCGCTTAGTGTCGAGAATATAGGCCAGTGTGACGCTATTAAATTTTAATAACTTGCAGCTTCTAAATACAACTCTGTGAATACACTTGCGTACTGTGATATTTCACATAAGTGTAGCATTTATTCCTATTTATATTATAACCGTGTTGGAATAAAATACATTATAAGATGAAATTATAGTGCTTATTGCTGCCAAACAACACAAATGTCAGTTCTATATTCCGTGGCTCAAACGGCGGCTCTGTATGCGTATTTTTAAGGGATATCCTGATATATTGTAGTTAAGAAGAGATAATTAAATAATATCATTTATTTATTTGAAAGAACAGTGTATAAAGTACAATAATGAAATAAGTTTCACGTGTTAGTTCATTGAAGGTGATCTCCACAAGAATCTAGAAAATAAATTGCAGCATAGGATAAAATTGGGGATGAAAATGTTTATTAAAATATAACATTGATTTATGTAAGCAATTGTGTTTTAGACTTCAAAAATACAGTAAATGAGAATTACCTCATGGCGAAAATAGGTGTTAACTTATTTATTTATGCATACGAGGTTCTTGGTATAAATTAACGTTTGACTTTATTGTTTTCAGAAGTAAACCATGCATCAGACGAAATTCGTCGTTATCTACAAGATGAAATGAGTAATAAACTGCACGCAAAATCTGTCCGAGTTTTATTTTAATGTTTTAGCACTCAAAGAAGTCATGTACCCCATTAGCTGAAGCGCTTTTATTTGCTTTCATATTTTGGAACATACGCTTTATTCAATTGAATGTTTCAATTATTTTTAAGAGGCCTATTGATATACACGCATAATACTACAGGCAAAATAAAAAAATCATCGTTTGTTCTCTTTTCATTAGTAAGTATTCATATTTTGAAGTCATTTGCTAAATCTATACTAATATTATAAAGCTGCAGAGTTTGTTTGTTTGAACGCGCTAATCTCTGGAACTACTGGTCCGATTTGAATGATTCTTTCAGTGTTGGTTAGTCCATTTAGTTCCTATATAGTGTATTATCTATGGTCGCAATGTTATCATAAACAAGCGTCATATTCACTTATTATGCATTAAAATCTTATGCCCGTTTTACGGTCTAATCATTACGCAGTATAAAATAAAGTCGCTTCCGGTATTTGTTCACTAAGATCTTTTAAACTATCAAAATTAATGCAGTTTTCTGCAATAGATAGAGTAATTCCAGAGGAAAGTTTATATGTAAAAAATAGTACAAAAAGGCGAAAATTCTAACATTTGTTTCTGAAATGTTTTTACGACATATTACAAGTTTTGTAATATGTAGCAAAACAAAACGTATTATAAAAATAAAACATCTATGTGGTGTGGAGTGAAATCAAAAAAATATCTTCACGCAGGCGAAGCTGGATCGGGCCATCATGTATAAAAGCCTCATAATGAACCTATCTAGTCTAGTATTCAAAGCAACTACTCACATCCTCGACGACTGGTTCGACGTACATTTCCACGGTGTTGTTGAGCGGCGGCAGCGGCATGGGCATCGGCGACGCCGCCGCCGATGACCGCCGCGACATGCTGTTGCACGAGCATTGCGACACGGAGCGTCGGGATCGGGGAGATTCTCTGCAATACATTGATTTAGTAAAGTACCTTATATATATAAACTCACGCCTTTTTACAAGGGGTAGGTAGAGGTGCTGCCAAGACACCCATGTTTTGCTTTTGTTTCACCTTACTCAAACATAGTATAATCCTGAAGACGTCACAAACAAAATATGTAATACTCGCATTAAACGCATAAAACCAGTGATGTGTTAAAAAAGCAAGAGAATGTGCAGGAGTGAGAGCGGCAGAACCAGATATTAAGGTTTGTTCGTGGAGTCTCGTTCTAGATATACTATAATCTATAGATTTAATAGTCCATTTTAGCCAAGATAATCTTTTACCGGAGTCGGGACAAAGTGACTGTAACGAACCTGGTGAGTGCATAGCAATCCAAAACAGTATCAGGGTTGACATAATTTTGTCACAGGGCTGGCCTTAAAATATGAAAAGGTAAAGCCGAAATGCAACAAGCAGGGGTCACTATCGGGTGCTCCAATCGTGAACAGCGGTCGCAATACGCAACACATGTAAATAAATTGAGATAAATGTTTGATAATCCAAACTTAAACGTATCATGATGCACATTCAGAACTTGTCCTTTCTTAAAAATATATATATAGCGAGTACATAGTAGATTATGGATTATAATCTAGCTTCATAAATTACCCATTTGGAAACCTCTATGGTAACCTTAATACACTAATGTTAGCTATAAACACTCATTCATTACCTTCTGCTTCTCCGACACACGTAATGACTCCTCCGTTCGCATTTGCATCGCACTGGTACAAAGTAACCCAGCTGGGGTAACGGGCCCGGTTCAGTAGAGTCACTAGAGTCACTCCACTCGGGCTGGCTGAATGGCCCTATTTCCAACACCGATGGCATTTTATAACTTACTTAGCTTTTTAATAATGAGCAAAAGTTTTTAAATTTCGAACGTCACTTTTTTATTTATGTTTTAATTATTTTTACACTGTTCTGTGTTATTTATTGTTTTACCGTTTTTATGTCATTTGTAAGTTCAATACAGATTGTTAGTGAGTTTTTTGGGTGATTTTGTAATACTTTTTCATTCACAACGGCACTGGATTGTTTATGATCACTTATATATCTTGCACGGTTTATTTTATTGTCTTTTGTCTTTGGAATTATTGGCAACTATTACACAAAACCTTTTCGATTGATTTCACACTTCACAGTCACATAGTCTGAAAGCTGTAAGCCTTTTGCAACATCACATATTTATTATTGCTGTATTTTCGTTTGCAATCAGACCGATTTGGTTCAGAGTTATAAACAAAATGAGTCCAGATAAGGCATTCGGGTGCGTCTGCCGACAATTAGAAACAAATAATGTGCGATATGACAAGATAAGATTACAAAATGGTGTTTAAATTTTAGGGTATGGTGTGAAATGCGCTGTATTTCAAATAATTGATTGACGTATTTTATTATCGACTATAATATACACAAAACTGCTCCATGGGTTGTTTGGTAGTGTTAGCGGAAAGCTAAGTATCGTTTTTTTTTTTTAAATTATTTTTTCAATATTTACAACTCTAGGTAGAGTCTAGGAATTTTAGATAAGAACAGAAAAATTGTGATTCTAGCGATACCTTCTTGTTACCGATTAACAATGGTCTAACTATACGAAATCTAACAGCGTCGAGTATGCATAAATTATATGAAAAATAAACAAGGTTCTTCAGATCCTACAACATCCAAAACTGACTTAAAGTTGATCTCATAAACATTTTATTCGGTGAAAAGTTCGACAATTTAACAGCGGCACTTCATCCACTATACCACAGAGTCATGAGTATATTAAAGGTCCTATTGTTTGAAATATTGAATATTACAATAGTTGAAACCTATTCTGATGCTAAATCTTAAAGGAACAAACACAATTTTGCTATCAAACTCGACCTACATTGATATGTATCACGATAGGTAAGACTAGAAAATTATCTAATTTATTTTAGTTCTTTGATAAGAATAATCTATATCTAAAATGATACACTAATGAGGTGAATAGAATCGTAGGTCTTTTTACTGAAGCACAAAATAGAAAAGGAGAATGCCCCTTTTACGCTGAAACTTAGTACCGATGCAAAGATGTTTGTGTCTCGATAAAACCTACTTTTTTATGTAGGGAAAAATATATATTTTCAATAAATATAAACATAATTGCGACCCAGCCCTGGAGTTTTTCGACAAATGAACTTGAAATCCAAAAAAAAAATTGCATTGATTGGCGAGACGAGCATACCGTTCGCCTGATGGTAAGCGATACGACCGCCCATAAACAGTAGGAAAACCAAACAACACCTTGAATTACTCAGCAATGCTTGGCATACCACTGCGTTCGTCATTCTGAGACATAAGATGTTAAGTCTCAATATCCAGTATTATAATATATATTTTTGTGTTTGGCTCGGTGTACAAAATGTAAAATGTGATGATAAGTACTTTACTTTATAAAAATCTATCGCCCGGCATAAAACAGGAAACATTTAAGGACAAACCATAAAAATTCTATAATGAATTTTGAGCAGTATCGGTATCAGGATCAACGATATTTTTTACCGATACTATGAATGGGCATTCTCCTTTTGTAAGCGAATTTAAAAAAAAATTTGAAGTCGGTCAAGTATCGATACATTTCCAACTTGTACTAAATCGAATAACAGGTACGTTGCGTGCTCTAGACAGTTAAAACAGTATATTTGGAAGGAGAAAGTTCCATTGTCCATGCCCCATGCAACACTATAATCAAATTTTCACACCTGTTCTAAACCGTAAAGCAAATAAAATTGTAAATCAAAGTTCAATACGAGTTATTGGACGATTATAAAGAACTATACCTACTAGATATTTTTTCACCTTATTTCGAGTTCCTGTTTTCCCCAGGGTAATATTTGGTCACTGATTATTTAAATTAATATTTAGCTTCACTACAAAGCCCATTTCAAGCGTTATGGGGTATGAATGGGACCATATTGTACTGAGACAGCCCATCTCGTGGTTCATATGGCAGTCTATTACAGAATATTCGATTTATTGGTAAAATATAAGGATAATTACTTAATATGTAATTTACTCAATAACAATAACCGGAACCAACGTACCCAGTATCCATTCTTTTAAGCGGGAAGGAAGGAGGAATAGGAATATTTCAGACAACAAGCGTGATCTACCCAAATCTTTGCTTTATTTCATTCCTTATTGGCATTTATTTATACACACTTTATTGCACACCACAAAAATTTTCGATGTAAAATATACAAAAAATGCGTTTAAATACGTTTAACAAACGTGTAAGTACGTGTTATCGCTGTCGTCGATTTTTTCCAGACAGCCTTAAGGGGGTATTCTGGTCTAGAGACATAAATTTTAGGTCATTTTTGGAGTGTTGTAAAAAAAAAGCAATCAACATTTTTAGTATACATTTTTTTATACATTATTTATTAACATTAGAAGAATACAAAAAAAAAATTAAAAAGTCAAAAAAATCCAAAATTCCGTTAATTATCAGCTGATGAAGTGGGGAGTCTCAAAAATTTGGTGCGTGACCATACCCACGATTTTGACCCTCCTAGTAATCTGAAACCAAAAAAAAAATAAGATTCTTAATCTATAATAATGTCGCAATGTCCGGAACTACGCTTATCACCAAATTTTCATTTTTACTATTTTTAAAAAATTTAAGAAAGTTAAAAAAAAGTGGTACAAAAAAAATTTATTCATTAGGCAGTCGCCATTTTTTTAAAAAAATTTTTTCCATTGTTTCCTTAGTTCCAGACATTGCGACATTATTATAGATTAAGAATCTTATTTTTTTTTTTGGTTTCAGATTACTAGGAGGGTCAAAATCGTGGGTATGGTCACGCACCAAATTTTTGAGACTCCCCACTTCATCAGCTGATAATTAACGGAATTTTGGATTTTTTTTACTTTTTAATTTTTTTTTTGTATTCTTCTAATGTTAATAAATAATGTATAAAAAAATGTATACTAAAAATGTTGATTGCTTTTTTTTTACAACACTCCAAAAATGACCTAAAATTTATGTCTCTAGACCAGAATACCCCCTTAAGGTGGACTGGAATTAACAGAAGCACGAAATAAATTAGTGGTCACAACTCACAATATATAGGGAAAACAGTCAAAATAAAAAAAAAATATATATATTTTAAACCCAATTGTATATTTTAAAACCCATTGTTCCAATTTACGATTAAATGTTGCACTGCGGTAACCGCAACGCACAGAGATGTCACTGGTATATGCAAATTAAATACTTCATGCCTGAATATCGGAAAACAGCGACCTACATAAATCCCAATGAATACACATAAATATTTTCATCTCACTGATTTCTTGGCTTATAATACGAAAAATGAAACTGGAATATTACGGATGGCGTCACTTCCACTCAGTGACTTTATATTTTTAGATTTGGTGTGGTACTTTCATGAACAAAAAACTCGACGAATTAAGAATCTCTTTTTCTGAAGCCAATGAAACAAGGTTAGTGATTGATTCTCACAGTGTAGATAGTGCCAACTATAGCCTAAGTAGATAGGCGCGATCGGGACAGTACAATAGTCCCACAGAAAACCGACGCAAAATATCTCTTTTATCACCAATTAGTGGATGATATCGACAAAGATCCCTTTTCTCCGTATTCATACATAGGCCGCCATTATCATTGAACAACATTATGTAAGTGTTAATTAAAAATATTGTGCTAATATCCGCCACTAACATTAATAATTAAAAATAACGCCGCAGTGCTGCCAAAAGGGTTGCTATTTAACAATCCCATTTTATAATAGTTAGAAGCATTCTTTTAAATAAAGGAGCCATAGCCCGTCTCCAAATGGCATTCCTTTGAAAAACAGAGCCTATTGCCGTTCCCAAAACGTGAGGGAACGCGCGTTCCTTTTGTATTTTTTTAATTCTGTTCTACGTCGTGACTCATAAAGTGCCGACGCTATGTAATTATATTAGTTTATTTTTTTACTTCGACAGCTGGCAACACAGCGATGACGTTTTTATAGCCGAAGGGATTTCAAAATGGCGCCTGAAATTTAAATCGATAATCTTGAGCAATCTCGAGAGTTTATTTTCGTGGAGTTAAGATATTTTAAAGTGAATATTATTAGAATTGTGTTTTTTGACAACCGTTGAATACAATTTTATGCTTTGTTGTTCATCGAGTTATCTATAGGAAACACTGCTAATTATACATACTACAACATAACAGTGTATACTGGTAATTTGGTTGAAGTCGGAACTCCACTTAAAGATTTGATCTTAAACAGTTCTACAAAATATTCTCCATGGGACAAACGCTAGAAATAGAATACAAAGGGACCTACTTTCGACAGTCCTTAATATCCCAGTCCTATACAAATAAACCTGGTTTGGAATAGATTTCAATCCCCGCAAATCATCAACACAATTTAGTGAAACGTGACAGAGTAACTGATTACTCCGGGCTAAACTATTTGTCACATTGTCGGGGCATTTGTATGCGTACCACGTCGGTTCCGTTGGCTAAGCTCGGACAAACCACTACCAGTGGTAGTGTAGTTTACTGTGTAAGTTTACTATTCGTTAATAGTTGTGGTATGTTAGGATTTTAATATTTTATAGATTATGGAATTTAAATTCATTTTGGAATTACGTACAGTTAGGAGTAGTTATCAGTGTGAGCTTATATCTCTTGTCTTCGTGATTCCGTCTGACATTAAACCTTTTGTGACTCTTATTAGGACCATGGTACGATGCACTGCATTTTATAAACCTTTGAAAGTATGTTATAGGTAAATTCATAAATTATTTACAATTTCAACGAACCGACACCTAAACTCCGAACAAATACATAAATTATAATGAACTGTGAGAGGATGGAACGATAAACCTTAAATTTATAAAAAATATATTTAAAGACCAATCATTCGCCTTTTTCTATTTCCAAAATTAAAACTGTAGTTTCCAACGGTCAGTCTTTACTACACTATTCAGTTTTTGAGATGGTCACAAATGGTAGGGGAAATAGGCCTACCTCTTTATAATTCCGTTGCATTGTCAGCATTTAAAGTGGTATATGCTAGAGGCTTCCTTTAAAGTCCTTTACTATATGGAAAGCGTCGGGACGTGACGAAGTTTTAACCAACAATGACTAATGGTAGTAATTTTGAAGAGCCATACAATCAGCATTTAGTCAATAAAGGTAAGATAATACAGCCTGTGTGAAGTTAATTGTATTTTTTTTTGCGATACATGGCGGGACGAGCATGCTACTCGCCTGATGGTAAGCGATACGAGTGCATGGACAGTAGCAAAACCAAACAACACCATGAATTAAACGAATGCTTGGCATTCCACTGCGCTCTCCATCCAAAGCCATAAGATGTTTAGTCTCAATATGTCCGGTGACATAACAGATTGCGTAAGGTCAGTGATATTAATGAAACCTCGTTTAAAAATCTACTTTTCGTATGCCACCACTGCCATATTCAACTTACAAGTCTCGCATCTATGGATCCCTAGGTTTTATGTCTCATCATAGGCGGTTGTGGATACATTGACTTTAGCTCTTTTAAACGTTGTGTTATAAAATATATTCTAAGTAATATTACCACACTAGCCCTTGTCCAATAATAAAATAAGGGAACTCTATGTACAATTATAAAAAGTATGAAAATAACATTGGTGAAACAAAGTAAGTATTTGCATAAAACCCAATAACATATAACTAAACCTCGAAATATAATAATTTAAAAGACATCTGCGCATTGTGTGAGGTCCAATAAAAGAGCAAATGTCATCCTTCCCCGAAAGCGTAGGCGTCATGTGTGCTATTGTCGACCACTCGACATCCTCGTGACGGAACCACAAAAACACTTCGGGCCAGTTTCACCAGTTCCTGATAAAATTCAGTACTTTTGTAACCGAATTTAGTATTTTATCTGAAAGATGAGTGCCAGATAGCTATCAGGGACTTTATAAGGAACGGGAGATACTGGCCCTAAAAGTATTGATTCTAAAAATATCACTAAGTATTTTAGCATATCTGTATCACTGAATCGGTAGTCTCTGAAAGAAATAAATAAAGAAAGAAAACGTGTTTGAAACTTTTCTCTGTGGTAAAGTTAACTGTTGGTTAAGACTTAAGAGGCAGAGAGAGGGAGCAAAGAGTCTTGGGGTTCGATCCTAAGATAAATGTTTGATAACACATACGTTTTCGTTTTGGGTTTTGGGAGTCTAATGAGTGCCTCGTAGTTTTTAAGGCCACGACAGAAGACTTCGGATGTTACTGTAGAGTGAGACGCGTGGAATTGTATTAAAAAATTATGTTAAGAAAATCGTTTTGTTTTAAAATACCGAAATAAGTAGATAATCATATTTGAATTTGAGAATTGTTGATTCACTGGTAACCTTACTCGTCATACAATATGCATAGGAAGATTTCAACTTCGATTTGTGTTAGCTATTGATACGCCTAGATCAAGCCCGTGATCTATCAATACTTTTGAACTCTCGAATAATAAAATCATATGGTATAATCACTCAAACAAAAATATTTATTTGTTTTCTTAAACGTAACGGTACATGTAAAGGTTTGGATACACTTAATTTTTTCAACATAAACATTTCTTTTTCAACTATCCCTTAAAATTACCGTGGTATAATTAAAGGTCCATCCATTACCAATGCATTCAATCTCAGTGCTTAATGACCTTGTAGGAACAGATGGTGCACCCTAAAACTCATTTATATCCTTATCACAAAGGGGTAGGGTATAAATCAGAGTGGGTCGACCGAAATAACAGCAAGCGGTGTGACTCACAGAACATTGACTCGCTTCGGTGGCACACTTCGCTTGGCAATTGTTCCTTTGTAGGACATGGGTCCATGCTGTTTTTGTTGTAGTGTTGGGATTGATTTCGTTTACCTGCTTTGGTTTTGTGGATATTTTGAAAGCGTACAAGCAATGAAACAGTTGTATAGAGGCTGCGAGATTCATATACGAAATACAAGTTTGTTAGATCAAGAAATTGGAACCAAAAAATATAACATATAAATATAATTGATAAATTTTTAATTGAGGGTTTGATTAAGAAAGCTTAGGTGTCCTTATAGCTGACGTCGAAGGTAGGCAGCGACTTTGTCATGTAGGACCCCTGGTACTGCAAAAGTCCATGAGGAGCGGTAGCCGCTAGCTCCTCTGTCTATAAAGGTAATAAAAAAACCTCGCGGGTCTACTGTGGGTAGGCAGACATCAAACATACGAATTCATGTTTAAAGCTCTATGTTATGAGAATTTCTTCACGATGTTATCTTTCAGCGTCAAAGTGCGTGGTAATTGACTAACAGAACCGAACAGCGTTGCAGATACGAATGCTAGAAAAATACATAATATGTACATACAAATACTCACGTCTTTTTCCTGGAAGGGGTAAGCAGAGATGTTACCAGGTCACCCACGTTACACCTTGAGTGTTCCGTCACATGATATGATAGGGGGCGATCCTATCACCACATCGGGCACAAATTCCAGATCCAGGCTGATAATTAATAGAAAAATGCAATGTTTTCCCGACTCGGGATTCGAATCTCAGCTTTACAATCATACAGTGGTATAACTGCGCCACCGAGGCAGTCCTGGAATAGTCTCTACTATATTTTCAATGGTACCTATGTGACGCGTCCTATTACCCTGAATTGAGCGATCATAGAAGCCTTAGGCCTAACTTCTCCCAATCATAGTTTGCTAATGGGACATATAAATTATAAATAAAATAAAACATCATCAGCCCATCCGCGTCCACTACTGGACATAGACCTCTCCTATGGCACGACACTGGACTCGATCTTCAGCCCATCGTCTCTAACCGTTACCAACCATCTTTCGACTATCGTCACTCCGCCTGGTTGGAGGGCGTCCTACACTACGCTTGCCGAAGCGTGATCTCCACTCGAGAACACCATAAAAGATGCACCAAAATAAAATGTTAAAAGCAAAATTAAAGGAATAAATTACTTAGCAGAATAAACAGTTATTTGCTAAATGGGGAGTGGACACACAATATAAATAGCGCCAAAACGAATACAAAAGTAATAGATGACTCTTTCGTTGAGTCATTAGGTGGCAGATCAATTTACACGCGTGTCTGGTCTATTAGTGACTGTCTGGGTGTTACGTCACAGGATAAAGAAAGGGGTAGGTACGCCTGGGGTATAAACTTGGAGTTTATTAATTTACTTATGTATTTTCATTGCGACACGAAAGCAATTGAAACCAAGCAATTGGTTTTGTGAGAATAATTGTGCAATTTTTGACTTTCTCTTAAATATAATAAATGAAATTAAAAAACTACTTTCATATTAGCATTTCAGTGACCTGATAAAATCAAAGCAATGGTTTACAGTTGATTATACGCTGTCTGGGCCAAATAATCTTTCTTAGTAATGTGAAAAAAAAAACTCTGTTGATTAACAAAACAATAGACAATGAAAATAATTTAATAAATATTGGTGTACGAATTGCCGCATTACTATCTACTTCATGTCTCTACCCAGTATAATGAATATTACATAGTTTGAGCGTGGTGGACTATACGGCCTGATACCTCTCAATCGTACTCCGGATTGTAAAGGAGGCCTGTGCCCTGCAATGGGACCTTCTTTTTGGGCTGATATATGTAAATATGATATATGTAAATACATAGTATGAGGTCACAATACGACATGTACCAAGTCGTAACGCAATAATTTAAAAGTTAAAACCTACACACCGACCTACCTTGAGCGTTCGATTACTCATTCGTAATTATTCGTATACGCAAAAATATGTCGCACTGACGAATTTTTTTTAATCGTCAGTTATATAAGCAAAAATTGTTTTACGTTTTGACATTAGTGCTACATTTTTTAAATATAAACATGTCTTATTGATGGCTATCCAGTATCAGTGATTTGAGCGATTTTTGTAGAATATTCCTATGAATAATCGAAAAACACATAACAAACAAAACGTCTATTTTACCCAGTTACGAAGGATATATTTATATGTTAGTTAAGTACTGTCCAGTTCTCTCTCATTCTTAAAATATCATACAGCTATATTTTATTTTATAGTTAATATTTGTGTTTATTTCTCTATGGCTATAAAATTTCCTGTTTTTATAGAAGTAAGTTTTTTTTTAGAGTTTGTATAAATGTCAAAACATAATGTTGTGTTCGCCTGTTATTGGCACGTTTACCTATTGTTACATTTATTTTAAGCATATAATGTATACCGTGCTGTCGGTGCACCAAATATAATAAAATAAAACAAAAGCTAATAAGTAGTTACTACATAGTTCTATATTTAGTTTTTGCCATAAGTCGAGACAAAGTGTATTTCACAAGTAGGAGAAAATATTGCTTGAAATTACGCGCAAATAGACAAAAAAAGCCAAGTTTGACGTCAATAGACACCTTAATTTCAGTTGGCCGAAGCAAAATGACACAGTTGGTTACCAACAAAGTAAATTGCTATAGTTACGAGTACGTGACTGCTAAGTCGGATGCTGCCGTCTGTATATGCGGAGTTCCTTGGGATATGGTGAAAACCTTCGCAGATAAATTCAAAGAAGAGTACAAAAAAAATTAAAGCTTTATAACTTCCTTTTGTTATAAACCATAACCTTAGGTTTGACTGGTAAAGAATGCCTCAAGCATCATCATCATCAGCCCGTTGCAGTCCACTGCTGGACATAGGCCTCTCCCAAGGTACACCACAGAGCCCGGTCTGTAGCTTTACGCATCCAGTTCTTGCCGGCCCTCTTCTGCAAGTCACCCCGCCATCTGGCCAGAGGACGTCCCACGCTACGTTTGCCAAGACGCGGTCTCCACTCCAGAACACGCTTACTCCAGCGGTTATCCGTTCTGCGACATATGTGGCCAGCCCATTGCCACTTCAACCTACTAACTTTCAGAGCTATGTCGGTTACCTTGGTTCTCTGACGGATCACTTCGTTTCGAATTTTGTCCTTTAGAGAGACTCCGAGCATAGCTCTTTCCATCGCACGTTGAGCGACCTTTAACTTGTGGATTAGCCCCACAGTCAGTGTCCACGTCTCGGCTCCGTACGTCATTACAGGGAGGACGCACTGGTTGAACACTTTACTCTTTAGGCTCTGTGGTATATCCGACGAAAATATATGGTACAACTTCCTAAATGCTGCCCAGCCCAACTGAATCCTCCTATCGGCTTCCTTTTCAAAGTTATTTCTACCCAATTGGATTAGTTGCCCGAGGTAGACATACTCCTTGACAACTTCGAGAGGTGTGCCATCTATGATAACTGGTCCCGGAGCGACAAAGTCATTAGACATGACTTTCGTCTTGTCAAGGTTCATCCGGAGACCAATTCGTTTAGAGGCTTCATTTAGGCTGTGCAGCATTTCTTGAGCTTCCTGCAGCGATTCTGCCATGACTACGATATCATCAGCAAACCTTAAGTGGGAGATGTATTCGCCATTTACATTGATGCCTCGCCCGTTCCAGTTTAGAGTCTTGAAAACATCTTCCAAGGCATTTGTAAACAGTTTCGGTGATATCACATCCCCCTGTCTTACTCCTCGATGCAATGGAATCTGTCTTGTTTGACTATTCTGTACTTGGACGGACATAGTTGCGGCGTCATACAGGCTTCTCAGCACCTCGATGTATCGAAAATCAACTTGGCAGCGCTGCAGGGAGTCCAGAACAGACCAGGTCTCAATGGAATCAAAGGCCTTCTCATAGTCCACAAAAATCAGACACAGAGGCTGATTGTATTCCTGGGTCTTCTGAATAATCTGCCTCACGGTGTGTATGTGGTCTATGGTGCCGAATCCTCCGCGAAATCCGGCCTGCTCCGGTGGTTGGAAGTCATCCAGCCTTCGTGCCAGCCTATTTGTGATGACCCTCGAAAACAACTTATATATGTGGCTCAGAAGCGATATAATAATAATAATAATAATAAGCCCCCTAAAGTCCAACCGTACGTCCAAATCGACCATCAGATTTACGTGGGGGGCGGATACGTCACAACAACTACTTAGACGGCTAACACGGCAATGGTAACCCATTTAATGGAGATATTATGGAAAGTCAGAATAAACAATATAGTTTACGGTCGCTGCCCGGGGGTCGCCGGGGCGCATCTGGAGCCGACGCTGGATGCCACAGTATGCGAACCGTTGGCGACGGGGGACTGAACAGGCGGGTTCCCCTCGACAAATATACGACAGCCGAACCATCATCATCATCTTCACGCTCATCTATTTCACCTTCTAATCATTCTCTTTTCTCGAACATACCATCACCTACTTCAAGCAATAGTTTATTTCGATCCCCAAATTCTTCCCCATCTTCTACGGTCTCATCAAGAACGACAAGATCAACAACTGCTGTGCAGGAGGCACATGCCACTTGTCCTGCACCCATTGCTGGTCCTTCACGTGCGAGAAAAAAATGGACTGATGATATGAACCGTTTTATATGGCGCACATACTTGATCATCACAAAGTGTGAAACAACACAACTTAACAATTATTTAGAATCTCTGCATCTACAATTTATCAATAAATTCCCAGAAATGCAAGTATCGCGACAACGTATAGGTGACCAACGAAGAGCTATTCTTAGAAGCAAACTACTTTCACAAGACATTCTAGACACCATACGTTGTGAAGTAGAGGAACATATACAAATTGACACTCACACAGTAGATAACTCTTTACACATACACAATCTGAATCCGCCCGCGCGATCTTCCGTACCACGGACCAATACTAGAATGAAGTGGTCTACGGAGATGAATGAAGAAATCGTTCTTTGCTATTTTGAAGTAACGGAAGTGGAGAGAGATAAAACTGCATATCGTAAAAAGCTATACGAACTGTTTGTAGAAAAGTACCCCCACCTATCACATCTTACAGAACAGAGGATCGCAGATCAACGAAGGTTATTATTTAAAAATAAACAGTTTGAAAATAGAATTAAAGAGTTAAGAAAGCAGACAGAATTGAAGTTGGCTAGACGTATAAATATGTCTCTACCATTAGAAGAGCAGGAATTTCATACTCTTTTAGAAATTACAACCCAGAGCTTACCAACTGACACTGCTCATGAAACCACAATAGACACTTTACACATACAACCTGATACAATAGATATGGAACTGCCCACACCTACTGAAAGACATTTAGTTAATAATAGTTCAAGTGTTATAGTTAGAAATGAAATAGACGTTAATATTATTGAAAAGGAATTTGATAATGCCCTTTTACAATTCAATAATACTGATCCAGAAGAAAGGCCCTATATACCTAAACAGCACACATCACGTAAATTTTCACAGATTGTTCAATATCTTAACAATACTGTACTACCAAAACACTTAAATAATGATTTAGATTTTACTGCCTTGCACACTATTATATATTCAGCAGCCTATGCAGCGGCCACTTGCAATGGTACTAAATTTAACCTAAATAGAACCAGGGAAGGCGATAAAAAACCGTATTGGCAAATAAGAATCGAACGCCGAATTGAAAAATATAGGTTAGAAATAGGTAGATTAACACAGTACATATTAGGAAATAGAACACAAAGAATATTAAAAACCGTAGAAGAAATTAAAACTAAATATAAAATTCATTCACGGCACGAAGAACCCAATACAGAACCACAACAATTTTTAGACACATTAAAACAAAAATTAAACGCAGCGTCAAATCGACTTAAAATATATGTTATTTGCTCCAAAAGAAAACAACAGAATATAATTTTTTGTAAAAATGAGAAACGATTTTATAGAACCTTAGGCAAAAACCACCAAAATAGCACGAGACAGTCCTCAAAAATTCCATCTTCAGAAGATCTGCGCGAATTCTGGGCTAATATCTGGGAAAACCCAGTGGAGCACGATATGAATGCGGATTGGTTACAGAAAATAAATAATACGACACAAATAGACCAAATGGATTTTGTTAATATATCTGTAGATAGACTAACTAGTATAATAAATCGTTCACATAATTGGAAAGCACCAGGGACGGATAAGATTCATAATTTCTGGTACAAGAAACTCACATGTACACACCCACTCATTCAATATCATGTAACGCAATTCATACAATTACCACACACCATACCATCATTTATAACGAATGGAGTAACATATATGCTACCGAAAGGATCAGATCAGGAAAACCCAGCTCACTACAGACCTATTACATGTTTACAAACTATATATAAGATTATAACAGGATGTATCAGTGAAATCATATACGAACATATAGAAGAAAACAATATACTAGCAGAACAGCAGAAAGGATGCAAAAAGAACAGCCAGGGTTGTAAAGAGCAGTTGACAATAGATGCAGTTGTTATGAAACAAGCGCATACAAAAAACAGAAATATACATACCGCATACATTGATTATAGAAAGGCTTTCGATTCGGTACCACACAGCTGGTTGATTTATGTATTAGAACATTATAAAATCCATCCAAAATTAATTGCGTTTCTGAAAGTAGCTATGGCACAGTGGAACACCAAACTGAAGCTTAACCAACATGAATCAACAATAACTACAGATATGATTAAAATACAGAGAGGCATCTTCCAGGGAGATGCACTCAGCCCATTATGGTTCTGCATAGCTCTTAACCCCCTGTCTGAATTACTTAATAACACTAAATTAGGATTTCAATTGCACAACAATAACACACACTATATCATATCCCATCTTATGTACATGGACGACATCAAAATTTATGCAAAAAATAATAAGGAACTCAATAAACTAGTAGATATTACCCATTCATTTTCTACAGATATAAAAATGCAATTTGGAGTCGATAAATGCAGAATTCAATCTATTATACGCGGTAAAACACAAAATAATACATATCCTCTTAATACGGGTGAACTAATAGAGTCCATGGACGAAAACGCTACTTATAAATATTTAGGATTCCACCAATCTAAAGTTATACTCCAGAAACAAGCTAAACTAGAAATGACCCAGAAATTTAAATTAAGATTAAACCAAATATTAAGATCCCAATTAAACTCAAGAAACACTATTAAAGCCATCAACACTTATGCCATCCCGATCCTTACCTACTCATTTGGGATCATAAATTGGTCTCAATCTGATTTGAATAAACTGCAGCGAATCATTAACACACTCATGACCAAACACAGAAAACACCATCTAAAATCATGTATACAACGTCTTACCCTGTCACGCCGTAACGGTGGTAGAGGGTTAATTCACATACCCAATTTGCATAATAATCAAATTACTAAACTCAGGTATTATTTCCACACTAAAGCTGAAAACGTTGAACTCCATAAATATATAACAGAAATAGACGAGAAATTAACCCCACTTAACTTACATGACCGAACCATTCAACCAAACCAACGAATCATCACCATACAGAATAAACTGGACACGTGGTCGCAAAAGTCTCTACACGGGAGACACTTCGCCGACCTCAGCCAACCACATGTCGATAAAGAAGCATCGAACGAGTGGCTCAGGCGCGGAGAGCTCTTCCCGGAGACGGAGGCTTTTATGGCCGCTATTCAGGACCAGGTCATAAACACCCGTAATTATCAGAAGCATATTATCCGCCGTTATTCCGGCCCTACAGATATATGTCGACGATGCTATAGCAGCTCGGAGACTATACAGCATATAACTGGTGCTTGTAAATCTATTGCACAAACAGATTACAAGCACCGCCATGACCAAGTGGCCTCCATTATACACCAATCCCTCGCATTTAAGAACTCACTCATTACACATAAAGTTCCTTACTATAAATATAAACCTGCTTCAATACTAGAATCTCCTCATTTTAAATTATACTGGGATCGAACAGTAATCACAGATAAAACTATACATTTCAATAGACCAGATATCTTACTCTATGATAAAGACCATAGTACCGTTTACCTAATAGACATAGCTATACCTAATACCCACAATCTCGCATCCACATATTCAGAAAAAATTGCCAAATATACGGATCTATCGATAGAACTCAAAAGCCAATGGAGAGTACAGACAGTAAAAACAATACCGATAGTTGTGTCTTCTACAGGTGTAATTCCTCACACACTACATACGAGTCTTAAATCTCTTGGTTTGCATAAACTCTCATATGTTCTTCTACAAAAAGCCACAATCCTTAATACTTGCAGAATCGTAAGGAAATTCTTATCCGTAGATCAATCATAACCAAAATAGAATTCTATCCCAAGATCTCATAGAAACCACCCATATCTTGCTTGGCCCAAAAGCCCGCGGAATATGGTTTTTCCCTACTAACCTAGGAGAATTTATACAAATTGAAAAATATAATAATAATAATAATAAGCCCCCCAAAATCCTACCTTACGTCCGAGTCGACCATCAGACCACGTGGGGGGCGGACATGCGTAATACTGAAACCTACGTAGCTAACAAGGAAAGGTAACCCCTATGGAGAACATGAGTAATTTAAGATATAATTTACGGCCGCTTCCCGGGGGTCGCCGGGGCGCATCTGGAGCCGATGCTGGATGCCACAGCATGCGAACCATCGGCGGTGAGGAGTTGAACAGGCGGGCTCCTACCGATAAACATACTACAGCCGACATCATCATGCCCCGTAGTCTATCATCGTCAAACTCATCACTCAATAGTCTTTTCCCATCACCCAACTCATCCCATAACCCATTAGAAAATCTAAATTCATCGATATCATCATCTACATCGTCATCTTCTATACCGGATTCGCCGCCTGTTGATGTTGTCCAAGAGGCAAATGCCGCTAATCTTGGACCCGTCACAGGTCCAAAACGTGCGAGAAAAAAATGGACAAATGAGATGAACAAATTCATTTGGCGCACATACCTTATAACGACAAAATTAGGATCTAATACCAGGGGATACTTAGACTCATTACATCGAGCATTCATAGAAAAATACCCAGAAATGGACGTGTCCAAACAAAGAATAGGTGATCAGCGACGAGCCATAGTAAACAATCAGTTATTACCAATATCAGTACTCACCGAAATCGAAACTGACGTTTCAATGTTCCTTCACAATAACGAGCAGCCACCCCCTACAATTACACAAACAACAGGAAGGATGAGATGGTCCAACGATATCAACGAGTCCATTATTCGCATTTACTTTGAAGTCACTGAAATCGAAGCTAATCTCACAGCGTACTGTAAAAAGTTGCACCAAAAATTCATAGAAACTCACCCGCACCTAGCCCATATATCTGAACAGAGATTAGCCGACCAAAAAAGAGTAATAATTAACAATAAAATGATATCTTCAGAAAGAATAGAATCCATAAAACGTGAAGTTGAAATGCAATTATTACGCACACAACCTAGGAACTCAAATCTGCGCTTATTCTCGACCAGCTCTGAGCATGTCACCTCACACACCCAAATACATTCACAAGATAGTAATTTTATAAACGATACAGATACAGATGTAGCCGGTGCATTATCAGATCAACCGATAACTGTAAATAATAGACAACAGGAAAATCTCTTAAATTATACAGATACAAATTATAATAGTCTAGATAAGGATGATATCAACCAACAGTTTTTTATGGCTTTAGAAAAATTTAGAGTTATTGAACCAACGGCAAGGCCATACATACCTAAACAAAGGTCATCTAAAAAACTCGCATCTACGGTCCACTATATAAACTTGAATATATTACCTAATTTCTTAAATGCTGAACAAGATTTTATTACTTTCCAAACAATAGTTTACTCAGCAGCCTATACAGCTGCCGTATGCAATGGTACGAGGATAGTTACAGATAGAACAAATCAAGGAAGAAAACATAAACCGCCGTGGCAAAGAAGACTAGAAAACAAAATAGCACTACTTAGAACCGAAATAGCTCGATTAACTCTGTTTACACAAGGAAATAGAAATAGAAAAATATTAGCTGCTGTTGAACTACTAAAACATAAATATAAGGTTCATGCACAGCATGAAAACATGAACACGGAATTAGAACATTTCCTAGACACATTAAAACAAAAGTTAAGTGCCGCTGCTAGTAGATTGAAAAGATACCTTACTTGTACTAACCGTAAAAGACAAAATACACAATTTAGAAACAGCGAAAGAAATTTCTACCGAGGACTTAATACATCCGGTAGTAGAAACACAGTTACACAGGACTCACCAACACCCACACCAGACAGAATACGACAATATTGGGCTGACATCTGGGAAAATCCACTCCAACATAACGCTCAGGCTGACTGGTTACGCGATGTTAATGAATCTACCAAAGATATACCTATAATGGAATATGAACATATATCAATAGACACAGTTATAAAAGTAATTAGGCATACCCATAATTGGAAATCACCAGGAACGGATAATATACATAACTACTGGTATAAGAAATTCACGACCACCCATACTTTTATTCATAGATTTTTAAACACATTTATAGAATCCCCAGACACCATGCCAAATTACATAACACACGGATTAACTTACCTTTTACCTAAAGACAGTGATACGGAGAACCCCGCTAAGTACCGACCAATAACGTGCCTCCAAACTATTTACAAAATCTTAACAGCTTGTATCAGTGAAACTATTTACCGTCATTTAAGTGAATATAATATCCTTGCAGAAGAACAAAAAGGTTGCCGGAAAAGTAGTCAGGGATGCAAGGAACAGTTGACCATAGATGCTATTACTATTAATAACGCGTACAAAACGAATCAAAATATCCATACTATGTTTATAGATTACCGCAAAGCTTTCGACTCCGTGCCTCACAGTTGGTTAGTAGAAATACTTCACATCTACAAAATTCACCCCACACTTATTACTTTTTTAAAATCATCAATGCAAAACTGGAGAACTGTATTAAAAGTCAGGTCTAACACATCTACTATTTTCACTGAACCCATCCAAATATTAAGAGGCATTTTCCAGGGGGACGCCTTAAGTCCCCTGTGGTTTTGTATGGCTCTCAACCCTCTCTCACTTCTTCTTCATAATAGCAAAACTGGGTATAACCTTAATTCTGCCGATCCTCATTTAACCCTTTCTCATCTATTCTATATGGATGATATTAAAATCTATGCCAGTAATAAAGAAGATCTTTTTCAATTAATAGACATTACT
This sequence comes from Hyles lineata, assembly GCA_030180105.1. Taxonomy (NCBI): domain Eukaryota; kingdom Metazoa; phylum Arthropoda; class Insecta; order Lepidoptera; family Sphingidae; genus Hyles; species Hyles lineata. Next base: position 4,194,589 of record JARJEE010000023.1, read on the forward strand.
CAAAAGTTCTCTAATGACATTCACATGCAATTTGGAGTGGATAAATGTAAAATTCTGTCTATAAATAACGGCAAATTTATAAACAATACCTATAAATTAGATACCGGCGATATAGTGGAGCCTATGGACGCATACAGTACTTACAAATATTTAGGGTTTAAACAATCTCGTAAAATTAATCACAAAGATATTAAACAAGAACTTATAAATAAATTTAAACACCGCCTCAACTTAATCTTAAAAACAGATCTTAACTCAAAATACACTATTAAAGCAATAAATACTTTCGCTATCCCGATACTGACGTATTCATTTGGAATTATAAGTTGGTCACAAACCGATCTCAGGAAACTGCAAAGAATAGTAAATACGTTAATGACCAAGCACCGCAAGCACCACCCAAAATCTGCCATAGAGAGGCTTGTTTTACCACGGCACGAAGGAGGAAGGGGTTTAATAGACATTCAGAACCTACATAACAAACTAATAACATCATTAAGGACTTACTTTCACGATAAATCACACAATTCATCCCTTCACAAATATACATCAAACATGGACAATAAACTGACACCACTTAATCTCCAGGACACACACATTCAACCCAACGAACGCATTTCATGTATACAAGAGAAAATTAGCAGATGGGCAGAAAAATCTTTGCACGGGAGACACCGATCCGACTTGACCCAAAACCACGTCGACAAAGAAAAGTCGAACGAGTGGCTCAAGAAAGGAGAACTGTTCCCCGAAACCGAAGGTTTTATGCTCGCAATTCAGGATCAAATTATACTCACGAAAAATTATAAAAAATTCATTATCAAAGACCCTAATCAAGTATCAGACCTTTGTAGACACTGTAATTCTGCCTCCGAAACTATACAACATATAACTGGTGCGTGTAAGTCTCTGGTACAAACTGATTATAAACACCGACATGATCAGGTAGCGGCGATCATACACCAACATATTGCATATCGATACCACTTTATTAACCAGAAAATGCCATACTACAAATATAAACCAGAGACGGTGCATGAAAACAGGCACTGTAAGATCTATTGGGACCGGACTATAATCACCGATAAAACCATCCACTATAACAGACCTGATATAACAATACATGATAAACTTAGTAACACAATATACTTGATAGATATAGCCATCCCCAACTCACACAATATGCAAGCCTCCATATCAGAGAAACTCACCAAATATCAGGACCTCGCAATAGAGTTAAAAACCCAATGGAGAGCGCAAACAGTACACATAGTGCCAATTGTTGTATCATCCACCGGAATAATACCTAAAAGTCTAACCCAGAGCCTTGAAATATTAAAAATACCCGCACATCTTATTTATCTTCTACAAAAAGCTACAATATTAAACACATGCCGTATCACCAGAAAGTTTTTATCCTCGTCATCCATATCATCCACCTTTACCATATAGCCAGTTGTGCTTGGCCAAGGCCCGTACTACTGGCTTTATTACCCTTAAATGGAGTCAAAAAGGTTTTAAAATAATAATAATAATAATAATAATTTTTATTATTGGCACAATAAAGATAAACTAAACTACGAGTTAACACTTTTTATGCCTAAAATATTGTGCCAACAATGAGCCACTCTTTCAGCTTGTATGCTGCGATATCACCTGAATAATACCGCAGCGCTGGTTTTCAAAGAGAAGCTCAAGTGACACACAGACGTCCAGTCGGTACAAAAACAAATTGGAGCACAAACAAGTAATAATTATTTCTATAAAAAAGACAATGCATAAAAAATAAAATAATACAATAATCAGCCATCAGCAACCGTAATTAGTAATAAGAAAAATATAAACTATCTGAGTGGGTAGATTGTTGCAACGATCACCTCATAAACATTCATAACCGTCATTATGAGCCACGCGTACGATAGCCAACGCATATCTTAAGACTAATTTAAAAGTAATATAGGTAATTATACAATTCATCTAGTTTCACGAGTGGCATCAAAACAACACAAATTTCGCAAACACGCACTTTGAAATAAATTACAATTTCCGTCCATGAAGTTAAGGAAAAAAAAAACAAAACACGTTATTTCATGGAGTTCAAACTAACAAACATCATGTGGTAAGTACAGGCTACTAAACTCGCTAAACATTTAACATTGTTGCTTTTGTTTAAATAATAAATACTTTTTTAGATTAATTTTGAATGTATATTTGTTATTTTTAGCTCGACATGGTGGAGGAATATTGTTCCAACAGCGAGTGGCAGCGTATTTAAATGAACCTCTGAAAGCAGAAGTCCGATGTTGAGGAATCGCAAGTGGATTTGTTGCCGAACGGGACGCATATCTGAAGTTGTCCTGTCTCCACATCAGCTTGTCATACAAGTATTTCGGTTTTTTTTCTTTTATAACGCCAAACAACAGGGTTGCCAAGTGTAGTTCCCTACGGGCTGCCATTTTAAGGATATTAGAGTCATTTAAAAATGGCGTGACATGGTTGCGACTGGGAATATTGAAGCAGAACCGGGCACAGGCGTTCTGATATAGGGCGGTAGTTTTTGAGTTGGGTCTTGTCCCCCTTCTTGAAAAATAAAACTACCATGCTCCTGCTCCACGCTTTTGGAGTTCTCCCTTGGTGGAGAACGGAGTTAAATATACGCTGTAGCTGCCTAAGGATAGGAGTTCCCCCAGCTCTTAAGAGCTCAGTTGTAACTCCGTCCTCGCCCGGGGCTTTTCCACTTTTTAGTTGTTTGAGGGCCAACTCAATTTCCTCATGCTGACATCGGGGAGTACGTCGGAATAGTGTCGGACTAAAGTAGCACGGGGATCGCAGGGGACTGGTTCAGGTAGCGGAGACTGCGAGGCATACAACTGGCCATAGAAGTCTTCTACTTCCGAGAGGATCTCTGGCTTAGAGGAGACGACACGACCATCAGCGGTAGTTAACTTGGACATGTGGGTCCTCCCGAGACGCTTCACGAATACTTTGGAACCTCGGTTTTGTTCAATTGCCTCCTTAATCAGGCTTGTATTGGAACTCCGAAGATCCCGCCGTACCGCTTTTCGAATATGTCTCGTGAGTACTCGCTGGTCTGCCACCGTAGCCTCTGTATTTGCGCGTCTCTTTCTCATGAGGTCCAGGGTCTCATCTGAAAGTTTGGACTTTCTGCCTGCATGCTTATTCCGACAAAACCTGTAACCAACATCCCTCACAACTTCCACTACTCTATTTAAGTCCTCGTCAACGTCGCACTCGGTTTCCAGCACATCGAATCGGTTTTGAAGTTCCATTTGAAATCTTTTGGAGCCGGCAATGGTTTGGAACATTGAAGGTCGGAGCGTGGAATTTATCAGACGGGTGCGTTCTAGCTTAAAGTTTATATTCAAAGTGCCTCGTACAAGTCGGTGATCACTTCCGGTGTTGAACCTGTTGATCACTGAGACATCTTTGAATATATGCCTCTTATCCGTCATGATAAAGTCGATCTCATTTTTAGTCACGTTATCGGGGCTCTGCCAGGTCCACTTCCTATGGGGCTTCTTCTTGAAGAAGGAATTCATCAAGAATAGCCCTCCTCGTTCCAAAAAATTGACCAGCATCTGCCCCCTGTGATTCCTGGTCCCAATACCATGTGGGCCCATAACCGATTCGGTGTCCGTGCGTACTCCCACTTTAGCGTTGAAATCCCCCATGACAACATTGAAGTGGGCCCTTGAGGTGTTGTGCAGGGCTTTATCTATGTCCTCGTACATAGCTTCTACTTCATCATCCGAGTGTGTGGTGGTCGGCGCATAAACCTGTATGACCTTAAGAGAATACCTATCGGTCAGTTTGAGTACAAGATACGCTACCCTAGACGACACACTGGATATTTCCACAACGTTGTCAGTGAGGGATTTGTTGACGAGAAATCCGACACCGCCCTGGGAGAGGCTGTCGCCTTCTCGGAAGTAGAGTAGATGGCCTGATTCCAAGGTCACTGTGTCCTCCCCCTCTCTACGGACTTCAGACAACCCCAGAACATGCCATCGTATATTGTCTAACTCTACCTCCAATTCGGCTAGATGTTCGTTGAGCCTCAGAGTTCGTCCGTTATACGTAGCCAAGGTCAATGTGTGGTAGCCTTCCGTAACCCGGGGATTCTTGGCACCCCGTGCCCCACCGACGCTATGACCGCTACCGTGGCCAAGCCTGGTGAGGCGGCCGGGAACTCGGGGCCTTTTATTTGGTGCGTTTAACATTGGGAGGTAATGCCCTAATCGCCACGCTGGGCAGGCGGGTTGGCGATCGCAGTGGACGGAGAATACCAGAAAACGCTGCTGCCCATTCTCTGGTCTATGGAAGCTGCAGATGTTCTGCCTCGATCATTAGTCGCCTTGTACGACACCCGAAAGTATAATGGGTTGGTGCTATTCTACTCCGCCGGACACCACGCGGCACAGTCAAGCATCAAGTCGGCGTATACATCATTTCTGTAAAAGGTAAGTAAAAAAAATAACTAGACCAGAATATACATAATAAACTAAGGCATATTCTTTCATCTTCGATCGAATATATTCGAAGGCCTTCATACGTAAGATAAATAAACACACCTATGTCATAATATATACATAGTCCTGACTCCACACTCAGATCGAATCTTATCTCGTGGGTATCAGGAACTATGAGTGACTTTTTGATCTCACAAACACACAGACTCGAAAAGTATACCTGTGGATCACACAAGTATTTGTCTCGGTGCGGGGATCGAACCCACGGCCTCTAGTTTCACAGTCGACATCTAACCAACTACGCCACGAAGGCTGAAGATAAATAGAAAATAGAGATGCAAAAATAGCAACGGAACAAATATGGGCTTACAGGAAAAATAGCACACATTTTAAGACGTATATAATGAAATCTATTTTGGAAACAACATAAGCATTCGAACTTTCCAGAGCTTGGAAAATAAATTTAAGTTTTATTGTTGACTATTTGGTACAAAAGTTGTTCGTGTGTGCTGCCAACGCAGAATGCAGTACGATATATATTTGCAAAACTAGTCTGACCTATTAAATTATCCACTGTGAATAAATGTACGCAAAGATTTCTTACTGTCTTCGGGACTACAAATCTGTCTGGAGGAATATTCATGGGCTTTTAAAGTATGAAGAAGTATCTGTATCTGTATCAGCCCATATACGTCCCACTGCAGGGCACGGGCCTACTCTACAATCGACAGTACGATTGAGAATGGTTAGGCCATATAGTACACCACGCTGGCCTAGTGCGGGTTGGCGGACTTACATACCATGAAGAAGTATTGTAAAATATTATTTGTGCCGCTTACATATTTACAGTGTTTACCATCCATCCATAAAAATACCACCAAAAACATTTAATATAAAACGAAATTTGTTGTCGCACTGTCAAAAGGTTATCAGATCTAATGTACATCCAAGCTTTTTACCCTTCACGCCCTAAATCTACAAGTCCTAACTTCACAAACTCTATTATACCGAGATCCCAGGGGCACCAGACGTCACCTATTTTCTGACGGACGAAATGTGGACGATTGAGTAGTGTTAGTATGTAACGATCGTATGCCTACTTCATCTATATACCGTAGTCAAAATATGTAGCATGCCCACATAGATGTAAGATGAAAACTGTAAATGTATCATTGTTAATTACTTTTCTGTTATATTCTTATCGTAATGAAACTATTTTACCCCCAGACTTTAGACAAAGGATTATATTACAATTTGATGAGTTCACTTCCCGATACATTTCAATTTTGATTTAAATTCAATCAACAATGATTGACAGAAATAATAGTGATCGTAAATTAGAAAAGCTACTTGTGCTGATAAAAATCTCACTGTATTTATAATAACTGTAATCATTATTATGTGTAACGTTAAAATGGTTGTAATGTAATACAGAACCAAATATCTTATTGGAAAATCAATCAGCCTCCAGATTATTTCAACCGCTGGGTGTTAAGCGACCCATACAACGTATGGGTCATTGCTTTTTGCATGGGCACGTGACTCAACCTTTTTTTCCCCATCATCTGTACTGGACCAATTTAGCCCAACCTGCAGTAGTCAATCGAGCGTGAAAATAGAAAATTTGCCGCTGTTTTTTTAATCGCAAAACCAATAAATAGTTGTAATTTACTTAAATATACACAAATTATGTCTATTTTTATACAAATGTAATGTACGGAAAATTAATGGATTCCGTCAACTTAAATAATGCAGACCACTTTCATACTCACTAGACAAAGTAGGTACAATAAGACAATGCACCTGATGAATGAAGAGCAAATAAATGAGACTGTTTACCGGTACGGCGATTAATGGTTAAATCATTTTGCCTGTCTCAAAAATATGTCGGCCAGTTCAAAATCCAATCTCGAAATGTGACCAAGTAGAGAGGTTCACTATGAGGGATTCTGCATCTTGGTGTATATGTGTCTCTCTCCTGACGCATAAGAATATCCTTCAGTTAGGCAAAACATACCACTATCTTATGTCCTTGCACTATTTAAGTACAGAGACGGAACCTTTGAACATAACGCTTCCCATCTTAGATCCAGACGTGGGGGCTTACGAAGCCGCAGTTTTGAATCTCCGCACGAGCTAAGAGGTTCTCAAAGTCATCTTTCTACCGCAAATTTAAGCTAAGGAACTGTTTGTCGGTCTACTTCCCTGTTTCCTATATACATACTCCCGTATCCTTCCGCTGTACAGTAAGAAGCAATTATATCAGCCTGATAATTGTGATGAATGGAAGATATTAATTATTTATTTAGCCTCTTTGCACAATCAGATGCACTGCAGTCTTAATGCCGGCCAAAAAATCACAGTATTTTGGTACGGCCAATAGTACACTTAGTATTTGGTTTAAAATAGCTTACTCTTCAGAACGTAAAAACATCTAAGGAAATTGCGTAGTCTTTATTTGTATGTGCGTGAGCGATGCTAATACCTATTTAACATTGTTTTCTAAACATCAGCCATTTTTTTCGTTCTCTATGTTTCCTTAGCTATGATGCCAACATTTGAAAATAGAACTGCGCTAAATGCATTATTGTTTCTCTATTTTTAAATATACAACCAGCTCTGAAGTTTGTTTTTTTAAATCGCACAACGTTATTGTTAAGATTACAATAAAACTAATTTGTTACGTCCTTTATTACAGCTTATATGAAAATAGTAGCTAAAAATACTTTTAGTTAATTTACTGCGTATTTTCGACAAAGTAATAATTTATTCTTTTGTCATGCTAACAGCTGCTTTACCTCGTCGACACCAAAATATCTTCTCCAAGTGTTAACTTTTCATTAGTATACTCTTTATCTGACGCTATATTAAGATGAATGGATCGAAAACGTGAAATTAATGAGGATCATAAATCTCCTAAGACCTATTCTCCGCTTTGTGTGCAGTTGTACATCACAAGAGATGTCACTCCGTGGCACCATAGATGATATTTTTAAATTTTAGTCTATTCCACACGACGAGAATCGACTTCTAAATTTGTCTATTCACTAAATTTAAAATATAGTTCCTTTGCTTTATCTCAACTGCAATTAAAAGAAGTGCGGTTAATTTATTTATTTTTGAAGATGCAATAATTTTAAAATTATTTATTTATTATAATCCCTTTAATTCCTACTGCATAAAATAACTTCAACTAATTGCTGAGAATTTCTGCAGCACCACAGTAAATGCAATATAATAAAGGTAATATTATTCTGTCTCCATATAAAAGATCCAACAATTATGTAATCTGCTGACACCCTTTATATTCTAATATCAATAAAAATGCATAACACATACGTGGAATTACTATCGTTAGATTATTCAATGTCCCAGTTAAGACACACATTTATCATCATTGACAACCGCCACCCGCATAATGTTGCTCTTATAAATCTCCTGGACCCCTACTATTGAACAATACACACTGATTATATTTACATTGCTGTCTGGAATGGTTAACTTAATTACGTCTTTGTGTGTACGTAAATTAATGGCAATTCTAGTTGCCATTTATTAAGCTTTAGCTTCCATAATAACGTGTATCTCGATTCGATACGTAGGAGAAATTACAGAAGCAATATTGTCTTCTGTATAGGCGTTAATTAAGGGCTTGCAGATACGTATAACAGTATCAGTGTTAAAAAAATATTGAAGACCAAAATGAGACCAAATTATAATTTTTTTCTTTTATATCCATCCAAAAGTTGTCTGGTAGAGATCGCTTAATCGCCTTTTGTACTTTTAATAGATGTTTTTTTCTTTATATTGTTATGTTCTTTTTGTCTGCGTACAATAAATATTATATAAATAAAGAAATTTTAAGGGGTTTTTTGATCTTCTACGCAAAAACTACAACACATTTAAATGAAACTTTACAGTATTATGGCTTCTATACTAACTTATAATAAAACAAGCTAATATTTATAAGTGCGTTTGTATATTGAGTAAATTAGCAAAATTATAAATCTGAGTCCAACAGATGATCGCTTGCACTCGAAAAAAAAAACATTTTCCAGAATATTATGATAACCATCTGTCTACTTAATGCAATATTTTAGGTACATTACTAAGTTTCTTATGCATTAATGGCGAGAAGAGCATTGCATTCGCCTGATGGTAAGCGATACGACCGCTCATAAACAGCAGAAAAAGCAAACATGAATCACAAAGTAATGTTTGGAATTCCACTGCGCTCGCCATCCTGAGACATAAGATGTTATGTCTCAATATGTCCAGTAATTACTCAGGCTACAATGTCCTTCAAACCGCAACACAACGGTGTCTTTACACTGCTCTTCGGCGGGAGAACTACACATTGCGTTGGTATCTACCCAGCCGGTGTCTCATTTATGAGAGACCTGTCGCCAATGTAAGGTGAACCCAACCTTGACTCTGGTCATCGTATCGTGTAGTAAATCAGGCGCACTGCCGGCGTTTGAACTTTGAAGTAGAAATGTATCACTGTATAGTGGGAACGGTAGCAGTGAGCTCATGCTATACCCACGGAATAGTAATCGAATGCATGGATTTTTTATGCAAAACATGGAATATTTAAGTGGTACCCAAGCCCGCCTACTGTCTAGTTTTTATATGATCTAAGTAAATTGGACTTAAAAAATCAATATGCATAAAATATACGAAAGGCAGATCACGCAGAAGCGAAATCAACCTGCAACTAGCGTGAAATTGTTTCATTTTGACACCCACGATATTAGATTAGTGTAGAGATAGGCGAATGGGTATATTAGTAATTTGATTTTAGTTTTCATATTGTAGAAACGTTTCCTTGTGGTAGGGGTCTCATATTATGTGATTAGCCACTTGAGAAGGTAATACTGCAAAGTTTATTTCTCCCACCAGCAGTGTAAATGCTCTTTTGTGTTTCGGTTTGAAGGGCAGGGTAGCCAGAGTAACTACTAGACATAATGCGACTTATGTCTCAGGATGGCGAGTGCAGTGGAATACCAAACATTGCTGTGTAGTCCGTGGTGTTGTTTGGTTTTGCTACTATCGTTCCTAAAGCTTAACATCAGGCAAATGGCATGCTCTTCATTTATCGCAATAGAAAAAATACAGGAAAAAATCAAGTTCTGTTTTTTTATATAAAGTAACATCATGGTAAGGGCTCCCGCTGCTGCGGTGTTCTCCCGTTTGTTTATCTCAAACATAATAAAATTTTATTATTTTACTATCGCTGTCTGCCGTACATCAAAGTTCTTAAGATAACCACAGAAATATATTCTTTATACGAGTCATTTCCTTCGTAAACTTTGTGAATATATTTATTGAGTACCTTACCTTGTTCAGATATGTGTTTGAAATAATAATTCACGTATACATTTTTACGGTAATCCGGCGAATGTAAATCTAAAAACATAACCCTCCTTCTTCCCAGTCCGGTACGCTTTTGTACCTAATTTTTCATACTGTCCATAATTTTTAATAGCGTATGTGTTTACAAATCAAAATCACTTTATGTATTTTTCCTTATGCTACTACCACAAATGGCACCGCTAACTATAGTTCTTAACAGCTACAGTACGAATGGGTCAACTTGCCCAGACTTACAGAAAATGGACACGAAGTATGCTGATATTTCGGAATCACAACAGGAAAGTGTTTACCTTTGCATTTCCTTCGGTAAGTGTGATTACCGGCAAATTAAACGCATTACAATATACTTATTCAAAGACAGTTTATATAATTACGAGTATTTTAGTTATCGAATATTTTGATTTCAAACAACTTTTGAAATAATTTGGTGAAATTCGATAGCTATAATAGGTTTATAAATAGGCTATGAATAAGACTGTATCGACAGGTCATCTCTATGTAGATAGCCGATTTTGAAGTAGATTAATTAAAAACTTATCAAATCTGCGCAGTGCATTAAATCCGCTGAATGAGTGTCAATTTGTAGGGCGTGCGCCCACGCCGCGCCGTTCTATATCGGTCTAGCGTCGGTGACACGTCTCGTATGGCGATGGAGAATGGCGCCTGCGATGTGTCATCCTAAACAACGTCGCTGAACTGACAGGCTTTGAACGTCTGTGATGGGGTTAAGGGAATGTTGAAGTTTGAAGTGGTATCTCTGGTATTTTTAGGCCAAAAGTTATGAAATTATGATGGAAAAGTTCAGTATAAAAAATCGTTGTATTTTTTTCACGGCACACTGACTGCATTGCACCTGGTGGTAAGTGCAAATGCCGTCCAGAAAGTTTATCGCATGGTATCAGACGGCAATCCTACCATTCGATACATCATACAATCATGCATTGCTATTAATTGCCTACTAAACTTCTAAGAACTTTAACTAATTAGATTATCAACAAAAAGACACATTCTAATTTTAAAAAAAAGAACGCTATAAAAGTACCAGCATTATATTAATTGCTCGCGCCTTTCAAATGTCATTGTAAGAATTTTTATGGGTCTTCTAAAGTATGATAAAACTGCAGTTTATATTTATTATGCATATCAACAAGCTTGTGGGCAAGGGAGCGGGCATTATTGTTATTAAATTTGTCCCCCTAAATAAGTTGATAAAAAGCAGTTAAATTTATTGCAGCTTTTAAACTACTGTATCATATACGTCCAACTGCAAGGCAAGTCGCGAATACGATTAAGAGGGGTTAGGCCGTAAAGTTCCCCACGCTAGCCTAGTGCGTATTTAGCGAACTTTACATTCCATACAAATATTTACTAATCCCTATGGTATGCAGATTTTCTCACGATGTTTTCCTTCACCGTTATAGTGCGTGACGATTGACAGCTATCAATACACACATGATTGAAAAGTCAGAGGTGTGCCATGGGATTTGAACCAACGCCCACCATGAATATGATAGCAGCCGCGTCTGGTCCTTTACCAATAGGCCACCACGCTCTTTTACTTTTAAACTAACTAGCAGTTATTTCGCATATTGCAAAGGATAATAGTAGATAATGAACATTGTTAAATGACAGACAATATAATGAATAATTAACAAGTCTGCAGCCATATTTAATTTAGCATGTAAGTGACTGCAATGCACCAGGTGGTAAGTGGTGTGCTGTCAATAAAATTATCTCGTGTCGGCCGACATAATAAGTAATAACGATTGCTAGAAACAGCTAGCTATGGCCTTAGTCATAGACATTTTCCAATCCCTTTTTAATTATCGAATATTTCATCCCTTTCTAAACATTTTTTACTGCAATTAATGACAAGACGAGCATGCCATTCGCCTGATGGTAAGCGATATGACCGCTCATGAACAGTAGCAAAACTAACAACACCTTGAATTATAAAGAAATGCTTGGCATTCCACTGCGCTTGCTATTCTGAGACATAAGATGTTAAGTCTCATTATGTCCAGTAATTACTCTGGTTACAATGTCCTTTAATTGGGAACAGAACAGTGCATTTACACTGCTGTTTGGCGGGAGAAACAGAAATTGCTGTGGTACCAACCCAGGCGGCTTCTCACGTATAAGAGTCCTACCACCAGTTCAATTCGGTTGGAGCGAAGAAGACAAACACTCGAGTTTTAAAACTGTCTGAATAACGCTGTAGGTGTTCATAGAATGCAACGCACCCATTATGCGTGTATCAATAAACCGGGCTTATGTTTGACGTTGGGCGCCACAATTTGTAACATTTCTATGAAATGTGACATATTTCTACTAGATCTGGAAACATGCCAATATGTTACGTAAAACTTTTTATATCAATATGACTTTTAAAAAGAATTAAGCCTCAAATCTCTCGCCATTACTGACTCTGAATACCTATATTTCTGTCAACAAAACAAAAACATCGTCGGTAAAATCGTGTCAGCCCTATTTATTTATTAAACTTAAATGAAGAATAAATATTTCCAAGTAAAATAAGTAATCTTGTAAGCACAACGCAGTTCAATTCATTGACAGATTTATAGTTATTGTCCTCGTAGACACGAAAAGCAGACTGTTACTTTAACAAATTAATAACCTCGACTCGCGGGGAAGCCGTCTGTCAGCCATTTTGTTATTTATTTAATTTTCGGAATATAAATCATCCACTAATTTCTTCCGGTGCTTCTTTCAAAACGTTTTATTAATAGCTGACAAAATAGCCCAGATTAATTCCTTGTCATAAGTTTCTTTCAAAAGTAAAAATTCAAAAGTGATTTAAATTTGAATTTCGAGTGTCAACTGTCAATTGAAATAGTGCGTTCCATAATACGCTACTAGCTATAATCGACTAATAAATAATCGATATATCTTGTCGTTTCTAATTATTACGATTACATCATATCGCGTCGAATATTTGAAATCAATAATGCCTACTTTATAATGACATCGCAAGATCGTCGTAATAACTAATAAGTGCGCGTTGTATTCATTCAAGAAATTGACTTGCGCTATAAACACGCTTCTGTTTACTACCAACTTTATGAAGGTGTCTTGTAAGTAGTCACATGAAATGACATTCTTGGTCTCATTTTTCACGCTTGTCATGAAATCCCATAAGAATATCTTCACTTCTTTATTTCACGGCCCGATAACTTTTATTAAAAATATATACACGTGATATATAAATAGTTTATAAAGCATAAGTAAATTGAATTGAATGAATGGAAACACTAGTGCGTTCTACGTATGTTCGCGTAAAGTTATTGCATAGCTTCCAAAGCAAGCTACAGTGGCATGCAAAAGTTTCGCTCGTTGTATTATTTAATTGAATTAAACTTCATAACAAAAGGAATTAACACGTACATAAGTCAGTAATGCCATGAGTTTTACAATTGTTTTGATAGTATGATACTAAAAAAGGTTATTACATCCTGATAATGTAATAAGGCTTATTACGACCCAATAACATAATGTTCATGAAAACAATATTATGTCACAGAGCATTTGGTTACTACGCATAAAGACAATTTTTCTCATATATAACATATTGTATTTGCAATCTATTGAAGTACGTGTAATAAGAAATTAATATAACATAAAAACTAATTTGAACCAATCATACGGGTAAATGGAGCACAATGTTCTCTATTTACAGCAACATTTACTAAAACCGTTGGTTCTTTCAAATAAATAAACTTATACAGACTAAAAAATGATTATTTACATTCTACCGTACACATATCGCGCAAGTTTATTGTTTTGTTCCAATTCTTCTGACTAACAGCGTCTGTTCGGTGCAAAAGCTAAAGAAATAAATTCATACTGTGTCCTCGTTAATTCATCATTAGCGAATTCCGGTAGCCAATGTTTTAGCGTCCGAATCAACGCACTTTCGCCGAGGTCAACGCATTGTTCGTGTTTATAAATAAACTCCACTATTTTTCCTAATTAATTGACTAACCTACATGAATAAATTGACTTCGGATTGACTTAATGATGACTTGTGTTTGACTTTTTGTTTTGTTTGTATAGTGACACTGCTGCATCTGCAATTCACTGCAATGTAATAATTTATTTCCGAATTGCACTTTTTATAGTAATTGGCTCGTTGAATCTTTTGTAATTACTCCATATCGCACAATATTTGTAATTCACCAATCAAAGGATAAGTTGACACTTTTATAACCGACTTTGCAATTTTATCCGATGTCGATGGTTACAACTCACTTGACACTAATGAACAGACGTATGTTATCACATCACTAATTAATTTAATAAAATAAAAAAATAAATTTAAATTTCGAATTCGTGTTCGAATGCATCAGTCGGTCGGTGCGAGCCGAACGCGCCGCGACGCTGTCGTCGACTGGGCGGCTTTCGGCCCGCTGCCAAAGAATCCACGCCTGAAAAGATATTTATGTGGATATGACGATTTACCGGCCGGCTGTCAGACGATATTTATTTTCTTATTAAATTGTAAAGTGCGTTCAATCGGAATTAGGTGCCATTAATACGAATAAAATACACAAACACAGCAAATCGTGTTTTAAAAGCAATCGATACTCAATTAATACTTCAACTGGCCATGTTTAAGGATTCGATTACCTTTTATGTGTAGAAGCGTGGGTCAAAGCCTTGGCGAGGTATAATGAATTACATCTAAACACAATTAGCAAATGAAATGATGTAACGATCATTCGTAGAAAATCTTAATTAATTTGAATTTATTATAATTGATGCGTGCAAGTTGTCGTCATGTATATTCATAATACATCCAGAACTAATACTTCCATCTACATTATTTCTTATTATATATTATTTATATATTTTATTAATAATGTGAAAAATATTGCGATGATACGTGTGAAGTTATTATATTCATACAAAATTAATCAATAGTTGCAATTACTTGTATAATTTTCTTATTTCAGCATTTTGTTATTGATATACAGTTTATCTCAATAATTAACTATATAAGTGTATCTGATTCACAATTATATTTTGGATCTTTGTCCAACCAATACAGTTTAATTTACACTTTTTTATTTGTATATACGATATCATTAACGATCTTGATAAAAATCTGTTAAACAAACCTCAATTAAATTGACCAAAACTAAGCATAAGTTAAACTGCAGAAATCGACTCGACATGTAAAACATGCATAATCGATCATTCACCGAATCGATTTCAAATACAATAAGCTCATCACTAATATTGTAAGCTGCTGAGAGGACTAGTGAAACGTGCTTGTACTTGTGTAAACCCGGGTGCAATTTGCAACACAAACTCATTAGCTTAAAGGCGAAGGCGTGTCTGGAACTACGAGCCAAGTAATAAAGATCATTTTGAACCATAACACCACCCGTTGCCGGAAAAGGTATTTATATAAAACCGCGTAAAACCTAAAATAAAAGTGTAGGTGCGTTTGTACGCGACGTAACCGCAACGCGGTCGGAACGACACGTGTTCTGACGGCTATTTTTGATACAAGGGTGCTTTGTGCTTCCTGTTTCTAGTGGCTTAGTTGTTATAAAAAGAACGTGCTTCGTTAATTTTAGTTTTTTAAAGAACTTAAATGGCCCTTGTAGAACGCTAATTAATCGGCTTTGGAAATAAAGATAAATGGCTTCAATAGTCGCTTTTAAAAAGAGAGTCTTGTGTTCGGCTATGAGATGAAGCCACCCAAAAAGTATAACGTTCTTCATATACATATAATACATAATTTACCTGATCTATATCAGCACACATACGTCCCACTGCCAAAAACGAGCCTTCTCTACGATCGAGAGTACGATTGAGAGGAGTTAGGCCATATAGTCCACCACACTCATCTAATGCTAATTGGCGGACCATAGAAATTCAATGGTATGGAAAGTCGGCCAACCTTTCCTTTAGGAAACCTTTGCTCAGTATATTTTCCTTCACTTTTATAGTGCGTGCTTATTGACTACTAACACACCTGAAGCCGAAAAGTCAGATGTGTACCCTGGGCTTTGAACCCGCGACCACCATAAACATGTTAGCAGCCATGTGTAGTCCGTTATGAGCAGACCACCATTTACTGGATAATTTAAATACCAATTATAAAATATTGCTGCATACCTACTACGGCCTTAGGCGTGGTAAGTTTATAAACCTATTTTTGGTTATTGAATGATTTATCTTCTTCCACCAAACTGAATTCGAAAGTCTTTCGAAAGGGACAATACATTCGACAACTACATTATAAACAGTCTTTGAATAAGGCCGTTATTCTTTTGAAGAATATTTTATGCAATTATACCCTGTAATTTTATCTTTAGTCGGATGAGTTCCCTAAGGGTATCCAAAAGCCTTTAACACACGTTCATAACTGTGAGCGACACGGCCACTAATAGTATTACTAATTCACTTGTGAACGAACCTTTAGACCGCAAGTGCAGCCTGCAGACTGCAGCTATCTAATAGACTGTACTCTGAACCATAAGCCACGCAAACTTCAACTTTGTTACTAACATCATACGGCCTTTGTTACAGTCCAACTGAACTTGGCCCCAGGTCATAGCGGGAGGGAAATATAGATGAAACTGGGCCAGAAATTGCTCGACCCAACTTGCTGCAGGCGACCTACATGGGAGGTGGCACAGAACTAATAGACTAAATTTGGCGCTAAAGCCAAAAATTGAGATTGAACAAAATTGCACGAAAACTCGCGTTTTACATTTTAACAAATTGAAAGCTTTTGACTATGTAATACATTTTTTATGAAGATATAACTATTTGGTTAGGATTTTCAGATCATATGACTGGTCTAGTGCCAACCTTTGAACCGTGAGGTTTAGATTGCCAAGTCAAGTCTTTGCTAGCAAAGGCATTTTGCTTTGGTTTATAAAGAAAAGCAATTTTCATAAATGCTATCTATACCTTACGAATAAATCAAAATGTTTTATTAAAATAGTCGATTGTGACAAAAAGTGTAGTCGATTTTTGTCTACATATATTAACTATGTATACAATTTCTCTTTGCTCAGCTTGCCAAAATATTCAATATTTTTGTTCTTGACGAGATATATAATTTGAATATAAAATTACGATATATTCACGTCATTCGTGTCGGTCTGTATATGAAAAAATATATAACTGCTGAATTCTACTGACTTAGTGAGGGGCTAAAGAACTCGAGATTTACGATAATTCATCAATATTAACATAACCAAACCCAGTCTTTTCAAATTAATACAAGTCTAAAATGTTAAAATAATCCACAGCTCGCCCTTCTCACCTTATAATCCAGTAAAGTCGATGTTGCAATTACTTGATTAATCGACTACAACAACGGGCGCAGCCCTACACAATGGCGATTACGTTTGTTTTGTAAACATGGCGCCGACGCACGTGCGCGATCAGCTGCCGCACAGAGAGAATTTATTTGACTGAAATGCCCTTTGTTTGTTAGGAAAGTGCTTTGGTAGTAAAACCCTATGCTTTACATTAGAAAGGATGCTACTTTTGCTAGTTGGAAAGTAAATTGCTAATGTGAATTTCTCTGTGCTATTTAGGAGACCTTATGCTCATTATATCCAAACTAATAATAATTTTAATTTTAAAACTGTGAGACACGTAGCAAATAGATAGTAAAATTAACGAAGAGTTTGTACACAGTTTTAATGACTCAAATTAAAATGGATTTAGTTCCAATTTAATATTACTAAAAAAGAAGTGGCCGTAATATAATATTAATTCAGTAGATATCATCTTAAAGTAACAATAACTTAATTAAAATCAGGGTATTCAAATGACCGCAAAAAATTGCGAACAATGGCAAAAATAAAACTCTACTGAACACAGCAGCAGCTAGCGTGCAAACAATGTCTATCCGATGTCCGTGGTCTGTTTTAATTGTATTACCACTTCCGTCCTACTTGCACGGTAGGTTTACCTGGTGAATGGTTATCAATTCGACATGGGCACGACTTAGTCGGCTTGAATGTAGAGCCTTGAATGAGATTACTACAATGTGACTGAGGTATACAATGTACGAAATCACTGGTACTTCTACCTGATGCTAATAGGACCGGTGATTTTGCAGATTGAATACCGATTGTCATTCGTAAAATTGGAACTCGAATGCTTGAACAAAACTTATCTTTTCTTAGATTTATGCGAATTTTACACATTGAAATAAAACTATTATCTCTTAGGAGTTCTATCACGAACTGTCACGCAGTCAGCCATGTGAAGTACGAAAGCGGTAAGTAATCGAAACGTCGCGTTGTCGGTTGAAAAATGTAAACAACAAAGTAATTCCGCGATAGAATCCCTAAATAATAGTTTTATTTCAACTTATCAACAGTAACGTACATCGTCCTGACACCAAACTAAGACCGATTCTCGTATCGTGGGTATCAGGCACTACGAGAGACTTCTATCTCACAAACACCGAGACCCGAAAGAAATATTTGTAGACTGCATAAACATTTATCTCGGTGCAGGGATCGAACACACGGCCTTTCGTTTCACAAGCGGCGTCTAACCAACTGCGCCACGGAGGCTATCGATCGATTCATCTATCGATTTATTTACTACTTATAAACCTATTTAGTGAGTAGGTACATGGATAATTGCAAACAACTTCACGCTTGTATGATATAAGAGTGCCCTCGCAATGCGCCGGGCTTAATACGTCCGGACAACCCAAGTCTCTCGTAGTTCCTGATACCCACGATACAAGACTCGATCTTTAGTGTGGGGTCAGTACTATGTATTTGACTGTTGGGTATATTTATTTTATGTAATGTGAATGTTACTGGACCAAAATGCAGAATCATTACGTATAATATCGAAATCGCCTTGGAAATTTTTGACCCAGTTCCACATCTGTTAATTAAAGAGCTTATTAGTTCGCCGACTTCTTTCAGCGGCGCACTCATTAATGTTAAAAATACCTGTACATTTGCAAAAATGTAGTCTTTTCACAGAAAACGTAGCTATTCAATGTAGACTGAGTAATGGATTTTCGCAATAAAATTAGGTTAGTTCTCATTTCAGTTTTAAGTCTAAAGGGGTAAGTATATTATATGTTGGGTGACCTACATATTTCTATATCCGAATGCTTGCATCTGTTAGAAAACTACATCCTTTAGAAAACCTGGATTTAGCACACCAGTTTATAATGAATAGAATCCGAAAATGTTTAACTGTATTTCTATTTTATAAAGGACAATTATGCGTTAGCCTTAGAATCAATAAATGGATTCCTTAAGCTGTCATTAACATGCATCATCATCAGTTTCGAGTTTATTTCCGGAACATTGGCTTTACCTAAAGATATATCACACCGACCGGACCCAAGACACAGATCTGTTGGAGGCGGCTTACACTTTTTATTCTGGACCGGCATAGTGACCACTGTGTACATGATGGTAAGCGCAAATGCCGTCCAGGTAGAGTATCGATTGGCATCAAACGGCAGTCCCATGTCAATTGATACAATTCTTACTTTTGGGGTCTTTGGTTTTCGTCTTTCTTTTGGTTGGATGTATATATATATATATATATATATATATGATTTAGGCTCCTTTCAAAACGATTTTTAACGTGGAATAGTTACACTGAAGTTACTTTAAGTACGGTAGTGGACAGTGGTGGACCAGCTCGACAGGAGTGCTGACACTGTATCACAAAAATATATTGTGAAGCGACTTTATTATCATATGCTGTATTTAACATTTCAAATATTCAATAACTCTTTCCAAAAACAAATACATATTAATATACTCAACAGTCACATACATAGTCCTGACTCCACACTAATATCGAGTCTTGTGTTGTGGTAATCAAAAACCCAGGCCCGAAACAAATGCCTGTAACCCACGCAAACATTTATGTCGGTGCTCGGGTCGAACCTGCGGTCTCCAGTTTCTTTGCAGGCGTCTACCCACGCAACTGAGGCTGCGTATCCTCCTCCTCGTTTCCTTTCCCTTCCATATCCCCTTCGGAGAGGCCAGTAATACATCTATGTACGACCGTATTTTTAACGTTCATGGGCCACAGTAACCTTTAGCCATCAGTTGATGCCTTTCCAAAATTATTGAACTTAAAACAATTCAGCTTGAACTCAGCACAATAGAAGGCCAATATACCCAAGTCCCAAACAAAACATAACACTTTATTTAACAAATATTAGAATTGAAGATAATACAACAGATAGGAGACATTGCGCAACCGAAATTCTGTCGCAGACATAACTAATTGAGTCAGACCGTCGTCTTGGCCTCCAGAGCGGCGCGTTTGATCATTGCTTCGGTACAACTACTAACGTTGTCTTGTTTTTGTTTTTATTGGAAATCTATAAGAATTTCTTTTTCTAGGCGACAATTTTGTGCCAGTTTTTCGACCGGGAAAACACGATTTTCTCGTATTGTTGAGGTCAAGTGATCGGTTATCATATTTTTATGCATGAAAATCCTGCCCTCCAATCTCTCTGTTTACACCAAATTGTATCATAGGAATGATTATGGTAACTATTTATACGATTAAAAATAGCTTTTATATTTTTCTAAATATTTACAAATCGGGATATTCAATACACATCAATTAAATGACAATTTTGAATCGGTAGTTTCTAATTGCATCATAATTTGTAACTACAACAAAAATACATATTTCAAAAAAAAATTGTGCCTTGAATCTCGATATATTGCCAATAATAAGCCGACAAATCATCACCATTTTTATTACGGTAGTCGATTCCTCTCTCAATCGTCCTGTCGATTGTAGAGGAGGCCTGCATAGGGACATATCACATACATAGTACGTACATACATATGTATATTAAGTACTATATGGATTGATATAGAAATAGAATTGATATAGATACATATTTTGATGATTCACAAAGTCTTAGGCATATGAGAACTGTATTTGTAGTACTTGCATAAATCGAATCACAATAAAAATGAATGTAACAAATTGATCTCGTTAAATTTTATGAGCAAATTTATTCATGGCTACTGAATTCTTTATGCATCAATATAATAAAAATATTTTCATCCGTGTCGAAGATAAACACAACTAACAGTCATAAACATACGGACTTATCCATAGAGAGTTTGTAAACCTATTTTTGTTATTTATTTATTTAAATGATTTATATACAAAGTATAAAGGCGGATTTAATGCCTGAGGCATTTTCTCCCAGTCAAACTTTGGGTGGTGCAGAGAAAGCAAAGTAGGCGCATCACTAAATAATAATAAAATAAACATTCAGGCGTAAACTAATAAATATCAGAAGAATATATTATATGTACATAAATATGTAGATATTATTATTATATTTTTAATTAATGTTTTATCTTCTTCGCTGTAACTGAATTTAAAAGCCGTTGGAAAGAGACAAAACATTCAATAACTAAAATAGGTTATAAGCGGTTTATGAATAAGGCTGTAACCTAACTTAAAATTAAGATACAAGTCGTGCAGTGGGTATTAGACCCTAAAGGAAGTTTTTCGGTCTCGTAACATCCAGACCCGAGACAAATGCTCGTGAATCACGGACACATTAGTCTCGGATCAGGAATAGAACCACGGTCTTTAACTCTTTAGTTTCACAGCTGGAAGCTGAACGAACTGCACCAGAACTAGCTTGTATGAAAGTCGGTCGTCTTTCAAAAAGAAAATATTATTTACAAGATTTATCAAGACTGCGACCGAAAACGAAGCTGGGTGGTAGTCTTAGTGACTACAGACACAATGCAACTAAACTTTTAAGACGACGTATACATAATTATATTCTTATTTTAGTAAAACTATGCAACTACCACCTAAACACGATAATATTTAAAATCACAAAAAAATCGCGTTATTTTGTGAAATGTTTAATCGCATTGTGTCTGAAGTCACTAAAACTACCACTCGGCTTCGTTTTCGGTAGCAGTCTTGATATACCCTGTATGAGTTTATGAAGTCAATTCCAATTCTATCTCACCTCTTAAAAGGCCCAGATTATGCTTTTTTTGAGTCCTGTCAAAGGATACAATACTTCGAGTCACATAGTGGTTACCATACCTTGGGTATATTGGATCCAACATAAGTCTGCTTCAGAAATGAAAACTTAAATGACAATTTATTTCTAAGTACCTGGTAACAGGAAGCCTTAGTTTTGTTAAAAAAAAAAGACGGCAGTTCGTGTTGCTGAGAGCGTTTCTTGTGCCGTTTCTTCTTCATTGCAAATACACGTTCCAAACCGATGGTAGCAGAAATTAACGATTCAAAAGATCTTGCGAAATACTATTTAATATTTATAATAGAATATTGCGATTTTTTTAAAATATTTAAAACCAACCTGTGCAGATTTTGACTTATCACCATGTTGTCCTTCATACAGTCGCCGTTGTAACCTGTAACAATATTATAAATATACACATTAATATTGTCATTACTTCCGTGGCCATTGCTCTTAGACAAGTTCTTCTAAATTTAAATTACACCAAAAACATAGATGATAGACGCATGTCATTCCAAGTGACAAATTAAAACCCGCGACGAAGTTTGAAACAAAGCGAACGTTTGGCCGGCTGCTTGGCCTTATTCGCCGCATCATTTTGTGTTTTTCTGAAGTGTGGACTATTTATTCAAGCTATTGACCTTGTGCTTTGTGTCTAAGAATTAAATCACACCGTACGTTAAATTCACGCATATCATTCCACATTACTTTGTGCCGTTTTTGTGAAGAAAAAAAAAACACATTCTGAACAAAGTTTTAAATGAACGTTCTAAAATTAAACGCAACTAAAGCGTTCCATTTTCAAAACAAATTTTAAGTATTCGCAAATTGCTAGGTCGAATGCATCCTTTTTTATTTTTTAACCTGTGGTCGCGTCATGCAGGATGTTCATTTCTCTAATGGCGTCGTATATAGCCCGTGAGTGCTTTTACAGCAACAACCGCAGCGACCGAACTGATCCGTAACTAGACCAAAATGGCAATTTTAAACTGTTGCAAAATTGCTGATATATATTGGAAAGTAATATTGAGTATTGGGTAAAATCGTGGCAATATTGTCTGTCTGAGAGGCAAAGTTTGGTTGATTAAGTAAGAAACTGAGAAGTGGTTCTGAAAGCGATTTTTCTCTTTGGAATTCATGCCTTATAACTTAGGGTTTTCATCATATTTTAAAGCCAAATCATACAGGCTTTTGTTTTTCTTTACGACTTTATCAAGCACGACAACTTGGCTGATGGTTGCACTTTCAGTCATAATTGAATTTTAATTTTGTTTATTCATAGAACTTATTCGTTTCTTTTATAAGGGAGTCATCAATACGTTATTAGAAAATAATAAATTCTTCGTTTCTTTGATTAGTTAAAATGTTGCCTTATATCGAAAATCATTTCCTAAAGGACAAAAGCATTTTTTTCAGTCAGTTATAAAAATGAGCACCCACAGTGACCAACACAGTAAGCCTAAACAACTTGCGAATTCACATACAAGGTCTCAAAGTTAATTTCGTTGGAATTGGATGAACACGTTTATGAAGTTAGGCCCGTCAGTCCGTCTATTTCCATTATGAACTTATAACATATTAATCTGCCTTGATTTCACTAACACATCGCAGCTAAGTGTATTTGCACTTATCTGACAGGGGTAAGCTGATTTGATAACCAGATCTAGAACGAAATTTTATTGAAATTTCATTCAGCTATTTTTTTTATTACAAAAGTCCTGCAAACGAGCAAACAGGCGCCTGATGGTAAGTGATCACTGTCGCCCATGAATATTCATAACGCTTGTTTCATGGATGTGTTACAGGTCTATCAAATCGGGCGGGGAGTGGTAAGAAAATGGATGAGAAGAGGAAAGGTATATTTGGCATCTAGCAACCTATCACCGAACGAAACGCGACAGCAAACCTGTCGCTACACGTCGATCTCCAGTGGGACAATAGTACCACCCCGGACGAGCCTGCCCATAAATGTTGACTCATGGGCCATGGCTGACAACAACGTGGCTCTACCACTTCCAAAACATTTTTTTTATTTGTCTCCTTATTTTTTTTTTTGCTCCTTATTTGTTTAATTATACGGTAAATTGACTGCATCGCACCTGATGGTAAGTGCGATACTATCTAGAAATAGACTTGCGTGGCAACAGCTATTATCTTTCCGGACTCCAGATATTTTTGTCGACTGATTAAATGTCTTCTTTAAGATGCGGGGACCCAGGATGGTAGAATGGAGAGAAGATAAGCTTAGTGGTGGGGCAAAAGTACAAGTTCGCGAACATTTTAGTATGGCTTTAATATACAGCTACAGTGTGCTAATAATAATGATATGGATTATGGAGTATTAATGGCGGAACTATCAACGAACCATCAATGGGATTGCGTAGTTAAATGACAGCCTGATGATGTACAGCAGCGTCATCAGCGCCAGAAACTGCCAACACCCACCAAAATTAAGTGAGATTATTTTCAGCAATGGAGGTCCTGTAGCTGAAGATTAACTAATCTAATCCGAGTTGTTTTACCCGCAAATCTTTTAACGAGACAGCTCTACACATTTCACTACAAATTGCTTCTTAAATTCATCCTAACTCATGCCTACGTCCCGCTCTCTCAGGTATACATAACGTGACCATTTATTTTTTGTGTCAGAGCGGGACATCTGTGGAATTAAACAATAATAAAACGTTTTTGGTGTTTTACAAGTTTTTAATAAAGAAGATTGAATTACAAAAAATAATCATAGCACTAAACACAAAATAGTTGGGCACGATTTATAAGCCCCAGTAGTGGCGTGACTTCCAGGCAGACACTAAATACTTGTATTAACGTACTCAATAATTGTGGAAAAGTTTTTTACGAAAGTGCTGGAATAATTTGACAAAACCGTTTTCAGTAATAATAAAGCATTTCGAGCGGGAAATACTTTTTATTTATCATTTTGTCTGTTTCAAAAGCGGGACTATGTAAGCTTTGCTGGGGACACCGGGACAGACACGTATGGTCGGGACGTATGGTCACGTTAGGTATACATCAATATCATTAAACATTATACGGCATTATATTGAGTAAATTTTCATTATTTATACGTTTTTTTTTTTTTATGTTATAGGGGGCAAACGAGCACGCGGTTCACCTGATGGTAAGTGAACACCGCTGCCCATGGACATCTGCAACACCAAAGGGCATGGAGATGCGTTGCCGGCCTTTGAGGTGGGAATACGCTCGTTTTTTGAAGGTCGCCAAGTCGTATCTGTCCGGGAATGATCCCGCTGGCAACTGGTTCCACAGATTTGTAGTACGTGGGAGAAAGTGCCGGGAAAAACGTACTGTGGTGGATTTCCAACCTCCAAGGTGATGTGGGTGGTATTTGGAGGTTTGACGTGTAGTACGGTAGCGGAACTCAGCAGCAGGGACAAGTCCAAACAATTCACGAGAACACTCCCCGTGGTAAATGCGATAGAGAATGCAGAGCGAAGCTACATCTCTACGCAAAGCCAAAGGATCGAGCCGGTCGGAGAGAGCCTGGTCGTCAATGATTCGAGCAGCCCGACGTTGAATGCGGTCGAAAGGAAGAAGCTGGTACTGGGGTGCCCCAGCCCAAAGATGGGAGCAATATTCCACGTGGGGCCGGACTTGCGCCTTATACAGTTGCATACGTTGACCCGACGTGAAATATCGCCTCGATCTGTTGAGCACACCGAGCTTCTTTGAGGCCAATTTGGCCTTACTTTCCAGGTGACCGCGGAATTGAACGTCACTCGATATCTCGACACCAAGAATTCCGATACTGGCTGTGGCAATTAGGGGAGTGCCCTGGAACTGAGGTGATACGACGAAAGGCGTTTTTTTTTTGCGGTAAACGCGCAAACTTGTGTTTTTGAGGCGTTAAATTCGACCAAGTTGTGTCGGCCCCAATCCGAGACTTTGGATAGAAAGGACTCGACTTCAGACACAAGTTTGTTTCGACACTCGTAGACGTTTTCCCGAGAAATATTGGCTCGGCCGGTATATAAGGCATCACCCGTGCTGTCATCCGCATAGCACTGTATGCCGCTAATTTGCAGCATATCATTAATATGCAGAAGAAATAGCGTGGGAGATAGCACACAGCCTTGCGGGACACCAGCGTTCACGGACTTGAGATCCGAGCATGCACCGTCGACAGCGACCTTGATGCTCCGGTCCGCTAGAAAGCTGGCTAGCCATTTGCACAATTTCTCGGGAAGCCCGTAGGAAGGAAGCTTCGACAGAAGCGCTCTGTGCCAGACCCTATCAAAGGCCTTCGCTACATCCAGACTAACGGCCAGCGCCTCCCCCTTACTCTCGATCGCCTTTGACCATCTATGCGTTAGGTACACGAGAAGATCACCAGCCGAGCGGCCCCTACGGAAACCGTATTGACGGTCACTTAATAGCTGATGATCTTCAAGGTACCCAAGGAGTTGACTGTTGACAATGGATTCCATTGTCTTCGAGAGCAAAGAGGTAATGGCTATGGGCCTGTAGTTGGAAGGATTTGAGCGCTCGCCTTTTTTTGGTATCGGGTGCACTAAAGCTGTCTTCCACGAAGCCGGGACTACGCCTAAGAAATAGGAGTGCCGAAAAAGACGCGTTAAAACTGGAGCCAACTCAGGAGCACACTTCTTTAATACAATAGGAGGGATACCATCGGGTCCATTCGATTTATGGATGTCGAGGGAGAACAGCGCTTTACGCACTAGCCGTTGCGAAAACCGAATTTCCGGCATATTAGTGTTGCACCGCGGGATAGTAGGCGGTTCGCTTCCCCCGTCATCCAAAAAAGAGTTAGACGCAAAAAGAGAGCCTAGGAGATCGGCTTTCTCCCTTGCGCCATGGGCCAATGATGCATCCCCCCTACGAAGAGGTGGAAAGGAAGGGCTACAAAAATTCCCCATGGCAGCTTTGGCGAGTGACCAAAACGCACGCGTTCCCGAAGGAAGACGAATCAATCTCTCGCCAATTCTGCCAATGTGATCCGACTTCGCCGTTGCAATCACTCTTTTGAAGGACCTCGAGGCAAAGTTATACTCCTTTTTTAAGACGCTGGTATTTACATCCTGAGCTGCCACTGCATCTGCCCAAGCTTTGTAGCATGCCTGCTTACGGCGATTTGCCATTTTGCAGGAGCGATTAAACCAGGGCTTGGATCCGCCACCAATGGGCACAACAGAGGATGGAATAAATAGTTCCATTCCTTGCAGCACCACATCGGCAACAGAATCAGCAGAGGCGTCAGGATCATTCCGCGTGAAGCAAACCCGCCCCCAAGGGTAGGACGCAAAGAATGATCGCATCCCATCCCAATCTGCTGACCTGTAGTGCCACACACGGCGACAGCCTGCAAACTGTGGGCGAACGTACGTGTTTTCTATACTTAAATATATTATATACTAGCGGCCCGGCCCAGCTTCGCCTGAGTGCATATATTTTTTTATTCCACTCCACACCAAATACATGTTGTTTTTCGTATAAACTCTTGTATACCTAAAGCTATCCTACTGTCCGGCTCAATCCCGTCACATCCGCCTGTTCAGTCTCTTCCCAATCCGTCCCGTCGCTTTTCTTTATTATCCATCCCGTTTTATAACGTGCATTTACATTTCGTCCTAACAAATCTGTCATCTATCCCAGCCCTTTCCCGTACCTTCCACTCTATTTTATTTTATGTCCTTTCTCTCCATATAATTCTTGTATATCTAAACATGACGTAGATATCCTACTGTCCGACTCAATCCCGTCTCTTCCCAATCAGTCCCGTCCATTCTCTTTATTATCCATACCGCTTTATGACGTGCATTTACATTCGTCCTAACAAATCTGTCAGCTATCCCAGCCCTCTCCCGTACCTTCCATTCTATTTTATTTTATGTCCCTTCTCTCCATATACATCCATATATATATACATATAAAGATTGCCTTATGAATTTTTGACATTAAAAACTTTAGCGTTTTTTATTGTCCATCCAATATTCCTTCCCTTATTTCAGCACCAAAAAGCTGTTTTTCCAAAAAATATTGCACGCCATTACTTTTTGTTAGTAATAAAGAGTTAAAATATTTTTTTTATAGACATAACTTCAGTGGTTTCGATTTTCTTAGATATAACAATTCAACCCTTTTTTACCCCCTTTAGGTATAATATAACCTATCTCAGTCCGATACGATGTACATTTCTATCAGTGAATTATAGCGAAGGAAAGGCCACTGTAAAAATTCGTGATAAAAATGGCATTCGATCTTGAAAAGGAGTAAGTATAACTTCTTATGCTGCATTTACACGCTTGGCCAACCTCAGCCAGCCTCCACCAACGCCAGCGTGTAAACGGAGTGTTTGGCTCGGCTGGCCTTATGTTTTTCATAGTTAATAGCTTGGAGTTGGTAGACGTTGGCCCAGCCTCAGCCAACATGTAAATCCACCATTACGTGTGAACATTATTTATTTCATTGTCTTATATTAATGTAGCTAGATATATTCTCCTTAGTTTATACAAAATAAATTTCTGAACGCATGCGTAAACAATTACAATCAATTAAAATGTCAATCCATTTTCACTGTCAATATTTTACTTCTTTAAAATCTAAAATACGCCACTAATCGAATATTGTGGATATATGTTTTCGATTCGAAACCTTTATTTAAATACGTTCTTTAATTTGAGGGCAGAGTTTACCATATCGACAGGGTGAAAATTAAATGTTTGACAGTTACAAACCCATGAACATATTGTATGGGAAAATCACGCACATTGTTTTGATAGATATGATTGAATTTGAATTTTGTATAGCGGTAATAAAGTACAAATTGACTCTTTGACGTTAAGAACATACATACATTGTTTAAACAACAGTGAGTGCTTGTTATTTAATATGAACCTTATACAATAGCAATAAAGCTCAAATTGACTCAACGTTTTAGTTAGAAAACGTTTGTATGGGGTAAAGAAAAGGGCTGTTTTTAGGGCTTTTCCGGCAATTATTCGAAATTTTCTCGCCGTAAAAACCATCCTTGGACTTTCACAAACATTTTAAAAAAAGAATCATCGAAATCGGTCCAGGCGTTGTTGAGTTATGCGGTTACCAACACATTTTGCGATTCATTTTTATATATAAGATATAAATAGTCCTTGTTGGAATAGTGTAGAAAGGTGCGAGTAAACAAACGTGTATAATGTATACAAAATCTTGATATGGTTGGGAGCGATAAGCGTCGGTCCCGATTGTAGTCGGCCGATAACCTTCCGTGCGCTGTGTGAGAAACTTCCTACCCTATTTGGGCTCTGGTTTATTGACTGTTTTACTATTATTCCTTAACGATGGGTTTTGGAAGAGCGAATGTATGTAACTGTCGTAGTCGTATGTAGCAAAAACGTCAATTACCTATACGCTACACTTAAGTACACCAAGGTTTTTTAATCTAAGTAAAAACAAAAGTATTTTATAGAGATATATAGATATAAATAAATTTAAAATCGTAGCTTTTTAAGTCTACGAATGGAGTAGACAATTATGCTATTACCAGACTACTCCACCGCAAACATAGACATTAAAAATAATTGAAAAGCGCAATTTTATTCCCAAAAACCATTCTTGAGAGCAACGAAGTCATTTAATTACTTCATAAATTAAAAAATAAAAAAAAAATAATAATAATAAATTCCTCCTTGGTAGCCTATCCCGCAGAGTACATTTTACATACTGCCTATACTGAGTGGAAGTTATCTGAATCCGTCGCCAAACTATTAGCTCAACTCACCGATATCAAGTTGTTGATGAATAACATCCGGAACAAACTACAGCACGTTGTAGTTGCCGCTTCCTCTGATTTTACTATTGAGTTATTAGTGGTTATTGCTTTGTTAATAATGAATTTGAACTTCAAAAGTATATCTTTAGTTGAGTAATTTTCATTAATTAATGTTTTAAGATGTAAAGCATTATTTTATGTAAGTTTTGTCTAACATGCGATTTATTTTACCAAATAACATCTTTACTAAAAGAATTTAGCTAAGTGCAAAGATATTTATTATTTATTTTACTTTGTTATTTTAAGAAACACATTCCAAACACTATCATTCTAGACACGAAAATATCTAAAAATGTGTACAAAAATATTTTGGCTCTATTTAATACTACGTATATTACTCCCATACTTATAAAAATCAAACTTTCACTGGTAAATCCTTCAAATATCGTAAGTAATAAGGTTCACGCGCGGTAACCACCTGAAAGCGAGTTCGTCGAACCCGCACCACGCTAACAAGCCGCTATGTAAACACTAAACATTGACGAACAGAACGCGCTGCCGTCCGATCCGTTTCCGTTATAGTATTTTTATTTAGTTAGAGGGTAATTAAATGAAGTGGCCAAGTCTACCGGGCACTAACGTATTGAAGTTATTCTTGCTGGTGTTGCAAAGAAATTATCTATACCAGCTTTATCCGTAGGTAGTTTTAAAACCTATTCTAGATGGACCAAACTTTTGAATGTTTTGTCTACGGGCACTCGGAAGTTAGAACACACGGCGTAAAGCTGAAATGGCTTTTATTCTGGAGGTTTGAGCATAATTTTGTAGGTTCCAATAGGATACCTAATGTTTATAGTTAGATGCAGAACAAATTAGAGCTGTATTGAAGTCTACTCACAAAGGAAGAATATTTTCGTACTTACAAGTAGTCTATGTGTGTGTGTATGTTTGTGTATTAATGATTCTGTTTGTATGCCTGTAGCTTTGATTAGTACACTGACACGAGAGTACAGAGTAGTGATTTCAGTATTGCGTCATGGATATTTTACATAGCTCCGACAATTAGATTAACTACGAGAAGTGCTAACAAGAACTTATGATGTTAATTTATTAAATCTTTTGAATGTACTAGCTGTTGCCACATCAGCCTTGTGGCAACAAGAGCAGTCAACCGAAACGTCATGGGCTCGGTCCCTGGGTTGGGCAATTTAGTAATTATTTACATACATTCTATTTGGTATATTACATTTTATTTGGATTAAATTTCGGCTCAATATGGATAAACGCGTGTCTTTTTGATAGTTCGCTGTGGGAACCTTTGTAAATCACTACATAGTATAAAACAAAGTCGCTTTCTCTGTCCCTATGTCCCTTTGTATGCTTAAATCGTTAAAACTACGCAACGGATTTTGATGCGGTTTTTTTTAATAGATAGAGTGATTCAAGAAGGTTTATATGTTTAATGTATACATATTATTTTAGAGAAATCTATCTGCACCCGGGCGAAGCTGGGTCGGGCCGCTAGTTACATTAAGAGCTCTGTTCATCCTGCAACAATTAGGTATGTCTGTGTAATTTGTTATACTATTCAGATTTTGTTTCATTACTTACATTCCTATTTATGACTTTTAAAAAACAAAGCTACGCATATTTATTTTCAAATAAAGAAAGAATGATCGAAATCGGTTCACAGTACAGAGAAACGAGGTAACAAACATAAAAAAAGCAACATACAGTCGAATTGAGAACCTCTTCCTTTTTTTGAAGTCGGTTAAAAATATAATTAAATGTGAACAAAGAGAATAAAGCCGCGGACTGCAATTTAAGTCGACGATATTTCCCAAGATGTCTTCGTCGTAACTTATATACCCCTAATAAGCAGAATTTTGTGCACTTCATACGAACATTAGCAGTATTTCAAGTTTATTTTCGGTTAAATGTGGAACGTAAGGGGGATTTATATTTAGCTGTCTGCACCCAAAACTGCAATGTGACTAATATCATTATATTATTTCAAACGACTGCGCTTTAGTAGAATTTTAATATGATATTTTACTATTAAAACACTTTGAGCACTTCTTAACATTTTTATTACTATTTGGAGTTTTTTTTTTGCTATTAATGGCGAGACGAGTATACCGTTCGTCTGATATAGCATAACCAAACATACCTTAAATTACAAAGCAATACTTGCCATTCCACTGCGCTCGTGATCCTGAGCCATAAGATGTTAGGTCACAATGTGTCCAGTAGTTACACTGGCTACAATGTCCTTCAAAGCGAAACACAACAGTGCATTTACAATTCTGCATTATACTATTACTTTGTATAAATATAATCGAATTGGGAGTCTACTTCTTGTGTTTATCTCCCTGATAAATTGATAACACGGAAATTTTATGTTCGCTGTAAAGTACCAAGATCCTAACTGATTTTGAACTATAAGTATATTTTATTATTGGCACCATTGTCTTAATTCACATACCTACCTTAGGAATAGGCAGATTGCACACATCTCCATGTTCAAACCTGACGCAGTACCATATCCACTTCAAACATTGTTTTATCTTCATGCACTCTAGCTAGCAGAGAATTAAGTTAGCCACTTTTTATTAAAACATATCAACAATATTAAGTATAAAAACGCAGAACCTAAACATCAACAATTTTGTTACTTTCTCGGGGAATAATCCCAATAATTTAATAAAAAATAACAAAGGTTATAAAATAAACACAATAGCACTTGTTACGCTGACTTAGTAAATAGAAGAGGATGCACACTTGCTTTGATGATCTAACACAATCCTTGTTCGATCGTATTCCATGTAACCGAAGATGTATGCACCCTACCACTGGCTATTAACTCACTTCCCACTTTGTTTTAGAGTGATCTTCTGACTAGAATCAGTCATAAATCATAGTGTTTGAAATTAGAATCAAAATTATGAAAATGTTAAGATATTAAAGCATGAATTATTCATATCGAACAAACACATTGACACTACGGCAAATATTTTACTGCTATGTATCAAAAACTCCAATAGCCTTACTAGGAATAAATTCACTTCCTCAAAATCAGTTAGGCAAATTTAATCTAGAGAAAAACATTTTAAATGTCAGCAACTTAACAGCGAAGAAAATGTAATAAGTCACATGTAAAAATCTCTAGTTATTAATCGTTTTTCCTGCTCTAGGACCCAATGAAATTGCGATCGACAAACTAATGAGTACTAAACCCGTAGTGATGAAGCAGATGTGCTGACCGCAACTTCCTGGCTCTGATACATCGGTACAGGATCGTATTCGCCTCGCTTTGTGTGCTACTTGATATGTGGCACGCTCTGCAATTTAACGTACACTCTGATGATTGTTGATAGTGACATTACGATGCTATGATAAGCTGTTATTAAGATGGTGAACTGTGTATTTAATTTTCTTATGAATTATAGAAAAGAAATACATGGTGTATTTTCAAAAAATGCTAGAGCACATACCCATGCAAGGGTGGCACTTATCGGATCCATCTCGTTTATACCCAATTTCGAACAGGGTTGTGAAATTGTACTGTAATTATCAGTGGCACTTAGGTTATTTTGTGGTACCAGTATAATAAAAATACCATGAAAAGAAGAGGCACCTTAGCAGGCCGGCATAATTGTTTCCATTGGCATGGAACTACCGTCCGATGCCAATGGATACTCTGCCTGGGCGGCATCTGCGCTTACCATCAGGTGCAATGCCGCCACTATGACGGGCCAAAATTAAAAAAAAAAACTTCGGAATCATATGGTGGCAGCAACAATGTTACTCCTCATCACTTCACATTTTTCTGTTTGTTCCTTCACACTACGGCCTAAAGTATATCAAAGCTAACTATTTTCGAGGTATCCAAAGTCCAAACATATTCAATTTTGCCCTAGGCGAAAGAATTGACGCGACGCTAAGAATATGAAAAAAGTTTTCGCCAGGACATGATATTACACAGGCTGAATGGTACGAGCGTTATTGCGGGATCTTCAAATGTTTACCTGAGGTCTGAACAGGAAGCGAGGGGAAGATTCGATTGCAAAGAACTGGGGGAGACAAATTTTAATCTACGGACTTGTGTAGACAGTTGTAAAGTAACGTCTGATAAAGAGTTGGACTGTTTTGTCATTGAATGTTTGATGTGTGGACATAAACAACAGTTCCTACTCGCTATGCAAATTCTTTTTGCTTTAATGAAGATTTTGTTAAATCATCTAGCACTCTGTGTGCCGTAACGTTTAGTTTTTGTATTACTTTATCAGCCGATATACGTCACACTGCAGGGCACATGCCACCTCTACAATAGAGAGTACGTTTGAGAGTGGTTAGTCCTAATAGTTGGTTTGGTGCGGGTTGGTGGACTTTACATACCATAGAAATCCATAATTCCATAATCCAAATCCCTATGGTATGCAGGTTTCCTCGCGAAGTTTTCCTTCACTGTTATACTAGCTGATTGACTATCAATACACACATGACTCCGAAAAGTCAGACATTTGTCCTGGGTTACTGAATGAGACGGCAGAAACAATAGTAACGAGTAATGACACTTATTGAGTAATAGCCATTGATGTTAATGGGTCACTACTAAGTTCATATTTCTAAACTAAACACTGATATAAGTACATACAAGCCAAGGTAAATAAATTACGCAACATGCCTAATTGTTTATGCAAATATTATAGCCAGATGTTAATTGTTACAGCCGGCCATATTATCTCTAGGGAATCTTTCAACAACACTAACATTGTGAGTTTCATACACAATAGTCGTATGATAAACATTGAATATTCTGTCTTCATATATTTATACAAGCGTATAAAAAGGTTTTAACTCGCTCACCTAGTATCTCTGTGTCCTTATGATTGTGTAGAGGAAATGTAATATTAAATATTCTGTAAAATGATATGTCTTTTCCTTACACAACAATATTTCTTTATACTGGTTGAATACCTAGGCATGTACATTTTTAAATAATGCAAATTTTCAAGCATTTTTAGTTCCACGTTTTAAACACCTATATTTAAAAATATGTCGAGGACCCCGCTCTTCCATACCAAAGAATAAACAAAAACAAAAAGACGCGTAGGGTTGTAAAGGTAAAACAAACATCTTTATGCCGATCACGCTCAAACATGTTTTGTTTAAACAAAAAAACTAAAATTGTTAGCCATCCCTTTGTCCCCTTGTAAACTATTGTTTAATACATCGGTATTCATTCCCCAGACATCATTTGTTGTCGTGCCAATAAGTGGCGTGACAAGGCCAAGTCACTTTTCGGAGTCATTGCCTCATTGACTAAGCGAGTAAGTAAAATTTCACACCTAGAATGTTCCACGCTGAAATCTGTGTTGCATTTAAAATGGACTGATATTTCGCAAAATTTCACGGCACGTTTCAAATTGTAATTGAGTCTGATTTTTATTTGTTTGGAGTTAATTACAAGAGAAACTATTCTTCTTTAACCTGAGGAAGTCCATTGCTGAGCTTCAACCATTAAGAAGGAGGTTAAACCTCTCCTAAAGAATTTCAGATCTCATATTACTGGGACCTTTATCAAGTCATCTA
Source organism: Hyles lineata (assembly GCA_030180105.1). Classification (NCBI taxonomy): domain Eukaryota; kingdom Metazoa; phylum Arthropoda; class Insecta; order Lepidoptera; family Sphingidae; genus Hyles; species Hyles lineata. Next base: position 4,229,843 of record JARJEE010000023.1, read on the forward strand.
TCTATGTTGTAGGTAAATTTCCTACAAAGCGCTGGCCTGAACAGAATGTACGTTATAAGGGTGTCTAGAAAATACTTCAATTCAGTTGAACCAAATCTTTTATAAGATATCTTTGTCAAAGCCAAACCGATCATTATGAATATTCACGGATGAATAGAAGTCAAAGCTTTAATAAAACTTTTCCAGACTTTACAAGATTTATTTTTTCAAACTCCTTTCTATCGACTTAATGAAATATTCTTCAAAGGGTAAATTCTTCAAAATAGTATTATTGCATCAACTTTTATACGAAGTTGAAATACAAAAGCTTTAGACATAATTATATGATGAGGCCAGCATTTTCAAATCAAGCCTAACTTGTTCAATTTAAAATCCTTAAAATTTGGGATGATGTGTTAGCACCAGTAAAGTCATATAACGTTATAATATAGTTACGGATTGAATCTTTTTATCCATAAGATTATTAAGTTATGTACTTACTTGCATTAAGCGTTATCTTATGAGTATTTTAAATGACCTAATTACGCAACTAGTCTCAAGAAAAGAGCTCGTAAATCAGTCTCAGCGGCTTGTAGACATTGGCCATTGACCCAGCATTAACAACGTTTACAGTTTACATCCTACACGACCTTAAATCGGATATAAACACCACAGTCAATCGACTCAGTAGCGGCTATAAAACAGCCATAATTGTTTTACTATCGATGCACGCCTAACAGGTTCGCTGACTTTGGACTTATTACAGTTTTATTGGGTTATATGCATATTAAAATCTTCGATGATGTGGCTACTGATTACAGTTTTTCAACTAATTCAATTATATTGATATTGTAACTCTCATCATCATCATCACCATTCATCATCACCATCTCAGCCACAGGCAGCCTACTGTTGAAAATAGGCCTCCCCCAAGGATCTGCACATCGACCTGTTGGAAGCGGCCTGTATCCAGCGTCTTCTTGCAACCTTCGCTTGCCTGTACGTAGCCTCCACTCTAGAATCTTTCGGCTCTTATGTATCTTTCTCTCTCTCTCTTGTGTAGTGGGCTCTATTGTAACTCTAAGTGGTAAATATTTGTTTTTTATTTAACTACCAACGTGAGTGTTAATTTCATTCTTTTGTTTGGAAATATAAATATATTTATTAAAATATACGTCTTTTTGTGTTTCAGTCCGAAAGATCTTAGCTGATTATAACCAACAGACCTAGTTGTGGTTCGGTATTTAATTCAATTCTAAATTACACTAAGTTTGTGTTTTTTCTGACTACGAACCTAGACTTAGTCATAATGTAAAACTGGATCTGAGAAACTAGAATAGTTTAAAATGCGTCAAACATTGACATTACTAGGAAAGTAATAATACCTTGGCAATTACAAAACCTGTTCAAAACTGATACAGGAAAAATGAATTAATTAATATGTGTAAATAAAAGACGATCTTATAGCAGTAAATTCAATTGCTTTCAAAATCTATTCTGGCGCAGTAAGTCTAATGATAAATTCGCTGTCAGAATTTTAAGATTATGGGGCTTAATGTTGGCACCTGTTGCAGATGTGAGCAACCGGAATCGATGGCTTAGTTGTCGCATTTGTGCGGTCGTGACAAAAATACTCACCTCATGGCAAATAAAATATTGTTTTAAACTTTTTAGTAAATTAATTTTATAATATTTATTATCCGACGAAAATCATGGGATGAGGCAAACTAAAAAGATTAAGCAGAAAGGCGACTTGCGTTTTGTTACATACAAAGAATTATTGGTAATAATGTATTCAACACTAATCTAGCTTACTATGAAAACCTATACAAAGTCAAATCGAAACATACATAACAATTGTGATTTCTAATCAATTATTAAAAAACTAGCTACTATAAAATATCACTTTTCAGAAATCGCCTCCGGCAAAAACCCATCAAACATAAATCACTGCAATCACATACATTATACAAAGCAATATTTTTCTAATAATTACAAGGTTCATGGTTTCGTGGGACCCATGTTACCAGATTCTATCCATGGGAATGAGAAGAAATGTCAAAACTTTAACAAAGATTACCCAGTAATTACTTCACATGATGTGGAAAATGCAGAACCGGTCGATTTTATGCGGAAGATAGCAATTAGACCAGCTATTGTGTGTCTGCTAATAGGCCCAAATCGTTTGGTAAAAAAGAAAATTCTCATAACTATTGAACGTGTAGACGAATTCAAAAGAAATGGAACAATGGAACATGTATGGGTTGATAACGTGCCTTGTTTTTAGTAGCGCTTCAATAATATTTCTTTGTTTCGATTAGTCCCATGGACGAGCCAAGGGCCCATCTCTACCCTTTTAAAATCGTGTGTGAAACTGTAGTAAATTACCCCTACTTTAAAGATGCAAGGAAACGTTATAACATCGGTAGGACAATCAAGGTTACCGACATAGCCCATAGGATTGGCAAGTTGAAGTGGCAGTGGGCCGGGCACATAGCTCGTAGAACCGATGGCCGTTGGGGCCGAAAGGTTCTTGAGTGGAGGCCACGTACAGGCAAGCGAAATGTCGGACGCCCGCCTACAAGGTGGACGATCTGGCTAAGGTTGCAGGAAGTCGCTGGATGCAGGCCGCTTCCAACAGGTCATTGTAGAGATCCTTGGGGAAGGCCTTTGTTCAGCAGTGGACTTCCTGTGGCTGATATGATGATGACGATGGTGATGATGATGAAGGAAACATTGTGGGATAGCTTCCATGCCACTGAACTCTGAACGAGGAGTTTTCTAGCCTATTACAGTTTTACCATGATGGATAATGTACTCAGAACTAACTGACGGATATTTTTGGACTAATATAGTTAGACATTCTAAACTGGCTTATATTTTTTTCCGTTGAAACAGGCTTAATTTAAAAAGTCACTTTTTTCTGTAAGCTCTAAGGGGCCGTTCAAGTATTACGTAAGCACCATAGGGGGGCGGGGGGGTCTTTGCTTTGCTTATTTTGGATGACATGGGGGGTAGCGGGGTCTAGATGATGATTACGTCATCAAAACAATCTTAACATTAAGATTCAAAACGCAGTTGCACAGATAAACACAGGGATGTTATGAAAAGAAAGTTAGAAAATATAAGATATATGTTATATACAGGGTATATCAAGACTGCCACCGAAAACGAAGCCGGGTGGTAGTTTTGGTGAGAAGAAGAAACAATGCAACAAAAAAAAATGTTATTTTATTTTTAGAATTATAACTTCTTCAGGAATCATTAAAAACTTTAAAGTATATTAATTCAAAAATGTTTACGTAAGCACGGGGGAGGGGGTAAGAGCTTTGCTTACTTTTGCTGACAAGGGGGATGGGGGGGTATATAATTGTAATAAATCTGCTTACGTAATACTTGAATGGCCCCTAAGCAACAATAGTTCTAAACTATTTAATAAATTAGAAGAACCTTGATAATTATCCTTGTACCTGAGCAAGTACCGACGTCTGAGCAATTAACTAATTTGATTAACGCAATCACATGGTAGTGACCTAATCGCAGGACCAATTGCTTGATTGCTCTCATTGCGCCCGTTGAGTACATGTCATATTCATTAGGGTTTAATTCTTGGAATTCCTTGCATGCGCTTTTTGATGCGCTGAATTCATGTTTCGTGACTTTGAAATCGTTGATTGTTCTGTTATTCTTGAGAATAAAGGATTTTATTGCATAAATGTTTGTTGAAATACCAATATCGTAATTTAAAAGATTTATATTGAATCAACGCTTTTAAAGATTTTTATGGTACCTGTATAAAGTCCGCCATCCCGCACTAGACCATCGTGGTGGACTATATGGTGTAACCTTCTTTATCGTACTTTCGATTGTAGAGGAGGCTCGTGTCCTGCAGTGTAACGTATATACAGTACAGCCTTCTAAAAGGATACAAAGCATTGCAACGACTAATAAACGAGCAATTCACCTGGTTATCGATTAATGGATAACATTCATGGTTATTCGTGATCACCCCAATCATGTTCACAAATCAAATGATAGTTGAAGATCGTAGATATATAGCGGTTTTTTAAATAGATGGGTGGAAAATATTGTGGTGTAGATAATATTGTTGGCTGATGCAATAGTTTGATTTCTTAATACTAAAGTACATCATAAAGCAATGCTTAGACGTCGACAACGATGAGATTAGGTAATAATCCTAATCTAATGCAATTTATCTCTGCAATTTTACAAATTACAACCTGTAGCTATTTCATTAGTTATACGTCTATAAAGACTAAAAGCAAAGTAATCATAAAAAATAATGAAACTTCAGTTCGCCGTATTATTCTAATAGCCGTTTACGAAGGTTGTGTACCATGACTTCTTTTGTTGGATCGTCGCTTTTGTTCTTTCGGCTTGATTCTGAATTCTTTGGTTCGGAAGTAAAGTAGAATGTTATAATCAATGCAGTTAATAACGCTATGATCATATTATGTCATCAATCTTCCATAACTCGGATGCAACGGTGTACTTTGATGTCTCGTCTTTTTTAATGTATACTTAAGCTATGCCTATTTTTGTCACCAGAATTATATTTTCAGCAACTACTGTCGTATCGCTGGATGCAGGCCGCTTCCAACAGGTCATTGTGGATATCCTTGGGGGAGGCCTATGTTCAGCAGTGGACTTCCTGTGGCTGATATGATGATGATAATGACTATCGTATTGTGGTTTGTAGTAGTATGGGGATTACTGATTACCAGTGATTATTCTACTTTGGAGACTAACCAGCGCTGTACATTGCCATGCAGTGCAGACTACTGACTATACCGAGTAATAAAAAGTTTTCAATGTTGTTCGTTTTTACGGGCATACGTGACGCTCATTCTTTGTCTAGCTACTTACAAGTCTCGGCAGCCTCGGAAATAAAAAATGCCGTATCACAAAATCTTCCACCTCTTCCCATGTAGTCATTCATCTAATTTGTTCAAAGCTAACAATACACTGTTATCGTAACTACAATTGTTTACTTACTCATCATGTTATCGTATTCTCGGGAACTCACATAAAACTCTTTTGTTCATTATCACTTTTCGTCCGAAATATATCGGTTGGTCAGCGTTTGCGAGTATTCTGTTGGACCGCAAATGATAACAGATGATTTTGTTTTCTCGTACATTAATACTATTATTGGCAGTTATTACTAGCGAAAATCCTGGGAAGGACAATATTTTAGTTAAATATAACCTGTGAATATAACGAAAAGATGTAAAAACGATACAAGGAGAACGCCATTTAATGCAGATTCTTAAATGTGCGTGACTGTGGACGCGATACTTCTAAATTGGCTAAAAAGAAATTATTACTTTTTAAAATTTTGGCCCTACCTCATATTTTAATAGATGATCACAATTATATGGCCTAATCACTCTCAATCGTACTGTCGATTGTAGAGTAGGCCCATGCCCTGCAGTGGGACGTATATGGGCTGATACAGATACAGATAAAAATTTATAATTAGTAATATCAATAAATTATTTAAAAAGAAAACAAAAAAACATGATAACAAACGTGAATATTACTGTAGCACTTTATTTCTGTACTTTTGCCGTACAAAAAACATCTATATTCTTTTTACTTCTAAAAATATATTCCATGAAAGCCAATTTTAACGCCTCAACATTGAAAAACGTTTGGAAAAGCTGCTCTAGTTTGCATGACAAATATAAGCTGTATTGCAGAGGCCAACCTTTATATCAAAGTTCAGCGTGTCAAGACCCAAGGGTAGTAAAGATAGCAATCTAGCCGTGTCTAACAACTCACTGCACTTTCACTAATATGGATCACGGGCCTAGCCTTGTCTCTTGATACTACGTTCACTTTACTACGTCAAGTACAAGCAAAACTAGTGCATAACGCTTATAGTGGTTCTGATAGGTATCGAGAGAAAGGTACTAGGTGCTAGGAGGTAGGTAATATAAATAAATTATAAATAAATAACACCCAACAGTCAAATACATAGTCCAGATCCCACACTAAGATCGAGTCTTGTGTTGTGGGTATCAGGAACTACGAGAGACTTTTCGGTCTCACAAAAACTCAGACCCGGAAGAAATATTTGTGATATCTAGTATTTGTCTATTAAAAAACCCTTTTTGTTTAATTAAATTGGTAAGTATGTTTTAACGCAATTATCTGTTAAATATTGCCACTCATATTATAATTATGATACCCAATAAACATATAACACTTATATTGCAACTCGAGTCAATTGTTAGAGGGTGGAAGACATTTTGCTAATTTTTAATTTAATTTTATACTAACCTTTGTTTAATTATCGTAATTTACCAATAGTAAACAGCGCATATTTATCACCCATGGGATCTTCGGTCTAATGGCATTCAGAACCGTAACAAATATTTTCTGATCACTCGACCACGACATATTTCGACGTGGGAGACAAGTTCGATAGCTTTGGTTTGGTCGGCTCGTACTACCTAACGCAACTTTGACTATATTTTCTTCTTTAGACGTAATAAAGTTTGCAGAAAGCCGCTGCTCGTAGGCAGTTCTTTAGAGGACACTATAGATATTCTGAAAATGATCAGCTTGCTGCTAGCTTGTGCAAAAATAACTTCCTATGGTTGAAAAAATAAGCATCTAATCTTTTCGTATGTCTTACTGACCGTTTATGCACTTAAAAACCTTCACAAGCATTGTTGTCATTTATATGTTTTGTTTAAATAGAAATGTATATTATCGGGAACTTAAATGTTCTCTGAGTCTAAGTTAACGAGAGGGATGTGACCAAGGTGTAAATAGATCAGTATTTAATGGTTCCTTAAAATATAGCTTATAAAATCACGAAATCGAAAACAGCATCAAAATGGATTGTAATATGACTGAGATATTAATATTTTAAATAGTGCAGTGGGGACCCTCGTTTTTTCTATCGCACGCGTGCATGTTATGGAAAACAACGTCACGTCACAGAATACTAAGTCACGTCGTGCATGTTGTATCTTATTCTACTACTCCTACCACCAAATTTATATATTTGTGACTTCTTTATTATTATGATTATGCATAGCGTAACCAGTCGATCTAAACAATAATAAAAATTGAGGGCACCAGCCCGGTATTCTATAAATAGTATATATTACTGAAGGAAATGAATAAATCGTATGAGGAATAAATAAAGTCATAACACCAACATTATGTATACCAACGTAACATTTAAAAGGCAGCTGATTCCAACGTTTTACGTAAATAAACTGGTAGTTTTGGGAACGGCGGAATGTTTTATACAAACTGTACAGTCTGGTTGCCGTAATGAGTGGTTTCGGTTAATTAGTAACAATGTTTCGTGCCGTAATCGATCCATAACGCCGACTGTTGGTTTTAATCCAGTTTAGTGATGAGTCGTTTTCATGCATGAATATTGAATATTGGTATTGGATTAGTCGATTATGTAATAACTGTAGGCGTTATTCATAGATAGTTTTAAAAGCTATTTTAGTTATCGAATGTTTCGTCAATTTGAGCAAAGAAGACAAACTGTCTTTGAGTATGGCCGTAAAATTGAATGTACCATATGTTATTGTTCTTTGGCCGATTATATTACGCCTAGGGTATCTGCATATTTAGAACTATGATAGAGAGAGGTAGGTTCATAATTCATGTAACGTTTTGATCTCTAGTTGTAGTTATGACATATTTCTTTAGAAAATTGTGTTCGTCGTCGATATTTATGCTGTCAGAAGGGACGAAAATATTAAATAAATTTTACTAAATTACTACCCCCTGAGTCCACGAATAATTAAACATTATAATTGATATATTATTATAAGACACCAAAATATTGAAAACCCCTAAAACAATGTTACTACTATGTGGAACAGTCCCTTCATTCAACAACATTACATTGCATGTCACGATAAATTGACCCATTCGATTAAATAATCGATTACAAACAATCAGGATGGGCCGTCACTAGCCAACGACCAACCGTTCCGAGTCAATATCGTTTAGGTAATTGAGTATTATTTTTAATTTTACGGCTCTGGCTTGCTGGGCATTGAACCCGCTATGCACGTACCTTGTTAACACCTTGCCCGATGTTTCACGGTTTGACAATTTTGTGATTATTAAGCTGATCTTTTTTTAACAGTCTAGTTCAACTGGAACTGATACTTTACGTTGCAAGTTAATCTTTGTAAAGTTGTATTGCAAAAAATATTGGCTTATTTGTATCTAGGTATCAAGACTCACAACATCACGTTTTTGTAATTATCATTTTCAGCTTCAATAATTCCAATTCTTACAGGCTTCCGCTTCAACATTATTTGGCGCAGTGGAAAGTGTTGTTACGACTCGTCACGCTCGATTTTGTTATTGCCTCTGGAAATTTCAGCTATAGTTAAGTTTCTTCAGCAGCCCGATCATCATGTCTACTCTGCCCTAGAGATAAATAATACGTCCGTTTGATAACCTACTTATTTTTTGACAGCATTAACTTGTAAACATGTAGTGTGGCACAATAACAATCTGTCTTAGCCAATATCTACATTTAAAATATTAAAATGAATAAGTTTGACATCGAAAACAATATCGTGAAAGCATTGCCATCCCGTTTTTACCAGCGCAGTGCCAACTTAGTACGCTATGGAAATAACAATGTAAGAGTTCCAAACTGCTTCGCTTGCAACTTTGCTTGGTGAAACAGATAAAAATACGTCAATGACAAAAATGCTGCCAAAAATTTGTATAAGTACCTACCTAAGTGAAAGATTTAGCCTACCAACATGTTGATAGAGGTGGACATGAATGGATATAGTCCAAGTGAAAGACGAGATAAAGAATATTAATTTAAAATGAATGGGTTGTGAAAATAACAACTATCAGACGTTTCCAAAGTCAACAATAATTTGTTTTGGCATGTTTATATCATTTTTTAAATTCGTGAAATTTAGAAGCACTTTTTTTATATTTTGACCGTGTAAGGATACTGGCGTATATGTATATCTAAAGGAGAATCAATCTGAAACCGTTGACCGGGAAAATATTAAGAAAAGTCCAAAATTCGCGCCATATCTTGTCATAATGCCGAAATCTAACGTTGTCTAACAACTTAAATCACAGAAAAAGTTAACAACAAAGACAAGACAGTGTGCTGTTATGCAAATTTCTTTCCACAACCCGCAGAACTAATTGGATAATGAGATTTGCAAGTAGCGGCCTTGAGTCTTATTCCACTCTAACTGGTGAAAGTAAACATCAACCTCCTTACTTTGGCATTATGAGGTCAGGAGATATATTACCGTATGTACTATATAGATATTTTTACGACCCGTGAGCTGTAAAGTACAAGAGCTCTAAAATATTACCTACTAGCGGCCCGGCCCAGGCCATATGTACATATTATACATATAAACCTTCCTCTTGAATCACTCTATCTATTAAAAAAACCGCATCAAAATCCGTTGCGTAGTTTTAAAGATTTAAGCATACAAAGGGACATAGGGATAGAGAAAGCGACTTTGTTTTATACTATGTAGTGATTAGCTTCTCGTCGCTGTGGTAAAAATGCTTGCAGCCTGAAGTATCTCATGGTAAAGGCACCATTGTAACTAATATAAGCCAGGATCGACAAAGGCAAACACGATAATGACAGGAACCAATGAACTTCTCAATGTAGCATCCTAACAGCATCAGCCTATACGTCCTACTGCAGGGAACAAGTTACAAGCCTCCTCTACAATCAAGAGTACCAATTACGATTAAGAGGGGCCATAGCCCCTAATGCCATACCATATCGTCCCTAAAAATTAATAAAAAAGTATGTATAGTCTGAAGCAAGTATGATACAGCGTATGGATATGTATTCATAAATCATAACTTTGATTGTTTCTGGCATTAAAAATACAATAAAAAGGTATTCGCACAGCTAAATTATCTAATCAGTGTCAAATGGTAGGCAAACTATGGTAGTTAAATAAAGTAACGACTTGCCATAGGCGAAACACAATCAAATTGTAACTTAATCACAAAATTACAGTAATGGAATAAAATTAGATCACTCGCTAATTCCAATTCCAACGCGACGCCTGAACAAAGAATAAAGTGTCGCCAAATGTGTCAATGTTGGTGCTCAAATTATTTTCATATGTTCTCGACTAATGTGTGGGGTCAATGTACTCTGAAATATACGCATACATTAGAACACAACATAATGAGCGACATTATTATAGTAATTTTAACGTCTTATCAATTTCAAAGAAACTGTCTCTAACATTCTTTGATCTTACACTACAGTTGTTTTGCGTGCCCTTATCTGTTTGCGTGGGGTCGGTTAAGATTATTGTTACAAATGTGTCAATTTATTCGCCACGTGATTACCTAACTGGCAATAGCTTGGATTATTGTCGATCCTTTCTGTTGAAAATCGCTTTTTCAAATCAGGATGAGAAACATATTATTATCACGCCACCTGTTAACATAATGTCTATTTCTCCTGCCAAATAACAGTGTAAATACAATATTGTGTTTCGGTGTGAAGGATATTGTAGCCTACAGGATATATTGGGACTTAACATCTTATGTTATGTGGATGGCGAGCGCAGTGGAATGCCAAGCATTGCTTTGGTATTGATATGAGGTATTGGTGCAAGGCACTGTTTGGTTTTGCTACTGTCTCTAAGCGATTGTATCGCTTACCATCAGGCGAACAGCACGTTCGTCTTGCCATTTATAGCAATAAAAAAAACATGGTTCACCACATGGAACGAATACAATTTAATTAATAATCTTGATAAGACTAATTTTAGAGTTATTTAGTCTACTATAATAATTGAGTTACAAAGCTGGGGAAAGGCAGTTTAACTTCAACTTAACAATAAACATAAAATCAGTCTAATATCTCAAAAAGGTGTCAGTTACTTAAATATAAATTGTTTTGTGGCTACGTCAATACATATTAAGTAGATATACTTAAGTATGTTAAGGGCCGGTTTCTATAATATATCTATCTTTAACTAGAGATTTCGTTAGATATTTCGATGCATTTTATGTTACAGATACGAAAAATAACGAAATACAGATATGGTGCATATATTTATAGATGGCTAGGCAAAACAAATGTATATGTATATCTTTGTTTATTGAAGCATATAATTGAAAAGACATAGTAATGGTAGCTATGCTAAACTCTTGTTAAAGACAGATAGTATGTAGAGACCGGCCGTTAAATGGTCACGTGTAGACCTTTCGTAAAGATCCACGAAACGTGAAACTATTTCTCACGAGAGCCACATAACTGTATACAATTTAAATTCTTCCATGTCAAGGCAAGTAAGGTTCTAAAAAATACCTTTGTATCATTAATACGACGTCCAATATAGATCACAATTACAGAAATACCAACCTCAATGGCTGTAGAAAAAAAGATTCCAACAGCATTCTTCGGATAAGTTGTGAATGAAAAGGTAAAGTTGACTTAACGAAGTTCGGACACATGGCACACGGTTCCGTAGATTCGTGAAGTTAAATTAAGTAATTCAATGTAATGTGCACAAACATGTTGGAATATGTACTGAATTAAATTTAAATATCTTTGCATTTTAATTTAAGTTGAACTTCAGGTACTTATATGTTTTATTATAACTTGAATTAAGTTTTAGGTTGGATGTACGGAATTTAATTAATAATTTATTATGTTTATAAGGAACACATACGATTACTACAAATAAAGATGGCAAAAACTTATACAACATTGATACAACCGAGCGACTTTTCTTTAAACTGCATATACTAGGCACCATTTTCAAGCTCTGTACTAAAAATCAATTAAATAGGAACAATAGTTTAGTCATAAATTATTTTTTAAGTTTTTGCTCTCTTTGAACACGCTGTTGCTTTTCGAACAGCTGATTACGTCCAACGCATAGGTCATTCACCTTAAAGCGACAAATCTTACTAAAATCTATGCGCTGTTGCCGCTCTGACACAAGTCACATAAATAAGTACAACTAAATTACTTTAAAAGTTGGCGATGCAAATAAGAAAGCAATAAATACACACACACACTTACACTTTCATTACGAGAGCGACATAGCAAAACATCCTGTGCGTAAAAGAAATAGAAATAGGTCAGTTTGTGTGTGTGTGACACGTACGCAATTGACCTCTAAAAAATAGTTTTTAGTCTGCCGCCGGTATCCTTTCAGAACGCATGTAACACGGAAGCTCCTGCGCCGCCGCGCCGCGCCGCGCCGCTTTGATCTTGCCGATGTCACGACGATAATTTTAATTTTGTCTTGTTATTGACACTACTCGTAAATAAGTTTAAGACATTATTTTTTTTTATTGTGACAGGACATGTAACTTCGGATAATTATTATTTAGGGTTAGTGTTTCTATGTTATTGACTGTTAGCCAACAATGAATTGGTCGATTAGGACCTGTACGGTGGCCACCGCGATCTCCGGACCTAATCCCTTGGATTTCTTTTTGCGAGGCTTATTAAAGAACTAGAAATAGGGTTATTAAGCATTTGAAAAACTTAATAACAATTTAAACAATAATAATATTGTCCGTCGCTATAACTTTTACTTCATGTAAATGGAGGACATATCGAAAATTTAAAAATCTAGTGTACCTAAATAAAGTATGTTGTGCGCGTACTTCAAAAGTACCTAACTACGCGCGGTGCACACAGCCATTTTGCGCCGGCGGCGTGGCCTTGGCTGCGCGGTGCGACAATAACAAGCCGCGCGCGACGTTGCCAATTTGTTTTGTTATAATTCGGATCTACAGGTCAGTGAAATGTACTTACACAGGGTGGTTATGTTTTACTCTTATTTGTAAGCTATTTAGTTTGTTTGAAACAAACAAAATCTAATTTTTGGTATTATAAAGTTTTTTGCCGTGTCGAATAAATACTAAGAACGTATAGTATACGTAGTGTAATTTTATGCCCATAGGTCACATCAACTTTGTATATCCAGTTGACTGTTCTGAAAAGTTAATATGTAGTATGAAAGTTTCGATGATTTTTATATGAATTTATTCCCAAAACTGACTCTGATATTGCCTTCATCAATTCAACTATCTTTAACAGAAGTCAAAACTATCATTAAACAATTTTAAACTACCTACTACACCCAACATGACGTTCCGGTATATCTAACAATAAATACAAAACCATTGAATACAGTGTAAGAAAATAATATAGATTTCGTTTCTTCCATTATTTTTTCGGACCCCAACGAACAATAAGTAGAGGTTCCCATGGTAGTTTCACACGAGCCATCGGTCGTCACAGCCTGTGAGCAAGCGAGTCTTAAATGGCCGCGAGTCGTCAGGGATGGGCGGCCTTTGACCCCTGCTACTTCCTTCCAAGCGTAACGTTCTTGGATAATATTGGACTTGATTTAATTATTTAGATAGGGTTAAAAGGCTAAAAAGACATTTAATTCAAAATTCAACAAAAAATATTTTGCGTCTTGTAATGTTATTTCATAAGAAATTTTTAAATAAAATCCGTAATGGTAATGGGCATACCTATATCTGGTGAGACTGCCTCGGTGGCGTAGTTGTACTACGGTACGCTTACAAAGCTGAGGTCTAGGGTTCAAATCCCGGGTTGGGCAAAGTGATATTGGATTTTTCAATTCATTATCAGCCCAGAGTCAGGAATTTGTGCCCGATATGGCGATAGGCTCGCCACCTATCACATTGTGGGACGGAACATACAAGGCGAAATGTGGGTGCCAGGGCACCTCTGCCTACCCCTTCTGGGAAAAAGGCGTGAGTTTATGTATGTATGTATGTATGTAAAAAAAACCAACACAAACACTATAGGTAAGACTTTATAAGCCGAGAAATTTTTCAAATTTAAATTAGCCTCGAAAACATAAAACAAGATATTTAGAAGTATAATTTAATGTTTAGCACATAAGAATTTTTTTATAGGCCGACCTTTGCTCTAACAAGTTATTGCATTGCGATAAACACAGCTCATGTTACTATTGATCAATCATATTTCGTGGAACTGTTAAATACTTGTACGTACAAGATACGAACATATGAAGTTATTTGATTATTATTGTTGTACATTAATTTACGTGTTCTTGTATAAGATTATTGATGTTTTCTTGTTTATATTAATTTTTACTTCAATTGTTTCTTTTACAACGGTGTAAAAGTCCGCTGTCATGTTCAATCTTTATTTTGCTCGCGCCTATAAAAAACCACAGGTTCTGTACGCAGCTTATTTCCGCTTAAAGTACATATTTGTCTACTCTATTTTACAAACAATTGTTGAATTCTTATAAATCATTATTGCAATGAATAACGTAAGCCAAGTGCAGTAAATTACGTAACGAAATTACATTTTTAAAAATTTCTTACTTATGTCAGACACTTCACAGCAAAGTTGCAAAATGGCATTTTAATTCATTCCAATTCAGGTAAATGAATGTGTTTTGCAAGCCTCAATTATTCAATATGTATATGTAGGTGACAGATATACTTCAGTAAAGCAATGGTTCGTAACTCAAAGCTAAAAACTCAACAAATAAGGCTGCAGCCGCCTGCAGCATACAGATCAAAAACATCTGCTTCTTGCAAATATCGCCATTTGCATTTTTTTCTTCCGATCGACAGGTGCTTTTGGCACATGCTTCTTTATTACATTACCTACATGGAGTTACAAATTACCAATACAGACGTGTTTTTGGCCGTTTTTTGCAGAACCTTCAATTATGTAAAGGTCGCATGAAATTACATTTTCGAATAATATAGGGCACGTGGTTTTTGGAATTGTTACTACATGTTTTAATGTATTTAAACGTTTTTCTTCTGTATTGATCCCGTTTAAAGGTCCCTTATATCCCGAATTCCCAAGTATGTGGAATTTACGGGCTACTGTCTTCCGAAAGAGTTAGTCAGTTTGTTTGACTTGTTTTTAGTTGGTACCGAGTATATCAATTGTAAAAAACCTATTCAGGCTGAATTATTTTTGACGTCGCGCTGGCCTGTTTCTTATAAGTAATAGATTTCATATACATCCTAGGACCTAGTGGAGAACAATCAGGTACAAAGCTTTCCTCACAATGTTTTCATCGTCAAAGCAGTCGATAATGAAATAAAGTAACGTTGTACTGTTTATATCTACTCATAACATATACGTATAGTTGGTAACATTGCGGTCACAGATTCAATTGCGACCAAAGATAATCTTTCATTGTTAAGGTTACTAACATGATTCGATAATCTGTGGGGAGTCATTTGATAGCTCAAGGCGGGTTTGCCAACTGCCCCAGTGTTGGAACAAACATGTGGAGATTGGTTCAAACGTAAACAGTCGTTTTCAATGTTTGCAACTGGTATAGTAGACAGGGAATGCAATTACCAGAGTATGACGTCACATGATCAGCCTGTATGATCACTGTGTGTGTTTGATTTGAAACTAATGGCTCGTATTCATTATTAAAGATTTAATTAAAAACAAAACAATCAAAAACTCTTTTTTTAAATTATACGAACATATCAAATTAAATCGTTTCATAAATTACAAACCGTAGAACTTACTTTGAACATTTATCAATTTGAATTTAATTAGCACTTGCATTTGAGAATTTAATTATTATGCCATAGACAACGCATTGTCAGTTCTTAGTAAGGGTCTTAGGCAAATAAATTCCTTTTGATAACATGACGTAATGTGTTTTGCAACTGATCGATTAATTAATAACTAAACCGAGTCTAATAAATCGCGAGAGCTCGCGATTCTCACGCGACACTTTACAAGTATTAAGTAAGTCTTAACTTTAAAAAACACTGACATTTTCTAAAGCCTCTGACGAGAGCCGATTTACGGTCGGGAAAGAGAATAGCAAAATCTTGCTTTTTCATGTTCCTAATCGTGCAACTTTTTATAATAATACAAATTCCATTTTCTAGATACCGTAGTGGATTTTATGATTTAGATTTCACACCTTATATTTCGTCTACTATATATTTTTAAGGGAAAAGCCAACGCTTTTAAAACATACAGCCTTGTGAATCTTGTGTCATTAATATGTGAATATTAAAACTATAAAAAAAAAATGGGTACAGGAAGGCAAAAGACATTAAAATGAGTTAATGCTTTTTTTTAATTGTAATAATATATATTAGGTAACATGAAGTTTAACAAGTTTTAGGAAAACTGTGTAAAGTTTTTATGTTAATTGTTGTGTAACCGCCACTTGGGTCTTGGTGTAGTTTATGAATCATCAATAATAAAACCAACTTTGAATGTATTAAATGTGTCATATCCACTCTCCATATATGTCTCGAACGGTCGTCTACTTAAATAAACTTGTTTTTTAGTTTTAGCAAATGCATATTTTCACGACATTTTCGGCCTTTGTAGACAGTTTTATAACTCATTTTAGTGATCGAATGTTCTGTCTCTTTCTAAATCGGTAGTTGAATTCAGTGAGCGAAGAAACTAAAATATACGATAATTAAAAAAGGTTTTAAAACTGTCTATGAATAAGGTCGTCAATAATAAGAGATGTTTTTTTAAGTGTGTATTGTATTGTTGGCCGAAACGAGAGAATTTACATCATATTTATGCAATATTAGTTTATTTAATATTATAATATAATTTTAGTTTCATGATAAAAATAAAAACTATAGTAGACTTAGAACTTACCTATCCAGTTAGCAAAATATAAATAACTTCCAGAACACTCACACACACAAATCATTGTCACAAAATTACTTTATCTCGTTCTAAAGTTCAACTTTGTGAGTCAATAGCCAATTTAATGGTCTACATGTCCTAAATCCAACATTAGATTTCAATGATAGAATATAAAACTTTAAAGCAAAAATGACGCATAAAAAATCTAATATGCGATAAAGTAGTAATCGATCATAATTCCTAATTAAGGCTCCTACACATTATGATGCAAAAAAAACTCTGACAATACATGTCTGGCTGCATATCAAACGCCCGAGCCAGGTGTGTTTAATTTAAAATAAAAAAACCACGAGCAAAAACTATTTTGGCTAGGTCATATTACAGTAACGTGAGACTTCTTAATAAGCCAGTGGTTTTTAGATGATTTGAAAACTTTAAATTAAATTAAGACTGTTAACTTTTATGATCCGTATGAATCGAAAAGTCTAGAGTATCTTAAACCAGAAAAGAAGATAGTACATGAAGATAGATCAAAGTGGTTAAAGGGACGTCTAATCAAATCAAATCAACAAAAAACATAAAAAAATGTCACGATATCTCGATATATGTATACTTATGAGCAGGAATTGTACAATATGAGAATCAATTCCTAAATCAGATTCGTCTAGTGCGAGTAGTTTTGTAGGAAAACAATGATTTCCCAAGGGTTGTCAGGAGGCCGGTGCTATCACAAACTACATCTTTCGCCAGCATGCATAATAAACGAAAGATACAAACAAGACAAGGGTAGATAGAAAGTTCTTGACAGCCTAGCGCGTGTAGCTTGAAAACGAGAGTACGCGGATATGACTCCTTGAAAGTATTTCGTTCAGGTGTTTTCTCTCGGTATACGATATGATATTATAAATCCAAAAAGTTGATTTTGTGATATCTAAAATAGAAGAAAATTGGAGAGAAGAATTTATATTTTCTAAAAATTGACTCGTTCATTGAATATTAAATTCAACTCATATGAGTCCCGTTCTGACGCAGGAGTCCTCTACAACTAAGACTGTGTTAGACTATAGTTTGCGTATTTATTTATTCATTCATATTACTTCAAGTTATCTGCAATATGCTTTAGAAGCATCAATTTAATTCTACTTAGTTACCTTCACATACATCAATGTTTATTTGCTGCTAGTGGCTACTTCAGTATCATTAACGCCAGCAACTTTACTCTTGACATTCGAATTCGGTTTAAAAGAATATACAACAGAAAACCCATCGTTTTGGAGCTTTAAAACGTCAGTAGCCATGATTTCACTTTCTTTTACTTCGGATGATTTTTAACTATCATTAATGAAATATTCTTCAGACTAAAAACATTATCAAATTTAACAATTCTGAATTGTATTTTCAGTTACCTTAAAATTTATTTAATGGGTATTTTTACCCCATTAGTGCAATTTACTGAAAGTAAATAAAATTCAATGTCCAAGGCCAGCAGATTTTCCATCACCTGATGACTCCATAACCGTACTTCGAGCCAAAGGGTCTTTTAAACCACGAATCAATTAAGCCATCAATGGCCCCAACTTGTTATGATATTGCGCCATCTGTACTATAGGGTTATTTAAAACATGTGTTGCGATAGGTACTTCGCGTTGTGTGCTACTGACATGTTTCAACAACCTTGACACTGGAAACTTGTCTAGTAGGTGATTAAATAATAAATACGAGTACGTACATGGTATGTGTGTTGTGAATTACAAATGATTTTAAAACGATGGATTATAGGACTTGCGAACTGTTGTGCTGCTAGTTTGTTAGTGCCAAGTGCCAAAGTACGCAATTTTTTACGTCGATATTTAAGAAAATCGCCTTCATATTTTCACTTTTATTATTTAAATAACCAATCAGTTAATTTTGATAGCCTCCGTGGCGCAGTTGGTTAGACGCCGGCTGTGAAACGAGAGGCCGCGGGTTCGACTCTCGCATTGAGACAAATGTTTGTGTGAGCCACAAGTATTTGTGTCAGGTCTGGTTGTTTGTGCGACCGAAAAGTCTCTCGTGGCTTCTGATACCAACGACACAAAACTCGAATATATTGAGGGGTCATGTCACTATGTATATGACGGTTGGGTGTATTTATTTAATCTTTCGTGACAAAATAAAATAACTAACTTCTGTTTCTAAAATTGATGTCACTAAAAATATCTCGGTAGATTTAGATGGAAAATGTAAAATTTAAATGGTTGATTTGCTAGTTCAACATCAACAATATAAGTTTCGCGTCAAAGCCGAAATATTACGTTCCAAAATTATGAGTATAAATCAAAGTTTATTTGTATACGATACTTCGTATATCAATTTCGTTTCAACGCAGACGAAACAAAGTGCTCATTAGTCTTTTCTCAGAAACATAAGAAACGTGCCTTGTATGATTTTTTAAACAATACGGTACGTATTGTTGTGGGTTCATTGTACTGTGTTTGAAAACATATAATACGCTTCATTTGCTACGTTTCCTAAAGTGTCAATTGTAATTTTTTATAAGTTTAGCATCGTAAGAAACCAGTCTATTGGTTTCTCACGATCCAAAACTACTGTTGCTGCTTTATTGTTGACGTACCTACTTAGGTGTACATTCCATAAATAATTTAAATTTAGTCACTGAATTAATAACATAACAAATACATGTGTCTTTTATATGTTGATTTCATGTTACTTATATAATTCCATTGTTATTCTGTAAATAACTCAATGAATATCCTAAAGTAAAACAATTACTGATCACATAGTCTCTCCGCTCTTGGCGACACTGTTTTAGTTTCCTCCTATATTTATTTCATCACACAAGTATATGGTAGGTTCAATCTCTTTTTAATAACTTTCCAAAACCACGTGTACATAAACATCAGTCTTGTGTAAACAGACGTGTTATTTTAACTCTAAGTTCATTTGGATAAATAGATGCTAATAGCCTCACTAGACCAATATCCAATACAAATTCACTTCACAGAAATTGAGTAACGTGTCAATTCAAAACGTTCCAAGTTCCAACCGACCAGCCGTTTGTAAACAACCCAGATTGAAACGTCCAATTCGAATTAATGCAATTTAAAGCCAAACGCACAACACTATTCTGATTCAATTTCATTCGAATTTCGAATTAAACGAATGACCATAACGGGGCATTCAGTCCCATGGCAGGGTGAGGCCAATTTCCGCATCCCGCATGGTTTCGAATTTTCTGACAATAAAAGCGAATACGTTTCATTTTAAATCCTATTCTGTTGGTATAAAGAATATAATATGTTGTGATAACGTTCAATGATGTTTGTTGTACTATTGTCTCTCGTTTAAGTGGTCTTCTCCCCTTCTTTCGGCGAGTGGTCATGCAATTTTTCAATCAGAAACTAATTGGGTGCAGTTTCGTGAGTTTGGCCAATTCAGTCGACGATTTTGGCTGAAATTGTGACATATGAGATTGTGACTGATTGCAGCTCGTTAAGAATGTTATTTATGTGCAATTTATTACGAAAACTATAAGTGTATCGTAGGTCGGTCCTATTCAAAAAATATTATCTGATATTATTGTACTATTTTAATAGCTGATCGTATGCCTGTATTTTTTAATTATGATACATATACATAACTCACGCCAATCACTATGTGATAGCTAATTTATCTTTAAATTGGATGCAATTTCCTGACTGAAAAACCCAATATCACTTTGCCCGACCTGGAATTCAAACCCGAAACCTCAGACTTGTAATAATACCATAGTACGATTGCGCCACCGTCGCCAAGCCGTCACTATTATTTTAATATAATTTTAAAAGAACATTGTTCGAGTTATTAAGTGTGGTACCGACATTTGAAAACATTCAGTAAAAATTATATTATTGAAAGACGCATTACTTACCGTTAACGATAAATCTGTGTCTATCGTTCATTAGTTCCTTCGTCAGTTTCGGACATTCATTATTTAACACAACACACAAATCGTTCAACTTAGAACCGCTTTGTTTACTAACAACATCAACAAAGTAATTGCACTTTTCACTATCCGCAGCACTGGTTATTAATTCTAAATCAGTTACACTGAATATTCCCTTTTTCACTAAAACATCTAAAATGTTCGTATCGGTTAGTTCGCGTAATAAAATATGTCTGTGGCGCATGAGACCGGCACAAACGTTGCCGGCCGCGGCCATCGTTCAACTAAACTTAACAAAAAAAATGCCATTGAATCGCCCCATTCAGAACGATCAACGAACAGATGCAATGCAAGCTAGTAGGTACGCTTTAGTACCGTACCCTCGAATTTGGGCACGTTTTGTCTTTTTCTTACAAGGTAATGAGAGATAAAGACGAAAGTTTAAATTGTATCATGTGATATGATAAGAAAGCTCGGCGACATATTAAAATACAGTTACTTTGTGTAAAGTTAACCGACGATTGCATAAGTTGAAGAATATGGAATGTTTATAATATCTGTACTTATTCCGTTTATAAAATGTGTTGGAAAAATAATAGGTACACAGGTTTTAATTTACTTCTTTCAAAAGTAATTTTTCATATCTTCATCATATTGTAATACATGTAGGTTTATACGTAGTTTCAAACTTATGTGAGCACGAGATATATTGTACAAAACAGATAAATCAGTAATCAAGTTGTTACTTACATAGATCTATACCTTTACAATTACCTACCAAGTTTACAATACAGGTATTGTTCCTAGAAATAATCACAGTGACTACAATCGTGCACAACGCTTGTCGTTAACGCGTAATTCTTATGCATTATTTACTAGTTGTGTGGTAACTTGTAAAATACATACAAATGTTAAGTTAAAGAGATGAATACGAGATAAAAGAAAGGGATTATTACACAATACATGACCTCCATAAATTAATTAAAACTTTACCTAAAATTAAAACCTAAGTATGTATTTATGTTTATAGGTACGTACCTAGGTAGGTACTATGTATGCAAGAAAATAACATAGAGGGATGTTTTTACAATTGAAAATATTTATTTCCATGTACTTAATGTAATTTGTTGTGACTTGAGATGAAGTTAAAACATCAAAGTACTCTGTGGTTAAAACTTAAAAATAAAGCCTTTTCCGACCATGTGATCCAATATTTGTATTAGCGCCATCTTGTAGTTAACATTACAAATAAATAAAAAACAGTGTATTTTGCGCCATTATTTAATTTTATAAATATTATTAACAAACCAATATAATAATTTATTCGTACATGCATTATATAAATGACGATAGTATTCAAAGTAACATTTCATAATTTTATAAATAATATTAATTACTTGGTAACATTTAGTTTTACGTTGCGTTAGCTGTCTTTTGTGCTCCATTTCAGTTTTGACATTTCCTAACATAACCTATTCAAGTTTGTTTGTGAAAATAATAAATTGTAATTTGTGGTTGTTAACATTTCTCGTTTTCTTACATGTTCCGCATGTTTTGTTAGTGGCTGGTAGTTTTTTTGGCTTGATCCTCCACCATGGCACCGATTGGGAGGAAATCTTTGGCAGGTATGTCAGCAGAAGTTAAACAATATTTTATATTTTGTAAACTTATCATGTTCTTCAGTTCAATATTGTTTGATTTATACATAATAGTCATTAAACAAAATTTTCAACCAATCTGAATGATGTTTTATAGTAAATTCCATATTTTTTTTTTTGTGTAAATCGGTGATATTCAAATACTTAGTAAGTGTTACGCATTTCAGTTTTTATGTGTTTGTAGTTTTCGAATCGATTTGACCGAAAACATTTAAATAGTGGAATAGTAGAAGAGTAATAGTGGAGTGAACTATAAAGCCTAACCATCTCTCAATCATACTCTCGATTGTAGAATCTTCCATTCACCCATAGCTATTCGTAGAAATTTACCCTCAATAGGCCAGCGTGTCTTTATGGCCTAATCCCTCTCAATCTTACTCAAAATTGTACAGGAGGGCTGTGCCTTGCAGTGGAATGTATATGGGCTGATACAGATTTTATTATTTTCATCCAGATTCTAATAAAGTCTTTGACTTATTTTTCAAAGAAGGCTTGATCTAATTTTATGCAAGTAAATACAGATTTATAGTATTTTAAGTCAACTGCCACATAGATGCTGTGTATTTTTGTGATGAATGCTGGTGTGGTGATCACTAGCTAGCCATTTTATTTATCTAAATCTTTTAGTCACGGGGGACCATTTGGCAATTTTTTTGTCTAGCCATTGACCACCTTGTTCATTTGGTTGTTTGTTAACACAGAAACGAAATGCGAATAAACATAGAGTCTTTCCATCCATCTATAAATAAAACAAGCTAAAATTATTTTATGGATGGTCTTAGGATGACTCCGCGGACCACTAGGGAGGCCACCAGGGACCAACAGAGATCTACAGACCACCGGTTAAGAACCACTGATCTAAATAATATGACCAAGCCCCACAGATGGATAATTCATTGTTTTGATGCCACAGTCCAAACATTAGATTACTTACTTTCGGACAGTTTGATTGTTTTTTACTAATTTTGCTGTGTTAACAAGAGGACAGTAAGTCAAAGGTGGTCATTTTTTAAAATTACTGATTTTAGAATGCATATAAATGAAAAACAGAATAAATCAAACAAGAAAATGCACTTAAAATTTACATAGATTTATGAAACCTAGATATTATGAGGAAAGCATGTTTAACATACATTTCAAATGGGTAATCAGTAAAAAAAGTGCAACTTTGACTTAATGCTCTCATGATGACCAATGCAGAATAGACTGGGGTAAATAATAAATTTTTACAGTGTCTATTAATGGACAAACTACTTCCTCCTTTCTCGTGTATATTGCCAATATATCTATATATAACTAAAATATCCTTATTTAACCCTTTCAGACACAGATTCTGGGTCCGATTCAGACAGTGGATCAAGTGCCAGTCGCAGTAAAAGCCCTAGTCCTGCTCCTTCTGGTAAAGAGGGCAGTCAGTCTAGGTAAGTAATATTTTTATTCAAGTTGCACATATGTATAAGTGGCAATATGACAATGTTAAACTCTAACATTATTGCTACATTTTTTTATTGCAAGACACTAGCATGCCATTCGCCTGATGGAAAGTGATTTAAACAAAACAACATCTTGAATTACATAGCAATGCATAGCTTTCCACTCCACTCTGAGACATAAAATGTTAAGTTTCAATATGTCCATGTGCTACAATGTCCTTCAAACCGAAACACAGCAGTGCATTTACACTGCTGTTTGGTGCGAGAAATAGCTATTGTGGTACTACCTACCCAGGCCGCCTCTCACATATAAGAGATCTGCCACCAGGCCCCTGCGTAAATTAGGGTTTTTGTTAAGGCCAAAATAAAGATTTAACATTTGTACCAATGTGGCATGATCATTATTGCAATGGCACCTATGCCTACATGTTAGTCATGTTTAAAATATTTAGAAAGAAAGATGAAATAATTTATTGTGAGAAATAAAAATACAACAAAGGAGGTAAATAATATACATTAATACAAATAATTTAAATAATTATTAATGTACTTATAATGGGCCTTGCATTCAGCTAACTGCTCCAGTACAGCATAAGCAGTACTGCAGTGCTGTTTTTCAATACAAGGTCCAAATGAAATTCGAATGCTCTTTTTTAGTACAAAAGCAACAAAAAAGCGGATGAAAAACAAGAAATAATTTAAAAATAAGAACAAAAACAATTATGGAGTATTCAATAGCTCTGCATGTGTATACAGCATTACAATTAGTTGTTTTAAAAACGGATAGAGAATAAAACACAAAATACCATTATGTAATTTGATTTGATTATTTTTTGTTTTGACTGGTTTATGCCCTTTATAAAAGCCAAACAATCATTCTACACATATATTTTAATAAAATAAAATTTTACTCTTTGTATATTACGACTCAATGTTTTTATTTCAGATCAGTATCACGAAGTCCGGCTAAATCAGGCAGTGAATCACCCAAATCGAATCAATCGGCTCGTTCCAGAAAATCTTCAAACGCATCAAATGTGTCCCGCAGCAGGTCTAACTCCCCCGCGGGTTCGAACAGATCGGGATCAGCCCAGAGCAACAAATCTGGTTCATCAAGTCCGAAATCCCAGGCCTCGGGGAGTCCAAAGAACAGACCTTCAAAATCAAGGTCTAGAAGCGGCTCAAGACGATCACGTTCTGGTTCAGCGAGTGGGAGATCGCGATCAGGCAGTGCCAAGTCCAGATCAGCAAGCCCAAAATCCAGAGACCACTCACCAAAGTCCGGTTCACAGTCTCCAAAATCGAGATCACAAAGCCCCAAATCGAGGTCACAGAGCCCAAAGTCGAGGTCGCAGAGTCCAAGATCCAGGTCCCACAGTCCGAAAGGTCATGCTGCTAAAAGCCGGTCCAGGTCTAAGTCAGCCAGTGCGTCTCCTAAAAGCAGGAAGTCTAGGTCTCGGTCAGGAAGTGCGTCGTCGAAATCGAAGAGTCCAGTGGCAAGGCAAGATGTTCAGGATAGTAGGTCAAATTCTCCAAACCTGATGATTGATGATAACCAGACTAAGGATAAGTCGAAGAGCCGGTCCAGGTGGGTTTTCGTATACTTACGTTTTTGTGACAAGTATTTATTGTTATTCCAATGAACGGCGAGTTGTGCGTGCCATTCGTCTGATGGTAAGCGATGCGGACGATCCGATTATGCACAGTATCAAAACCGAACAATACTATGAACTAAATAACATGTTAAGTCTCAATATGTCCAGTAATTACTTTGACTACAATGTCAAACTGGATCACAGCAGTGTCTTTACACTGCTGCTTGGCGGGAAAAATATACATTGCGGTGGTACCTACCCAGACGGCCACAAACATTAGAGTAACTTCCTTTAGTTCATGAATTTAGTATAACAAAGTTGATGTTAGGATAAGATAATTAATAAAATGTTAACTTTTCAGGTCTCGTTCAAGACAATCTAGATCGAAGTCGCGGAGCAAGTCTAAAAGCCGTTCCAGGTCAAGATCTAAGAGCTCTAATGTATCTGAAGGTAATATTTTTTTTTTTTTTTTTTTTATAGCCTATATTGTGTCCCACTGCTGGGCAAAGGCCTCCCCTTTATCATTCCACTTGACCCTGTCCTCGGCGAGCTCCTGCCATTCTGGCTCGAATGCATCCAACTCGTCCCTCCACCGCATCTTTGGTCTTCCGCGTTTTCTTCGGCCATTCTCAGGAATCCAGCTTGTAGCCAGCTTGGCCCAACGGTTTGGATGCATTCGAGTCACATGTCCGGCCCAGTTCCACTTAAGTGAGGCCGCCTTGCGCCCGACATCTACAATGCGGGTTTTCGAGCGCAGTTCAGTGTTTCGGATGCGATCGGTCAGCCTAACACCGAGAATACTGCGCTCTATTGCTCGCTGGCAAACCTTGAGTTTGAGCTTCTGAGACGAAGTCAGTGACCAAGTCTGGGCGCCATAGGTTAGGACGGGCAAAAGCACATGTCGACGAGTTTGCGTTTGAGAGAGAGCGGGAGGTCACCTCTTAGATACTCTTTTAAGGACCAGTAGCTCTTCCAAGAATTTTCGACTCGTCTGGAAATTTCCCAGTCTTGTCTATTCCTGAAAGAAACTATCTGGCCCAAGTAAACGTATTCGTCGACGTAGTGTATTGTTTGCCCGTCTACCGCCACTGCAGGTGTTATGCTGTTGGTCATTAACTTTGTCTTTGTCCCATTCATCTGAAGCCCAACTTCAAGGCTTGCCCGGCTCAGATCTTCGAGCATTGTGCGTATGTCAGTTGGATTACTGGCGAAAAGAAGTATATCGTCGGCGAACCGAAGATTGGTCAATCTTCTACCACCAACGACTATACCCTTCTCGGTCCACGAAGTCGTCAAGGTCTGAAAGATTTCTTCCAAAGTGCTGGTGAAAAGTCTGGGGGATAGTGGGTCTCCCTGCTTTACTCCTCTTCGTATTTGAAACGGATGTCCAGGTTCATAAACATTGATAGTGGCTGTGCTGGTTTGATATATTATTTTAAGGAGCTGTATATACGTATCGTTTATTTTCTGTTTTTGAAGGGCTGCAAATATTGATGGGTGTCTGAGACTATCAAAAGCTTTGGTGTAATCTATAAAGGCTATATATAGTGGTAAGTTAAATTCGTTGTATTTTTCAATTATTTGGTTCAGGGTATGGAGGTGGTCGGTAGTGGAGAAATTAGGGCGAAATCCTGCTTGTTCTGGAGGTTGGTGGGAATCCAGTTCACTGTCAATTCTGTTTTGAATGATCTTTATAAAGATTTTATATATATGTGAGACAAGACTTATGGGACGATAATTGCTAATATCGTTCTTATCTCCTTTTTTATGGATTAATATGATGTTGGAATGGCAGAAATTATCGGGAATTTGACCTGTTGACAATATGGAATCAAATAGATTTCTTAAATGCGGTAGCAACTGGAATTTACCCGCCTCTAGTAGCTCGGTTGTTACACCGTCGGCTCCTGGACTTTTGTTAAATTTCATGTTTCGTAATGCCTTGATTACCTCACAATCAGAGATTGATGGAATGTTTTCTGAAACTGTGTACTGTATAATTTCCTCTGTTTTATGTGGATCAGAATATAGGGTCTTATAAAAATTAGTGCAAATCTGTGTTATTTTTTCCTTACTACTTTGTTTCCTTCCCGCCTCGTCTTTCAGGCCCGTTATCCATATCTTTTTCTTTAAATTTCCTTGTTTTGCTGTTCTTAAATTCGTATTTTTAATTATAGCAAGTTTCATGTATTCTGTGTTATAATTTCTAATGTCTTTTCTGATACTTCTTTTTACTAGTTTGTCGAGATTTCTAAATTCTGGAGTGCCATATTTTAATTCGGTCCGTTTATTAATAAGATCTAAGGTAGGTTTGGTTAGTTTCTGGACTTTTAGTGCAGCGGTCTTTATATTGTTACTAGCTATTTTAACGCTATTAATAATGTTATTATACACTGTTGTCGTGTTTATTTGGTCACTGTTAATGGATACATTTTTTAAGTAGTTACTTAAGTCGTTGTGGTATTTTTCTTTATTGGCGATTAATGTTAGATAGTTCTGTTTTTTAATATGGTTTTTAAACGATTTTGATCGTAACAGTTTTGTGTCAAATTTTATTTTAATTCTTAGGGGCCTGTGGTCTGAACTAAAGTTAATTTTATTTACTACACTCACGTCATTAATGATGTCCCTTGCCGTGCACAACATATAATCTATTTCATTTTTGGTAACATTGTCGGGTGAAGCCCACGTCCAGCGGCGTTGCGGTTTTTTAGGAAAAAAGGAGTTACAAATTTTTAAATTAAGCCCATAGGAGAATTGTATCAGTCTATCGCCAGCGTTGTTTCTAGTTCCGATTCCATAAGGCCCAATGATTTGTTCGTTGTCAAGCTCTGTTCTGCATCCAATTTTTGCATTAAAATCTCCCATAATTAAGTTCCAGGTGCTCCGGTTATCTTCGTATACTTTATTCAGTAGGTCGTAAAAGTCTTCGATATCATCAGTTGAATGCGATGCCGTTGGCGCATATGTCTGTATAATACTTAATGTTGTTTTATCTGTTATTTGTAATTTTAGTACAGCTATTCTTTCGGAATACCCAATGAAGCCAATAATGTTCTTTTTCCATTTAGCAGAGACCATGAATCCTACCCCGTGTAAGCCCTTGCTTTCACCTATGTAATAAAACACTTTGCTTTCTGTTTCTTCCGTATCTTCGCCCATCCTTCTCACCTCAGACAATCCAACTACATCCCATTTAATAGATTTAAGGGCGTTTTCAAGTTCTAGCATGCGAGCCTCGCTTGATAGTGTGCGGACGTTGTAAGTCAATATGTGTAATAAATCGTGATCCATTTTATCCAAAGCTTTGGTCGTGTGACGGTAGGATATTCCCGCCCGGAGATTCTTAGCTCCCCATGCCTTAGTACCGATTTGGCACCCGTCATAGCCATCGCGGTAACTAAGGGCGCCGGGCACTTGGGGCCTAGTTATGTTTTTGTGATTCATAAAGGGGGGTTAGACCTTAACTCGCCACGCTGGTCCAATGCGTGTTGGCGAGTCGCCATATCCTCGTTTGTTGGTCAGCAGGGTGTACCACGAGCAGGTGAGGTTGGCTTGGGTCCCGAAAGATGTTGTATGGGCCCCCTTACACCCCTAATAATATTAATATTTAAAAAAAGTTTATTTTGGATAGAGTTTCAGGCCATTCTTCTCTAGCGAAAACAGTCTTCTGAACCGAGTGGTAGAGAAAATAGTGACTGAATAATATTAATGATATAATAATAAACAGTAAACAGCCAACAGTCACATACATAGTCCTGACCCCACACTAAGATCGAGTCTTATGTCGTGGGTATCAGGAACTACTAGAGACTTTTCGATCTCACAAACACCCAGAACCGGAAGAAATGTTTGTGGGCCGCACAAACATTTGTCTCGGTGCGGAGATCGAACCCGTGGCTTCTTGTTTCTCAAGCGGCGTCTAATCGACTGCGCCACATTTTAAAGATTCAATTAAGTATTTTTAGTTAATTTCAAAAATAGATATTATGCATAATCCCAATGAGGAAGTGTCAGATGCATGGGTATCATATTCTGTCGGTGGATGTTACAGATAATAAGATTTTTATTCTTCCAGGTGACAAGAAGAAACGTGCAGTATTATCGGATTCAGAGAGCGACGGCGGAGACAAGGGTGCGTCGAAACGCAAGAAGGGTTCCGACAGCGGGTCCGATACTAGCACCAAACCCAAGAAGAAGTCCAAGAAACTTATTGATTCTGATGATGAAAATCAAGAGAAAGATGACACAGGTATGTGCTCTATTTGTTTGTAGATCTAATTAAATGTAACTTTCCTACGAGAGTTAAGTTTTTGTATTATGGTAAGTTATTTATATATACGAAAAGAGGAACCTGATAGACTGACGTATCAACGCACAGCCGAAACTACTGGAGTTAGGAACGTGAAATTTTACACAGGGGTTCCCATTGTGATGTAGGGTAGCACTAAGAAGGCATTTTGGAATCTTTATATATGAGTTTGATTGTTTTCAATTTAATATAAATTACTACTGGGGAGTATTTCTAGAGAATCCAAGGTAGTACTAGAGAATATAGCAGAGCTCGCGTTTTGAAGGTATCATATCAGAAATGTTTTTAACGTTTTAGTAATTTTCGAAACTCTTTATTTGGTCATTATTAGGAAATTGGAATATTACAAGTCACATTCGGAGTCCCTTAAGTTCTCGCTGGAAGGTCACCCAACTGCTTTTTTTTATTAACCTGTAATGTTACACTGCTGGGCTAAGGTCTCCCTCAACTCCTTCCATCTGCCTATTTATTGCCGTTGCCGTTCATATGTCACTGAAATGTTTAAGGTCGTCACGCCATCTCTTTCGAGGTCTGCCTCGTCGCCTCTTGCCATCCGTGGGCGTCCATTGAGTGGCTATTTTCGTCCACCCTTTGGGGTGCATCCTGGTGACGTGTCCCGCTCAATCGCATTTCAATTCGGCCGATTTTTTCATAACTCCCCTAATTCCAGTTAACTATTAACCATCGCTTATTGATGGACGGCAAACAAGTGACAATTATTGTCCTCTACCATTGCAAAGAAAGCTTTCGTTGACCATCCATAGCTGAATCGACGAACTCTTATTTGAATTCGTAACATTTTGTTCTCAGTGACGGCGGACGCGTTGTTCGGAGATGCGTCTGACATCAGTACAGAAGACGAAGGCGGCGACAAGCGAGATTCTCGCTCCCGCTCGCGGTCCCGAAGTGCGCAACGATCTGATGACGCACGACGCTCGCCCGATCAGAGGGCTAGTGGAGATGAGGTAATAATATATACTTTCGTCTGTATATTTGTACTTATATTACTAAGAATATAAGGAATGCTGGTACTTCAAAAAAGTAGATAAGTGCAAGTATACGCACACGTATGCGCATATGTACGCGAAGAATAGAGATCATGATGTCAACGATATTAATCCTACTTATGTAAATATTACTCGTCTTCAATTATAATGGTGGTACTTCACATGGCTATTTGTATTTGTGTATTTGGCATATTTGGCCTATTTGACAATCAAGGCCAATAACAAATACGTATTGGCCTTGATTGTCAAATTGTCATATTTGCCTCTATTTGCATGTTTGCTTTTAACTTCATTTATTTTGCCATATACAACAAACAACCAATAGCCAATACAAACAGCCATGTGAAGTGCCAGCATAAAACAACGCCAACGGTAGTATGAGGTCAATACATTTTGAGGTCTCAAATAGCACAACATTCGCTTTCTATGTACACAATCGTAAACACAGAATTAATCCGTGGCCGTATTTTACTCCATAATGAGCAAGTAACAACATTTAAATATCATTTCAATTACGGTAATAACCACATCCATAATCCAGACACGTAACGCCCCAATAATTCCTCCAATTCCAGGAACCGCGGGATAAACCGGAAGAGGAGGAGGAAGTGGAGATCCCCGAGACCCGGATAGACGTGGACATGCCCAAGATATGGACGGAGTTGGGCAAGGAGCTGCACTTTGTGAAGTTGCCCAACTTCTTGTCAGTGGAGACCAGGCCCTACGACCCCAATACGTATGAGGATGAGATAGATGAAGAGGAGACTTTGGACGAGGAGGGACGGGCTAGGTGAGATTATTATAGGACTATTGGCGCAATATATGGGCTGTGAATCATAAGGTCTTGGGTTTGATTTGAAACATTACACATGTGTGATACCACATTAACTAAAGTGGAATTTGTGCTTGGCTTCTGTATCAGCCCATATACGTCCCACTGCAGGGTACGAGCCTCCTCGATAATCGGGAGTACAATTGAGAGTGATTAGTCCACCACATTGGAGTAATGCGGGTTGGCAGCCTTTTATACCAAAGAAATTCTTGTAAATCGCTAAGGTATCCAGGTTTCCTCACGAGATTTTCCTTCACCGTTTTATTTTTAATTGATTATCGATACACACATGTCTCCGAAAAGACAGCGGTCTATTTAACCTCCTTTAGTCTTTAGGTAGTTTTGTTACACCCTGTATATTATTATTATATTTTACACACTTTTATTTTTTCCAGGTTGAAGTTAAAAGTAGAGAACACGATTCGATGGCGCACGGCGTTCGATAAGGAAGGCAACGCTATCAAAGAGTCCAATGCGCGTATGGTGAAGTGGTCAGATGGATCAATGTCGCTCCACCTCGGATCTGAGATATTTGATGTGTACAAACAACCTTTACATGTATGTATAGAAATTTTATTGACCCTAGTAAAATTAATTGTAGGTTACTTTATAGTTTTCCCCGCTTATATGATAAAGTGTCCACTCATGGCAGATAATATGTCCTTAATATGTTATTAACTACGAGAATCCTTTCAATCGAATTTTCGGTTGAGGACGAATTCCGTACTCGGCGGCGACTATAATATCCCACTGTTACGTCTCCTCCCTTTTTTACCAGATTTTGCACGCTTATATCTTTTATTTTTATTCCAGGGCGACCACAACCATTTATTCGTGCGTCAAGGTACGGGTCTGCAAGGTCAGGCGGTGTTCAGAACGAAGCTGTCCTTCCGACCTCACTCTACGGAATCCTTCACCCATCGTAAGATGACCCTGTCTCTTGCGGACCGATCTACAAAGACCTCCGCCATCAAGATCCTGTCGCAAGTCGGCACTGACCCAGACGCTGATAGAAAGTATCAACTGAAGGTATGTAAATCTAATTTCTTCCAAAAAGACTCGGAATTGAACGATAATGCGGTGCAGCAGGAAGACCAAAATGTAACGCTAAGAAAAAACATTGCGAAATATCTTTTGTGTTTTTTAATTAACACTTTCTTTTTTAATTAATGTTTCGCAATGACATCATTTAACAACAATTTCTATGTGTAAAGTCCGCTCGCACTATGGTCACCATCGACTATGGCGGAAGCCTTTATCAAACTGCAGCTTATAATTTTTCTTGCTTACCAATACTTGATTATGGGCCGACACAGTACAGTATTAATAAATGATGTATTTTAGAAAGAGGAGATGGAACTACGCGCGGCGATGCGTTCACGTGTATCGACTCGGCCCAAGCGACGAGCGGGAGCGAGAGCCGCCGCGAGAGACGACTCCGAGGACGAGGGCGGCGTGTCGCTACAGGCCATCAAGAACAAATACAAGCAGGGACAGAAAGGTATGCACGCACGCACACACACGCACGCAAATAAGTACCCAAATATACGCACGCACGTACGGACATGCACGCACACACTCATGCACGAACATGTATACACAAACATACGCACGCACGTATCCACACGTACATACGCACACGCGCACCAAACTCTCTCGCACTCTTTATGCCACAGGCTGCTACTGGATATACATCTGTTCTGAAAGGTTTTTATGCCTTCATCTAGCGATACACTGCAATCTTAACTGGGATACCTTATATACTTTGTAAACGGATATCTGGCGCTTCGCTACAAATTATAAAGAAAAAAAAACAAAGCAAAGCAGCTGATGGTAATGTAATTCATTGCATTTCATGTTAAATATACATGTACATATTTATCTCGACCTGTATAGAAGGAAATGTTACAAGAGATACAATTTCACCTGCGTCTATTTAATTTCGACCAAGCTGGCTAGATTTTTTACAAAGTGACAAAAAGTAATCTTTCACCAATTGACACTGTTAGATTGTGATGAATTTATAAAGCGAATTTCAATCGCTTTCTATTATTACAAAAAAGGCAATATTACTTTATTAGGAGCTTACATTTTTAACCTTTTATTTCCAGCATCAGCAGGCGCGGCGATATACTCATCAGAATCTGACGCGTCCGACGTGGAGACGCGACGTGCGCGACGTCTCGACCGAGCCAAAGCGCTGAAGGACTCCGACGATGAAGGAAGCGACGCCAACGCCGGCGGTGAGGCCACACCCGCCAGGAGCGCCAGCGGTAGCGGCAGCGGAAGCGGGAGCGGGAGCGATTAAAACATCTCTAAGACTTTACCACTATCTCATAGAAAACAGATTTGAGACAGCGGCAGCGCTTCCGATAGCGATTGAAATATCGCTAAGACTTTACCATAAAATATCGCTGATACTTTATCCCATAGGAAACAGGTGTGAGACAGCTGCAGCGCCTCCCATAGTGATTGAAATATTGCTAACTCTTTACCAATTACTAAGACAACCACGGGTGAAGATAGTTCTGATATATTTTTAGTTTTAAATGCTATTGCTAATACTTTACCAGTATCTCACAGTAACTCGATGTAATTAATGTCGTATTGCGATAGAAAAACATACGTGAAATGACAGCTTTGATACACTTTTAGTGCCAATTCCTCATAGTGAAGCCGTTTTGATATTCCGCTGAGTGAGTAAGATTGATGTTTCAATATTCCTTTACGCCTCTCATTCTTTGTTCGTCCTCTTCTCATTTGAGAGAACTATCTACGACCTAAGTGTCGTAGATATTTATAGAACACATTAGACAGTTGCTGGACTTATGCAACAGAAAAACGACTATTTCACTCACCCACCACTGCAATTTCTGTCAGCCAGAATCAACAGTGGCATAAAATTGACACCAAGCGATAAATAAGCCATACAGCGCCTCTAGCGGTATGCTGACGAACTATTTGTTCTTAAACTACTTCGACAGTTTTTATTTTACTAATTATGTGTCACAGACTTGTTAATTGCAAAATAATTTTGTTCCTTATCTCCTGTTATGCCACATTGTCTTCATTTTGTCAATTCAATATATTTTTTCTCAAGACTACTTTTAAGTTGTTTAATGTTATTAAAATACATTGTATGTAAGTATTTTATGAAAGACTACATAGGTGTTTTATAACCATGATGTAAATAAATTATGATTTGTAAAAGTATGTTTTATTTTATTATTTAATTTCACTACCGTCCTTTTTGTATTGACTTTTGTAAAGGAAATTAAAAAAATAATAGCGTAATAAAATCCATAGATATCGCACTCAGTGAAGAGATTACACCCATGATTACACCACAGTGTAGTAGAAATTGCTGTCTTTTTTGACATCCATTGTGACTTTTGCAGCGTCCTTAATCTGCCATTACAAAATAATAAAACTAGATATCAGGCGTACGTTCAGTTCTTGGACCACCAATAAATACTGCATAGTACTGCATGCACCCTGAATAAAAAAGATAGGTAGGAATGTCTAGGGTGTCTACAACCACTCGAAGTCTTCTGATATAGACCTCCCCAAACGATTTCTATATTGAACTCCCTATCGTAAGCGGCATGCATCCAGCGGCTTACCGTAATCATTGTCAGCTTGGTTAAGCAATAAAAATATACATCAAAATCGGTCTGATATCTAATAGGATCTAAAAAACTGTGATGATTTGATACGTTTGATCAAAAAAAAAATACATATAATATTATTTGCTAGCTAACTTTATTTGATACTTTTACATACATTTCCGTTTCATAGACAATTTTTCCTACACCAATGATCTTCCATAGGCCTTCGTCTGCCTTCGTCACATTGTCTATGACGTATTCACATCTGTCCATTTGCACGCGACTTCGTGCGTAAAATCTGTCGAACGTTGACCTTGGAGCAATGAGCTCGCAACTTTGCAAACCCTTTATGGGATAAGCAAAACTAGGTCTAAAGGTTTTTCCAGACTTTAGTACATGAATGCTTGGACTTGATGGCACGGTTTCTGTAAATAATAAGACATTAGTAAAAAAAAAGGTAAAAGGTAAAGTTGGCACTATTGCTGGTACTATAAATAATCGATATGGATTCGAGACTAAAATGTCTCTTAATAAACTAGAAATTATTCAATATTTCTAGTTAAGACAGTTCAATAATCACTTTTTAACGTCTGTTAAATACTTCTATCCAATTCAGTTTATCCAGTTATTTCAAAAATCTAAATAATGTGATGCAAAACTCTGTGGCCTGAAATTGCTTGAAACCGCGACGTATGGAAAAGAGGAGCGAGACCTTTGCCCAAGAGTGGGATAATAAAGTTAAAAAAATAAGTAATGTATGACGGTATGGTAAGCCTTCAGCGCTCCGTCATAGACCATAGTGTTCAGTTTACTGCGGAACGAACGCTGTTGTAAACATTATCGCACGCGCGTGCATAAATCTACATTTTGTCTATTTTAGTTACCTGTTTTTATTGTTATTTATTCTATTGTGAACATAGAGTATTGAAATATAAGGGGAGCGCTGTTATACATTTGCGTCTTCAAAAACGTAGATATTTTGTTGGTAATGTTGGTAGAACTTATTTTGTGTTTTGTTATAGGAGGCAAACGAGCATGCGGTTCACCTGATGGTACTGCTATACTTGTGAGAATTGAGATAATTAATACACAAAAAAAAATACTTTAAATTCTGTTGGTAAGTGAAAGTGTGTTTGTATTTGTAAATATTGTATTTTTCAAATAATTCTTGCGTGTTGGACAACCTGTCAAATGTTGGCCAATAGGAGGGTAGAATTATGAAAAAGTTAACTCAGCTACACTATTTTTTTTTCTACCAGCGCTCCCTCTGCATGATACATACACTGAGATTGTAAATTATTCAATAATGTGTTTTTATAAGTGAAAGTGACACTGATAATTGTTAATTTTGGTGTCCTTTTCTGGAAACTGTTCTGACCTCACATCCACCACTGCAACTCTTAATGACACCGGGTATTGAAGCGAGCAAGTCTCCGGAAAGACCCGCAAATAATTTTGGTGTTTTGAGTGTATTTGACTTTTTGACGTTTTAAGTTGTTCAATATTAATTATTATCAGTTAGCTTAATGCATATTATAAACACAATACGTAATACTTATAGTGCTGCAAAATATACAGATATGGTGTTGTTCTATGGCGAGGGCATAGGGCGAGAGAAATTAAAACGCCGTTCCGCGTAAAACATCGCGAGAGTCGTGATGGGGAATGAGATACGCCGTTGTAATTTGTGTGTTACAATAAATATTGGCCATTTCGAAAACATTTGATAAAGTTAATTCTCTGTGTTTATGTGTCGTGTTTTCTGTGAATGTTGAGTGACTATGGGGAAGTATTTTCCGCGACACTAACGCCGTGCGCAACGTGTTTGCTGACGGCTGTTTCGATAAACACGCGAAAATTGTGATTTTTAGTTCTCGCCATCCCGCTCCGCACCGGCGCTGTTTTTCAGGTAAGTGTAGATCTTCTTTTGTTATTGTATTAACATAATATATTTTGTTAGGATTTTTTTTTCCTGCGATTGATAATTGTATGAGTGCAAATATATCTCTTGCTGAGTGTTGCAAATGGTTTTGCGGCAATATCATACTGTTAAGTGTTAATTGAATTCTACTAATCGGGAAAAAGCACATAGCGCGGAGATCTGATGACCGATGGGGTCGGAAAGTGCTCGAATGGAGGCCGTGTAGCGGAAAGCGCAGCGTAGGACGTCCACCCACAAGATGGTCCGACGACCTGGTAAAGGTCGCGGGACGTCGCTGGATGCAGGCTGCCTCCAACAGGTCTTTGTGGAAATCATTGGGGGAGGCCTATGTTCAGCAGTGGACTTTCTTTGGCTGATGGATGGATGGATGGAATCGGGAAAAATGTATGGCTCACGAGTATTAGTTTCGGATTTATTTATTTATGCATTTATTCCTTAGTCCATTTTGATTAAAGAAACGAAGTTAACAATAACCTCGGTGTATTTGTAAACGTTCCTTATAGTTTTAATTATGCGGTCCTTCAATCTTCTAACATCATTTAGTGCCATGCAAACATAAATTGAGGATTATTGATACATGCACGAACGATCAACAATTATTCAATCGAAACAAAGAAACCTTATAATAGAAGTTAATATTACACGATCAATTTGTTGCATTTAAGGCAAGTACGCAAAACGGATTTTTTGTGGTTCATTTTGCTTCGAATTTTCCATCCCACGATTTGATAGGATGCAATTGCCATATCGGTCGCAAATTCCTGACTACGGGCTGTTATCATTAACATCAATAGAAAAATCCATTATAACTTTGCCCGACTCAGAATTCGAACCCGAGACCTCAGCATTGTAATCATACCGTAGTACAATTGCGACACTGAGTTGGTTTCATAATGTTATACTAATATTTTATTTCCATATGTACAAATTACTTTACGATTTAAATGCAGGGGTGTTACTCTATATGCCCACACGACGACAAATGAACGAACAGTTACGTAAAACTGTACGAATATAAATAATAAATAAATAACACCCAACAGTCACATACATAGTCCTGACCCCACGCTAATATCGAGTCTTGTGTCGTGGGTATCAGGAACTACGAGAGACTTTTCGGTCTCACAAACACCCAGACCAGAAATATTTATTTTGTGGGCCGCATAAACATTTCTATCGTTGCGGGGATCGAATCCGCGGCCTCTCGTTTCACAGGCGGCGCCTTAATAACTTACAAAATTTTCCAATCTTTTATCGTTAGTCATAACTATACACTAAGTTCGGAGTGACTGATAAGTTTCATAGAGAACAGTATTGATTTTGAGAAGTTTTTTTTTTTAAATGTTGTTTTATGGCGAATGCCGTAATACAATGTTCGCGTGTTCTTTTTCACTAGCACTCACTGCACTATGTTTCACTAACTGTTCATCACTAACTCGAAAGGTTTTGTCCTTTTCAGTCTTCTCACTAGGTCCGTGTTATCGAGGAGCTGGATAGCCTCGACGTTCACGTGATGGTGAAGCCTATGTTCATGAGCTTCAGCATACTTTTTTACAATATTTCTAACGAAGTCTACCTTGAGGTCCCGATGAAGATCTTCATTTCTTACGTACCATGGGGCGTTTACTATGTTCCGCAGTACTTTGTTTTGAAAACGCTGTATTATTTGCATTGCAGATTTTGAGAAGTGGAAAACTTTTATCGTATCCTAGCGATCCGGCCCGGCTTCGCCCAGGTGCAAATGCACTTTTCAAAATGGAGGCAAAAATGTTCAATTCCAACTATCAATTTAGAATATCGACCAATCGGACCACGAAAACAACTTAAAATGTCCTCGTATTAGATTTTTCACTATTGCTTCCCTCCTATAGGTCATAGCGTGAGGATATATACCCTCTAGTATTCCTCGATAAATGACCTATCCAACACAAAAAGGTTTATTCAGATCGAACCAGTAGCTCCTGAGATTAGAGGTAACAAACAAACGAATTCTTCAGCTTTATACTTGATATAGATGTGATCGTTTAACGTGCGAACATTCGATCTACGTATCGCAGTACAGAGTAACCCCCCCCCCCAAGAAAATCTCAGTAAAATATTCTTCAAGTATCTTAAAATGGTGAAAAGGCTATTTTACGCTTGCCTATGCACTTGACATCAATCCTTTGATTGAAATAAATTTAAATGAAACCAATCAAAGTTTGACGTCACATTTGCAGGTCCGCATAATAAGGATTGACGTCAAAAAGGAAACCAATTGATATGTACTAAATACTTTTCGAGAACAAAATAATGGTATTTTTTGTGTGTACTTAATATGCGTTAAAGTCTTTTTATTGCAGTATGAATTTGGGCGTATACTCTGTAGTACAGTTTTAGTATCAATGAATTATTTGGTTTGAGAGTTTTTTGTGGCCTGAGTAAATTAATGAAAAGATTTCAATGCAATCTCCTTTGAAAAGTATGAAAGCAACGCACAGGTGCACGAGTTAATGCATTCTGTATGTATTATGTATTGTTGTGCATATAAGGTCGTCGGATGCAAGTCACTTCCAACAGGTAAGTGTGGGGAGACCCTCGGGG
The DNA here is from genome assembly GCA_030180105.1 of Hyles lineata. Classification (NCBI taxonomy): domain Eukaryota; kingdom Metazoa; phylum Arthropoda; class Insecta; order Lepidoptera; family Sphingidae; genus Hyles; species Hyles lineata. The sequence goes on from JARJEE010000023.1 coordinate 4,269,392, forward strand.
GAGGCCCATGATTCGATGTAAGATTAGAGAAATTGAAATCATTTCAAGTCATTTGTTTTTACTAGTACTCGTATTTTAGGTTAAGCACGCTGTTTTGTTTAATTAATTTTCATTTTTTAAATATACTTCTAAAAAAAGTCATTTGAGTATACTACCATTACTGTACTGGCATAGAATTGAGAAACGGTTTTTGAAAGTTCATTTCTGAGAGACTTTTAACAGAGGATGATAGTTCGTGCTCACTTACTTGCATAATTTCGGCATTAATAACGTTATAAATCTAAAATGGTAATTATTGTCTTAATTAGTGCCGAGTCATTAAAATAACATTATCTCCGACCACAATAATTCCGAGCGAATCATAGGCTCTCCAAAATTCCACAGTAAATTTTAAATTAAATAGTTAACTATAATAATACTTACCAGTGATTCTAATAGTCACTACTTGAAACAATTCAATCCAATTATCGTTTATATCTTTGTAAAACACGCTGATCACCCAATTCCCATGATCATCTTCTGTCAAAGGACCTATGTTTACGTCACTGGATTGTATATCTTCTTCAATATTCACTTGTATATTATTTGGATTAATTACTTCATAATTATTCAACCGCCGAATGATTGCCCTTGAATCTTCTTTTATATGATTAACAGATATTTCGTTGTAGTCGAAATCTGATTGTTTAAAGTTATTATGTTGTTTTACGTCGATTTTTGTCGTGTCTCCATTGGGTTTGGTTAAGTAGTACAATGCCTCTTTAGTGTTCACTACGGGCGTTGTGATTGTCACGATGTCATTCAGTTGACAGGAAATGATGAGTGGCTTCAGTTCCACTTTTGTTTCAGCTGAAAAAAAAACAAAAATGTAGTTACTTTTAAGTAAAGTTTTTTCATTGCCTTGGTGGCGCAGTTTTACTACGTTGTGATTGCAAATCTGAGGTATCGGGTTGGAACCCCGGGTCGGGCAAAGCGATATTGGATTTTTCTATGCATTAACACAAACATAACTCCAGCAAACGATTTTGATTACTAAACAAATCACGTAATTCATTAACGGTTCATTGATAGGCAATAATTTGACAAACCCTAATTAATATGAAACCACAAGTGTTCAATTAGTGTAGACCATTAGTTCCATTGCAAATTGCAAGTAAATAATTTCTCGATTCGACACATCGTTTCAAATACGTAGCTGTTGAACTGAGAATAACTGGCTATAATGCGATAAAAACTCGGATTGTTATCTGAATTATATTAATAAATTAAACGAAAATTTCTTGATCCCATTGATTGAAATATTGTGTCCGCAACCGGAGTTGGTTACGACTGTAAAACAGGAGGCAACGGATTAGGTACTGGCACTAAAACAAATGTTTCATCTACAAGAATTAAATTTATTCCCGGCTTATGAGTCTTTGAAGCTGAAAAGTCTCTGGTAGTTCCAATACCTACAACACGAGAGTCGAGACTTGTATCTACTATCTAGTATGGTGCAGGAGTGAAGACTATGTATCTGACTGCCAGTCATGTTTATATTCTTTTACAAGCTACTTTTCTCATAAAAAAATATTCCAACTCTTCCTATTAGTTTAACTTTATGATTGATTTTGTCGCGAGTTAAAGACAAGTTAGGGCCAGCTCAGACTGAGACAGCATGGCAAAGGATTTAATTTATTACCAAAGGATATTTAAACCTATCGGTCAGAAACCTTGGTCGGAATACGAAATTAATTCTAATGTTTTAAATTGATGTCGCGGCATCGAGAAATGCTTTTCGACTCCTTTGCTATTCCGTCCCGTCTGCGCTGGCCTTTAGACATTAAAGAAGAATCGCTGAGCTCAATGCTCGGTTTCATTACAAAGCGTGCCTCTGTGAATCCTGGCTTACAGGAAAAGCAGTGGTAGATGTAAGGGCCAGAAAGTCCTCTAAAAAGCTAATTTTCCCTTAATGATAAATTTTGAATCGATTAGGTCTGCCCAGATTCAAATGTTTCCCTTGACCTAGATTATAGTCCAATGACTCACTTTGAGGCCTTTTAAATATATGTTTCAGTATGTAAAATAACGCATTAGTAACACACAAGTTATAAAGTATTTAAATTTATTCATACGCGCGGAAAATGAAATCTACTGTCAAATATGTTGTCGAGACGCTAATGCTGGGAATCGACTATACCGATAAGAATATGATTAACACGGCACATAAGATACTAGGTTACTATATATAGCGTCATAGAAAACACTAGTAAATAACACTACGTGCAAAAAAAGTTTTGGAGTGGCAGTGGCTGTACCACTGTCTCACAGGAAACTGATGGGAAGCGATAGCTTTGCTATCCCATTTTTTTCGGTGCGTAAGATTGTCGGATGCCCAAAACCCCTTTTCCCTTCCTATCCTTTTTTCCTTCCCGTTCTTCCCGATTTAATCAACACATTTCTGATTCATGTGCTGTGGATGGTTATGAGCAAGCTAAATTATTTAGCCTTATTCAATTGTTCGTGTAGTGTAAAATTTTTACACTTATTTACAAATGCCTCTTATTAAAACACTACAAAGAAAACACACACAATTATTTTCTTACAAAATACCATAGATGACCCAAATATCTATACAGTATACTTTGCCACAAGACAAATGTAATACATAAACTCACGCCTTCTTCCCAGAAGTCAGAGGTGATACCAGGACACCCACATTTCGCCTTGTATGTCCCGCCCCACGATGTGACAGGGGGTTAATGCAAGACAAATGCCATTAGTAATATTCCTATTTTTAAAATAAATGTTATCTACCATAGATAGTGATTATCACCATACTTCAAGGTTGTCACTGTACTAAAAATAACGTTATTGTATAATAAAAAATGAAAAAACCAAGCAACGATATCCAAACTCATTATTTTATGCAAATATTACTTACTATTATTCTATTTTTCCCTATTTGCTTGGTTGGTAAATCTCACAATATTTTGTAATTTTTGCAATTTACAGTGCAACTCATATTATGTTACTTTGCAATTTATAGTAAAACACTAGTAAGTTAACAAAATGGGAAAGGAGTAAATGATTTTTTAAGTATACAAAACGTGTATGATCTATTGTTCTAGTACGTTTTTTACGTACTAAAATATACGATTGAAAGTAGCATTTTTATCTTATAAGGCCTTGAAATGCATTACATGTGCAAACATTTTTAATCTATTGTACTTAACGTTACAATTGAAGAACCTATTTTACCATTGCGAGCGTTGTATTAGTAAACAATACTTAAACAGAATATTAATTATTTTTTTATTTTAAAGATTTGATTTATGAAAAGATTGAGATAAAAACCAAAAACCACATGGACATAATACGTGCTGTAATCATCGACATAATAATCAATGGCTGCAATCAAATCATGGTAGCATGCAACATTTCTGATAAGGGGGTCATGAATTGGTCGAAGTGGAAGAACCAAAGAATAGACCACTAGGAAGAACAATGTGAAGAAAGCTGACCTTGTGAGATTATAGGCGGGAGAGAGAGCGAGAGAAAGAGATTTCTCAAGAGAGAGAAAGAGAGAGATATATCAGTCATATACCTATTCTGAATCTGAGAAAATGCGTGGGAATGAACGAAGTCATTTAACACGTGTGACAAAAACGTTTACTTTCCTGTGTTCAGATAAAAATGCAAATGCACTTTTTAATTTTATCCAATTAAAAAAATTGGCTGTAAATTTATTTTTTTATGATAACAACTTAAAACTTTGTGGCAGCAACAATACCTCAGTTAAACAAAAGTAATTCGTTTTTTTCACAATATTTTTAGAGGATGTATGATACGTAATTAGTATGATTGAGGCAATATAATTCCATTATTAGTTTTAACTTATGATTAAAATATATCGTATCATACAGAGAAAAGAGTCATTATTGTTACACTTTTTGGGGAAGACAAAATATGATATTGCAAGTAGTTATAACATTTTAAAAATAATCCGAGCGCTACAATATCTTTGGAGAAGGCCTATTTAGAAGTGGATTTCCTTTAGCGGAAAAGAGGGAGAGAATAGACGGTTTTATAATTTGGCTTACACTGTATCTGTATCAGCCCATATACGTCCCACTGCAGGGCACGGGCCTACTCTACAGTCGACAGTACAATTGAGTGTGGTTTACACAGTCTTAAATATTTTTATGGATTGTATTTAGTGTTTGGTGACAGCCTACAGAATTAACATATAATTATTAAATAATACCTAACAACAGGCAGCTTGGGTCCTAATATTTTTTGTATTCAAATAAATGTATGCAAAATCACATCTGCTTTTAAAATATAAATTATATTTTTGAATTAAGAACATGTTTTGTCATGAATATGCTCAAATCCCAATTGTACAAAATGTCAATTCCATACATTTATACGTCTCAGATGTATGTCCATGACATTGTCAAAGTTAAAGTTATCGTTAAAATTAGTTTAAGCTACTGGGCCTATGAGTTACTGTAAGTAAACCGTCAATTGAACTACCTACTGAAATAAACGGTTTTATGTTTTGTTGATTTTTATTTATTTTTTTAAAATATAATTTATCATTTTTTTAAATTCAAGTTCATCTGCTAATAATACCTATGCATGAAGTTAGTCTTCAATTTATTGTAACACTTATGCAAATATTACCTGCAAATGACTCAAAGTAAATAAAATATTTGATAAATATAATAAACATATTTTCCGTTTATGGCAACCATCTTTGCATTACATCAAATGTTATTTTTTATTCATAATTTAAATTTAGAAATATTTTTATTATGTGTATTTCCAATTTTTATTTAATTGTATATTATAATTGATAAATGCCGTAAAATTATATTTTGAATAGGTACTCATTTGAATATTTGTTTTAATTTTTTTGGTTTTCATTTTCAATCGGCAGTAAGTATTTGAAAACTCATGAATCCTGAGTATTCAAAATATTATTTTAAGACATTTATCAGTCATGAAAAAAAGAAATGTTTTCCAAGATCTTGACAAAATGCATAAAACTTGAATACAACAAACTTTATTTTGTATCAGGTGAATATTTTTAAAACCTTGCAGGTTCAAAATGACTTGCCAAACACCGAAGTGACATCCTTAACCTTCACTTTCACAATACACAGATCACTTACGCACATATGATAGGGTTGTCAGCGCGTTCTTTCACGGTGATCGAGTGAGACATCAGCGCGAAGTACAAAATAAATAAAAGACGAGCGTTCATGACTTCTGCTTTACCAATACTGATATGAAAAGCAGACGCAAAACACTGATACCGCGTAACGCTTATTTGAAATTTTCACGTTTTGTTATTATTAACTTGTGATTGCATTTGTAAGAAGTAATAATTTCTTTCTGTGTTTTATGACTGAAATATGAATTGTGTGTAGAATGAAATTATATATTTTATATCTTTATAAGCGCTGGAATTGACCTATAAAGAAATACACTACCCATTCCCTCTTCCCATCTTTTTGCTTACCGTTCCCTTGGCGGTTTGATGGGCCGGCAACATATTCATTATCCAAGCGTTATGGGTGTTCATGGGTGGCAGTGATCACTTACCAACAGGTGACCTGTTTGCTCGTTTGCTGAACAATATGCAATAATAAAACACTATTTCCCTTGTTAACTGGATTATTGAAATAAATAAATATACCCAAAGGTGTAGTGAGTATCGGAAATATGAGTATTTTGTCCCACAACACTCTGACCCGTGATAAATATTCGTGGATTTCAAAAATATTTATGTCGGTGCGGAACTGAACCTGCGGTCTGTCACTTTACATTCATCCTCCACGAAACTAAGAAATTTGATAAGCGTAAATTATGTATTTCTTTGAAAAACAAATTACCATAAAATAGTAATTATTATAATAAAATATCAACAAGAAATGAATATAAGTAATACTATAAAATATTGTGTATGTAGAAATTAAGTACTATGACTTGTCATAAGAGCTTGTCATATTTAATTGCCTATATGACCAATAAAGAAACGTTTCATTTCATTTCACGAATGCTGTCATACTGTCCCAGAAGAAATCCTCTCATACCTGAAAAAAATCATCTTACTACTTACTAAAGTAGAAGAAACCCAATCAATAAATAAATACAAATGTTAATTATTTGAACTAATTAAAAGCGCTTTATGCTTACCGAATTTCTTATCCTATAGGTATTGCGATGCTGATATAATTTATTTTTAAGTATGTTGTAGTAAAAGTTGCATTTTATATGTTTGTGTACAGCGTTGTGGAATATACGCGGCTGCCAACATGTTCACGGTGGTCTCGGGTTCAAATCCCAGGGCACACTTCTGACTTTTCGGAGCCATGTGTCTGTTGATATTAAATGACCACGCACTAAAACAGTGAAGGAAAACATCGTGAGGAGACCTGCATACCATAGCGATTTGTGAGAATTACTATGGTGTGTAAATAACGCCAACCCATAATAAGAAAGCGTGGTGGACTAATAGTTATCTGTGGAGGCGCACTGGCTACGCAGTTTGGCCAACAACCCCGATGGTCCCTTTAAGTCGGCTCTTACGACGGGTAGGAGATACCACGGTGAAATGCACCCCTGGGTGTTTGTGAGACCGAAAAGTCTCTCGTAGTTTTTGATACCCACGACAGAAGATGAGAAAAGATGCCTTTTTGTGTCATGGCGATAAAATGAAAAATGATAATAATTCATTGAATCCATTATATGCTCAGTATCATTTAGATTCAGTCATTTTTAAATTTACCACCTATAGGCTCGTCCCCTATCACATCGTGGAACAGAACACATAATTATGGCGAAACGTGCGTACTTAGCATCTTTGCCTACCCTTTCTGGGAAAAAAGGCGTGAGATTATATATGTATTTTTTTGTAGGGTTACGGCTATGCATGTGACTGTTGCGTGTACTTATCTATTATGACAAGGTTATAGTTTCGGACCACCTTTTCCTTATTTTATGAAAATAATATTTTGAATAGTCAAGGAAGTAGCCTCGTTTATTAGGTATTTTAAGAGTATAAGTTAATTAAAGGCTTCCTTGTTGTTAATGTATGTTTCAGTAATAATTACGAACTCCATTAGTTACCTAATAATTGATATTCGGTTGGAGAAATAAATTGGGTCCTATCGTTATAGTCTTTCGATTGTATCGGATGACGGATGTAAGGATTATTTTGCTATTTACTGGTGGTAGGTCTCTAATATGTGAGAGGCCATCTGGGTGGGTACCACCGCAGTGTCTATTTCTCCCGTCAAACAGCAGTGTAAACGCACTGTTGTGTTTCGGGTTGAAGGGCATTGTAGCCAGAATAACTACTGGACATATTGAGACTTAACATATCATGTCTCAGGATTGCGAGCGCAGTGGAATGCCAAGCATTGCTTTGTAATTCAAGGTGTTGTTTGGTTTTGCTAATGTTTATGAGCGGTCGTATCGTTTACCATCAGGCGAAAGGCATGCTCGTCTCGCTATTCATTGCATTAAAAAAATGCTATTTATTTATTAATTTTCACAAACTTTAGTCTAGCAAAGGGAATTGAAGCTGTGGTTTCTCTATGTGGCAATCAACTGTGTGTTAAGGCACTCGTTGAGACTATCAAAATGCTTATAAATAAATAAATACGCCCAACAGTCATATATACGTAGTCTTGATACGACATTAAGATGAATTAAGTTTTGTGTCGTGGGTATCAGGAACTACGAGAGACTTTTCGGTCTCACAAACACCCAGCCCTGAGACAAATACTTGTGGGCTTCATAAATATTTGTCTTGGGGCGGGGATCGAACCCGCGGCCTCTTGTTTCACCGTCTAACCATCTAGGCCACGGAGGCTGTCATTTATGTCGCTACTTGTTATAATATACCGGGATATATTAACTTATCTAGTTCCTATACAAAACTTATGTCATCCATATTGCTAAATTATTTATCATATCGCCTCTTTGCTCAAGAAGCTTATACCCAAATGGAGATTGCATTCCGTATATAAAAGTGAAGCACAAAAATTTGACCTTGAATGACGTTGCTGTTGCCTGCTATCCTTTTCTTTCGAGTGACAATGAATGAAAATGACTTAGTTCATGAATGCAATCTCCATTTGGGTATAAGCTTCTTGTCTTTGCTTTAACAACGTGACATTTCAAAAACCGCAACTTTTTGAAATGTCACGTTGTTAAAGCAAAGAGGCGATAAGATCGGCCACCTACTTGACATCAATCAAAACCCTTTTTGGTCTACCGCACCCCATGACCGCACCTAATGGACATACCTTCTGCTTTAATTGATATGGCCCTAATAATATTATTAGGCAACACAAAACACAATACCATATGTTAAAATTGGGACAAGTGAGCATATTTTTAATCATCTATCAAGTAATTTAATGTATATTTCTTTGCAGTATAAAATAACGCCAACCCGCACTAGGCCAGCGTGGTGGACTATATGGCCTAACCACTCTCAATCGTACTGTCGATTGTAGAGTAGGCCCGTGCCCTGCAGTGGAACGTATATGAGCTGATAAAGACACAGATAAAATAACGACACGACCGCGACAGACTTAAATTTAAATAATATTATATGTATTCGATTTTCAGCACGCCAGCGATATAATGTCCACCAATGATAGATTAAGTTATTACACTAGTTAATACTCTCTTTAGATTAAACAATTTATTCGGATGTCAAACCTCCAAATACCACCCACATCACCTTGGAGGTTGGAAATCCACCACAGTACGTTTTTCCCGGCACTTTCTCGCGTACTACAAATCTTTGGAACCAGTTGCCAGTGGCATCATTCCCGGACCGAAACGACCTGGCGTCCTTCAAAAAACGAGCGTATTCTCACCTTAAAGGCCGGCAACGCATCTCCATGCCCTTTGGTGTTGCAGATGTCCATGGGCAGCGGTGTTCACTTACCATCAGGTGAACCGCTTGCTCGTTTGCCCCCTATAACATAAAAAAAAAATGTTCTGTGGTTCAATCGCTATTAACTAAAATATTAGTCAGCCACTTGAGGAAGATACGGGTCACATAATATATTTTTGTTGTTAGGAATTTATTGCAAAACGAAAAAATAAGTACATAAAAGTGAGTCTGTTCGTATTTCCGATGTCGAAATCTTATCTAAAGATATTATCAACGTGTGTGTCGATTTTTTATCACTGCGTTAACCTGTTGAATGAGTTTGTGTTAGAGACCAGTCGGCCCTATCTTATGTCAATATAGTCTATATGTTTTTAAAATAGTAGGTCCACATTGGAGTCACCTTGGACTTGTAGAAGTTGGCTCCACCAGCATGGTACCCCTGGTTAAAAATACTGAAGTAAGTCATTGCTTTGCTGTCTAGTTTTGTTTAATAACATCGTTGGGTTCTATTGAAAAAACATAAATATTTACGCAGCAATGTAAAATAAAAAAAACTCTCTCTGCCAGTGGAACATTGCGGAATACAAGCCACTCCCAGAATTTCCATAAAAGCAGCTAGGTTGTCGGTCCACCTTTTAGGACAAAAACTGATAACAGCTGATAAGACAATAAAAAAGTACTTTTATCTCTTCTCTTGCGCAAAATAATTGTTTTTAGTATCTAGTAATTAACACTATCCATCTTTCTGTACACTCTATGTCATTTATTTAAAAACAAACGCCATAATGAAAACAAACCGCCATGTATTCAATATTGGTGTTAGGTCTCTCAAATGTGAGAGACCGCCTGGGTAGTTACACCATCGCAATGTCTATTTCTCCTGCCAGACAGGTTACACTAGTAAACGCACTGTTGCGTTTCGATTTGAAAGACATTATAGCCATAGTAACTACTGGACATATTGAGACTCAACATCTTATGTTTAAGGATGGCGAGCGCAATAGCATGCCAATTATTGCTATTATCCATAAGCGGTCGTATCGCTTACAATAATTTTTTAAGTCTTTTTTTTTCTTTTAATTGCAGTAAGAAAATTTATGTGCAATAAATAAAAAATATTTTGGCCGTAACATGAACATTCATACCATGCATTTTTGCATTATGAAACGTCATTGGTCGGCGACGGAACGGTCTGGTTATGACGGAGTTATGCCCTTCTGTATTAAATTAATTATTCTGTATCTGTATCAGCCCATATAAGTCCCACTGCAGGGCACGGGCCTACTCTACAATCGAGAGTACGATTGAGAATGGTTAGGCCATATAGTCCACCACGCTGGCCTAGTGCGGGTTGGCGGACTTACATACTATAGTAATTCTTATAAATCGCTATGGTATGCAGGTTTGCTCACGATGTTTTCCTTCACCGTTTTACTGCGTGGTGATTGACTATCAATACACACATGACTCTGAAAAGTCAGAGGTGTGCCCTGGGATTTGAACCCGCGACCACCATGAACATGTTGGCAGCCGCGTCTGGTCCGTTTACCAACAAATGAATTATTAACAATTTAAATTAATAAAGACTTACAAATAATATTATGTTTTTGCCTGCTACGTTTATCGGGCAGTAGCAATATGCTTCGTTGTAATGAGCAAAGAAACTGTTGTAATGACGCCAATATTCTCATTTTTATGTGGCGTTTTTAAATGGTTTTTATCTGTCATGTGTACTTTAGAATCAATTTCATTTAGATACGGCAGGTTTTAATTGCCAACCAGAGCACTACACTCTGTTTTTATGTCGTATTGTATTTGTCTACCGTTATTTACTCAGTAGCAGCATATGCAAACTCAAAATTAAGGTTTACAGATGATTATTCGTATATGTACAAATGGATTGCGGAAAGTCGCTGTATGCAGGCCGCTTCCAAATTATCTGTGGATATTCTCGGGCCTACATTCAACCATGGACCTCTTACGTCTAAAGAAAGAGTAGTAGTGGTAATTTATTTGGTGAAAAGTAGGTGGCACTAGCTTTTCCCGCCAAACAATAATGTGAATGCACTGTTCTGTTCCGGTTTGAAGGACAGTGTAGCCAGAGTAGCTACTGGACATATTCGTATATAAACGCAGGGGAATGCCAAGCATAGCTTTGTAATTCATAGTGTCGTTTGGTTTTGCTTCTGTCCACGACTGGTCGTACCGCTTAGCATACTCGTCTCATCATTCATTACATTAAAAAAATATAAAATAAAAATAAAAAAATAGTTTTTGGTCGTTGGATTTATTAAAGTATAAACATAAATAAATAATGACAATGTCTACGCGAGAGCTGTAGACACGATCCAGTTAGTGTACGCGGCAACCCTGAAGTTGATGCCGGGGTAGCGGCCCTGGGCGCACCCCTCCGCCCACGAGAACACGCCCACAACTATACCGTTGTCCACCAGTGGGCTTCCTCCATCGCCCTGGAATTAGACAAATATTACTGCTTTTACACTTTTATTTATTTTTGTTTTAAATACAGACATCCATCGATTCATCGATGAGCCAAAAGAAGTCCACTGCTGAACATAGGCCTCCTCCAATGATTTCTACAGTGGCAGTCTGCATCCAGCGACTTTTACCAGGTCGCCTCACCACCTTGTGGGTGAATGTCCTACTTAATACTATACGCACGTACAATTAAGAAATAACACAGTAAAAATAACAGTACGAGTGGCGGCATTATCAAACTAGGTATATGAAGAAAGAAAAGGCAGAAACTTTGCAGTTTTGATCAAAAGGGGCTAGAAATTCATTTAGTAAAATTGTTTTTTTTCCGCATAAAACAATGTAGTTTGGTTTTCTGCTAATTTTAAACATTTATGAATTTTAACATTGGTGTAATGTGAGCCTTGCCTTGTAATATTCAAAATAATCGTGTTTAGTATTGAGATACAATATCTGTATTTTTTTTTGTCTGACAAATTCATTTAGTTTATTATCAAAGTATCAGCTACGAAAAAATATGCTATAATTGAAAATTATGAAAATCTCAAAAATACTGTCCACTTTTAATTTTAAAAAAACTATATTCGTCATATTCAATGTAGGTAAGTAATGAGAAGAAAAACTGTATCGTTTATGAATTGTTAATTGACTTAAAATTTTGTTTTAATTGCACTTTATAAATACATTTGCAAATTATTTTAAAAACATTAACCTTAATTAGTTGTCATAGAAAAGTCAATGTCTAAACGACTAAAATAATCGGAATATAGACAAAGTGCCCTATTTTGTGCATTTTTCCCGAATGACTTATTTAGACATACGGTAATTGGCTCTTATACGTTATTAATAAAAAAATACATGCACAATTAACACGGGTAAATACCAGAGAAAACCACTAAGAATATATTCTCTAATTCACATATCTATAAGGATTTTTTATTGGGATCATATGACCAGCAAACAAACAACCAGATGGTAAGTGATCCTCGTGTGAACCAGCCCATCAACTAGGGAGGAGAGCGGTAAAAGAAAAAGGTATTGGGCATTCGGAAACTTCCCGAACGAAATGCGACAGCAAAGTTTTCACTTCACGTCGAATTTCCTATGAACATTGATACCACCTCGGACGAGCTTACCCACTCATGCTGAGTCATGACTGACAACAGCGTGGCTCTACCACATCCTCTATTCAAATTTAAATGAAGTGAACCTTTCTTAATTAAAATCTCATTTTCGGTAATTAGGTTCGTATAAACAAATAACAGTATAAAACATACATACAACAATTCTCGCCTTTTATACCTAAAAAAATAAAATGTAGGTCCTGGCTTACCCCTTTTGGGAAAAAGGCTAAGAAAGGACCTACATTTTGCCTTGTACGTTCCTTCCCACGATGTGATAGGGGACGATTCTATCGCCATATCGGGCACAAATTCCTGACTCGGCTGATAATGAGAAACATCCAATATCATTTTGCCCGACTCGGAATTCGAACCTGACAACTCAGCTTTGCAATCGACTGTAGTACAACTACGCCACTGAGGCAATTGCTTATATAATAATTTAAATAATATCCCTATGTGTGTCAGACTCATAGAAAAAGTAGTTCATTCCTTAAATTAATTACACACTATGTAAATATTGTATATATGGAAGTTTGCTATCGGCAAATTTGTAACACACTTAATATTTAAAGATTTTAAATATCTGTAGGTGATTAGTCTAAAAGCTTTCCTAAAATTACTAAATATAATAAAACAATTTAGATGGTTTAAGATTGTTACTGACCTGGCACTGTCCCCTGACTCCTACGTCAAGCCAGCCCACGCAGACCATATTGCTGGTGGTGTTGAAGTTTACATCTCGGTACCGTTCGGCGCACGTGTCGTTATTCACGACCCACATCATGGCTTGACGCAGCTGCTGCGACGGTGCTGGGTTTGCTGCCTTTGAAGAGGTACAATAAAAAAATTAATTTCCTAACAAATAACAGTTATATGCATAGGCAATCCTGACCACATCCTAAGATATGTGTTATAAGAACCTGCGCAATTGACGGTGTCAAAAGCATCTAGCCTCGAGACAAATACTTGTGGATCACGTTTTGTCTTGGTCTCGTCGAATCTGTGGCTTTTCGTATCACACACAGAGTATAATAGGGCCTAGAAACTACCACTATATCTCAACAGGCGACACGAACATAATCGTATTGATCCTATACCGCACCGCCCTTCATTGTCTATGTTCATATGCATAATACTCTGTGCGGATCCAGAGAAATTTCTTCCCACATACAATCACGCTGCGGAATGAGCTGCCTGCCGAGACTCTTCAAAAAAGGAGGCAAATGGTTCTTGCATTCTTCTTGCGCGAGTTACACGTCTGGTGTTGCAGACCTCTGTATTCTACGGTAACTGCTTAACATCAGGCGGGCCTTGATTGCGTCCTTACTTGTAAAAAAAAGTCTTTAAATAACTTACAGAAGTAGCTCCCCATCCAATAGCATATAGAGCCTGGTTTGTAGTAAAAGTGTACGCTGTGCCACTTATCCTGGCGGGTTCTACCGTCCCAGTCTGGTAGGCTATGTTCATCGGGGTCCTCAGTACTGCCAGATCATTATCCAAGGTTGTAGTGGAGAAGTTTGGATGGGGCGTGATCAGGCGAATGAAGTAGATAGTCCCACCGGAGTTGCTAAATGAGGACCCCACTCTAGTACGCCACCAGCTCACTGGATGTGCACTGGAAAATTAAGTAAACAAATAACGCCCGACAGTTACATACATAGTCCTGACCCCCACTAAGATCGAGTCTAGTGTCGTGGGTATCAGGAACTACGAGAGACTTTTCGCTCTCACAAACCCATACATAAAAAAATTGTGGGCCGCACAAACATTTATCTCGGTGCGGGGATCGAACCCGCGACCTCTCGTTTCACAGCGTTTAACCAACTCCGCCGGGGAGACTGTCCTGCTGGAATTGATTATCAATGATAATTATAACGTTTTTAATAAGGTTTTTACTACATCCGGGCAGACAAACTTAAGGACCAAATACTTAAGGATCAAACAGCTGATGCATTACGTAAAATGAAAGGATATAATATATCGGTACTAAATTTCTTCCATTAAACCTATTTTAACATAGTATGCTGAATGGAATAGGTTGGCGTGTCTAAGGGTATACATTACCGTCTGTCTGCTTCATTGTTTTAGCATTGTGTGTTACATACATACATACATAAACTCACGCCTTTTTCCCAGATGGGGTAGGCAGAGGTGCCAGGGCACCCACATTTCGCCTTGTATGTTCCGTCCCACAATGTGATAGGTGGCGAGCCTATCGCCATTTCGAGCACAAATTCCTGACTCTGGGCTGATAATGAATAGAAAAATCCAATCACTTTGCCCAACCCGGGATTCGAACCCGAGACCTCAGCTTTGTAAGCGTACCTTAGTACAACTACGCCACCGAGGCATTGTATGTTAGATTGATAAATTTGATATTTTGAGCTATATTTCCAATGAGGACAAAGCTCTCTGGTGATTTTATTCAAATTATTCAAGAGATTTGACGTAAAGACGTAAAATTTCTAGAATAATAATCAGGAACCAGTAGTGTATCCAGCTTATTAATAAGAACTTTTTTGTGCTACTCTTTATGGGTGAGAGACGATGCCCATTAGGTGAACGATATGCGAGCCTGGTCATTCAGGACGATCTGTCATGAACAAATAAATCAAATATCCAGCTAGAAATTAAGTTAATGATCCATATTAATAAACTTTTGCGATTGTTTTTTGTTGCTGGTGGTATTTTCTGTTGGTAGGCCTCTCATATGATAATGTCTATGTCGCTGTTAGGTGTTATGTTTATGTATGTGAGGTGACTTGACCAGCTAAAGAGGGATGCTCCGCTATTTGATACGATTGCTCCCTCTTTAAACATTTATGATTTATTTACTTACGTTCCATTGGTAAAGAAGCATGAAGCAGCTGAGAGTATAGCGGTGTTGGTTAGTATGGTTCCTCCACAGGCCAACTCGAAAGATCCTGAGCCATAGTTGGACAACAGACCGGCGGCGAATGGAAAGTTAGATATTGCTACATCAGTACCACCTGCTATCCTCCCACTGTCGCTTATACCTTGAAAGAAACATTGATTATTATTTATGGCTTATCCCTTGCATAGATATAAATATACTTCTTAATCTATTACACAGATAGCTCGTCGTAAATTTGACGCCAAATCATTTTGCATCATTTGTCAAGGGCTATGAATATTTTTCCAATATTTGTGGTGAAATACCACTATTCACTGGACATCACGCAAATGGACTGAATTAATAATAATAATTAACTAAGAGTTATTAACAATCTAGCTAAGTCCTTTTGGAGCTTCCCCAATGCTGTTAAAACCGTACACCGTTACCTTCGGGTGTATATTTGATCGAAGACCGTTACGGCCACATTCGGACATAGTATGGTAAAATCATGACTTATTTAGATTTAGATCTCTTTGTCAAAAATTCTAAATTGTATGGAATGTCGCCGGTAGGAATTCGTGTGGTATTAGGAATCCTGAAGGATTTTGATGCGCGGACATTTAAATGTAGCACAAAGAGTGTGGTTAGGCAGAACAAAAAATATAATGGAGGACGTACCTTGGGCACTTGCAAAGAAATATAACATAAACACTAGTGAGAACTTCATTTTTTAAATTTAATTTACTACACCAGACTAAAACGCGGAGCAATATGAATACTTATCAAAATAATCATTTTTTTATCTATCCACAAGATTAAACGTAATTGTCAACTATGGCCTTCGATTAGACTATTATCAAAGCTATAAATTATTTAGAGCGTGGTGGACTATATGGCCTCTCAATTGTATTCTCGATTGTAGAGGACACCCGTGTCCTGCAGTGGGACGTATATGGCTCAAATAGAAAATTATTTAGAGTAGACAGCATTTAGCTCTAAAGGTACTACCAAATATTCCTAAGGTTTTGGAGACATTTTACTTAGGTATTTCTAAATAGATGTCGCTAGATCGAATTGGTAAAAAAATATACGAATTCAGTTCCGAGTTTTATAAAAGAAGATAAAAATATTTTTTTAAAGGGGTATAGTCACGCTGTTGTCTGTCATGACTCAGCATGAATGGGCAGGCTCGTCCAAGGCGATACCGCCGTCTCACAGGATATAGACATTAAGTGACCGATTTGCCGTCGCATTTCGTTCGGTGAGTGAGATCGCCGGTTGCCTATTACCCCTTCCCTCTTCCCACTATTCCTTCTGCCGATCTGATTCGCCAGCCACATAACTACGACCTAAGAGTCAGGTGTTTGCTTGTTAACCAGACTTATTATATAAATAAAAACTTACAGAAATTACAGCTTATTTTATTTATTTATTCACAAAGCTAAAATATATCTACAAGAAACATATTTATGTGTAATGTATCAACCAGATTAGATCGGTGTAGTAGATTATAAGGCACACTTCTGTAAAATTTGATGACCAGGCAGGAAACTGGTCGTACAATAATTATGAGCCTAATTACTCGGCAGCACGACTGAAATGTGATTTAGCGCCATTATTAATTAATGAAGTTATAAGAGCAGAGAGAAGAATAAGAATTATTGGAAATTCCAGTCTCCAACAAAGATTTGTTGGTGCGATATTTAAATATTTTGATAGTAGGATGTTCGTAGTACCCCGAGTCACGATCGTTGTTCGCTAGAAAAGCATTCATATTGACAGACGCAATTTTGCAGCGTTTCAGGTTCTCCTTGTATACGCATTATCTAGCAGTCCGCCAAAATAGGATACTCGCCTATGGTTTTCTCTTGCATACAATTTAAAATAACATATTTATGTCAAAGCAGTATTAATGTAGCTTATAAAATGAGGAAAATATTAGTATTTGAAATTAATAGTGGGTGCGTATGGGGGTCATAATAATGTCTATTTTTCAGGCTCACACTGTAATACTATATGTATTACAGTATTACTTTTAAAATTCAGAATGAATTTACAAGATTCTTTGTCTGCTGGATTTTGGATATGTGTACCTTTTGATGTCGTTTTAGTATGTTTTAACATTTTTCTTTTTAGAAACAAATCAGTAGGAATTGACACAACATAATTATAGAAACAATACTGTTCGCTTGACGTGCCATGTCGTCATGAATATCAACAAGTGAGATTAGACACGTATCTATTACCTGTTACATAAAACTCATTTCGGTTGCGCTCGAGATAAAGCATTCGCGACAAACCGATTGTTTCATATGAAATATACGTTTTTTTTTATATATTGCCTAACACTACGGTTTCTCCTAGTGTGGCTATGTATAATGGGACAACCATAGTTTGGTTTCGTGTTGTAAGGACCTCCGGTTACCTATTGACCCCAACTTGAACTGGCAAGTCCAAGCCAATGCCAAAGAGCCACAGGTTCTTTTCGTACGTTTAATTATTGAACTGGCGTGCCCAAGTTAATTCCAGGTGCCAGAGAGCCACAGATCAGGTTCTTAACATAAATTACCTCTAGAATTTATATCGTCCCGAAACCAAAGCAATGCTTGTTAGAACCTTAAACTCTCATAGAATCGACTATTGTGGTGAATGCGACTTTGATCTGAATGTAAACCTCTTCAACTAACTCTATCGTGTTCTCAATAACTTCATTCGCTTCATCTATAATATTCGCAAATACAATTATGTAAAGTCTTCTTAAATTTTCTTATCGCTCCTAACGCTACTGGTTACTTATTCGTCAACGCCTCAGCTTGTGCGTTCTCATTACACACTTTACTATTCTGACTTCCCCTGCTGGGCTTCACCATCCAAAGGCACAGTACTAATGCATGATCTCGTAGCCTTTTATTCTGCGAAAAATCTATTTTGATATATGATATATTACCAAAAGAATTACCAAGATCTGCATCTTGCAGGTTAGGGTTGATCTGGCATGGTCAGAATTTCAGTATCAGTCCATATACATCCTACTGCAGGGCACGGGCCTCGTCTACAATCGAGAGTATGATTGAGAGTGGTTAGGCTATATAGTCCACCACGCTCGCCCAGTGCGGGTTGACGGACTTACATACATACCGTAGAAATTCTTATAAATCGCTATGGTATGCAGGTTTCTTCATGATGTTTTCCTTCACCGTTTTAGTGAGTGGTGATTGACTATCAATACACACATGATTCCGAAAAGCTAGAGGTGTGCCGTGGGATTCGAACCCGCGACAATGTGAATTTGTTGGCAGCCGCGTCTAGTCCGTTTACCTACAGGCCATTACACACTCAGGAGGTCTGCAAACTGGAGCATCAGTGCAGGATTTGCAAATAAAAATTTGATTCAATGCCAATTGTATTATTTATTATAAAAATATACAAAATGAATCCAAAAAAATTATAAAACCTATCAAATTAATAGTAATGCATAGTATGCGAAGTTATACAGAAACCTGCTGTCATTGCGTTTTGCAATTTATGATTTTAAGCATTTTCTACAATTTTAGGTTTCTTGAAACTATTTCGTAGACTGTTCCTCAGTTGAGATGCTCTGTCTTGCGTCCATTTCCTGTTCTTCTTTGGGACGAGCAATACTGAGGCTATAAGCAGCGACACACCGACCGCTAGAGCTATGATCCAAATTGACATACTGGTTGGACGCACGGGTACTGAAAACAATATTAAAACTTAACTAGTCTTAGATTGGAGGAAACTATAAAATAAGATTGTCTGCGAGGATTTAAAGGTGAGAAAAGGATTATGGAAGTATGTCGCTGATGCGGATTATGTTGATGAAAATCGATTATGCTATTGGTTACATCTACGAAATGATAAACTGGTGATGCTATTACGCAAACCATAATATTTGCTGCGGTTTTACTCACCGACAACTTCTGGGCGCACTTCCCAGAGCAAGTTGTCTGTAGTTTGCACAGACAGTTCCTCATCTTGGCCTCGAATCTTTGTTGCGACGGTCCATGGGTGGAGGTTCAACATGGTCTCCGCCTTGATCCAGAGCCTACATATTCCTTCTTCCAGGGAACCTTGGAATATGAAGCCATAAGGAACGTTGTCTGAGGTGAAACCTAAAACATTTAAATAAATTTAAATTGATATACAAAGTATGATGTTTTTCTACTACATACTGCCAACGTGGCGTAGTTGTACTACGGTACGGTTACAAAGCGAGGTCTCGGGTTTGACAAAGTGATATCAGGAAAAGACAGGAAATTGTGCCCGATATGGCGATAGGCTCGCCCCCTATTACATCGTGGGACGGAACAAACACGGAGAAATAGGGTGTCCTGGCACCTCTGCCTACCCCTTCTGGGAAAAGGTGTGAGTTTATGTATGTATGTATGACTTGCATGCGTTGTGAACTTGAAGGTACTGGGTGTAATTTTAAATTGATTTAGGTGGCGAATTAACGCGTCAAGATTCATCAGTACTTTGCTGAATGTCTCTGAACACATCGAGTTACTAAGTGGTAAAATTATCAAGATACTTCTCTTGATATTGCCATCTTGATGCTCACTAAAATTTGAGGATATTTCAGAATGCAGAGTGTCTATGCTGCGTTTAGGTATGTTTCATAGTATGTAGGTATTACACCTTTTTCAGTATTTTGCCAGTCGCAAGTCGACTAGCTTTTTTTACTTATTTGTTAATTAATTATACAAATTCGCTTTAATTTATATTCGCAAAACTAAATTTATCTCAACTGTGCAAAACTTCAAGTCAGATACAAAACATCTGCATAAATTAGGAAAATAATTTCAGAATAATAATATAGTTCTTGGGACCCATTGCATCTCTTTTATTTCTCTACTATATTTACAGAGTGCTTACCTAGTCCGTCGATACGAACAAATCTGCAGTATTCTAAGCTTCGCCTAGGATTGACCCTCACTTCTACTACGAGTTCGTTGTAAAACAGTGGGTCCTTGTAGTGGAACGCAACTATCGGCGCTGAAACAAATAGATAATTTTTAGTTGCATTGTGTTTTTTGTCACTAAAACTACCACCCGGCTTCGTTTACGGTAGCAGTCTCTATATACCCCGTATGTGCCGACAGTGGCTTGTATGTTAAATCACCAGTCTGTTTGAATTCAACTGTACTGACTTTCAATTAATAACTACGTTCAAGATTTAGGTCTCTCGTATAATAAAACCAAAAGTGTATCTATCTTACCATGAATATAAACTGTAAATCGTGCTCTCTGTTCCTCTGTCTGGTTGTAAAGGCCGACGTGGCAGCTCCACGAACCGCTGTCTCTGGACACCAGTCCGTGGAACCTGACTCCACACTCGCCAGCGTCGAAACCACCTCCAACGTACTCCATCGATGGAGACGACGTTGCTGCAAATACATTGTGTTATATATTATTCTTAACCTATCTAGAGTTGTTTTATTTTAAAAATGAATTGACTGGCGTGTCAAGTGACAAGTCATCTTTGATTTACAACGTAAAACGTTATTGTTTACAACACATTGTAAATAATGAAATGAAATGTATTTATTGGTCACGTAGGCAATTAAAGAGCTCTTACGACAAGTCAATTCAATAAACACACCCAACAGGTCTCAAGACTATGTGGGGTCAGCCCCTCACTAAGACCGAGTCTTGTGTCGTGGGTATCAGAAACTACTAGAGACTTTTCGGTCTCAGAAAAATCCAGACCCGAAACAAATATCCGTGATTCACACAAATATTTGTCTCAGTGCTGGGGATCGAACTCGCGGCCTCTCATTTCACAATCAGTATCTCGGTATACTCTATCAGTATACTCGTATGTAGTTTTTGGGACTTTCTGCAACCCGAAATTTTAAATCTTTCATCCTCACTGCAGGGCACGCGTCTCTTCCAAATTCGAGAGTACGATTGAGAGTGGTTAGACCATATAGTCACTAATTGAATACTCATAGTATCAAACATTGATGCTAACAAATTGAAACTTGAACAAATAAAGATTGACTTACCAGGTTTGACGCTGAACACAGTGCCGTTGCTAGCTCTGAAGTAGCAGTATCTGATCGGAGCCTGAACGGAACAGGACATGGTGATTCCATCTCCTTCTTGCCCGGAGACTGAAGACCTGTCAGCTTTCAGGACAGGCTCTGGAATATATATGATGTTGGTCATAACATCATCGTCATTCTTATCTAGAGCAATTTTACTTATAAACAAATGTTTCCTGTTTAGGATTTCCACAACGTCCAGTTGAAACCGACTTTCTTCCACCTTTACATAATATATTTTTTATTTATATGGTTGAAATCTATGGTATTTATGACGTAGCGCGTATGTAAGACAGGAAGACGAGAAGAAAAAAATATAATCTGAATAGATAATATGTATAGACATATTCAAAACTTCAATAATCTCAAAGGTCAGTCAGTCAGTTTTAGTCTGTTATGAACACTGTTTAAAAATTGATACCTGTAACGACTGAAGCTTGGATTTCAGGGTCCTGCATGAGCCAGGGACAGATGACTGATAAGAATCCGTAGTATGTACCGCCTTCTGTGTCGACGGCACAGCGCCATATACCGAGGTCTGTTACTCCAGGGTTGTTGAAGCGAATAGTACACCCTTGCTCATTTACTTCTGACACGAAACTGAAAAGTTTTACATACATACATAATCGTCACGCCTGTATCCCATAGGGGTAGGCAGTTACTATAGACCGTCACTTTGCTCGATTCTGACATACTACTTTCGCTTCGTCCACTTTCATCAACGTCTTCATGCATTCTCGTCGGTTTAGGGTACTTTTGACTTGACCCTTGTTGAGGGTATCACCGATTTGGATGGTATATGTTCGGCGAGGTCGACTCCTACCGTCAAAAAAAGTTTAAACACCAGAATAATACGACTGTGTCATCGCTGCTTTTAAACTAGCCACATCTGTCTCAAATATGATTTCGATGTCTACAAGGATAATCGTGACGAGAAGTCATAAAGATTCAAACTGTCGTTTCCTCTTATCCATCCTATGGTTGGTTGTCTGTAAAAGATTGCCTCGAGCGATAAGACCACCTTTTGTACGTTTTGTTTCTTTTCTTCTCTTATTTCTATTTTGTAAGTCATAGGTGTACAATAAAGTTTTAAATAAATAAATATCTTATAAATTCAGTAGAAAAATGTGGCATGTTTTTTAATTTCAACTGTTTTCGAAAATGTAAAATTTTTGTGGAAAGCTTTTTTAGCGCCATTTAATTAGTTTTGGCATGTATTTCATATACTACATTATAGTACTCACTTCTCGTTAGTTTGGTCTACCACTCCTGGCGGAGCGATTAGAAGACTCCCGCGCGTATGACTGAAACTGCAAGCACTCACATTGTGAGTGCTGTTTACAGAACACGACAGAACTAATGCCGGCCGCTCCATTACAACGCTTGTGGACACCACAGCCTTTGGTTCTGTAAATATACAATATATTATATCAAAAGCCTTCGTGAACTTCAGCTCCGAAACCAGAGACTGCCGCGCTGGAATGATTCTCACTTGTGTTCGTACTTTATGTGACGCATAAGTATTTGTCATAAGTCACATACATAGTCCTGACTACACTAAGATCGAGGCTTGTGTCATGGGTATCAGGAATCAGACTTTTCGGTCTCACAAACACCCAGACCTGAGTCGACGGTTTGTTCTTTGTTCATGAATTCAGCTGTGTTGCTTAGAATAGTGTTATGTTTATTACAGTTTTTTTTGCATTGGAAGATAGGCATAGCGCACTGAATATATTGACACTCGAAATATGTACCGTAGTACCGATAATAGGTTTTCACAAAACTTCACACATACCTGCTTCACGGACAGTGACATTGGTATAATGACTTTTAGTAAATATCGTTCCAGGGAGCCCTATAGTCATTCTCCATATCCCACTATGATCTGCAGTAACTCTCTCTAAAGCTAGCCTGCATTTGCCGAAACCTTCGAATACAGTGTATCCAAGAGAGTCCTCAAGTTTGCAATAAACGGCATCTTCCGGGCCTACGGTTATGTCAACTGCTCTATCTTTAAGAAGAGTTAATTGGTCCCATTCAGCAACCCAGTCCGATTGAACTGTAACATTATTATAAAAAATGTATTTATTAATGGCATATTCTCTTGGATAATTATTATTTATAACAAAATATTCTCTTCATCAATTAAAAATTAAGTTAATTATTAAAAATATGGACGGTATTGGGGTTCATTGTGAAGGGATAAAACATGGGAAGCAGAAGAAAAACAGTGACGGCTTTCAGCTTCCAAGCCAGGGGGGAGGTCATATAGTTCATGTCAGAACACTGGGTACGATTTAATAATTACTCGCATTTCTGATAATGATTTTTTTAAAGTTTGTTACAGCCATGATTTGTGAACACAGACACACTTTTATTTTATTGATTGACATTTATCTGTACTTTTAAATTTTATCAAAGAGGTAATAAATAAATTCTATCAATCTGGAGCCAGCCCAGGAGATGACCCCATGACCTCCCCCCTGGATCCGCCGTTGCCAATGACTTAATACGTTTTTCATCTTAAGGTTTACTTTATTGATGTCATTATTTTTACAACCGAGATTACAAGTATGCCTACGTCTAATTATGTAATTTATTCTCCGCACAAAACTTAATGAGCTCTGTATAGCCCAAAATAACATCTGAATTAATTTTATCGTTAATCTCAAAATATTTGGATGTTATCTCAAGACGTGACTGGTAGCGCGTTTTGTATTTACTAGTAATCCCGTCATTAATATTATAATTGATAACGGAGATTAATCGTCTTTCGACTAGAGATGATTAAGACCGGATACATACTACCGAAACACCACGCGACCCAACCCAACGCAACACGTGTTGAATTAAATCAAATCGGTGTATTTTCTATCACCAGAACCATACTACGAAAGTGCAATGCTACGTTACAAGGCGTGTTCAGTATTTCAGTAGTATGTTTCCGCCTATTCCTTGCTTGTGGACGCTATTCTGATATTGCACTTCAGTTACTATCGGCCGCATTGAGATCAATTTTATTTGGCGAGACGAGCATGCCGTTCGCCTGATGGTAAACATACGACCGCTCATGAACAGTAACAAAACCAAACAACACCTTGAATTACAAAGCTTGGCATTCCACTGCGCTCATCATCCTGAGCCATAAGATGTTAAGTCTCAATATGTCCAGTTGTTACTCTGGCTACAATATCTTTCAATCCGAAACAGAACAGTCGATTTAAACTGCTGTTTAGCGGGAGAAATAGGCATTGCGGTGGTACCTTCCCAAGTGGCCTCTCACATATGAGAAACCTACCACCAGTGAAAGTGATAGTGTCAGATTTTTAAGCAAAACATCGTAAATTGAACGTGTCACTAGATTAGATAATTTAAAATATATTATTTATGTATGTTTTTTACTGTTGTAAATGTTTACAGCTCAATTAATCTCTGAACATGGCGTGATAGCAATGGTAGCGGCGAACTTGCATTTTTTTACGATAACATTACGATATAATAAAATAAGAAATAAATAAAAAAATATAATTATTTTATAAGTATTTTTTACGACAATATTTCATAAATTTACGCAAATATTACACATTGAAGTAAAACATTTATAAAAGTCACTGAGCGGATGACTCGTGCCTTAGTCCATTCCGTGACAACGAAAGCTGTAAAGTAATCGAATCGTCGCGTCGGGAAGTTAAAAAAATTAAAAACAAACCAATTTCACTATAAAATCCGTAAATAATAGTATAAAGTGGTAGTTTTAATGACTTCAGACACAATGCAACTAAAAATTTCGCGAAGAAATGCGGCCATTTGTTTTTGTGGTTTTAAATACCCTGTATGTAAAATTGACAGAAATGCACCGATTTTAGATATTAGTCGTACCAGCGTCTGGTAGGCTCCAGCATTCATATTTTAAACCAGCTGCCCTCCACGGTTTTACCCGCTTTCTATAGTGTATTATCTATGGTTATTTTTTTTTTCGTGGGGAAAAATGGTTTATCGCTACGCTATCGCTTATGTTGGTTTCACCGGTCTTACGACTCAACGCTGAACCACCCGGGAAGGATGTTACCATCCAGGCGACCGTTGAGTCGAGTCCCTACCAAAATTCCTACACCGGCATACCAACCAAAAACCCCACGATCCTCTTCAGCGCATTGGAGCGGGTCCGGGATCCTAAGGCTAGCGCCCTAACCTCGCCGGATCCGTTCCTGCGCGATGTCGCGCTACGACACACCCCACACATTTTTTCCTCGTAGTCGCTATTAGTGGACGTTACGCAGCCCCCCGCTGCGAGCCCGCGACTACGATTGCCCCCATTAGTCGCCTCTTACGACAGGCAGGAGATACCGTGGTGGAATCCTAAAAATAGCCCCCAGTCCACAGGGCAGGAGTCACCGGTTAATCGTCCTCCCGGGTTATCTATGGTTTTTAGCGTGGTGTTACAGGTGTGTGTGTGTGTGTGTGTATTACTGGTGTTACAGTCGTGCAACGCGCACCGATCTCAAAAAATAGTTTGCATAACAAATTGTCTCAATTTTTTCATGTTTGTTACCTCATTTAAATTAGTTTTCATTTATTATTTGTATGCCCTCGTGATGCTATTACTAGCTTTTTCAAACTTATTTATAGTTTAAATTTAAATCTGTTTCGCGCAAATACAGAATTGTATCCCTAAACTACGCGCCACATTTGAAGGCAATTGCATCATACATATGAATCACTACAATCGAAAGTACTATTGAGAGAGATCGATAAGATATATTCGGAAATATTCAAATTTACATCTTATTATTTCTTATAGAAAAACTTGCTTTTTGTTCCAAACTATCGGACAAATTATAATATTTTGTCTTACCTGCTCCCAAGATGGCCCAAAAGGCCACAAAATAAAACCTCATTTCGGTACGATTCTGAAAACACAACGTAACAAGCAACCGTTCAACTCGACACTGATAGATGTAATCTTTTTTCGTACATATATTGTAAATATTGTGCTCCGAAATTAAGCCGATCCTATTTTTATCTGTACCGTATTACTATCTTATCGTATGCATAATGCTTTGTTTGATAGAAAATCAATCACAGACGTATATATGTTTGTAAACTGTTCTTTAAAAAAATTGATTATCAATTCGATTTTTAGGTAACTATTTCAGCAATTGTGTTTTAATTGCACGATATGTGTATATATATGTATATAGCTAAGTAGGTTTTCTAAATATGTATGCAAAACTGCGCAGTTGTTTGTTCCCATATTTCACGGAAATCGGGTTGCAATTTTTTGTATCATCAAAACCAAAACGAAATTAAAATTACCAAGACAAAGAAAGTTAAAAATTGAATCATAATGTTATCTCTATTTGATTTATGTCAACGAACTGCATTACAAAGTTGAACATACTGACAAAATTAATCATGATTAAGTGCTTAAGATTGTCAAGAAATAATTGGTATAAATAGTTCGACTTCAATTTTATAAATACTAAACAAAGGCTGAGGATGAAACAAATCAGACTGAAAGAAGCCATTGAAAGCCAAAAAGAAAAAGAAAATCAAATAATAATAAATAACAGTCACATACATAGCCCTGACCCCACACTTAGATCGAGTCTTGTGTCATAGGTATCAGGATCTACAAGAGACGTTTCGGTCTCACAAACACCCAGACCAGAAAAATGTTTGTGGGCCGCACAAACATTTCCCTCGGTGCGGGGATCGAACCCGCGGCCTCTCCTTTCACAGGCTCATAACCACCTCCGCCACGGAGGCTGTCACTGTTTTCACAAGACCTCTATCTTAAATTGATTGATTGTTTCAGCCCATATACGTTCCATTGCAGGGCACGGGCCTACTCTACAATCGAGAGTACGATTGAGAGTGGTTAGGCCATATAGTCCACCACGCTGGCCTAGTGCGCTGCCGTCCTCAAGGTAAAATGCCGTTATGCACAAAAAAGCGATATTACAGTTCTAAATTGAAAGTTTCGCTATTTGAAAGTGCCTTCTGCGATCTCTTACTCAGTACTCTAAGGTCTTAAAGATGACCACTTGTTATTAAGTAGCACATTTAAAAAAAACATCGCTTTTTTGTGCCTAACTCAAAAAGTGGTTTTAATACTTAACAGCATTTTAGCTTGAGGACGGCAGTGCGGGTTGGCGGACATGTATGCAGCAATATGCAGGTTTTCCGTCCTTTCTATAATACCTTCCTTCTTTTTGATACTTTTGCCATAGTGTGTATAGTAGTGAGAGGGGGTCGGTGGTAACGAAACAGACGCGGCTGCCAACATGTTCACGGTGGTTGTGGGTTCAAATTCTAGGGCATACGTCCGACTTTTTGGATTCATGTGTGTATTGACAGTTAATCACCACCACATTATAACTATAAATACGTCTTCTTTGGACTTTAGTGGATCATGAAATAGGGATATCTCATGTATTTTAGGATAGGATTGGTTGAAACGACTAATTTTGCTTTTCACCCTAAAAATAAAAACACACGTAGAAGCTAGTAAGTAATTTTTATTTTATATTAAATACCATAATCTGCAACAGTCAACTTTGTGTATAAAAATATATACTTATAATATAATGATAAGTGCATTATACTAGAGAGGCCATCGCAAACATATTTTGTACGCTACGTACACCTATCACGCTGGATACAATTAGAGAGCGAAGAATGATAGTATGTCTCTGTAGGAGTAAAAAAGACGGAAATATAAATAGCGGTACCAGTCTATTAGGTACATTTTTTGTAGTGTCCGCTCTAGTATATTCAATGTACACGGTCCCACTACCGCAAGAATGACGATAGAATGACGTAGTAGTTACAAAGACAGAAATATAAAAAATGGTACGGAACTACAATGGCTTTGTGTCCAAGATTTGATTTTGAGCTGTACGTAATGGTTTCTAAAAAGAATCGCTTATAATAAACGTGAATTTGAAAACAGCATCAAAATTCTATGTAAAATGACTCAGATATTATTATTTTTGATAGTGCGGAGGGAACCCCCGCTGCCACACGCGTGCACCTTATACTCGTACAAGATGACATCACGCCATCTATGTTATGTCCTTTTCTTTTACTCCTACCACCAACTTTTATATATTTGTAACTTGCTTGTTACTTAACTGATTTTAAATATCATTTCTGATTAAGATTGTGCATAACATATCCGTACGATAAAAAAAGATATTACAAATTCTTGTCTTATTTTGTTTGCGGTGTCCTCTCTAATATATTTTTCCCATAAATATTCTTAAACATTTTCAGTATTTTTATGCTTTCGGAAACTGTTTCGTATACTGTTCCTCAGCAGAGATGCTCTCTTGTAGGTCCATTGTCTGTTCTTCTCTGGGATGACTGACACTCCGATCATAAGCATTGAGAGACCCACTAGT
Organism: Hyles lineata; assembly: GCA_030180105.1. Taxonomy (NCBI): domain Eukaryota; kingdom Metazoa; phylum Arthropoda; class Insecta; order Lepidoptera; family Sphingidae; genus Hyles; species Hyles lineata. Next base: position 4,298,248 of record JARJEE010000023.1, read on the forward strand.
GTTACTACGATCCAAACGGATATCGGAATGTGTTCTGAAAACGTAAAACAAATATAATTATTAAATTGTAAAGTCTTATCAATATTCTTGTCTAGTACAATGCAATATATTAAGATAAGGGATATTTTAAAACACTCGGTTTGTTTGTGTGCTCTTTTATCGGCAAGGATTAATGCTGTTGGAATATTAATTTTCGTAAAGAAATCATATTATCAGGCTAGGTTTTGCTAAAAATTCTCTTCAGTTAGATAGCCTGGAATAGAAATGATAATAAATCTATGTCAATTAACAAATCATCTTTTACTTCTGTTATTGCATTAGTCATAGAAAATTCGATATGGTACCTAGATCTCACACAAGGAATTCCACAGTGATCTTTTAATATGCTATGCTGTTTGTCCGTTATCCATATCTTATGTGTACTTCTGGCGTTGCGCTTGCCAGTATGTTTTTTTGTTCATTTATTTAACAAGATTACAAAAAATAAAGTTAAAAATTAAGGTTAGTCCATAAAAAATAAATCAATTTTCTTTCTTTCTTTCTTATAATGCTATCTATCTACAACAAGTCGACGCAAGGCGTTTATACAAGTACCTATCAGGTTGAAAATCCAAGTGCGTAAGTGACAAAATATAATAGAAAATAGTATAATATATGATTGAATATAGTAAAATCTTAAATAAACCATACTGCTACGAGTCTACTTACGTCTAACTACAGGAAGTTCGACCCAAACCAAATTGTCTTTAGTTTGTCTGGACAGTTCCTCGTCTTGGCCTCGAACCTGCACTGCGATGGTCCACGGGTGGAGGTTCAACATGCTCGCCTCTTCAATCTGTAGGAGACAGTGACCGCTGTCAAGGGAACCTAAGAACCTGTAGCCATCTGGAATACTGTCTGTGGTGAAACCTGAAATATTATTTTTAATGAGAATTTGTTTGGGTCCTGAGTGATAGTAAGCATCAGGATTGTTTAAGCCCCATTTCCACAGGGTTAGTTTTTCGCCTCGAAGTTAGGATTATCGTAAGGACCATCATGATCAGGAGCAAAAGTAGCATCATGTAAAAATTGTCAAAACGCGATAATCTATGGTGGTTATGTCATGCGAGAATGGCAAACGGTTCTCGCTGGGAGAAAATCTCTTCGTGGAATGGGACTTTATATATAAATGAGTAACACTGGAGGCAGGTCTTTCATATGTGAGAGGCCGCGTGGGTGGGTATCACCACAATGTCTATTTCTGTGTAATGTGTGAATGCATTGTTGTGTTTCGGATTGAAGGTCATTGTAGCCAGAGTAACTATTGGACATATTGAGACTTTACATCTTATGTTTCAGGATGGCGAGCGCAGTGGAGTGCCAAGCATTGCTCTGTAATTGAAGATGTTGTTTGGTTTTTCTACTGTTCATGAGCGGTCGTATCGCTTACCATCAGGCGAACGGCATGCTCGTCTAGCTATTCATTGCAATAAAAAAAAGACAGCATAAAACAAAAAAGTTAATTTCTTAACGATAGGACCTTATTGTTTTACTGTAGTTACATGCGTTGTGAATTTTGATATATACCTAGTCCGTCGATACGAACAAATCTGCAGTAGTCTAAGCTTCGTTCCGATTCAACCTTGGCTTCTACGAGAAGACCGTAGATTTCATGCACGTAGTGTCGCACAGTCATTGCCTCTGAAATCATTTATTTAATACATAATTTGGTAGAAGAATTAAACAACATAAACTAGGAAATCTTTGTCGTAAATTTAATCTTATCGTATTTTGATTGATTTGTCGTTTTGAAAAAAATATCACTTATATGTTAATCTTTGATTGCGATAAAAATATGATGTTGAGTTTTAAAATTATAAGCTTCGATCAAATATACACTAGATTATAAGTAACAGCTTGAAAAACGGCAAGAGAAATAATAGCACAAACAAGCGTGCGCTCTTATTTGATTTTGGTATGGTCCAAAAACATAATAAATCGTAACTTGAAGGAATAAGGTTTATTATTACCTGAATTTGATTATAATTTTTACTTTTTACTACATCTCGTAGTTCGAAATTCAAATATATAAGTATAAGCAACCTCGGCCACTTTTGGCGTGTGATTTTGCTCCAGACCGTGTATCTAGTATATCTTTAATCGATGATTAAAAGATTACCTTGCACAGTGACTTGAATCTGCTCTCTTTGTTCGTCTGTTTGGTTGTAAAGTCCAACGTGGCAGCTCCAGCGGCCACTGTCTCTGGATACCAGGCTTGGGAACTTGACTCCACACTCGCCCGCGTCGAAACCGTTCCCGACGTACTCCATCAAAGGAGATGACGTTGCTGTAAAGATACAAAAAATACCTTAGAGACTTATAAATACAATAACAGTCACATACATACACCTGACCACTAAGTCTTGTATCGTGGGTATCAAAAACAACGAGAGACTTTTCGGGCTCATAAACACCCAGATCCAAAACAAATACCTTTGGTTCACACAAATAGGATTCGAACCTGTAGCCTCTCGTTTCACAGCCGAAGTCTAACCAGCTCCTCTACGAAGGCTGTCATATATACCAATGATCATGATCCTTAGTCACAGGAAGAAGAACAGCAATTTGTATGAAACGGCTGAAATTAAGCGATTTCTGGCAATCTTATTAGATGAGTTTAAATGGAAATTGTTCTGGCTCCATAGACATGTTCTTTTATTAAAATATATTTTCTATACAAGGCTACTTCACCTCGTTAATCCCTTTGGTTATATTTATTAATTTTATTGTAAGGACAAAGTCTATGCTCCCTCTTTATTTTTCCTTCTCTTATGTCCATCCCATGGTAGTCGGTAAAAGCCTCGAGCGATACGACTGCCATTTGTACTCTTATTTTAAATATTAGTTTGGTTTAAGATTTATTTGGACTACAAAAAAGAATAACAGTAAATAAATAAATAACTGATGATAGAACATTTTTAATAAATGATTTACCAGGTTTGACGCTGAACACTGTGCCGTTGCTAGCTCTGAAATAGCAGTATCTGATCGGCGCCTGGACGGAACAAGACATGGTCATGCTTTCTCCTTCTATGGCGGAGACTGAAGACCTGTCAGCTGTCAGAACAGGCTCTGAAACAAATGCTCAAATAATTGAAATCATGATGTTTTCATGTATAAAAATATATTTTCTTGGAACACCATTGAAAATTTTCAAATCATCTTAAAACTTGATGCACTGTATCATACATACGTCCCACTACAGGGCAAGTTTGCCTCCTCTACAATCGTGAGGACGATTTATAGTGGTTAGGCCAAATAGTCCACCAGGGAGGCTGGAGCTCTAGCTAGTTGGTGGATTTTAGATACCCTAGAAATCCTTACAAATCCTTATGGTATGCAGGTTTCCATAATATTTCATACTTTTATTTTATTTCACTGGAGGCCCACGGTTGATTGAGTACCAATCTTCTTTTCCCGTTCAATAATTTTATGATTTAGAAGCATTAGATTACACAAAAACTTAAAAATTAATATACCTGTAACAACAGAAGCTTGCACTTCAGGGTTCTGTATCAGCCAGGGACAAATGACAGACAAGAAGCCGTAGTAAGTATCCCCTTCTGTCTCGATACCACAGCGCCAAAGACCAAGGTCTTCGACAGTTGGGTTGGTGATACGAATACCGCATTCATGGCTGTGGACCTCTGATTCGAAACTGCAAAGTTTAACAAATACATTTGTGCTGTTTGCGGAGATTGCAATATTTATCTTATCAAATAATCTCTTGTGTAATCGTTAAATATTTTCAGCCTCATTCATAGACTGTTTACAAACCTAATTAAGTTATCGAATGTTTTGTCTGCTTCGCTTAAACTGAATCCAAAAGTCGTTCGAAAGGAACATAACATTTGATTTTTATTTACACTGGCTCGACACAATTACTACACTGCACCTAATGGTAAGCGCAAATGCCGTCCAGGCAGAGTATCGACTGGCATCAGACGGCAGTCCCATGCCATTCGATACTATTATGCCGGCCTGCTAAGATGCCTCTTAAAACTACGGTGCAGTGGAAGTACCCAGGATTATAGAAAGGAGAGAACACGAGTGACGGTAAACAAGTCCACAGCTTGAATGTGCGGCACAAAAAAGAATATGCGAACCTTTTGGTTCGTGCCTAGATGGTTTGGACCATCAAGCTTTGGATTCGCAAGCTGCCATGCGTAGTTCTGTTTAGGAATGGAGAGGAGGGAATCAAATTCAACAATGCTTCAGAGCATTCACCTTGATCCAGACTATAGAACACTTTTAGAGAGGCCACAACCCTCCGCAGTTGTAGCGACTCTGAGTTACTCGTAACGTCTGCATCATTCACAATTCGATAGCTAAAATACATTTATAAACCTATGAACAAGACCGATTAGGAATAATCCCGATTTAAGTATTTAAAAAAATAATCCCACTTACTCTACTTCAGAGCCGTGGAAGATATATCTATCCTCTCCGACTCCTTGCGTTGCTAGGAGGATGTTTCCCCTGGGATCACGGAACTTGCATGCTCGCACAGTGTGTGAGCTGGTCACTGAGCACGATAGTACTATTGATGGCTGCTGTTTTTCTACTTTTGTAAACACCACAGCCTTTGGTTCTGGAAAAGATTTATCTTTTGTATAACTAATCATACCCATAACCTAAATAAGACAAATTCCAAAGTTGACCGTGAAACTAATTTCTTAATGATGTCATTAGCCGTTAAGCTAATTCTGTGTTACAGGAAAACATCGATTTGTATGATTGAAGTAAATGATGAATACTGCTAGAGTATTTTATCTATGCCAATGTTTATCTTCACACTTCATACATACCTGCTTCTGTAACAGTAACAGTGAATGTATGTTCCTCAATCAGTACCCTTCCAGGTAGTCCCACAAACATTTTCCATGGCCCGCTGTGTTCTGCGGTCACCCTTTGTATAGCCAATTGGCATTTGCCAAAACCGTCGAAAACTGTTAATCCATTGGGATCTTCTATTCTACAATACACTGCTTCTTCTGGTCCAATATCTTTGGTCACTTGCCTATCTTTGATTAGCGTTAAGTTTTCCAATTGAGTTGTATCTCTAGCTGAAAAATCATAAAAATCCTTTATTATTTCAATTGCCTATCAGATTTGTGAGGTTTTCTGAATCGAATAATGTTAGAACCTGGCTTTTGGCAATGTGGAATACCTTGAATAAGGTACTAGACCAGGTAATGACTAAGAGAAGATTATTGCCAATATATTTTCAATATTGTTGTTTATGTTTAATTCATATATTTTCATTGCTATTTTGTATTATGGCGGAACTACAAAATTGCTATTACATAATTGAAGGCGTTTCTTACTACTGACATACTACATTCGTAAATATAAAAACGAAAAAATTACCATTAACTCGAACGTTGATAGTTGCCCTATAGACAATTCTTGCTCCGTACATAATTTCCCAAACTCCTGCGTCGTTCTTATCGATGGCTTTGACGACAAACCCACAAGATTCGTTATGTATAGCATCGATATCATGAGTAGTGTTAGAATCTTCTCGCGGGGCAACAAGTTTGCAAGTGTCATATTGCTCGGTGGGGTTTCTTAAGCGAACATACATATCATTCCCTTCTGTTATCACCACTTCTCTTGGGAATGCTTCCACTTGTTCTGAAAGTACGTTAAAAATAACATTACTTGATAAGAAAAATCTGTTGATACTAGATGTTGGAACAGAGTATGGGAACTATAAAAAGAAAACTATGTGTGTAATTATATTGCTATTGTTTCGTCGGTAGGATATAGGCTAACGGTTGTTCAATTTGATACTGTACATCATTACGATCGTTAAACTCAAATATTTAATAATTTGCAGTGGCCTAACGTTATCATTATTTATTAAAACTGGCCTTCGATAGTACTAAGAAGAATAAGCTACCACTAATAAACTAGTAACGCGTGTTATCTGATCTCCGATTAAATATAGATTTCTCTTTATTTATAATACTTTTAATTTCATTTCGTTGGCCGTGAGTTTGATCCCCGCATGGAGACAAATATTTGTGTGATCCGCAGGTATTTGTTTTGGGTCCGGGTGTTTATGAGACTGAAAAGTCTTTCGTAGTTTCTGATACCCACGACACAAGACTCGATCTTATTGTGGGTTCAGGGCTGTTGAGTGTACTTATTTATTTATTTTACCTTCAACATAAACGACGAATGGAAGCCTTCTTTCAATCGCATCAGATGATAAGGTAGCTCTTGCAATGAGGATCCATTCTCCAACCATATCCTCCGACAAGACATCGATGCTGACACCACATTCGACATTAGATCCGTTCAGAACTGTCACTCCTGGGACGTTAAAGCCATCCATAATAGTGTACTGACGACCAGAAGGAGTTCTGATATGACAACTTTGAGGGTTGATGAAAGTGCCTCGGGGAATTGTTATTCTTTGTGTTTCCCCAATTTTAGTTTCGAAGAAGAGTTCTGTCAAATTCTGGACGATTCTGTCTTCCATGATGGGGTTGTCGGGATCTACAAACCATTTTTAATAAACCAATTACTTTACACGATTTTACGTAATAAATAATTAAACTTGATTTCAGTTTATTTCAAGGTAATGCTTGTCGACAAAACCATTTGTTTATGCCAACCCGCACTAGGCCAGCTTGGTGGACTATATGGCCTAACCACTCTCAATCGTACTGTCGATTGTAGAGTAGGCCCGTGCCCTGCAGTGGGACGTATATGGGCTGATACAGAATAAATTATACCAAAAAAAAAAATGCAACTAGGTTATTTATTTTAACCTGATTTAGGTTTATGTGGTTCAAGGGATCAAGAAGATGAAAGTATATTAAAGCAATCATAATATTTACCTTCCTCTATAATATGGAATGTCTGTCGTCTCTCCGTGAAAATTCCATTGCTGCTGAATTGTCCGATAATTTGCCACTCTCCGAGCATGTTTCTATCTATAGGGCCAATTGAAATACGACAAACAACAGCATTTCCTACATCAGCAACAGATACTCCAGGGAATTGATTGGATGCATGAAACTCATACACTTTGCCATCCGGTGCTCTGTATTGGCAGCTGTCTATGCTACCACTGCCAGTCACTTCGGCTGTTATGTTTGTGTCCAAATTTATGACTCGGTTGAATGGATTCAAGTTGGTAACGTTGTATGGCTGGACGTAGGGATTTTCTTCATCTAAAATTATAACGCCAATATTGAAACGAAAATATGAGACTTTTAATTTGTATTTTTTTTGTTCTAGCACAACAAAGTAACTTCAACGCACCGAATGGTAAGTACTTACTGGATAAATTAATACTAATAATATTAATACAGAGATGAGATAAAAAGAGAAGGCAGTATATAATTATACAATACACCTAAAATACATACATATATGAATATTTCTACAGATAAACATACACATATAGTATGGATACTATAAATATTCTTTGTTGTGTGTTATAACAAAAGTGCAATATATTCTTTATTAACAAAGTCATTGATAAAATAAAAATAGACATGACATGTAGCTATCTAAATTCGCAGTATTATCAGACGCCTGATTTTTCACAGATAATCGTTGAGAATGAGAGACAAAATCTTTATCTATTCGTGATGAAGATTTATCACAAAACAAGAGAAAATACTTTACACTGTTGTAAATATACCCGTTTATTATATTATGTTTTCGAAAGATTTATTTTGAATAGGATAATTATGTGTGAAAAGGTAGAAATTTAAAAAAGATGAAATGATAAAGACATCGGCAATGTATGTCACGGTTTCGGATTTAGTCTTTGCATATGCCGTGTGGAGCATGATGGTATAATAATTGTAGATAGCTGCTCTTTTGGGTAGCTCTAAATTTATCATAAGATGCATTTTACTTTTCCGTACCCGTTTAACATGTATTTAATATATTCATACAAATGTTGTAAATCAAATAGCTCAACATAAGATCAAATCACAATATTCTGTATTCTATTTGAATGTTTTGAAATTGTCTTTCACGAGATCTTTCGAATTGTTATTAAGAAAGAAAGAAAAACAGTTTTATTAGTCACGAACATTGAAAACGACGTACAAATACGCGTGTAAAAACTAAGAAAAATAAATGAAAGTAAAAAAGAAAAAAAAGTTTGCACGTCGTAGCTGTAGCAAGTAGGGTAATCACTCAGCAAAAAAGTTAATTACCGCTAGCTACCATTGCTTCAGAACTTGTAGCTTATGATTGCCAATAAAATATATTTTGACCCCAACAATACATACCGTAAAGCACCATATTGAAAGGCATTCTAACTTCATTGAACCCTAAAATTGAACTGAACTGTCCATAGATAGTCCAAGAACCCAACATCCAATCTTCAATTGGGCCTATAGACACCGCGCAATTAGATGCTGTTGTTGCTGATGTTCTTTGAATATAAGGGTATTCTAGACCAGGAGTCAATACCAGGTCCTCGCCATTTGGTGTAATGACATGACAGGTCAGGGTTGTACCAGAGCCAACCACGACTGGTCTTAGGAATCCGCCAAGGCTGACGCTGTGGTTGAAAAGCGACTGTTCATGTGTCTGCCACGTGATGCTTGGATTGTTCACGTTATCTGAAAAAATGTACGGAAAATTGGTCATAAGTTGAACAAATTTTGATGATTTATGCAATTTTTAATTAGGTTATAAGAGAGTATCTTGCATATATTAATGTAAGTTGTGGATAACACGTTACATAGTGATGGTTGTTTTACATCCGTTCTCTATAATGTATCTATCTTTACAACAACATCTTTTATCTTTTATTTTTCTTTGATCTCTATCTTTTGTAACAAGAGATTTCATTGGATATTTGGATGCAATTTATATTTCAGGTAACAAAGATAGAGATGTATAAATATGCTGCATATATTTATAGATAGCTAAATTAGATAGGTAAATATACATGTCTATTTTTGTTTAATGAAGTTTATTTTAACCTCTTGTTTAAGATAGATAGATTATAGAGAACGGCCGTTAATTGACAACCTCAGTAAGGATCATGGAATGCTTGAATGTTTCAGTTGAAACATACAGCTATTGTTTATGGGCATGCGTGATATTAATCGTTATAAAAATGACTTGCCAGTATTGCTAATAAAAAATAGATACAATAAATTAAAAAACTTACTCCAAGCAATGTTCACAGCTTGGCATCTTTGCTTTTCTTGGGCATCGTATTTCCCGCACAGCGTCCAATTGCCCAATAAAGAAGCTTCCATAGGACCAATAGTTATCCTGCACGAAACATAATTACTGCTTTCCTGAACTGTCACGCCAGGAATATCATCTTCATTTATCACACCAGAAGGTGTCAGGAAATAGCATGATTCATTCTCGTCTATTTTATTTAGAGTTATGTCGACGTATTGGTCTGTTCGTGTAACGCGGTTGATTTGTGGTAGCCAAACGATGTTGTCTCCTTCGTCTTCTGATACAACTTGATCTGCAAGCATTTGTTTATTTTATAAATAAAATAATGCAGTAATTTATGCCGGCTGTGAAATGAAAGGCCGGGGGTTCCATCCCCGTACAGAGGCCAAAGTTTGTGTGCTCTACAGGTATTTGTTTCGGGTTGAGTATTTGTGAGACCGGAAAATCTCTCTTAGTTTCTGATACCTACGACACAAGATTCGGTCTTAGTGTGGGATCAGGACTATGTATGTGACTGTTGAGTTAATTTATTGATATATATATTTAAATTTTCTTAAAAATATAAAATATAGTTGTTTTCACGCATGCGTAAGCAATACTACTCTTGAATTATTATCTTATGAATACTGAGTAACGATTATTCGAAGTAGAAAAGAGATAGGTAACGAATTATCGTTTTACAACAAAAGCATTTTTTTTCATAATCGATTTACATTACGAAAAAATATTTATCGTTTTAATTATTGTTTAAAGGTGGTTTAATCTAAAACTCATGTCACAAAAGTACATAATCTGCATGGAATGCACTCTGACATTAATCAGAATTGCGAAAAATCACCAAAATGAATATATTTGTAATAATGGCACTCCAAAAGCTGCCTATCAAGTATTTTTGTTGTAATTTTGACGTGACAACGTCTTAAATTAGGTTGCGGCTGGGAGTCACTTATGAAAAAGTGTAACGCCCGGTAACGTTACGATGAGTCACCGAACGAGAGAGAGGCCCGCCGAATGCCTTGCGTCTCTCTCCCACTCAACTATGATCTAATTATAGTTGAGTGATTAATTTAATTATATTCATATCAATAAATATTCTACCGAGAAAAAGACGTTGTCACGTAAAATCTTCGCCCGTAAAACCGACTTTACAGGCAACCATTTTTTTTTAGAAATTTGTAATTTAAGCAATAAAGTCGATTCAATGACCACGTTGTCACGTTTATAGAATATTACCGTGATTTTGTTATACGATTATTAAATATCGTAACAAACTGAAAAACTATGCATCCGCAGTACTAATAAATAATAATAATTTCGTTCCGTCCTCATGGCAACCATAGTTTTAAAATGCGTATAAAATACTATTTGACCGTATTAGATAAAGTTTAGCATTATAATATTAATGAAATACAATTTTCCTTATTGTAAATGCATACTTTGATATTTTCCACATTTGTAACGGTGTATAAATAAAAAATATATTACCCTAGAACTATGAAATCTTTTTGCGTGGAATGAAAAGTGTCGAAAACGTAACAGCTCATACAACAATGCTCAGATAGCAACTGAATTATAAGATGTTCATAGGTTATTAGCCATGACAACAATATAAAATCTAAATGAGCTTTACCGATAATTTCGTAATATTCTGATCTTATCTCTAGACGTGACTGGTGGCGCGTTTATACGCTGTTAATCCTGTCATTACCATTAATATTGATAATGAAGGTCAACCGTCTTTCAGCAGGGTCATTAATCAACCTCGTCTGATAGACCGTCTAGTTACCATAGGATACTGTCCCGCCCTCACACCCACCACTGCAACTCCTGTAAGCCAGGATCAACAGTGGCATGCAATGTAATAACACCGAGCATTGAAGCTCGCCGAGTCTCCGGGAATGTCTAACTTGTCTTTAACCCACAACGAAATTAATCAGAAAGTGTAATTAATAGGAGGAGTTGGAAATAAAATATTGTCCACTTTCCTCCGTGCAAAGCGGGTGACAAAACAATGAACTAAAGAGGTAAATAACCTCGTAAAAAGACTACCATAGGATACATAACAAAGGAATAAAGATTATTAAATATTAGCATGTATTAATAAAAAGATAATACACCTTTGCAGGTGTGTTATGTTCGCTAATTGAGATTGCCAGAGTAGATTCCATTCTATTTTCCTGTTCTTATCCTTTTTAGTAGATTTTTATGTGCGACTGTAATCACTTACTATCAAATGAGTTGATTGCTCAGTCAACGATCATACAATTGGGTCTACACAATGATATTTTTCTTCTACTAGGGCAGCCCTTGCAGCTTGTTGCCCGGCCATTTGATCATAGTTCTAAAATATCCTCATGATTAAATATTGAATTTAGTAGAGTATTTCATATTTAGTTACTTACCATTATCTCCCTGTTCTCCGGAACTAACGCCAACTGGAAAAATAACAAAGTGTTCATAAGACGTGTGGTTAGAAACTATGGACCTATTGCTCCGGATTCGTAAAAGTGATGGCAGATAAAAAAGTGCGTGGTGGCCGGTTGGTAAACCGACTAGACGCGACAGCCAACATGTTCACGGTGGTCGCGGGTTCGACTCCCAGGGCTCACTTTTCGGATTCATGTGTGTATCGATAGTCAATCACCACGTACTATAACGGTGAAGGAAAACATCGTGAGGAAACTCGCATACCATAGCGATTTCTATGGTATGTAAGTCCGCCAATCCGCATAAGGTCAGCGTGGTGGACTATATGGCCTAACCACTCTCAGCTAAACACACTCGAAAGTGTATCGTGTTCAAGTTCAAACATACATAAACATCACACTTTTCTCAAAAGGTGTAGGCTCTAGGCAAGAGTGACAACCACGTTTCATCTAGTATTTTCTGTTCTACGATGTGATACGGGCGAGCCTATCGCCATATCGGACACAAATTCCTGACTTCAGGCTAATAATGAATAGAAAAATCATATATAATTTTGCTCTCTCTCAGGATGGTGAGCACAGTGGTATGCCAAGCATTGCTTTGTAATTAAAGGTGTTATTTGGTTTTGCTACTGTTGATGAGCGGTCGTATCGGTCGTATCTTCTCGCTAGTCATTGCAAAAAAAGTGTGGACATTATTATTTTATGAAAAACTATGTATAATTTACCACCCAAATATGACGAAATCAAAATGTCGCATAGTGTCTGAAGTCACTAAAACTACCATCTGCCTTCGTTTTCGGTCGCAGTTTGGATATACTCTGTATACTCAAATATGGAAGCAAATATGACACAATTTAAAAGCGATTAAGGCTTCTAGTCACGTAGAATGATGACGCAATTATTATCATCAGCAGTTAAGCATTCACAAAGTATATGAGCTGATAGTATTTAGAGTATAATTTAATGTATATATCAATTAATTTTCGTATCGTGCATGATCCATTACTATCCATCAAAAATCCCAATATTTATTATTTGCTATATATATTTATTATTTAATATTTAATATTTAATATTATTATATTATATATTTATTATTTAATATTTATTACAGAATGATTACAACTTAAAATATACGGTTGATTTTAATTTATTACGATTTGATAATTCAAATCGTCATAAATAAAAAAAAAACTATAATTAGTTTTAAGTCAAATCCGCTTTTTAATAGACTCATAATACTCTTTGAAAATTAGCGCAGTATTATTCAGGTAATAATAATAATGCAATATTACTTCCTACTTCCCAGAGGAACCCATTATTGGCACAATAATTGGACAAAAAAATTGATACAGCTTATGTATCAATTTTAAAAACTATTTATTTCCTTCTGTATTACGTCTTTTCCTATATCACGAGGGAGGCAAATATGATTATGCTTGTAGAAATTACTGCCGTCTGTAGGAAATTCTACGAGGATATAGGTGATCGTCCTACGTTTTACAGGGCGGTTATTGACTTAGCTCAGACTCTAAGCCTTAAAGGGATCAATTCTGCGTTGCAAGGCCGTTTTTTTTTTTCCCTGATCATTAGAATTGTTAGATTCGAAACTACATTACTACGATAAAATAATAAACGCAATTCACGATCTTTACAGCTTATGCTATCAACTGACATAGAAACCCAACAATCAAGATGTTCCGTTGATAAATAGTAATACTTAGTCGATAACGGGCTTGCTTCAAATATGGAAAATTTTGCGGTATGCCGTCTAAAACTAAGCGGTTATGGGTTCTAATCAAAACTTATTCGATATTTTAGGCTAGTTTTATGAATACTTCTACCTACACAAGTATTTTTCAATTGTCATAACCATTGTACGATGAATTTCATTGTGAAGTCCATTTGTACTTGTTCTCTTTAGCCTAAGGAAGTCCACTGCTAAACATAGGCCTCCCCCAAGGATCTCCACATCCCGTTGGAAGCGGCCTACATCCACCGACTTCCTGCAACCTTAACCAGGTCGCCGTCCACCTTGTAGGCGGGCGTCCGACCCTGCGCTTGCTTGTACATGGCCTCCACTCCAGAACCTTTCGGCCCAAATGGCCATCAGTTCTTCGCGTTATGTGCCAATTTTTACTACGGAGGTACTGTTGTATCTCCAATTAATAACTGCCTCAATTGCCTGGAATAAGGTGCAAAACCTGGTATATATTGACCCTACCAATCCACTGCAACTCCTGTAAGCCAGGACATCACCGGTTTGCATTTTAATGACACCAAGCACAGAAAATCACCAAATCTATGAAAATGACTTGGATCTAACCGATATCGTAAGCATCCCATGTCATAGCATGATATTCTATAAATAATTTACATTTATATTATTCTGTTTTAAAATAAATCCTTGGTTTTTTCCTTTATTTCTTTGATAGCGATGATAATGCTTCCTTGAAACATTTCCTCTTTGTCTTTTAATTCCAAATCCAATGTCGTATTATTTATGATTAATTTTGCTGAGATTTTAAGTAGAATAACTGATACCGAAATTGCCACATGTTGGGCACGAGCGCTTATCCTTATCCTTCAATATACTTTACGACAGGATTATACTTTGTTTTATATGTACCGCTGTAAATTACATAACTACAGTACAAGAGCAACTCGGCTGGTACAATCTATTTGATATCTGAACACCTATGTGAAGTTATTCATTTGCTGTTCTTTTCCATTATAAGACCTAAGGCAGGTGTTAGGTTAGGATACCCTGATGGCACCACCGTATACTAAACTTTATGAGAGAGGCCGCCTGGATAGGTACCACCACAATGTATTTCTCCCGCCAAATAGCAGTGTAAATGCACTGTTCTGTTCCGGTTTGAACGACATTGTAGTCAGATTAACTACTGGACATATTAAGACTTAACATCTTATGTCTCAGGAAGGCGAGTGCAGTGGAATGCCAAGGATTGCTTTGTTAATTAATGATAGTGTTTGGTTTTGCTGCTGTCCATGAGAGGTCGTATTGCTTATCATCAGGCAAATGGCATGCTCGTCTCGCCATCCATTACAATAAAAAAATAGAAACTATCGTAAGAAGTCATGGGAAACGTTCGGTTCCATCACGTGTATAACCCAATCTAGCCGGCACAACTGTATACACGTGCTATTATTTATTGTATTTGAATTGCACTGCACCCGCTATCAGATGTTATAGTTTATTTGTGTTTCTGTTCAACCCATATACGTCCCTCTGCAGAGCACAGATGTGGCACAGGCCTCCTCTACAATCGAGAGTACGATTGAGAGGGGTTAAGATATAAAGTGCTACGTTATACGTACCACGCTCGCCTAGTGCACGTTGGCGGACTTTACATAATATCATAAAAAATCTTGGAAATCGCTATGGTATACAAGGTTTCCTCACGATATTTTACTTCACCTTTGTAGTGCTTGGTGATGGTCTATCAATACACACATGACTTCGAGAAGTGTGCCCTGGCATTTGAACCTGCGACCGCCGTGAATATGTTTGGCAGCATGTCTAGTCCGTTTACGAACAGTCCCTTAGTTAACTTTTACGTGCCAGTATTAGATAAGTTCTGTTTAATTCTGGAGTTAATTCAATGTCTACCAGATCTTCTCGTAAGATATTCTAATCCAAACACCAATGTAAATGCACTGTTGTGTTTCGGGTTGAAGGACATTGCAGCCAGAGTAATTACTGGACATATTGAGTCTTTATATCTTATATCTCAGGATGGCGAGCACAGGGGAATGCCAAGCATTGCTATTATATTGCATTGTAATTCAAGGTGTTGTTGGGTTTTGGTACTGTTCATGAGCGGTCGTATCGCTTACCATCAGACGAACGGTATGCTCGTCTCGCCAATCATTACAATAATAAAAAAAAACCACCTCACCTGCATACAAGATCGCCCAAGCAGCCACCAAGTAAAACCTCATTTTTCACCAAATACACGTCTCAAATATCAAATTTACAACACAGCACTGATAGTCACGAGTCCTATCTGTCAGTATTCTGTTGCAACCTTAAACCGATCCTAGTTCTAATCTGCTCCATTTAAATATCTTATCGTATGCATATTGCTTTGTGTGATAGAAAAGGAATCACAGGCGTTACATCATTACATTTGTATCCAAAGAAATCATCGTATAAATGCGTATGTTTGTTTGATTGTTTGCGTTTTCACGCACTAACTACTTATCTAATTATTACTTGACTAATTATTATAAAATTGAATTGAGACCGCGGCGCCGTCTGGTGTCAATCGATATGCCATGGACAGCATTTGAACTAACCACCAGGTGCAATAAAGTAATTGTGCCGTGTTAGAATAAAAAAAAACACAGCGCCGTTCCAGAAAAAATATTGATACACAATGATTTCTTAGATTTACGCAAATGTTGCACATTGAAATAAAACGGTTTATTTTCTGATTTGTCGCAAATTTGGTTTATATTTTATATTTTTAACTTCTCGACGAAGTTTCGATAAATTTGCAGCTTTTCGTGGATACGGTGCAGACAGGAGTTTTACATTTTTTTTAAATGTAAAAATTTAACCAAATTCACGAATAAACGTAAAAAATAGTTTTATTTCAAATCGTATATATTCAGGTGTATAGATAAGGATAAATGATAGTAATTTATAAATGCGAAAGGAGTACCTATTCGTAAGCAATTCACTAAACCCATCGTAACTTTTGGCACAAGTATATATACTGGGATTTGTGGATATAATTAGGTTCTTTATGGATAATTTAAGGAGACGAGAGAGGTAGAAAACAATTTATTTATCAATGTCTTTTATATTGTTGCATGTTCCATTTTTGAAACAAGCGACAATATACATAAAAAAAAACATTGAGAATAAAATTTCTATCTCCCATAAGGTATTATAGGCTATACATTGGTCCAGGTTTTTGGAGTAATACATATTTAGATTATAAATACAATTGAAAAAAAACTGTATGGTTTTGCCCGCCAATGTGTGGGGAAATAAAAAAAAATCTTGTTTTAATAAACAAATTCGCGATAAAATCCGTAAAAATAGTTTCATTTCAACTCGTGACATTCACGTCAACCTTAGAAACCATTGTATAGTTTATGAATTTACATGCATCTTATCTTATATCAGTGTCGTCATTGATAGATAGTTGTCTCCGCCACATGTCGATAACATGATATTTTATCTTTATTTTTCTGCATATCTCCGCGAAAACCTACAGTTTACATTTTACAACAAACTGTTTATTCAAATAAGTAAATAATAATAAAACCAAATTTAAAAAAAATATATATGGATATTTATATGGATTTTTACGGTTTGCCATTGAGTAGCTGCCTTAAATTTGTAATAAAAAAATACAATCTCCGACACGGAAGGGTGAAGGAACGTTGACTGGAACCGCGCAAACCAGCCAATGCGCCAAAATTAACTGCAGACCATCTAAGAGCGCGTCTTAACTTTGCACGGAAGCACCCCTAAATCATCAGTCATAACTCATACCTCCAGTGGAACAATGTCCTCTTTTCTGATGAGTATAAAATTATGCCGTATGGTAGCGACGCGACGGAAGGAACAAGATCTACAGAAGAGATAAGCTTAAGCTGACTAGATCTTTAACTAACATCTTGTACAGTGGAGACATTTAAATTTATTTTTATTTTTAAAATTGTTTAAATGGATGACTCTACAGTCAAATTATTTATGTAGTTTTGTAGAATTTAAGTTTAGCTTGTAAGCTTGAAACATTGTATACTTAGCATTAAATAAACAATTGAGAACGCTTTGCATAATGCTGCATTGAAGAAAAGGCTAGCTATGGTGATGGTTCATGGACGGTTTGGGGAGGAATCAGCACCGACGGTAAGACAGAGCTTGTCTTCGTGTCTGGGCCGCATCTGCCTGCACTAAACAGTCATCGGTACATCGAACAGTGCCTTGAGCCTCACGTGAAACCACTATGCAAATTTTATTGGCAACAGTTTCATATTCATGCACGACTATGCTAGGGCTCACACCGCGAGCGTCGTGCGATATTATGTTACCAAAGTCGATATCTTCATTATGGAATGGCCAGCAAGAAGCCAGACATGAATCTGATTGAATATGAATGAGATGAATTAAAAAGACGAATTCGTATAAAAGACCCTGCCCCAGAAACACTGAGCCAGCTGCAAAATGCTAGCTGTGGGGTGCCACAGGGCTCTGGCTGTGGGCCTATGTGTTACCTCATGCACGTTAACACATTATGTAACGTTATAAAACACTGCACAACATACATGTTCGCAGACGACCTATGTGCGACCCTAGCCGGCACTAATATAGAACATATGTGCAGTCTCGTGCAACAGGATGTCGATAGCATTGTTAAATGGTCTCACGACAATGGAATATTACTCAATGCTCAGAAGACAAAAATGTTAATAATTAGGTCACCGTACTGTAAAATCTCGATATCGCCATGTTCTGTCATAACTCACACATTTGATTGTTTCCATAAGCTAACAAAATGTAACTGTGAGACGATTGAAATTGTACCCTGTGTAACATACTTAGGTGTAAAGGTGGATGAATTCTTTTCTTGGTCCCATCATATCCACTTTGTTTGCAGCAAATTGAGAATTTTACTGGGCAAATTCTATCATTTAAGATATAAAGTGCCTCTGAAGGTACTCAAATGTATGTATATGTCACTAGTGGAATCAGTGGTATCATATGCTCTCGACAGCTATGGTCTAACGTTCAAATCATACATAAACGAAATAGAATCTTTACAAATCAGATTTTTAAAACTACTCGTAACCAATAAAACCAAAAATAAATGTAAAGAAAATTATTATAAGTTATTTAAAATATGCAATATACTAACGGCCTCATTAAATCACAAGCTTCAGTTGATTACTAATAACCATAGCTGCGAGGAGCTGTTGGTACCGCTGCAACACAATAAGCCAACCAGAGCGGTATCGGCAGGGAAATACCTTGTACCAAGGATCCACAACTACTTCGGAGACAGGACACTACGAAAGCGATTACCCTACTTGATAAACGGTCTCCCTTCCGAAATCGCGGCAGCCATTAACAAAAAAAAGTCTGATATTAAAGCTTTTAAAAAGTATTTTCTATCAACCTTATAATTAGGCACTCGCAATTCACTAGATATTAAGTATGTGAAACACTACTATGTACTCACAGACAAACCAAGTAATTGGTTTTGTGGGACTAATTGTAATTTTTTTGCTATTTTGTCTTAATATAATAAATAAACGAAAAAAAAAAAAGTGGAATGGAATGAAATGCCACAATATTTGATCGTGACTCTTATCCGATCGACGAAAAACCGGATGGTAGCAGTAATAAGAGCTCGGAGAAGGAATACAAGTTATTTCTAAGGTTTTTTTTTTCATTTACGTGTGTTGTTTTATCAATTTCCTTCATACTCCACACAGGGTAAAAATGACTCGTTAAATAAAATACTAAACCTTTAAAAAATTTGTTTGAATTTAAATCATCAACATTGGGATTTGAAAACCTCATATTATTAACTATTAAACGACATTTACTTACAAACATAAACTTGCAGTGTTTCGATTTTTTTGATGAGATGTGTACATATCTATTAATAAAATTGAATGAAACGAGATATTTGTACTCCAATCATAAAATTATATTTCACGGTAAATTGAATTTGGTTATCACATAATAATGTATTTATTATCACATTCCTTTGAAAATATTGATTTTATAATTTAGATATCAAGGTCAATTCGATCAACTCAAGGTTCGGTTCGGTAAATTCAAGGTCTCCTTAAATATTTTTACTTGTACTATGTTCTAGTTGAACATGCTCATATTATCTCCATATCTATTTTCTTCGTAATTTCATAAAGGATGTAATAGTAATTAGGGATTCTGTAACTCCTTTGTTTTTCGGAAGCTGTTTCTAAAACTGTCTCTTAGTTGGGACGCTCTGTCGTACGTCCACTGCCTGTTCTTCTTTGGTCCAAGCATTGCTCCAAGTAGAAGGACCGTTAAGATCATTAGGATGATCAAAAACCAAATATACAGCGGGAAGAAGTCTAGAAAAAGAAAATAACGTTAGAATATTAGTTTATAGGTGCAAACAATTGTCGCACAGATGGTAGCCATGCTGATGATAGATAAAATAATTTAAAGGGATTTATAAAACTCTATAGAAAAAAATTCAATTCAATAATTTATGCCATAATAAATTACGTAATTATGTTAAGCTTAAGACTATATGAGAGGCCTTCATGGTCCTTTATTCAAAGTTTTTGTAGTATTGAAAATACTGTCACTGACTGGTACACAGCGCCATCTATTTATTATCATCAAAAACTCCGTCCCCAACACTTACGTCCATGGTCAGGCATCATCCATAGCAAATTATCTGTTGTTTGTTTGAACAGTTCTACTCTTTGCCCTCTGATCTTGGCGACTACGGTCCACGGGTGCAGGTTCAATAGATTGTTCTCATCTCGAATGGAGAGTAGACAGTGACCGCTGTCCAAGGACCCTGAGAACCTGTAGCCATCTGGGATACTGTCGGTCGTGAAACCTGCAAAGAATCAATTATACATTATATCATTCAATGGTAGATGTTCTTTGATGTGTCTTAGTAATCTGCGGCGGGTTAGGTTAGTCACAACGTCACAAATCTATGATAAAATATTTTGTTCTGATTCTTGTTCCACCAAATCTTTGGGTTCCTGAACTGCTTAAAAACAGATATAATAGTTAACATTTATAAAAATTAAAATATATAAAAAAAAACAAATATATTTCGCAAAATTATAATCATTATCCAGACAAGATTATGTTTCTGTATTAGCCATTATAATTCCCATGAATTTGGGCCTCCCCAAGGATTTTCATATTATTTGTCGACTTTATAGCAATCTTGACCAACAAGCGCCAATACTGTAAATAATATTTTAATCCAACTAGTTTCGACTGCGTCGGTGGCGTAGTTGTACTACGGTATATTTTATGGCAATAGGCCTCCTATCACATCGTGGGACAGAACATACTGGTGAAATTTAGGTGACCTGGCACCTCTGCTTACCTCTTCGGGGAAAAAAGCGTGAGTTTCTGTGTGTGTAATTTAATACAAGTATAGACTCACCAAATCCGTCAATACGAATGAATCTGCAGTAGTCCAATCGTCGTTCTGAATGTACGACGGCTTCTACCATCACTCTGTAAGCTTCGTTTCGATAGTGACGGACGGATATTGGCTCTGAAAGAAGAAAATATTGTTGTTAACAAATTCCTATGGGAATGTAATAAAGACATTAAAAGGCTCTCAGGCCGTGTGCCACAATTAACGATTTATCTTTGATAATGCCATAACACAACATAACACTATTGTCAAATGATTTTCTGTAGGACATACGTCTTGTATATTTCTAAGGCAAGGAATTGATGATTTTATACTATAAAACACAATATAAGAACTATTTATTACGACTAGATTAAAAAAAAGACAAACAATAGTGTTACATTGCGCGGTCCCATCGGGAATGGATATGAAATGAATGCAATTTTAAGGTATTGAGGAGCAGTAGTATTGAAAAAGATATTATACAAATAAGAATACCTTGAACAGTAAGTTGTAAGTTCGCTCTCTGTTCCTCTGTTTGATTGTAAAGGCCGACGTGGCAGCTCCAACGACCGCTGTCTGTGGACGCCAGGCCTCGAAATCTAACGCCGCACTCGCCCGCGTCGAAACCACTTCCTGCATACTCCATAGAAGGAGACGATGTTTCTGAAAAATGCAATGCTTATGAACAATGTTTGTATATTGAGGCGTAATCAGCTAAAGATGACAGTAACGAAATCGAGGTGGAAGTAACTTTGTTACATAAACTACCTTTGCGAAGCAGTTGGTTAACACACCGTACCAACGACCCAGGCATGCCTAGTGGAGCTCCACGTTACAAAATATTTATAAGTAAACAAGGAATATTACAAACTTAATTTAATTGTGTGATCACATATTGTATAAGCGTTAATTTGTGGATTTAATTAATATTTTTCATGTTCATTTACATTTCACCGTCTGTGGCGGCAAAATAAACAATCAATGTTTGTGAAATCCACGAAAATTGGTTGATTTGCTAATTTTGAATCATATAATTTTAAAGAACTTACCAGGCGTGACGACGAATACGGTGCCATTACTAGCTCGGAAGTAGCAGTATCTGATCGGAGCCTGGATGGAACAAGACATTGTAACGGCTTCTCCTTCTATGGCAGAGACTGAAGATCTAACAGCTGACAATGTCGGTTCTGAAAGAAATGACCAACATTAAATTACTGCTGTGTTGAAAGTTTGTAAAAAAAGAATATTGTACATTTCAACAAGATTCGGATGCGGAAATTAATGCTAATGATGGCAATTTTCACTAGATCACATTCATTCATAAAATACGCCGACCTGATACTCATCCTAAGATGGGATATAAGTTGGTGATGGAATAAATAGCAATAGCAATCACAAATGAAGTTATAATATTATAATATTTCACAAGTTATATGAATAAGATATATTTTGCGATTTGCGATTGTCATTCACAAATCGATCGGCTAATATTTTTATACGATCTCGTATAATCTATGAAAGAGCGAGTATTTCTTAGCAAGGCAAGTCTGTCATAATAAGCCCAGAACACTATATCCATAAAAATTTTAACAAAGAAACTACCTGTAACAACAGAAGCTTGTACGTCAGGGTTCTGCATCAGCAAGGGACAGATGACTGACAAGAAGCCGTAGTGAGAACCCCCTTCAGTCTCGATGGCACAACGCCACAGGCCGAGATCGTCCTGGGATGGGTTGGCAATACGAATACCACACTCATGATTGCGGACGTTGGAGACGTAGCTGGAGATATTACAAGCGATGTAATGGCATATCTAGGTTTGAAATCACAGGTGATATAAATTAAAATTAAATACCTAAAATAACATTGACAAAGAAAACATCATGTTAGCGAACCATTCGGTATTCTTCACCCATATCAATGTTACACTACATACGACGTTATTTGTGAAAAAAATGGCCCATCTAGGTGTGTACGTAGTAATATAGCTCTTTAGGTATTTTACTTTTAACTTTTATTTTACTTTTAAGTAATAGTGATTAAGGAAAACATATAAATGCATTTAAATTTCGCATACAATTTTTATCAGAATACAAGACTTAAAAAAATAGGTCGCCCAAAACAAGCAAACTCAATTTAGCAAAGGTATCACTTGTCACAATTATAATAGCATCAACAATATTCGCCATTTGTTACCTAACTTCAGAGCCGTAGAAGCTGTATCTGTCTTCACCCACTCCTTTTGCGGCGATGAGGGTGTTTCCTCTCGGATTACGGAACTTGCAACCTCGCACGTTGTGTGAAGTCGATAATGAACAGGATAGTACCACCGATGGTCGTTGCTTTTCCACCTTTGTAGTTACCACTTCCGTAGATTCTGGAAACATACGCCAAATACAGAATGATTTCGATTTTTTTTAATTGCATGGCGAACTGAGCATACCATGCGTACCAATTCCTATTCTTTTTAAAAAAGCTATGTATTTACCACCTAAATACGACGATTGGAAAAAAATAACAGAAAAGTCTTGCCTTTGTTTTTGCAAAATTTTTAGTTCTATTGCGTCTGAAGTCACTTAAAGTACCACCCGGTTTCGTTTTCGTTAGAAGTCTTTATATACCCTGTATCTTTGTATTTATTAAATGTTCAATGATTTTCAAACCTGATTCCTTAACGACAACAAATAAGTTAAATTCCTCAAGTAACACTCTTCCAGGAGCTGCTACTTGGATCTTCCAGACCCCATTGTGTTCCCTTGTCACTCTCTCTATCTCCATCTGGCATCTTCCGAAATCGTCGAACACAGCGAATCCAGTGGGGTCCTCCAGTCTACAATATACGGCATCCTCCGGACCAACTAGTGTGCTTACTTTATCGTCTTTAATTAGAACTAAATCTTCATCGAAGGATGTCTGTCTATCTGCAAAAATAACAATGAAAGTTTATAAATAAGATTTAAATAAATTACACCCAACATTTATAGTTCTGACCTCACACTAAGATCGTGTCTTGTGTCATGGGTATCAGGAACTTAGAGAAACTTTTCGGTCTCACAAACACCTAGACCCGAAAGAAATATTTGCGGGCGGCACAAAGATTTCTCTCGGTGCGGGGATCGAACCCGCGGCCTCTCGTTTCACAGGCGGTATCTAACCGACTACGCCACAGAGGCTATCAAATAAATTAACGGAATCTAATTCAATTCTATTATGGTAGACATTTGATTAACAAGAATTATTACGGTGGCTTTATTAGGATTATCAATAATGCGATTAATAAAATTGATAAAGAGACATACCTAGTATAATGTTATGCTGATGGTATTTTAATTCTGGGAATATATTAAGCAAAACATATCTGATGGACAGGGGCTGTATTGAAAAGACTCTGGAGTCTTTTGTTTTCCCTAGGGAGAATAAGATAAGATTATTATTCTTAAGTTACAAAACAAATAATTACCAATTACAGTAACGTTGATAGCTGCTCTGTAGACAATTCTTGTTCCATACACAATCTCCCAGATTCCTTGGTCACTAGGTTGAATAGATTTTACAATGAACCCGCAGGATTTAGTATGTGACTCGTCAATTTCATGAGGGGAAATGTTAGTTCTAGGTCCAACGAGTCTACAACTCTCGTACTGTTCTGTAGGATTTCTCAGACGAACTATTAGATCGTTTTCTTCCGTGATCGTCACACTTTGCGGGAAGGCTTCCACTCGTTCTGAAAAAGTATTTTGGTTTATAAACTATTTGTTTCGCTAATATATTGATAGTTGTGTCTTAAGTTTAAAATATTCCATTAATATAATTTTGATCTTGATCTCACCTTCTACGTGAATGACAAATGGCATTCTTCTCTCAATAGGTTCTAATACGTTCAAAGCTCTAGAAATCAGGACCCATTCGCCCACCATATCTTCAGAGATAACGTCTATCAGAACACCACACTCAATATCAGAACCTTCAAGCGGTGTAACTCCTGGCATATTGAAGTTCTCTGACATAATGTACTGTCTTCCAGCTGGGGTGCGAATGTGACAGGTCTCAGGGACGATCCATCTAGCTCGTGAAATAACTGCTCTTTCACTAGTACCAATGCTTGTATTGAAGTGGCGTTCGGCCAGATATGTGACATTTCTGTCTTCAATCACAGGGTTCTTTGGATCTGGAAACGATTAATACATTGATGAATCTAATATAAATACAGTTAACTGAATACGAGTATTACCACAATGTTTTATTATATCCATTAAGATATCAACACAATTAGCTTATATTTCGAGCCCTTGCCCCAAGGAAAATACAGCAAATCTTATACCACCTATGCGTATGCTTAGTTCTGTATCTGTATCAGCCCATATACGTCCCACTGCAGGGCACGGGCCTCCTCTATAATCGACAGATCGATTGAGAGTGGTTAGGCCATAAAGTCCAGTTAGTAGTGCTTAGTTGTTGCAATAAAAAAAAATATGCATAAAATTACCTTCCTGTACAAGAGTAAAAGGCTGCCATATCTCAGAGAAAATTCCGTTGTTACTGAATCGCCCTACAATTTGCCAATCGCCAAGCATTTTTTCTTCAATAGGTCCAATCACAATGCGGCAGACGACGGTATTGCCCACACTAGGGATAGTGACTCCAGGGAAGTGGGAAGAGTCAGTAAAGTTGTACATGTTCCCGTCAGGCGCTACGTACCGGCAGCTGTTTATAATACCGTTACCATTAACCTCGACTGTGGTATTACTGCCCAAATGGATGATGCGGTTGAACGTATTCAATTTAGTGATGTTGTAAGGTTGGTCGTAGGGGTTTTCTTCGTCTGAAATAGTATTAAAGACATTTTAGGTCAAATCATTGACAATTCTACATAGTTTCCCCTCACACATCTTGCTGATTCAGGCAGATTTACGACTGTTTTATATGACTGACCCAAATTTTAATACTTCCCAAGATAAATTCACTGATTTGGCATACATCTCAGTTTTAACTTCTACACGTAGCTATTTTCATTAAGGAATAAAAAAATATATTACAGAAATACGTACCAAAAAGGGACAGCATCATCGGTAGCCTGGCTTCAGAAGTGACCTGACGTCTGAACTGTCCATACACAGTCCATTCTCCTAACATCCAGCGCTCAATAGGCCCAATAATGAAAACGCATACAGATGTTGAGGACACAGTTTCCAGGTGAATGCCTGGATACCGGGTCTCATTGGTTATCACCAGATCTTCTCCAAACGGAGTAACAACGTGGCAGGATCTAACTGTACCGGAACCGTTCACAGAGGGTCTTAAAAATCCTCCGAGGTTGACGCTGTGGTTGAATAGAGTCTGCTGCGATACTGACCAAGCTGCACTTGGGTTGTTAGCATTAACTGGAAGGAATAATACCACAAAGTTTTTTAATGTTGCGAAATATTAAGGACCAGAATTTATATTTGTCTCAGATTACATATCTCACTACGATTTGCTGCGAATGTGTAATGAAACTTGAATGCAATCACGTGTGTTATTAGGGAAAATTATTTCAAGCGTAAATGGTCCAATTTTTCTTAGGATATCACTACATACTATAAAACAAAGTCGCTTTCTCTGTCCCTATATCCCTTTGTATACTTAAATCTTTAAAACTACGTAACGGATTTTGATGCGGTTTTTTTTAATAGATAGAGTGATTCAAGAGGAAAGTTTATGTGTGTAATTCATATACAGGTTGTCCCAGTTTGTAAGAAAAATAAAATGTATATGGTGTGGGGTTCAATTAAAAACATCTGCACCCAGGCAAAGCTGGGACGGGCCGCTAGTAAAATATAAATAGAAGTATATACCTAAAATACTCACGCCATTCAATGTAAACTGGCTGGCACCTCTTATATTGATTGTTGCTTCCATGACGGCCGCACAACGTCCAGTTGCCCAAAAGAGAATCTTCCATAGGACCCACAGTTATTCTGCACGATACGAACTTGCTGCTCTCATGGACAGTAACTCCGAACATCTCAATGTTATCATTACCCTGTCCCCCAGTAGGGTTCTCAAAGGAACAGGATTCTTCTTCCCCTATATTATACAGAGCTATGTCTACGGTTGCACCGGTCCTGGTAATACGATTGATAAGTGGAAGCCACTCTGGCTCCACTTTTGGGAATTCATCTCCAGCTGAAAAAAATATGTTTATGTTCGTGTAGAGGTCTGTGTAAACTCGATTATTATTATTTATGCAAACTATATTACTGTTTTATAGGTCATTTGAATTTGTTAAAATGTACTTTAATAAAAAACAATACGTTCACGATTTGGCCAAACGTTGCTGTAGCTCGTCAAAGCTATACTACTAATGCGTCAGCCTGGCCAGTATGAAATCAGTGTCTCAGAAAAAACCGATATAAAAATCTTTGGCTTTGTATTTCATTCAGTGAGTGGAATACTGGAGATGTTTGAGACTTGAGCTGATGGTAAAATGGTATGAAGAATTAATGAATGTAGAATGATTGGTATCCTCTTGGACCCTTTGTTATAGTAAAACACAAAAATTTGTCACATTTGCATAATTATAAACCGGCGAGAGATCGTCATATACGGCAGACACTATAGATTGCACTGCGCACATCAAAAGATAAATTGTAATCTCCATCGTGCTCTAAAGAAAATTACCTCCTCGTATAAGGGTAAACGGTTGTCTTCGCTCCGAATAACTTCCATTCACGCTGAACTGTCCTATGAGTTCCCAATCACCAAGCATTTTCTCTTCTATAGGACCAATTGTAAGTCGGCAAACGATTGCGCTTCCCACATCGGGCGTTGTTACTCCAGGGAAACGCTCGGAGTCATCAAATTGGTACATGACTCCATCCGGTGCTCTGTATTGACAGTTGTCTATGTTACCATCACCAGTCACGTCTACAGTAGTGTTACTGCCCATATTGGTGATACGATTAATTGGAACTAAATTAGTTATGTTGTAAGGCTGAGTGTAGGGATTGTCTTCATCTGAAATAAAAAGGAAATTTATTTTCAGACTAAATAAGACAGCGACGTATTGTAAACCTCCTCTATTTTAAGTCGATTCGAAAAAGTTCATTTACACTTACACTACGGCAAATCAACTAAGTAAAATTTATGAACAAAAGTATTACCCACCGTACAGGGACAAAATTATCGGCAGTCTAACTTCAGTAGTGACTTGACGTCGGAACTTCCCATAAACAGTCCATTCTCCCAGCATCCAGCGTTCTATGGGGCCAATTATGAAAGCACATACAGCCGTTGAGGATACGGTCTCAAGTTGAATGCCAGGATATTGGGTCTGATTGGTGATCACCAGGTCTTCTCCAAACGGAGTCACAACGTGGCAGGACCTGACTGTACCAGAACCGGTCACAGATGGTCTCAAATATCTGCCCAGGCTGACGCTGTGGTTGAATAGAGCTTGTTGAGATACTGACCAAGCAGCACTGCCATTGTTGGCGTTAACTGGAAAATCATGAATAGAAAATTAAAACATCATTTAAAATCCATGGTTATTAGAGTAATGATCATTTCATGAAGTGCACACTATATATTTGGCCTTAAATAACAGATTTACGAATTTTATTTAATAGTGTTATCGTGTGAGCCGTAATCATATTAGTTTATCAAAAAAAGTAAGATGATCTACGTAATATTAATCAATTTCTCAGCGATGTAGTCGTAGGTTCAAGGAATACTTAAGAAATTTAACAACGTGTTTCTGTACTTAGTTTAGATTTTTATGCTAATTGCCGAGTTAAATGCAAATCTTCATTATGTATTTACAAGAAAGAGATGTGATCTGAAATACTCACGCCATTCTATATTAACACTCTGACATCTTTTAAATTGGTTGTTGTTCCCACGACGGCCACACAACTTCCAAGTACCCAAGAAAGATGCTTCCATGGGCCCTACAGTTATCCTGCACGATACAAATTCGCTCCTTTCATGCACAATGACGCCGTACATCGCAATTTCATTATTGCCCTGTCCTCCAACCGGGTTCTCAAAGTAACAGATTTCATTTTCTCCCAAGTTGTTTAAAGCTATGTCCACGAATTCCCCGATCCTTGTAATACGATCAATTTGTGGAAGCCAATCGATTTCTACATCTGGAAATGCGTCTCCGGCTAAAAAAATATTGACGCTATTACCAGAAAATATTACAACAAATTAATCTATTTTTATATACATAACAATCAATACAATACAAATTTTATTACCTTTCACTGGAAACGGAATTTCCTAAGCAAGCACCTAACATCCTAGGCTTGAGTAGCCCGCATCCATCTACTACTCGCCACATTCCGCAAGTTATTGGACTGTTAAATAGCCTCCGTGGCGCAGTTGGTTAGACGCTGGCTGTGAAACGAGAGGTCGCGGGTTCGATCCTCGGACCGTAACAAATATATGTGTGAACCACAGGTCCGGGTCTGGGTGTTTGTGAGACCGTAAAATTTCTCGTAGTTCCCGATGCCCACGACACAAGACTCGATCTTAGTGTGGGGTCAGGACTATGTATGTGACTGTAGGCTGTATTTATAAATTTATTTCTTATGCAGCACGATGTCCTTCACCTCGTTTTTGTTATTAAATAACGTGAATATTTACCTCCTTGTATAAGATTAAAAGGCTGCCTTCGCTCCGTGAAAATTCCATTGCTGCTGAATTGTCCGATAATTTGCCACTCGCCAAGCATAGACTCATTTACGGGACCAATCAGTAGCCGGCAAACAATAACGTGTCCTACATTCGGGATAGTTACTCCAGGGAAGTGCTTGAGATCATCAAACTGGTAGATGAGTCCATCTGGAGCTCTGTATTGGCAGCTGTCTATGTTACCAGTACCAGTCACTTCTACCGTAGCGTTACTGCCCAAATTAGTGATGCGGTTAATCAGGTTTAGGTTAGTTACGTTGTATGGCTGGACGTAGGGATTGTCTTCATCTAAAAATAATTCATTATTTTATTTGTTAAATATTTCGACCGGATTGACCTATAAGTGAAAATTTATACAATCTGCGTAATCATGTGTACGGAAACATATTTATAAATTTTTGGTCCAAGTTCCGTTTTTGCTGTTTACCCATCGTACAAGGATGGTCATTTTTCAGTCAATGGATGTCTTCATTCTTAATAACCATTGCAACCACTTTCGGGGCACTAAAAATGTTTGTCGTAGTTGTGACAGAACTCATGCTGAATCGATGTCCACATTTAGTATTACATTACTTATCTACCCACTTTCATTTTATTGTACACATTAGCTTCTTAATTTTGTTCAATACTGTTAATTACGTTCATATGTATAAATTAATACCTACCATAAAGAGAGAAAGTCATCGACTGCCTAACCTCAACAGTGAATTTATGACGGAATATTCCGTAGAGTATCCATTCTCCCAGCATCGACCGTTCAATGGGACCAATGGTTATAGCACATGTGGCAGATGCAGTTGCAGTTTCTAGTTGTATCCCAGGATAACGGGATTCAGCAGTTATCAACAGATCTTCTCCATGTGGAGTAATAATGTGGCAAGATCTTGTAGTTCCCGTTCCGTTCAGAGAAGGAGTTAAGTATCTGTTAAGGCTGACGCTGTGGTTGAAGTGGGCCAGTTGGGTGACCACCCAGGCTGCCCCTTGATTATTATTGTTGTTGTTAACTGAAAATAAAAATAAATTGCTTAGATATCTGACTTTGAAATGAAATGAATTACAAATTTGTTGGTGTTGCAAAGTTATTTAAATATTAAAACTAAACTAAACATAATCGTACAGGAGCTACACCCAATACGATTATACTTAGATACTTTTAAAGACAATTACAATAAAATTAATTCAAATACAACTAAATATTTATCTAAGATATTTCATACGGTCGATACATTGGCAGTTAGAGTTGTCAAAGATTTAATGTTAGCTACTAACATAAAATTAACGGTTGATTCGAATTTAGTCTCTGTTTGGATTGCATTGCATTAACCATCAGGCGCATCATAGCCACTTCGTGGTTCCAGTATAAAATATATTACAATTACTGTTATATTTTTAGATACTCACGCCAAACGATGTTAACGTTCTGACATCTCTCGAGTTCTTCATACTTCCCGCACAAGGTCCACATCCCAAGAAGTGAATTATCCATGGGTCCTACAGTAATTCTGCAAGACACCAACTCGCTACTGTTCTGTGTCGTCACGCCATCAATTCTAATATCTTTGTTACCGATTTGCCCGCTAGGGGTTCTAAAGTAACACTCTTCATCTTGTCCTATATTGTTGAGCGCTATGTCAATAAGCTGCCCAGTTTGGGTAATTCGATCGATCTGTGTCAGCCATTGAACAGACGTACGCAATTCCGGCTCGATTTCATCTGAAATTATATAATAGCCTTATTAGTGGTATTTTCCTAATAAATAAACTGTGATGTAGAAAATAACTTCTGTCGCCCAAAAGTGATGATATTTGGAGATCGCGGGGAGTTCAGGTGGATTTGCAACGGTCATAAAAGAAAGTGCGTGGTGGCCCGTTGGTAAACAGACTAGACGCGGCTGCCAACATGTTTACGGTGGTCGCGGGTTAGAATCCCAGGGCACACCTCTGACTTTTCGAATTCATTTGTGTATTGATAGTCAATCACCACGCACTAAAACGGTGAAGGAAAACATCGTGAGGAAACCTGCATACAATAGCAATTCATAAGAATTTCTATGGTATGTAAGTCCTGCAACACGCACTAGGCCAGCGTGGTGGACTATATGGCCTAATCAATCTCAATCGTGTTCTCGATTGTAGAGAAGGCCCGTGCCCTGCAGTGGGACGTATATAGGCTGATACAGATAAAAGAAAGTTTGTTGAAATAAGGATTGGAGCAGTTGGTTATAACCGCTTGTAACTTGTTTTAAGCAACGCTAGTTTCATGCCGAATCTTCTGTGATAAAGATAGCTTTGTAAACTGAGTGGTAAATAAAACAGAGAAAATAGTAACTTAAATACCATTTTAAAGATTCAAAAAAGTATTTTCTTTTCATTTCAGTGTGTACAAGAATTAATTGTTTCATGTATTGGTTTTGTGAGACCGAAAAGATTGTTGTAGTATCTTACATCCACGATTACTTAACCTAGAATTAGGATTATTTATCTGATTGTATAGTGTAATTTTAATTACAATAAACATGATCACTCTGAGTCACTCATATATATTTTATTAATTACCACCTAAATGAGGAAATAATCTGTCATAATAAAACAACCGGTGAATATACTGTTGTGTAATTGCTGATGCAATACCTCATAAATGGTTTCAATTTAATTAAATCTCCACCGGTATTGTGTCCCCGGCAATCTAATTTGATACGAAAATGTATGATTCTTTAATGGTTTTATTATATTTTCCTTACATAAATATCTATCGATTAAAGTGTGCGTGGTGGCCTGTTGGTAAACGGAACGGATACGACTGCCACTCTTCACGCTGGTGGCGGGTTCAAATTCCAGGGCACACCTCTGACTTTTCGGAGTCATGTGTGTATTGATAGTCAATCACCACGCACTAAAAACGGTGAAGGAAAACATCGTGAGGAAACCTGTATACCATAGCGATTTATAAAAATTTCTATGGTATGTCAGTTCGCCAACCCGCACTAGGCCAGCGTGGTGGACTGTATGGCCTAACCACTCTCAATCGTGCTTCCGATTGTAGAGTAAGCCCGTGCCCTGCAGTGGGACGTATATGGGCTGATACAGTAAAGTGTGAGCAATATAAGCGTAATAATCAGAAGTATTTCATATTTGTTGCAATCATGAGGAAACCTGTACATAATATAATATTTCTTATAAGGTCCATCAATTCGCACCAAGCCAGCGCGATGGATTATAGCTTAAGCTGGTAAGGGAAATATTGCTATTTCAAATTAACATCACCACCTCGTTATTTTTGAAGGCTTAGCATGCTCTCTTTGATTCCGCTATTGCTAATCGCTCCCACAGAATTTGTAAAAAACTGACCATATATACTTAACCATTTTTCACATCTAAAATTACACACACAAAATTGACTATTCACTTTATTCTTTAAATGGGATCTTTAGTCTTCTATTATGGTCATTAGCCGATAGGCTTTTTTAAATCACAATCGCAAATGCTATGTTCTAGGTGAGTCACGTGGTCATGAGCAGTTATGGGCTCATGCAGTTGTACGAGTACAGTATTACAATTGGCTTCTATCTTTTCATTTCAACCGCCTTATGTTTTTAACTACAGGCACAGCTGTATTTGACAACCTGCATGGTGTAGTTGGTTGTTAAACAAGGAGCCGTGGGGTCCATCTCCGTTCTGAGACATATTTTTGTCTGATCCACAGGTATTATTTGTTTCGGATCTGGGTGTTTGCGAGACCTAAAAGTCTCTCGTAGTTCCTTATAACCGTCACAAAACTTCGGGTCAGGACTATGTAGGTATGTGACTGTTGGGTGTATTTAATTTAATTTAATTTCAATAATTTCTAATGCTAAGAAATCTGTTGCCAATCGATGCTATGTTTAGACGTCTTTGCACTATCACGTTGCTTGTACTCGTAGTTTATTATCTGTGCTGGTGTGAAAAATCTCAATTAACAAAATGACACTCCAAATCTTCAGGTGTTGAGTGTATGAGTATGACTATAAACGTCTTCGGTTATTCAAAATTAGGTGTCTGATATTTAAGCCCTCGATACAAAAAGAAGAGTGATAAGTTTGTATCTGCACAATAAGTTTGACGTGTATATCTGTGTGTCTGTACCTCAGTAGCATGGCATAAAGCATCGGGAATCCTAAATAGATGATCCGTTTTGATTTAGTTTTCTTGTTTATTATCACTTCGATCGTCATTCAAACAGTAGGCAACGGTTATTTCTTTTGATCAATTTATAACATTTTTGTTTCGAAATTTATCGTAATATAAGTTTATTGCTATTTATACACATCTGTACAATAAAACTTGATAATGGAATATTGTCTTATTTATCTTGAATGGTAAAAATGAATATATGTCACATACAGCTAGGTTATACAAGTGAAGATCTTATAGCCACCATAATAAAATCACGACTTAATTATGAAGATAATCTGTGGGTGTTATGAGACCAGAGTCTTTCGTAGTTCCTTGGGGGTGTTACTCTACTACATCTATACTTCTATATAAAGCTGAAGAGTTTGTTTTTTGTTACTTCTAATCTCAGGAACTACAAGTTCAAATTGTACAAATATTTTGGTGTTGGATAAGTTAGAGGCTATATATCATCACGCTGTGACCTATAGGAGGGAAGCATAAGTGAAAATACTAGCGAGAACGAGAAAATTTTATTCGATTTTCGTGGTCCGATTGGTCGATATTCTTAATTGATAGTCGGAATTGAACATTATTGGCCGCGATTTTGAAAAGTGTATCTGCACCTTTGCTAGTAATGTTATAAAGGAATTAGATCCGTCATAAATCAGCTGATGACAGTCCGAACCGACAGCCTTGTATCAATGTCAAGCTTAACGAATTAACACAATACTAGATAATTATAATATTAATCTTATCTTTACGTGACTGTGGCCGCGTACGATTCTCTATCATTTCAATTATACTGTATTACGTATTAAGGATTTTCTTCTGAACAAAAGTCTAACAAAAACTGGTAGGCAGATTAATTCATAAAAATGAGTTTTTTCCTGATACGTTCATGATTTATGTCGTCAAAAATCTTAATGCCAAAGTCCAAAGGGCTTTATTTTGTAGTAAATTATTAATATGAACTCCTATAATACTCGCAGAATAGTTAATATGGTTAATCTAAGGAGAGAGCATAGCCTTGGAATTTTCTGGATTGTATCCTGGGATTTTTCTCAGCTGTTCCGTAGAAAGCCGTTCAGTAAATAACTTACGGACCGACGTCACTCGTACCGATAAGCAATAATCAGTTATAATGATATGAGATTATACGAAGTCATTGTACGGTCATTGTATTACTTTTAGTTTAATCAGATTAAGCTTCTCCTTCAATAATATTATGTACATATACTTAACTCCGTTTTAATTCCTTGATTAGTTATTTCTTTTTTTACGTTAAGTTTATTTTTCTATGTTTTTATTTGCGTGTGTAATTTATGAAATTGTTATGTACTTCTGTAACTGGTATATATGCATCAGAAAGCAACTGGTAAATATAGTATTAATCTAGGTAATGCGTATACTGTTCGAGATACTTAATTAAATAAATAAATAATCTGTTCTTTTAGTAACATAACGTATCCACGTAACCACATAACGAATCCAAGATTCCAGAATTTGTATAATTGCTTTTCGGCATTTTTGTATAAAAAAGTAATTTTATACTTAATATATGACCCTAAATTATAATACAAGAATGAAAGTTATACGCAATCAATAAAAAAATATTAACTTACCATAGTCAATTGCTCCGAAGACTTCTGCACCAGCTGTGAAAAAGATAAAAGGCTTATTATCAACATTATCTTCAGCAGATAAAAACTTCAATGCGCAAAGACATTCCCCAAGAATGTCAACACTCATCTGCATCCTCACCTCCTCTCTCTCTCTCTCCTTAGTATTTGTTGTTACAGCGGCAACAGAAATACATTATTTGTGAAAATTTCAGCTTTCTCGCAATCACAGTTTATAAGATACATCATCATCATCATCATCATATCAGCCACAGGAAGTCCACTGCTGAACGTAGGCCTCCCCCAAGAATCTCCACAATGACCTGTTGGAAGCAGCCTGCATCCAGCGACTTCCTGCAACCTTAGCCAGATCGTCCGTCCACCATGTAGGCGGGCGTCTGACATTTCGCTTGCCTATAAGATACAGCCTGGTGACAAACAGACAGACAGACAAACAGCGGAGATTTAGTAATAAGGTCCCGTTTTTACCTTTTACGTACGGAACCCTAAAAAGGATTACTTAAACCCAATTTGCGCGGGGTGAGTATATCGCCTCGAAGATACGAATATCGTAAGAATATAAAAAATTGCATCGTGTAATAATTTGTCAGAACGCAATAATCTATTTGTATTTAAAACCCTCTGTAAAAAATAAAGAGAAAAAAAACACGATAATCTATGACTATCCATTTTTGAGTATTTTTTTTTTATTACTAGATATTCACGATGAAAACATTTTGAAGGTAATATAACTAATTACTATGCCCAT
The DNA here is from genome assembly GCA_030180105.1 of Hyles lineata. Classification (NCBI taxonomy): domain Eukaryota; kingdom Metazoa; phylum Arthropoda; class Insecta; order Lepidoptera; family Sphingidae; genus Hyles; species Hyles lineata. Next base: position 4,334,266 of record JARJEE010000023.1, read on the forward strand.
AGGAATATAAGATTTAAGGTTATTTTAAAGGTTTGTATTGCGCGAAATTATTGAATAATCTTTTAATACTGTAATGTATATTTACTTTCATTAAAGTCGTTTAAAAAATGTACAGGTATGGGTTTTTCTATTTCATTAATTATTTGTTGTAATTTCGACCTAATCTGAAATCGTACAATGGTTAATTTCCATATGATTGCCGTTGTGTTTTTGCTTGTTATCCATTTTCCGCATTATTTAACTTTATCTCACGCTACGTTCACTGGGACTTTGTTTAATTAACTAGATTACATTTGCACCGAACCTACAAGAAAGGGTGCTAATTGGCAGAGGATTTCCCTACTCAGCAGAAGGCCTTTATAGTCTATTGCAAATCAAGAAGACGAGACATTTAAGTTTTTACTGGTGGGTAGGTACCACCGGAATATCTATTTCTCCCGCCAATCAGCAGTATAAATGGACAGTTATGTTTCGGTTTGAAGGATATTGTAGCCAGAGTAACTACTGGACATACAGAGACTTAACATCTTATGTCTCAGCGTGGCGAACGCATTGTAATGCCAAGCATTGTTTTGTAATTTAAGATGTTTGGTTTTGCTACTGTTCATGAGCAGTCATTACAACCAGGCGAACGGCATGCTCGTCTCGCCATTCATGGCAATAAAAAAATAATAAAGTAAGTTACCTGCAATTAGGATGGTAATGACCATCCAATGGTAGCGCATGGTGGCAGAAGCACTGAACACGGCAGTCCAACACACATACACTATTACACTGACAAATACGATATCTTTGAAGAATATTATTGTCAATTAATAGGCGCCCCGGCTCTGCTCGGGTGTAAAAATTTTTTGAATCCAGTTCACGACAGCACCATAATTATTTCTTCGCGTACTGATTTATTTATATTTAAACTCAATTTGACTGCCTTTCTCTATACTGCCTTGCCAATCCCACCCCTTATATCCACCTATCCCGTCCCATTCTGTCCCATGACCCAAGGCAAGTAATTTTTTCCCCGCCTGCACCATCCCATCCCAGGTTTGCAAGTATATCAAATAAATATTTGGATTGCTCATCGCCCGGAAACACTACATTATTCAGGATAAAAGTATCCAGGGTTTCCGCTACTTCCATACCAATTTTATCGAAATTGGTTCAGCCGTTTCTGAGATTAAAGTGCACAAGGCAAGGCTTAGAAATAGACAAAATTCTAACAATTCATGTATTGGGTTATATTACGTTGTTAATACATTCGCCCCATAGATTGTCTCATATGTCTGTTACGTACAGACATCGTTTAGTTACAAATTTATTATACGTATAGATAGATAGATAATTCAATATTATTAAATTAAAGCTAATCTTGTCTTATCAATTGTATTATTTGACGACTGACTTTTTGGACGGAAACTTTCTAATTATTGTTATTATCGTAAACTGAAATTCATGCTTATATACTTACATTTGGTTTATTCCTGAACGTACATATGTACGTACTATTGGGGTTTGCATGAAATTATATCATAAGTTATGTAATTTAGGCATCTTTTGATAGTTCTGTCAACCCGCACTAGGTCAGCGGGGTGGAATATATGGCCTAACTCCTCTCAATCGTACTCTCGAGTTTAAAGAGGTCCTGTGCAGTGGGTATAAGGGCTGATACGGATATATATGTCGGAATAAATAGAAGCAAATACTTTTTATGTTTAAAAAAATATTCATTTTAGTTATTATGCGTGCAACCTTTTTTATTTGATTAGATGACAAAAGTAGATTGTCAAGAGATTGTTCGATGATGGAAGACGAAAAGATTTTTGCTTTGTATGATTTTATCTTTAAAAATAGAGTATTTCGGAATAAAGTGCTGTTTCATGCTTTCGGCTGTTAATATCCCTACATATATGTTAACTATATAAATATATTATAGTCTTTGGGAGCATAAATTAGTCTCTGAGACGTGTGATTATGTCTCTTATAAGAGATACAATGAAAAAGTACTTATATTCATGGAAATGTATACCAATTCACCAGGTCAATATAGAGATCCTTGGGTGAGGCCTATGTTCAGTAGTGGCCTTCCTGTGACTTCATACACACAAACACACACAGAGTATAGTAATGTGTTAATTATATTATCCGTCTGATGGAACTTAAAAAAATGTTTATAAGCTTACGCCGGTATAATAAATAATTAAATAATTAAGTGCGTTGTGGCCTGTTGGTAAACGAACCAGACCCGGCTGCCAACATGTTCACGATGTTTGCGGGTTGGAATCCTTTGGCACACCTCCGACTTTTCGAAGTCATGTGTGTTTTAATAGTTGATCACCAGGCACTGTATCGGTAAATAAAAACATCCTGAGGAAACTTGCATACCAAAGTGATTTGTAAGAATGTCTACATTACGTTACTACAGTTACCCCTATATCCCCAAAGCGGTGGGGGGTTTTATTAACACCCTCCAAGCTTGCAAAAGTCTATTTCTGCCCTTTGGTATCATAGCTCACTTATTACTTCCGCAAATACCACTCACAGGCAAGATGCGTATTTGGTATATACACATAAACAGAAAGCTAATTATTTATTTCCTGACTTCTTGTGGCTGAGGGAATCGTACCTAAGGGCATAAATCAACCTATAATTTGTGATCACTTTTTTGTTTTTCTGTGGCTGTGCAAATGTTGATAATTGTTATATTTATTTGTTTTAAATTCATATAAATGAACGTTGATGAATAACCATTTTTATTTTATCTCGTTTAGCTGATGGATGCAACATGTTTGCTATATTTTTATTTTCAACTCCTCCTATTAATTTAACTTTTTTGGTTGATTTCGTGGCGGGTTGAAGACTAATTAGACAACCCCGGAGACTCGCCGAGCTTCAACGCTCGGTGTCATTACATTGCGTGCCACTGTTGATCCTGGCTTACAGGAGTTGCAGTGGTGGATGTGACGACGGGATAGTGTCCATGTGGACGAAGCGAACGAAGTGGAAATACAATGAAAAAAACAAACCATTTAAACTCATGTACAAGATAATAAATGAAGTAGGTAGGTATATGATGGTTGCTAAGTTCACATACATAACGTGCTTTTATTATTGAAGTACAGACTTACCTATTATGTGAATTAATAGGCCGGAATAGGAAAACCTAGTGATAAGCAAGGAAGTTCATTAATATAATCAGCATAGCCATAGATGAATAAATATACCTATTCATTATGTACACGTTCACAACAAGGAAGAAAAAAAATACAATACTTAATTAAACATATTTTCGTTTCTACTATGTTCTCTCTCGGCGAAAGTTAAACGTCAAAAAACTTCATAGCGACTACAATTTTAGCTGAGTAAATTTTTTCTACTGAACATTTTCGTCTTTAATAATCTTTTGTATGGAAACGAGTAATAATTCGTTTGGTTTTTCGTCCCCAGCCCATGTACCGGAATCATCTGTATCAGCCCATATACGTCCCACTGCAGGTCACGGGCCTACTCTACAATCGACAGTACGATTGAGAGTGGTTAGGCCATATAGTCATATAGCCATATAGTCCACCACGCTGGCCTAGTGCGGGTTGGTGGACTTACATACCATAGAAATTCTTATAAACCGCTACGGTATGCAGGTTTCCTCACGATGTTTTCCTTAACCGTTTTAGTGCGTGGTGATTGACTATCAATCCGAAACCGGAATCATACTTATCTATAATGAGTATGAATGTGCTTTTACCTTTACTATCCATTGTCATTGGTATTAGCATTGCTATGCGCTGTCCCGCCGCGTTCAGCGTCATACGCGCTGTATTAGAGTAACCAAATCCTTCAAAGAAATTACCATGATGAATGTACAGGGTATATCGAGACTGCGACCGCAAACAAAGACAGGGGATAGTTTTAGTGGTTTCAGAAACTAACCAACAACAAAAAATTGCAAACAAAGCGACAGACAAGGAAAAAAGACAGAAAAGGAAAAAGGATGGGAAGAGAAAAAGGATGTTGTGTAACAGCAAAACTGTCGCTTCACATCGATTTCCTGTATGACAATGGCACCAAATCGGACGAGGCTACCCATTCTTGCTGAATCATGGCTGACAACATCGTGGCTCTACCATTTTTATAGGGTCAATTCATTTATATTATAAAATCGCAGAGAAAATTTAAACAAAAAAAATTGGTTTACACAATGTCACATTTAAAAAATCGCTACTATTACCAATAACTATAGCAAATGGGATTGGGACAATGTCAATCAGTATAAACCAACATCTATTTTAATATTTTTATTTAAAACTTAATAAAAAATAACACATGACAATATAAAAACTGCGTTTTGTGGCTCAGAACGCAAAATATTAATTTAATTATGTACAATCTCCCACAGAGCATTCTTCTCTTCAGTTCATTAATAGAAAACAGGCCAATGGGAAATAGACAGTAAAATAAAGGATATAATAGATTATTTACACGAAGACTGTCTTGTCTGTTTTCGAGTATCGTTTTCAATATCGCATACAATAATCCTTATAAGATTGATATATTCTAATTTTAAGGGCAAATGTTTCCAAGGTGCAACTTATTTATTCCCCTACGATAACCGAATCTTCAAGGTGAGAAACCCTATGTAAAGGGAGCTTAAGAATTATTTTTTGAACGGGTTCTCTTCAAGCTACATGGGAGCTGTTGCCTGGTTTTTTTATGATGTCTTTCCGTTTCCGTCGCTTGTACAATGCAAGCAATCCAACAAGAAGAATTGTTGAGCCGATGAATACGATCCCGAACCACACATACACCGGAAAAAAATCTGCAAAAGGAAAATACATTTTCATGTACGATAAAATTACATTGATCTATATATATGATCATAGCAAGTTTCACAAATAATTCAAAATAAATTTGGTTTTAAATGTGATGTAATAGAGCACATGTATCGCTATTTCTGATACTGCTATTACTGTTTCTGTCACTTGCACACATTAATACCATCTTCCCTTTCGCTCTACTGCTTTCACATACCACTGGTTGGTACATGCTCAGGTTTTGTTCACTATGAACGATGCAGTATCTCAATAGGTCTGAATTTTTGAGATAATAACATTCATTTCTGATTCTATCCTTCAAACAAACACCGAGCAAGCAAACGTACTGTAGGACGCCCTCCAACCTTCGAATGTTTATATGTTCGACGTCAGGAGGAAGATATAAGTTTTCCACTTCTAAAAATCATACTTATCATTTTCTCCTAACTTAGTCTATGGTTACGACTTACGATTGAGGTATCCATTTTGTGGAGTATCTAGGCACATTAGTGAAGTTTTACGTACAGCGTCTGAACATTCGAAGTTCGTTACGTTTGTATACAATAATACCCCTGGTGGAGTGACGATATTCGTAAGATGGCTAGTAACGATTGGAGACGATGGGCTGAAGATCGAACCGGAATGGGAATTGGAAGCGGACGGGCTGATCATAATGAAGATGATGATGAATATTCATACCTGTATTTTTAGACATGATGTAATCTGTGGGAGCTATCGGTGGTGATATAACAGAAGACACAGAATTCGCTGTGGTACCGCTAGTGGTTGACTTCGGTCCAGGAGTTGTCGGTGCTACTGAAGTCATCAGATATGTTGGAGGTTCTGTAGACGTCGATACGTACTCATTATCATTCAGATCCGCTGCTGAAAAGGATACAATACAATTAAAAGTTAGTCTATTAAATGTTTTTCTCTCCGAATATTAATAATTAATAATTACACCCAACATTCACATACATAGTCCTGACCCCACATTAAGATCAATTAAGTCTTGAGTCGTGAGAATCATGAACTTCGAAACGCTTTTCGGTCTCACAAACACCCAAATCCGAGGCAATTCTTGTAGGCCTCCCAAACATTTATCTCGGTGCGGGGATCGAACCCGCGACCTATCGTTTCACAACCTTTCTCTAATCAACTGCGTCATGGAGCCTGTCAATGTAATCAAGGTGTTAGACGATCATGATGAATCATGTTTGTTATCAGTAACATATATTTCTTTAAATTTACCTCTATGTATTAATCTAAAGAGTTGCCTTCGCTCTGTAACATTTCCATTGTTATTGAATCTTCCGATAATTTGCCATTCACCAAGCATCGACATTTCGATAGGATTGATAGAAATCCGACAGGTCGTGTTTTCTTTATGCAGCTTGACGTACTCCATATAATCAGAGTAATACATGAATGGGGTCGTTGTTGTGTATTGGCAGCTGTTTATATCGCCAACACCATATACCTGCACAGTGGCGCTACTGCCAACTGCCACGCGGAGGTTCAATGGACTCAGATCTATAATATTAACATCATTGTTGTCACCTGAAAATTAAAGTTAGTTAAGTAAACCATAACTACTGCGAATCATATCTTGATCAATTTTAGATACTAAAACTCGTACTGGTATTTGCGGTAACATTGTTCACCGGGGCTGCAGAAGTTGTAGTTCTAGTAGAAGAAGATAGATGTGGAGTTGGTGTAATGTTCGCAGTTGGTGCAGTAGTTACCGGTAATACTGTAGAATTAAAAAATGTTACTCCTTGTAGGTAATTATTGGTAATTATTTGTAAAGCTCAAACGGGTTTGGCGATGAGTTGCTAAGAACAAAACAGTCAGATCAACCTCGTTGAAAATTAAGTATACTTTACTATAAAGGTGTTAGAACTGTCATCGACGTGTCACCAAATTTCTAGTCTCATCGTTTGGTACTAGAGGTTCCAAAAGCAAAGGAAAATACTGATAGAGGTGATACGCTTTTGTTTACCGCCCGAAAGTTTTCTACTTGGTCGTTTGCCGTGGTATACGGACCTCTGATTATTTTTTTATTTATTGGAATAATAAAGTCTGGATCATCAGCCTTAATGTTTGAAGTTTTGAACTAGTTTTCCCGCGATGTTTCCCGCATAGTTCGTAGCGTGATGTTACATAGATTATAGGGGTCCAGCTAGTACCGACCTCAAAGGATCTAGCGGGTTAAGCATATGAAAACTGCACTGGCGTCTCATAAAGGGTTCTTACATTGGTTTTATTGTAGCCATACACTAAATATCACACCCCTAATCCTTATAATAAGGGAATAATAGGGGTAACAACCCTGAACGTGAACATGAAAATATCTTTAATAGGTACTGAGAGAAAAAAAAATACGTTCAGGCTAGATCCTTTGTTGGTATTTTTGGGTACTTTAGATTAATCAAAATATTAGTTTTATTTCTCTCTTTTTATTACAATTTTGAAATCGGTTTAATTTTTTCATTGATTATTTAAATTTTTATCTACAAAGCATTTTGACATGTTTTAAAATTATTGTTTCATAAACAGTCACAACAAAATCTCACCGTAATTATCCTCTGTGGTAGTTTCTGCATCAGCTGTGGAATAACCATTTCATTAAAATACACATCTAATTATTTATTTAATTATAAAAATCAGAATTTTGTCTTCATTGCTTAATACAAACAAGAAATGGCAAATTATTTCTAACTTTAGTGTTGTGTGAAACAAACACACACAATATATTTTAATCATTAATATTCAATATAATTATACGAGTGACAAAACGTATGTAACAAAAATAATATTCACTATATACTACTAATTAGCATTAATTTTGCTAAATGAGTTTGTAAAGTTATGTGGACATCGTATTGTATGGTGTGTGTTGCTTCAAACATATAATATTCATTTTAACTGTACCCCTTTTTATCTGACTTTGATAGTAAAACTCTTACTTGTGTATTTGGTCTCGTATTCCTCCATTGTTGTATTAATTTGTCCCCCAGTGGTAAGAAATAAGTCTGAAGTCGCTGCAGTGTTCACCGTTGGTGTCGAAATTATCATCGGTGTTACAGGAGCTTCAGGTTCTGTTAAATTAGTAAATTTGTCAAAATTACAAATTCGCACATCTAGATCTAAAGGAAATTAACTCAAAAATTAAAAATTTTAAATCTCTTTATTGGTTGATAGGCAGTGAAATAACGAATTCGATGCTCTGCTTATATCAAAATAATTATTTTTTAAGTTAATTCCCTTTAGAACTATATGTGCGAATTATTGGTATTGAGTCTCACGAAGAACTGTAAAACACCAGTCAGAGCAACCCGAACGGAAATGCTTTATCTTCAGTACCACAAAGATAATAAATAGCAGCTCCAACAGCAAAGGACCATATTGGTAGATTTGATATACTCTTGAAAAGAGGCGTAATCGAGCTCAACTGTCTTAACAGTTGAGCTGTAGTATGTAGTATCTTATGAATACTAATGAGATTTACGTGTTTTGCTGAATTTTGATTCTTTTTGTACTAATCAAACAACATTCAAGTCTCATTTATCATGATACATAATACATGATTTAATTCAATATTAAAATAATTCAGTCCATCCAAAAGTTGCCTGGAAGAGATCGCAGCTAGCGATAAGGCCGCATATTGTAACCATACGTTTCGTTTTGAAGTATTTTGTAAGCATCTTTCATTTTGGTAAGTCTCGTTCACTCTCGTTTCGCAGGCGGCGTCTAACCGACTGCGCTACGAAGGCTGTCACAAAATAGTAATATTTATTTATGGACTGAAATTTACCTTCCGGAATCAGATTAACCAGTCTCCTTAGCTCTGTAATTCCTCCTTTGATAGTGAATTTTCCAAAAAAATGCCATTCACCGAGCATTGAGGATTCTATAGGACCGATCGAAATCCCGCAAACGGTCATGTTATCATTATCGAGGATTGTAACGCCCGGGAATTGCACATAATCATCAATGTAGTAGCTGAATCCTGACGGAGTTTTGTACTCGCAGCTGTATATATCGCCAACACCAGCTACCTTCACAGTGATGTGTCTGCCCAGAGCCACGGTGACGTTGCATGGACTCAGCTCTACTACTTCATATGACAGATCATCAGCACTGACTTCACCTGAAAATCCAAATCATAGTTTAGAAATCATATACAGTAGCAGCGACCTGATTGTGCTAAACCCCTGGTACTGCGAAGTCAATGAACAGGAATGGGCGCTTACCACCAGGTGGACCGCATTATTGAAAGCCATAAAAAGTAAAATATTTTCGTATTGTTCTCCAGGGCCACATTTCTTTGTGTCCTAGTAGAAGTACCTAAATAAGATTGAAGTCGCTGTATTGCTGTTGGTGCTAAATTAACCGTTACTGCTGAAATGCCCTGTGATTCTCGTGGAGCTAAAGTTTCTGTCAGTTATTCATAGTTATCAGTTTCCAGTTTTTCATAATTAAGCACTCATAAATTAAAATTAGAAATGCAAATTGTTGGACACGTATATGTATAAACACTTATTTACCGTAATGGGAAAGTGGAGCAACAATAATATCATATTGAAGTCAGATTATACATCATTGAAAGAACTCAAACTATCTGAGTCTATAGCCTTAACTGCTTGCAATAGCGAGAAGAGTATGCTCGTAAACAATTTATTGACAGGCAATACTTGACCAACTAGGATGTGTCCAATGAAGTAAATAGCTATGGAATAGAATAATTCGTTAACAGCTGTAACTGGAAAATAATATTCTTACCATGTCTGACAGTGATAACACATCTATACAATTCCATGATTGAAAAAACATTACCTGTATTTTCCGATATATCGTACTCCGGGACATAAACTGTTGTTGTGTCAGCAGTAGTAGAGAAGTCAATAGTCGATGTAGTGTCCGTTGTTGGTAGAAGAGTTGGTAGTGATGCTGATGTCGGAAGTGCTGGAAATGAAGAAATCACACGTTATTGTTATTTTACCATAATAGTTATATGGCAGGATAGCCTTTGTTATATTATTTCATAGTGTATTCTGCATTTTTCACCAGAAGGTTGACACCGACTCGCATTTGTATATGCCGGTAATATATGTAATATATAATAAATACATTCAACAGCCACATACATAGTTCTGACCCTATACTAAGATCAAGTGGGTATCAGAAACTAAGAGAGACTTTTCGGCCTCACATACACGCAGACCCGAAAAAAATGTTTGTGATGCCCTCAAATATTACGGAGATTGAACCCACAGCCCCTCGTTTCACAGCTGGCCTCTAACCAACTCCACCACGGAGGCTGTCAATATCGAAGAAGAGTTATCTACAAAAAGATATGATAGACAAAATTATGTTCAGAAAAAAGACGAACGTACAACTCATGTTTTAAGGAAATCAAATCCCATAGGAAATTATTTACCAAATCTTAGGATTGTTTGTCTAGTTAGAACTCATAAACACAATACCAATTAAAAGAGAAAGAGAGCAGAGGAGTTCTAAATAAAAGAGTATACACTTCCCTTAGTGACAAACTGTTTTAATCACAATATGTTTTAATCGTTAATATTCAATATAATTATACTAAGTATTATTCTCAGATAACAAACAGTTACGAATGTAACAAAAATAATATTCACTACATACTACTCCTTACCATTAATTATGCTAAATGCATTTGTAAAGTTCTGTGGACATCGTATTGTATGGTGTGTGTTGCTTCAAACATATATTTATTTTAACTGTACCCTTTTTTATCTGACTTTGATAGTAAAACTCTTACTTGTGTATTTGGTCTCGTATTCCTCCATTGTTGTATTAATTTGTCCCCCAGTGGTAAGAAATAAGTCTGAAGTCGCTGCAATGTTCACCGTTGGTGTCGAAATTATCATCGGTGTTACAGGAGCTTCAGCTTCTGTTAAATTAGTAAATTTGTCAAAATTACAAATTTGCACATCTAGATCTAAAGGAAATTAACTCAAATATTTTAAATCTCTTTATTGGTTGATAGGCAGTGAAATAACGAATTCGATGCTCTGCTTATATCAAAATAATTATTTTTTAAGTTAATTCCCTTTAGAACTATATGTGTGAATTATTGGTATTGAGTCTCACGAAAAACTGTAAAACACCAGTCAGAGCAACCTGAACGGAAATGCTTTATCTTCAGTATCACAAAGATAACAAATAGCAGCTCCAACAGCAAAGGACAATATTGGTAGATTTGATATACTCTTGAAAAGAGGCGTAATCGAGCTCAACTGTCTTAACAGTTGAGCTGTAGTATGTAGTATCTTATGAATACTAATGAGATTTTCGTGTTTTTCTAAATTCTGATTCTTTTTGTACTAATCAAACAACATTCAAGTCTCATAATACATAATTTTATTCAATATTAAAATAATTCAGTCCATCCAAAAGTTGCCTGGAAGAGATCGCAGCTAGCGATAAGGCCGCATATTGTAACCATGCCTTTAGTTTTTAAGTATTTTTTAAGCATCTTTCATTTTGGTAAGTCTCTTTCACTCTCATTTCACAAGCGGCGTCTAACCGACTGCGCTACGAAGGCTGTCACAAAATAGTAATATTTATTTATGGATTGAAATTTACCTTCCGGAATCAGATTAACCAGTCTCCTTAGCTCTGTAATTCCTCCTTTGATGGTGAATTTTCCAAAAAATTGCCATTCACCGAGCATTGAGGATTCTATAGGACCGATCGAAATCCCGCAAACGGTCATGTTATCATTATCGAGGATTGTAACGCCCGGGAATTGCACATAATCATCAATGTAGTAGCTGAATCCCGACGGAGTTTTGTACTCGCAGCTGTATATATCGCCAACACCAGCTACCTTCACAGTGATATGTCTGCCCAGAGCCACGGTGACGTTGCATGGATTCAGCTCTATTACATCATATGACAGATCATCAGCATTGACTTCACCTGAAAATGCAAATCATAGTTTAGAAATCATATACAGTAGCAGCGACCTGATTGTGCTAAACCCCTGGTACTGCGAAGTCAATGAACAGGAATGGGCGCTTACCACCAGGTGGACCGCATTATTGAAAGCCATAAAAAGTAAAATATTTTCGTATTGTTCTCCAGGGCCACATTTCTTTGTGTCCTAGTAGTAGTACCTAAATAAGATTGAAGTCGCTGTATTGCTGTTGGTGCTAAATTAGCCGTTACTGCTGAAATGCCTTGTGATTCTTATGGAGCTAAAGTTTCTGTCAGTTATTCATAGTTATCAGTTTCCAGTTTTTCATAATTTAGGACTCATAAATTAAAATTACAAATGAGAATTGTTGGACACAGATATGTATAAACACTTATTTACCATAATGGCAAAGCGGGATAACAATAATATCATATCGAAGTCAGAATATACATAATTGAAAGAACTCAAACTATCTGGGTCTATGGTCTTAACTGCTTGCAATAGCGAGAAGAGTATAAACAATTTATTAACAGCCAATAATTGACCAACTAGGATCTGTCCAATGAAGTAAAGATCTATTGAATGGATCATTCGTTATCAGTTGTAACTGGAAATTAATATATTCTTGCCATGTCTGACAGTGATGACACATCTACACAATTCTATGATAGAAAAATTGGTACCTGTATTTTCCGATGTATCGTTCTCCGGAACAGAAAATGTTGTTGTGTCAGCAGTAGTAAAGAAGTCAATAGTCGATGTAGTGTCCGTTGTTGGTAGAAGAGTTGGTAGTGATGCTGATGTCGGAAGTGCTGGAAATGAAGAAATCACACGTTATTGGTATTTTGCCATAATAGTTATATAGCAGGATAGCCTTTGTTATATTATTTCATAGTGTATTCTGCATTTTTCACCAGAAGGTTGACACCGACTCGCATTTGTATATGCCGGTAATATATGTAATATATAATAAATACATTCAACAGCCACATACATAGTTCTGACCCTATACTAAGATCAAGTGGGTATCAGAAACTAAGAGAGACTTTTCGGCCTCACATACACGCAGACCCGAAAAAAATGTTTGTGATGCCCTCAAATATTGCGGAGATTGATCCTGCAGCCCCTCGTTTCACAGCTGGCCTCTAACCAACTCCACCACGGAGGCTATCAATATCGAAAAAGATTAATCTACAAAAAGATATAATAGACAAAATTTTGTTCAGAAAAAAGACGAACGTACAACCCATGTTTTAAGGAAATCAAAACCCATAGGAAATTATTTACCAAATCTTAGGATCGTTTGTCTAGTTAGAACTCATAAACACAATACCAATTAAAAGAGAGTAGAGGAGTTCTAAATAAAAGAGTATACACTTCCCTTAGTGACAAAGTGGGAGAAAATAATGATTAGAAGATATCATCTTAAGATGTAATATGAACTGCGGAGGCATCACTCAGAAATTAAGAAATAAGCCTAGCTTTAAAAATTTAGCAAATTATTGTCAGCCGATACTAAACGAAGTCTGATAAGCCTTCAAGCACCAATTACGTACATTCATACGTAACTATGCAAAAGATCTGGAACCACTTCAATAACAGTTCTAAATAAAAATAAACAGGGATTTGGTGAATGTTTTCCTATGTATATTGCTAGATCATTAAAAATCCTACCCGTAAATTCCGTAACATCGTTCTGCGACGTTGCATTTTTTTGCAGTTCAGTAGATAAATCAGTAGACGCTGTTATGCTTGTTTTTGGTGCTAAGCTTACTGGTATTTCTGAAGCAGTCTGAGATTCTTGTGGTGTTGAAGTTTCTGTCAGTAATTGATAAAGCATTATTAGTATTAGTCTACAGTATAGAGAATCAGTGTCACAAAGCGGGCAACATCAGATTTAATCTTCTTTAAAATTCATAGCTATTATAGGTGTACTATTTTTATGAGTTTGCAATAATAGGAAGTATAAATTGAGTTTTGAAACACCTATCAATTCATCAACAGATAATCCTGAGTCTAATAGTGCGTGCTACTGGTATAAGATTTGTCAGTACTTCTGGTGTATCTGGTAGTGCTGAAATGGACATGTGCCTCGGTACTCAAACAAACTGGCTCTATCGCCTTAACTGCTTGCAATAGCGAAATGAGTACAAACAATTTATTGACAGCCAATAATTGACCAGCTAGAATGTGTCCAATAAAGTAAATAGCTATGGAATGGATAATTCGATAACAGTTGTATCTGGAAAAATAATATTCTTGCCATGTCTGACAGTGATGACACATCTATACAATTCTATGATAGAAAAATTGGTACCTGTATTTTCTGATATATCGTACTCCGGGACATAAACTGTTATTGTGTCAGCAGTAGTAGAGAAGTCAATAGTCGATGTAGTGTCCGTTGTTGGTAGAAGAGTTGGTAGTGATGCTGATGTCGGAAGTACTGGAAATGAAGACATGATACGTTATTGGTATTTTGCCATAATAGTTATATAGGATAATAGCCTTTGTTATATCATTTGCATTAACTGTATTCTGCATTTTTCTACAGAAGTTTGACACCGTCTTTCAGTTTAATATGGCATGGCGATAGTATAAACTTAATATATAATAAATAAAATATGATAAATACATCCAATAGTCACATACATCCTGACCCTAGACTAAGATCGAGTGAGTTTAGAACTGTTCTAAATAAAAATAAAGAGGGATTTGGTGAATGTTTTCCTATATATATTGCTAAATCATTAAAAATCCTACCCGTAAATTCCGTAACATCGTTCTGCGAGGTTGCATTTTTTTGTAGTTCAGTAGATAAATTCGTAGACGCCGTTGTGCTTGTTTTTGGTGCTAAGCTTGCTGGTATTTCTGAAGCAGTCTGAGATTCTTGTGGTGCTGAAGTTTCTGTTAGTAATTGGTAAAGCTAGTATTAGTCTACAGTATAGAGAATCAATGTCACAAAGCGGGCACCATCAGATTTAATCTTCTTTAAAATTCATAGCTATTACAGGTGTACTATTTTTATGAGTTTGCAATAATAGGAAGTATAAATTGAGTTTTGAAACATCTATCAATTCATCAACAGATAATCCTGAGTCTAATAGTGCCCGCTACTGGTACAAGATTTGTCAGTACTTCTGGTATATCTGGTAGTGCTGAAATGGACATGTGTCTCGGTACTCAAACAAACTGGCTCAATGGCCTTAACTGCTTGCAACAGCGAGATGAGTAGGTACAAACAATTTATTGACAGGAAATACTTAACCAACTAGGATGTGTCCAATGAAGTAAATAGCTATGGAATGGATAATTCAATAACAGTTGTATCTGGAAATTAATATATTCTTGCCATGTCTGACAGTGATGACACATCTGTACAATTCTGATAGAAAAATTGGTACCTGTATTTTCCGATGTATCGTTCTCCGGGACAGAAAATGTTGGTGTGTCAGCAGTAGCAGAGAAGTCAATAGTCGATGTAGTGTCCGTTGTTGGTAGAAGAGTTGGTAGTGATGCTGATGTCGGAAGTACTGGAAATGAAGAAATCACACGTTATTGGTATTTTGCCATAATAGTTATATAGGATAATAGCCTTTGTTATATCATTGCATAAACTGTATTCTGCATTTTTCTATATAAGTTTGACACCGTCTTTTAGTTTAATATGGCATAGCGATAGTATAAACTTAATATATAATAAATACATCCAATAGTCACATACATAGTCCTGACCCTACACTAAGATCGATTGGGTATTAGAAACTAAGAGAGACTTTTCGGCCTCACATACACGCAGACCCGAGAAAAATGTTTGTGATGATTTGGTGAATGTTTTCCTATATATATTGCTAGATCATTAAAAATCCTACCCGTAAATTCCGTAACATTGTTCTGCGAGGTTGCATTTCTTTGTAGTTCAGTAGATAAATCAGTAGACAATGTTGTACTTGTTTTTGGTGCTAAGCTTGCTGGTATTTCTGAAGCAGTCTGAGATTCTTGTGGTTCTGAAGTTTCTGTCAGTAATTGGTAAAGCTAGTATTAGTCTACAGTATAGAGAATCAGTGTCACAAAGCGGGCAACATCAGATTTACTCTTCTTTAAAATTCATAGCTATTATAGGTGTACTATTTTTATGAGTTTGCAATAATAGGAAGTATAAATTGAGTTTTGAAACATCTATCAATTCATCAACAGATAATCCTGAGTCTAATAGGGCCCGCTACTGGTACAAGATTAGTCAGTACTTCTGGTATATCTGGTAGTGCTGAAATGGACAAGTGCCTCGGTACTCAAACAAACTGGCTCTATGGCCTTAACTGCTTGCAATAGCGAGATGAGTACAAACTATTTATTGACGGGCAATACTTGACCAACTAGGATGTGTCCAATGAAGTAAATAGCTATGGAATAGAATAATTCGTTAACAGCTGTAACTGGAAAATAATATTCTTACCATGTCTGACAGTGATGACTCATCTATACAGTTCTATGATAGAAAAATTGGTACCTGGATTTTCCGCTGTATGGTTCTCCGGAACAGAAAATGTTGGTGTGGTGGTGTGGTCAGCAGTAGTAGATAAGTCAATAGTCGATGTAGTGTCCGTTGTTGGTAGAAGAGTTGGTAGTGATGCTGATGTCGGAAGTGCTGGAAATGAAGAAATCACACGTTATTGTTATTTTGCCATAATGGTTGTATGGCAGAATAGCCTTTGTTATATTATTTCACTGTGTATTCTGCATTTTTCACCTGAAGGTTGACACCGACTCACATTTGTATATGCCGGTAATATATGTAATATAAAATAAATAAATAATAAATAATTCAACAGTCACATATATAGCCCTGACCCTACACTAAGATCAAGTGGGTATCAAACTAAGAGAGACTTTTCGGCCTCACATACACGCAGACCCGAAAAAAATATTTGTGATGCCCTCAAATATTACGGAAATTGAACCCGCAGCCCCTCGTTTCACAGCTGGTCTCTAACCAATTCCACCACGGAGGCTATCAATATCGAAGAAGAGTAATCTACAAAAAGATAAAGACTGGTGGTAGGTCTCTCATATGTGAGAGGCCATCTGGGTGGGTACCACCGCATTGTCTATTTCTCCAGTCAAACAGCAGTGTAAACGCACTGTTGTGTTTCGGGTTGAAGGGCATTGTAACCAGAGTGACTACTGGACATATTGAGACTTAACATCTTGTGTCTCGGGATGGCGAGCGCAGTGGAATGCCAAGCATTGCTTTGTAATTCAAGGTGTTGTTGGGTTTCGCTACTGTTCATGAGCGGTCGTATCGCTTACCATCAGGCGAACGGCATGCACGTCTCGCCATTCATAGCAATAAAAAAAAAACAGATATAATACACAAAATTATGTTCAGAAAAAAGACGAACGAACAACTCATGATTTAAGGAAATCAAAACCCATAGGAAATTATTTACCAAATCTTAGGATTGTTTGTCTAGTTAGAACTCATAAACACAATCCCATCAAAAACATCCTGTAAAAAAAATCCAAGTCTCGCAGCTCAGGTTTTCTAGGGCAAAAAGTTGTGAGATGCATGTAATACCAAGTCGATTAATTTATTTAGTCCTTAAGGGACCTTCTATATAAAGTTATTACGTTAGTTATTACCATATCAATATTAAAAATTCTTTACGTTTTAAATAAATAGATCGACTTGGCCATCGCAAGAAAACATAATGTATCGTACAATTTGTACATAATGCTGCTGGCCAAGTCGATCTACATGCATCTCACAACTTTTTGCGGTAGAAAACCTGAGCTGCGAGACTTGGATTTTTTTTACAGGATGTTTTTGATGGGATCTCACGTCTTTTTGTAGAGTCCTACTTTTTTCCTTTTCAGTACTTCTTACTTCTAGAATATCACTAACGATTTTTCTTAAAGCCTCTGTCTTACGGATTTTTCTTATTTTTGTAGGTGTCAATTTATCACAAATATAGCGGATTTGATTATTAATGTTCTTTCTTTCATTGTAATTGATAATTGATATTTTCGAGCTATTTAGTCTATTTATTTGCAAGTTTTTCTTCGTCATGTTTTTCTAGAGGAATGTTGTACAGTTTCATGGGCTGAATACACCATTTCCCTCTCTATATCCCCTCCTGTTATGCCTCATATATATAGATATCTATCTACAACTATTATTCCATTATATACGAGTACTATGATTCATTAACTGCAAATGTAATCCTATACATTTATATGGGATTACAAAGTTATTCACGCAGTTGGTCTACCTAGAAAACTAGACACAAATTATGAAATGTTTGAATTTTCCCTTGCTTTAGACACTAAACACTAATTATATTCTAAATTTGAAGGTTCTATGTCAGCTAGAAGTGCCTTAGACTTTTGATGATCGGTCAGTCAGTGAGTGACAAAATTAAGAAATTTGACTAGTTACAATTCTTAAACTACTGGTTCAAATTGAATGAAATTTTAAATATACCGTGTTTACACAATGCCTGCTTAGTAACTGAAAATTCAGGCTTCATGCTTTAGCCACAACGAAGTTATAGGGGGTTGAAAATGGTCTGAATTGCTTCGAGAAAAGGATGTTACGGCCTATAGCTCGACTTGGACGGGGGCTCGGCCGCGCCCCCAGATACCAATTAAAAGAGAAAGAGAGTAGAGGAGTTCCAAATAAAAGAGTATACACTTCCCTTAGTGACAAAGTGGGAGAAAATAATGATTAGAAGATAACATCTTAAGATATAATATAAACTGCGGAGGCATCACTCAAAAATTAAGAAATAAGCCTAGCTTTAAAAATTTATCAAATTATTGTCAGCCGATACTAAACGAAGTCTGATAAGCCTTCAAGCACCAATTACGTACATTCATACGCAACTATGCAAAAGATCTGCAACCACTTCAATAACAGTTCTAAATAAAAATAAACAGGGATTTGGTGAATAGTTTCCTATATATATTGCTAGATCATTAAAAATCCTACCCGTAAATTCCGTGACATCGTTCTGCGAGGTTGCATTTTTTTGTAGTTCAGTAGATAAATCAGTAGACGCTGTTGTGCTTGTTTTTGGTGGTAAGCTTGCTGCTATTTCTGAAGCAGTCTGAGATTCTTGTGGTGCTGAAGTTTCTGTTAGTAATTGGTAAAGCTAGTATTAGTCTACAGTATAGAGAAGCAGTGTCACAAATATGTATTCAGCATAACGACAAAGGGGGCAACATCAGATTTAATCTTCTTTAAAATTAATAGCTATTATAGGTGTTCTATTTTTATGAGTTTGCAATAATAGGAAGTATAAATTGAGTTTTGAAACAACTATCAATTCATCAACAGATAATCCTGGTACAAGATTTGTCAGTACTTCTGGTATATCTGGTAGTGCTGAAATGGACAAGTGCCTCGGTACTCAAACAAACTGGCTCTATGGCCTTAATTGCTTGCAAAAGCGAAATGAGTACAAACAATTTATTGACAGCCAATAATTGACCAGCTAGATGTGTCCAATAAAGTAAATAGCTATGGAATGGATAATTCGATAACTGTTGTATCTGGAAATTAATATATTCTTGCCATATCTGACAGTGAAGACAGATCTATAAAATTCTATGATAGAAAAATTGGTACCTGGATTTTCCGATGTATCGTTCTCCGGAACAGAAAATGTTGTTGTGTCAGCAGTAGTAGAGAAGTCAATAGTCGATGTAGTGTCCGTTGTTGGTAGAAGAGTTGGTAGTGATGCTGATGTCGGAAGTGCTGGAAATGAAGAAATCACACGTTATTGGTATTTTGCCATAATAGTTATATAGGATAATAGCCTTTGTTATATCACTGTAAAAGTGTATTCTGTATTTTTCAACAGAAGGTTGACACCGTCTCAGATTTGTATATGGTGGTAGCATATGTAATATATAAATAATTAATACATCCACTAGTCACATATATGGTCCTAACACTGCGCAAAGATCGAATTACCCATTCGATATAGCAAATCATCGATAATAAACGAAGTCCGATAAGCATCCAAGCACTAATTATATACGTGACTATGTAAAATATCTGCAACCACTTCAATAAAAGTTCTAAATAAAAATAAACAGAGAGTTGTTAATTTTTTTCCCATCGATTTTGCTAGATCATTAAAAATCCTACCCATGAATTCCGTAACATCGTCCGTCTCCGAGGTTACAGTTGTTTGTAATCCAGTAGATAAGTTAGAAGACGCTGTTATGCTTGTTTTTGGTGCTGAACTTGCTGGTGCTGCTGAAGCAGTGTGAGACTCTTGTGGTGTTGAAGTTTCTGTTGGTTATTGGTAAAGCTAGTATTAGTCTACAGAATAGAGAATCACTGTACTTGGGCACACATATGTATTCACCATAATGGCAAAACAGGCAACAATTACAGCAGACTTAATCTTCATAAAAAATCATAGCTACAATAAGTGTTTTGTTTTATGTGTTTGCAGTAATAGGATGTAAATTGAGTTTTGAAACATCTATCAATTCATCGATAGTCAATCCTGGACTAAATAGTGTTCACTACTGCCTACTGGTACAAGATTTGTCGGTACTTCTAATATATCTGATTAGTGCTGAAATTGACATGTGCCTCGGTACTGGTTATTTGCCATAAATGCTTACGTCGCAAGGGTCAGGACAGCCTCAGTTATATAATTGCTTGTATTGCCATTACCATTTTTCAACAGACACGGGTATTACACTTGTATATGTTTGTAGTGATAGCTTAATTTAATACATTGGGCAAAATAATGCCACAAAAAATTGACTTGAAAGTTATTATTTTTTTTTTATGAAGGCCCGAATAATTACGAATTAACAAGACGAACGTTCACTCAGGTTCGATTTGCGAAAATAAAAATCATACCCTTATTAAAGGTCGCATCGTCTTCAGATTGGGCAGTGGTTTGTGCTACAGTAGTATGAAATGAGTCAGCAGTCGGTGCGGTGCTCGCTGTGAGTGCAAGACTTGCCAGTCCTGCTGAAGTAACCGGAGGTGCTGGAAATAACCGTATGGTACTTGTTATTACATTGCATTACTACGTTTAGTTATAAGCAAGCGACAAATTAAAAGAGAAGAAAATAAATTAGACGAGATATAAATGAATAGTATACATTTCTTTACATGGAAGTGGTAGAGCCACGCTGTTGTCAGTCTAGACTCAGCAGGAGTGGGCAGGCTCGTTCGGGTCACTACCATTGTCTCACAGAAAACGACATGAAGCGACAGCGCATTCGGTGAGTGAAATTACTGAATTCCCTTCTGCCCAATAACCCCCTCCTTTTTCTTTAATTTGCCTTCCCTCTCCTCTTCCGATTCGATGTGCTGGCAACAAATCTATGAGCCAAGGTTTTGGTTGTTCATGGGCGGCATTGAGCGCTTAACATCAGGTGACCTGTTTGCCCGTTTGCTGGATCTATGCTATAAATAAACTTTTCCAATACTGGTAATGTGATTGAATAATAGTTCGAACTAGACAAAAAATCCTAAGATAATTAAATATTTTCCCATTGATTTTGTAATAAACAAGATAGTAATCGTACCTGTAATTGCGATCACATCGTCTTCCGTGTTGGCCGCTGTTTCTATCCTTGTAGATAATTCATTAATACTTGCTGTTGGAGCTGAACTTGCCGTAGCTGCTGAAGTAGCCCAAAATGTTGATGGTGCTAACGGCGCTGAAGATATCAGTATTTCAATTAGGGTCAGTTTCACCACTTCTAGATAAAGTCCTAGATAGCTATCTGGTCCTCATTTGTCAGATAATATATAAACCTCTTTTGCAATAGGGTTGAATTTAGTATTTTAGCTGACAGATGAGTGCCAGATAGCTGTCCAGGACTTTATCAAGAACTTGTTAAACTGGCCCTTAATATTGCTAATTTCCTACAATATATTGAAATAAAACAATTTTCAGGCATTTTATGGTACCGTGGCGGGCTGCTTACCAAGAAAGCAGTTAAGTAATCAAAACGTTGGGAAGTTAAAAAATATGAAATTTAACCAAATCCAAAATCTGAAAAAAAAAAATAGTTTTATTTCAATATGTAACATTCGCGTAAAATGTAAGAAACCATTATTCCTACACAAGGTTTTGTTGAAGGGCTTTTTGAATATGGTAATAATTATCCAGCCCATATACGTCAACTGCAGGATGCGGACGTCCTCTACAATCTGGAATACGATTGAGAGAGGTTAGGCCATAGAGTACTTCATATAACATTTAAACATGTTAATAAAAAGGCGGTTAAACCTCTATACATTGTAATGGAACATCTGTGTGGCACACCGAAAGAAAAAAATATTGATTTCGAATATTTTGTAGGTCTTTGGATTTAAAGAATTGTACGTTGTCGCTTGTGCCTAATCTTGGTTTGCTTATTATGGTATTATGGTTTTGATTATAAAAAGGCAGAAAGCGTGGTAAATATTTTTAAATTGTTTTTTTTTCGTTGCTACCATCAAGCATGATAGTACTTAATGATGATATAATTATTATTTCTTACCAATATCATCTTCTGGGAAAATTTCAACAGCGTCTGTAAAAAAAACAGGATTTTTTATAAATGATCGAAGTTTAAAAAATGGATTACCTATTTCAAGCAAGTACTTCAATAACTTTTTTAAAACTCAACTTTCTTAAAACAGGTAGGTAGGTAATGACAATAAAAACTATTTTTTTTTATATCGGTCAAGGAATAAGGTGAAAGAATATTTACCTGCTATAAGCCACTGAGGGACACGTATCGCATAGGGATGCGTAGATTGAGAAAAAAGCAACTCTGTAAATAATAAAATAAAGTCGATTATCTAGCAGCAAAGATATACTCTTGAGTACACCAAAGAGACAATTGTATCAACTACAGTAGTTATGTCACTGAAGATGGTTCATTTGGTGGCCCGCAAAACCTTATCTAAAGGACTAACGCTACTTTCACACGGCAACATTCCGTTTTTTGCAGGATTCCGTTTAGTAGTGTACGTGCTGCAATACTAGCATTCACACCATTATCCTGTTTACAGTATCCAGCAAAAAACCGATCCGTCAGAATTTGACATTCAGTTTTGCCACTACAAACTGGATGACAATGTCTAGTAAAATGCAATATCCAGTTTAATTACACCTATAGTTGTATGGAAATATTCCCAGTAGCTTCCTGCATACTGTTTTCTACTGGATGGGCTGAGGAGAGAATACACCTATACCGCTCGTTGCTCTAGTGCAAAAAACGGGATGCAAACTACTGTGTGTGAATACAGCAGTAGTTTTCACAGGATTCCGTAAAAAACCGTTCCCGCAGGACTGGATGCCGTGGGAAAGTAGCCTAAGAACACATAGTGCTGATAATATTAACGACATTAATTTTGTATCTTGGCCAACGTAGCGTAGGGCGCCCTCTGGTCAGATAACGGAACGACCTGCACAAGAGGGCCGGCAGCGACTGTATAAAGCACCAGACCGGACTCAATAGCGTAACTTGAGAGAGGCCTATGCCCAGCAATGGACTACAACGGGCTGATGATGATGATGATTTATTAAAGGAGAATGAATTTCATAGTATCGGTAAAAATATCGTAGATCCCGATACCGATACTGCTTAAAATTCTTTATAGCATTTTTTATAGTTTATTGTTAAAGTTTTTCCTGTTTTATCCCGGGCGACAAACTTTTATAAAATAAAGTAATTATCATGACATTTTACATTTTGTTCACAGAACCGAATCCTAACCGAATATCCAAGAACTCCAGGCTTGGATCGCAATTATGTTTATATTTATTGAAAATATATTTTTTTTCTCTACGCAAAAAAAATAGATTACATCGAGGGACAAAAATCTACGCGACTATACTAAGTTTCATAGTAAAACGGGCACATTACAAAAAAGTACAAACATTAATTTATTTTGCAAGATATTTTACGTGGTACAATAGTGTAATCAAGGCATTCTACCATATTATGATGTATACATATATAAATAAATAAATATTTATGATTAATTTGTAAATGTATGCGAATGTTGGGAGTTTGAGACAACGAGAGTGCACGACATACATCTGCTGCAGCTGTCAGTCATTTCATCTAGCCCCATTTTTAACCGACTTCAAAAATAGCGTAAACTTTCGCCGGAAATAGCTTTGATAACTGAATCCAAGTTTGCGTCCTTCCAAAGCAATCTTAAGGGAGATTTGAATCCTCTCATCGGATGGGATAATTGTGACATTTTTTTGGACTTTTACAAAATGACAAAAAAATACAAGATGATCAGTATATACACATCAACGCATATGTTCATTGAGAGAAATAGAATCGGTACACAAAATATATAATATTATAAAAAATATCATACAAGATTATATTTTATTACTAAGTGATTTTTTGTATATTATTTACTATGTAAACGATTACTTTGTTATCTCTTGTTATTATACGAGTATATTTGTAATGAAATGAGATGATAAAAGTTGTGCAAAATAATATATATTTATTATCATTAAATTGTCTTATATTGAATACCAAATATAATAACATGGGCAAAAAGTTTTTTCTCAACAATTTATTAGTTAAACCCTGCATAAAATGTTTCTACACTTAAATATTATTTCAATTACGATCACTAACTACCTCATGTCATCTTCATCGTGTTAATCCCAACGGACTTTATTCAAATATTTATATTATTATTTCAGTTTTCGTAATTATTGCCTTAATTATATTGATTGGAATATCTTAACTAATTCTTAACTAAACTATTTAAGTTAAAGAAATAAATAATACTTTATTTAAATATTACCTGTAATTATGATGGCAAAAGCCATCCAATAAGATCGCATGGTATCGCACAAAACACGGCACTACAATGGACTCCGCAACATATAACTGATAAGGGCGGCGTGAGGTCTTTATAGTTTATATTAAATAGTATATCATTAAAATTGGTACCATATTAATAATAAAAACATATAGTAGTGGTTTTTCCGGGTTTTTTATCCATTGTTCTCTTTTGGACCGGGATTTCCGTTAGATTTCTCGAAGCGAATATTCCCAGGATTTTTATAGATCAAATAAACATTTATTTCGTTGCGTGGATAGAAAGTGCAGCCCCTCGTTCAGTAGCTAGCGACTAAATAACTACGAAACACGAAGGCTTAGAATGGCAACATCGTAACACGCGCTGAAAGTTATTTTTAATGGTGCTTGATTGATCCAAGTAAAATAGATTTAAATTTATGACGGTTATAAATCAGTCTTTACTTTAAGGTCATAGAAATAATTACTTTTTGTTTCTCCGAGTGTTCTTATTTAATATTACGTAGCGTTTTAAAGATACCTCTGATTATTAACTTTTTAACTGGACATAAAACTAATCCAGGGTTAGTTTTATGTCCAGTTAATTTTATGCTTAAAATTGGATCGTAGAACGTAGATTCCAAAAGATAAGCCAATTAAGTTTGTTTCGACTGGTCTTATCATGTAGACCCGCGTCTGATCTAGTAGTAACTTTAAATTATTACATGTCTCATGATGACTGTAAGTAAATTTAAAATAAATATATTTTAATACTGCTTCCCTCCTATACTGCCGTCCTCAAGCTAAAATGCCGTTAAGTACTAAAACCACTTTTTGAGTTATGCACAAAAAAAGCGATATTACAGTTCTAAATTGAAAGTTTCGGTACTTGAAAGTGCCTCCGGCGATCTATTATTCAGTACTCTAGGCCTTAAAGATGACCATTTATGATTAAGTAGCACATTTTTTTTAAAAAAAATCCTTTTTTTGTGCTCTCAAAAAGTGGTTTTAGTACTTAACGGCATTTTAGCTTGAGGACGGCAGTAAAGATCGATAAATTACCTAACCAACACAATATTTTGAAACTCACAGCTTCTCCCAAGGGAAAGAAAACCTACAGGCTATTTCCCGTAAATTCAGAATCTTGAAATTGGATACAAAGCAACCCCTTGTAGCATAGATTGTGGAAAAAATTAGGAATAATTGTAAAGAGCATACATTTCTAGATACATCATATATTTAAAATATTTTTAATAATATAGAATTTCCTACCCCGTTCCTAATGAACGCGTAGAGATATTAAATTGAAATTCATATCGAATACTCAGGTCTTTAATACCTTTAAGCTGTAACAAAACAAACTTCAATGTCAAGAATCCAAAGAAACAGGAATTTAAGCCGCATATTTTGAAATTCGCAGCTTATCGCAAGGGAATTAAATCCTAAAAGATAGTCAAGCTAGAATCTTGAAATTTGACTTGAAGCAACGTTTTATAACACATAAAGGAAAACTTTGGAAAACCTTAATTTTTTTGTTACGTCACATTTTACGGAACCCTCGGTGCTTGAGTCCGACTCGCACTTGGCCTGTTTTTTTTATTGCATAGGTCCAGCAAACGAGCAAATAGGTCACCTGATGGTAAGTGGTCACTGCCGCCCATGCACAACCGTAACAGTTGGATCATGGATCTGTTGCCGGCCCATCAAATCGGGAGGGGAGCGGGAAGAAAAACGATTGGGAGATGAATGGGATATTGGGCATCCAGCAATCTCTCTCACCGAACAAAAGGCAACAATAAAGCTGTCGTTTCACATAGATTTCCTGTGAGAAAGTGGTACCGCCACGGATGGGCCTGCCCATTCATACTGAGTCTTGACTGACAACAGTGTGGCTTTATCACTTCCGAAACTGTTCTTCCACTTCTATACAGTTTATATCAAGACTGCTACCGAAAACGAAGCCGGGTGGTGGTTCTATTGACTTCAGACACTAGAGAACTAAAAATTTTGCAACGATTATAGACGATTTTAATTTATTTTTTTCCTGTCGTATTTAGGTAGTAAATACATAGTCTTTTTTAAAATAATAGTGTACACCATTTATTTTGAAAGACGCTATGGTACGCAAGGGTTTTGAATTATTATTTTAGCAAAAGCTGTGGATTTACCACCCAGACACAATGATATTTATAAAATCACAAAAAAACGCGTTTCTTTGCAAAAAAATTATTTGCTGTGTCTGAAGTCACTAAAACTACCACCTGACTTCGTTTTCGGTAGCAGTCTGGATATACTCTGTATATATGTACCATTGTTAGAAGATAACGGCACTAAAATATTTAATCAATACAAGTTCAATGTCAAAAATATACCTAAACGTATAATTTTAATTGGATATGTTATCGATTTCGCAAGTTGTTTCTCAGTTTTTCCTGTGTCGATTATATGGGTTTATTCCGCTAAAACACATAAGCTAATTAAAATTATGTAATGAAAAGTAGTTTTTTTATACTTATCGGCAGTTATATGACATACAATTACATACTATATTTATTTTTAAAGAAAATACGGAAGACTAAATAGTCTGTTTTGCAGAGTTACGGTTTCGTAAATTTCATTTTGTACCATAAACTTCTTAAAAGTCTATGTCTCTTTCTTCATTCAGCCAGTAGGACCACTGCTCCATAATATAATATTCACCTCCCATAGTGGCTACTGGCTACTATAGCGACTCGTTGGAAGTAACCTGCTTCCAGGAATTTCCTGCGACCTTTGTCGTGTGTCGACTTTGTAAACCGCTTCCGAGTCCGACGCTGCGCTTATCAGTACGGTATTATATATACTTTTAGATAATAATATAAATTTTACGTTCAGGTATTAATCCACTCTATAGTTAGGACTTGTAAGAATTTTTCCACAGTATCCTTGACCGTTGTAAAAGGCGACTAAGGGTCATCGAAGTTGCTGGGCACACTTCGGGGGCACTGCACCCTTACTAAATCACTAACTAGGATATTGAGATGGACAATAAAGTACGTAGCTTCGTATGTGTAGTGGACGCCTTAAACGGGCGCCCGGACCCAGTTGTGAGGGGAGAGCAGCATTGCACCCCAATGAGAGGGAAGAGTCACAGTTCTGAGCCGGGCGGTCGCTGATAGGGAATTGGGGCATTGCTCGCCCTAAGGTCTCATTGTGCCCTTAGGTGCAAGCGCAAATTTGGTGGCGCTGGAGAGAATATTCCGCAAACTTCTCCTACTAAAAGCAGATGAATAGATTCTACCGCTCCTCTCCGCCGGATTCTGTGTCCAAGACATATTCCTTTCGAGTATAATCCCCAGGTTTTGAACTGTTTTGGTAATTTATTTATTATTATTGATTTATTTTAAGCTTGGTTGTATCTACACCAGAAATAAAAAAAGTAAACAATTTACATAAGAAAAAATTACAATTATAGCACACGGCAATTTCTGACAGACAACCATTTGATGGATAAAAGTGAAAATGACGAAAAAAGGGCAGCGTTAAATGTACAGTGATATTATAGTACTTTATTTATTAATTTTTTAGACTCCAATGAAAGAAACACAAAACATACAACAACTTATAATAATAATATCAATGTATGTTCCGCCAAAGGAGATGAAGCCGATGAATTTTCCAAATTATTACCTTCTACTAATAATGGTTGGCGTTTTACCGGATGAAAGAAGTGCTCTACTTATTGTGGTGTGTATTAGGTCTCCTTGGACGTAGATTGATAAATCATCATCTGTATAAAAGTGATAACGATAAGTCAGATTTAGAGAATTATACTAAAACGCATACCGACTATAGTGCCTTTCTTTGACCATGTTTTTTTTTTTTATGTTCCGTTAATAGCGAGACGAGCATGCCGTTCACCTGATGGTGGGCGATACGACCGCTCATAAACAGTAGCTAAACCTAACACTGAATTACAAAGCAATGCTTGGCATTCCACTGCGCTCGCCATCCTGAGACCCAAGATATTAAGTCTCAATATGTCCAGTAGTTACTCTGGCTACAATGCCCTTCAATCTGAAACACAACAGTGCATTTACACTGCTGTTTGACGGGAAATTATATGACCACGTATTGTATGACCACGTCCAGTCTAAGAGAGTAACATCATTGAGTTTAAAAATAATGGGTCTTGGCTCCGTATTGCCTTCCAAGCGCTCTATCCTGTGGCAATAGCGTATATCACCCACAGCAAAGCTACATTAAAATTTTGTACAATATTGGTGAGTAATAAGACTGTATAATCTTTCATCTAAACCTTTAACCTTGTATCGTTCTGCAGATGTGATAAAGAAAAATACGTATAGGAATTCCCAATTATTTATTCATACCTAAACAGGAAACAGTGCCTTGGGGCTCGGTGGCGCAGTTGTACAACGGCATGATTGCAAAGTTGTGGTCTCGGGTTCAAATCCCAAATCGGGCAATATGATATTATATTTTTCTATTCATTATCAGCCCGGCATCAGGAATTTCTGCCCGATACAAGGCGAAACGTGAGCTTCTCTGCCTACCCCTTCTGGGAATAAGGCAAAGGTATGTATACATGTTCATAAACAGTATACTTTATCTGTATGAAACCATACTAATAACCTCATAGATTTCATTTATTTTTAATATAATTTGCACATGTATTGTAAGAGGATACCTTCAAATATGTAATATGCCGTATGGGACACACAAACCACCCAGTAGGTAACTATACTGTTGTAACCACAAAAAAGAATGTAGATGGATATATTTATTAATATAATCTAGACGCCAAACTATACTACTAGATAATCTCTTTAGGAATCCAATCGAAACCTTTTATTTTTAATTCTATTGAACGGCACAGTAGCTCCTAATTTAACTCTGTTTTATTTGACCGCGGTGGCATTATTTGGAACTAACTTAAATCGGGTGTCAAGTGACCTCTAGTCCAGTATTTAAAAGAAAAAATATGATATATGTATATATATTTTGGCTCCAAACCATTTTGTTACCTGTTGCATATTGCTAAAGTACAGTACAGTGCGTACTGTAACCGCAATTAATTGTTCCAGAATTCTATTGAAGGGCCAAATGCCATAGTCCACCTCGCTTGCCTACGGCGGATTGGCAGTATTCAAATACGAAATAGTATTCAGATTTCTTGACTTTGATTTCATTCGTCATAAGTAGCACTCAACTGACTATCAGTTAAGTGTACACACATGACCTAAAATAGTCTGATATTGAAATGTTTGCCCTTGGATTGTAACCGCGACTACAACCGCGACCAGTCCGTCACTAACAACCACTTATAAACATGATAAAGTATTATAATAAATCTACCGTATACGGAATGTGTGGCCACCGTATATTCCAGCTCAGTGATCGCAATCTCGCACATGCGTGCACAGCGCCAACAAGCGCAGCCACGCGGAAACTATTTCGCTCAGTAGCTCATGTCGCCAGCCGTATGTTTACTCAAAATCATTTTTACACGAAAATTCGGGCTCATTGGTCTGAACTATAGTTTGAATTATCCTCACAACATTACGTTTTGTTCAAAATAACGTTATCAGCTTTGAGTTTTCTTGACGTTTTGTTTTGAAACTAGATCAATGTGCAGTCTCGTTTATGTCAATTTAATTCGATGTACAAATCATAGATGGCGTCTATGGTCTTAAAAATACAATAACTGCCCGCTGACAATTCCGAGTTCACATGTTTAATTCATCTATGTTCTATTGGCATGTAACGAAATTTTGAAGTACAAATAGAATTATCTATTTAACACATTATTCGAGATAATATGTTTTCATAATATAAACAACAAGCATTTAAACTCACAATCTAATAATGTAAACATGTCACACGGACAGCCTCCGTGGCGCAGGTGGTAAGACGCCGCCTGTGAAACGAGAGGCTGCGGGTTCGATCCCCGCACCGAGAAAAATGTTTGTGCGGCCCATCAATATTTCTTTCGGATCAGGGTATTTGTGAGACCGAAAAGTCTCTCATAGTTCCTGATACCCACGACACAAGACTCGATCTTAGTGTGGGTCAGGACTGTGTATGTGTCTTTTGGGTGTTATTTATATATTTTTATTTCTGTCTGTATTAGCCCATATACGTCCCACTCCAGGGCACGGGCCTACTCTACAATCGACAGTACGATTGAGAGTGGTTAGGCCATATAGTCCACCACGCTGGCCTAGTGCGGGTTGGCATTGGATTTTTATTTATGTCCAATATAATAAACTGTGAAGTGAGAAAAACTGTTTATAATACCTATTTTAACAACAGCATGACAACAACGCATGTGGACGCCAAAACATCATACACAAACTATACTAAAATATAAAATTGGTTAATATACCAAAATATTGCATGTACTCGTATCTTGTTGGTATAAAAACAAAAACATCGGTAACGGATATCATTAGTAAAACCGTCAATGCTTTGCATTATTATCCGACGTAGCGTTGACTGTTTTATTCATTGCTCAGAAGTCAGAACCGCGAAACGGTCATCATTATGGTCTACACTGGACACTCGATTTCCTTGATGAGGGTAAGGATCGAAATGTTGGCAATTTGAGTACTACTGAACGCTGCGGAATGTGACAAAACCTAGTACTACACACATAAACTTACACTTCTTTCCCACATGGGTAAGCAGAAGTGCTAAAAGTACATTCACCTTTCTCCTTGTATGTTCCGTCTCATAATGTCATAGAGGGCGAAATTTCCCACAAAACGAATATCAAATGTTCGAGCATCATACGTTAAATATGTTCATGTACTCCACAATATGTTCGAATCGGACATCGTAACCATAGAATAAGTTCGGAGTGAATGACAAGCGTAAGGTATAGTATTGATTTTTAGAAGAGGTAAACTTAAAACTTACTTCGGACATCGAACATTCGGACATTCGAATTTCGTTTCTTATCATATTTTGACCAGGCAGAGTAACATGTTTTGACCAGGCTGTACTAGGCTATGTCGGCCGAAGTTTAAAAGTAAAATATGAAAATGTGCACTTATGCTATTGACCAATTGTCTCGATGCGAGTTTACGGTTGTGCAAACAACACACCTTTCCGAAAGGAATTTCCATACATTTAAACGTAACTTAAGTATGTAATTACCGTTAATTAATTAAAGATTCGCTCGTAAATCGTGTGGCATCTCGAACGACAGCTTTGTGGCTTACCGCGTTGTACCAATAAAACCAAGTAGGTAAGTATGGTTGGTGAGTGATTTAAATCCTTCATTAGTACTGTTAGAAAATACTATGCAATACCACAGTGAAATTATTCTATACTAGCTGTACCCGCGACTTCGTCCGCGTGGAATTGAACAAAAACTTTATTTTTCTAAAATAAAAGGTTTTTCTTACTCCTTATAATATCAGCTACCTGACAATAAAGTCCCGTCAAAATCGGTGCAGCCATTTCAGAGATTAGCCGGAACAAACAGACAGACGGACAAAAAAAAATTCTAAGGTCATTTTCGTTATAGGTATCGTGTAAATAACGATATGTAGTTGGTCATTTTTTTTTATTTTCACTTTAAAAACGGACACTTCAATTTTATTTATATGTATAGATTAAGTTATTCCTCTATAGGGGCTTACCAATATATTTTAATTAAAACTACCATTGCGTTGCACGTGGTGTAGCTGTGAAGAAGAAACGGTGCAAAAAACATATTATTTGTATTGTTCTATGCGTCATTTGCAAAATTTTAGTATTTGTAAATTAAAAATGTAATTTATATTTTATTTTATTTATTAGGTCTACTAACAATCACATATTAGTACATTTAAATATGAAAACATAAAAAAATCTTGGTCTAAGTACTTGATTATACTAAAGCAGACACAGCATTCAATAAAACTAACTACATACCTATCTACCTATTTAATTTTATGCCTATAATAAATTAAATTAAATAGCATAGACACTTCAATTTTATTTGTATGTATAGATTTGTGTGGTTTTTTTTTAATTTATTTATTAGATTCGCCAACAGCGCAACATATTAGAATAGTATGCTCGTCTCGCCATTCAAATTTCAATATAATAATTTAAAAAAATGCACGCCATTCACTTGCTGTTCTCTCTATTACCACGTCAGTGCGACTGGTTGCGTACTCCAGCGACCCCTATTTGCTATTCAAACCCGTGTAAATACGACAACCCTAGGTTAGCGACGCCCCTTTCATTTCCCGCGCCTTGGGCACTCGATCTACCACGCTATTCTAACGCTAAGACTATTCGTGATGAGGTTTATAAAGTCTACACTTCTACCTAGGATATGTAGTTCACCCACGTCAACAGATAGCGCAGTGGAAGCGTGCTGGGCCCATAACCTGATGGGTTATGGACAAAAACACCAGATGCAAAAGAATAATTATGATATATTTAACATGACAAACTAAGCTGTTACAAAAGCACAGACAGAGAGAAAACAAAACAATAAAGAAGAAAGTCATTGACAGACCACAGAGGCTTGAAGTTAATATAGATACTTCAAATGCTTGTAACTTTATTGTTAGTTTACATTTCCTTTATAAGCCTCCATCATGGCATGCCACATTTCTTGATCCTGTCCCAAGCGAATCCGCTGTCTTACTTCTGCTCTTACGTTACGCGACCATCTGGCAGGTAATCTGCCATTCTTAGCCACCTCTCCATTAGCTTTTTAAGCCGTTTGATGTGAAGAAGCCTACAAATCCAGACGGCCAGGTCAAATCAACTTTTAGATAAGCGTCCCCATGCAAATAAAACCTTGATTCTACAACGAATACAATTTTGAGATATGGGGGATTGTTCTACCGAACATGATACGTTCTATTGCTTTTAATTTAAAGCTGCTTTTATTTGGTACGTATTAATAATAAGCATCAGCATAAATTGCATGGTTTTAATTTAGTAGCGTTTTTTAAAACAGATAATGGCATAAGTACATAAATAACTCCAAATTCAAATAAGTATCAAAGTGTATCCATTATGGGCCACTTCTGGGTATATTAATCTTCGTTTACATGCCAAATTGTGCATAGTAAGAATATATTAATAAAATAATGTAATGTAACGTTGTAACTTCATTTATAAAAAACAGCGTAGCGTGCATCTTGTAAGTTCATGCCACCCTTGCGTGTTGATATTATTGATTAAATTACATTAGACAATCCGGTCCAACCCTCTCTCCTTATACACGCACTACTGTAAGTTGTAACCCCTAGAAGCAATTATCGATTCCAGGTAAGTAGATTTCTTATTTCTGAGACCAGGAATAAAATTAATCTGTTTTGTGCAGTCTTGCTGTATGTTACAGATACAGTACAAATGGATCGGCTTGACCGGGGTACTGAAGAGAAGTAACTGCATTTTTGTTGCATATCGTTTAGTGACTGGGGTTGCCAAAGTCCCAAAAAAAATGGTTGCCTGTAAAGTCGGTTTTACGGGCGAAGATTTTACGTGACAACGTCTTTTTCTCGGTAGAATATTTATTGATATGAATATAATTAAATTAATCACTCAACTATAATTAGATCATAGTTGAGTGGGAGAGAGACGCAAGGCATTCGGCGGGCCTCTCTCTCGTTCGGTGACTCATCGTAACGTTACCGGGCGTTACACTTTTTCATAAGTGACTCCCAGCCGCAACCTAATTTAAGACGTTGTCACGTCAAAAAGCGGTGTTAACTGTGTGGATTTTTGTACCAATCCAAATACCGACGACCGGATATAACCAAAATATTTGTTGTGAAAAAATATTTGTTGAATGGTTTTCCTCTTCAATATCAACATTTTTGTTTACAATCAAAAACCATCCGAGTGTGTCGGTCTTGGTGACATCAGTTCCAAAAACAAAAACAAAATGTCCACAATAATCTTGATGGAAACCTACCACAGAGTCGGATATAAATCTTTTAGCCAACCACCATAAGATCGTAAGAGTTTTTATGTTACCACGGTACCAATATCATTACTACGTGGCAAACAAGTTGACTTGCCGCCATATCCTTTCGCCTTTTCTCCCCGTTCAAAAGAAATGTGTGCATACGGCCGTGGCATACACAATGTGCATGTGGCACGACACTAAAGAGTCCAAATTAAACTTCACAACAAAGTAATATAGACTTTATTGGCAGAGAATATAGCTTAAATTTCAGTTAGCTGTTACGACTTATAAGACTTTTTAATACCATAAGCATGACAACCGGCGGCGCACCGACACTCGCGTCATCAGTTCGCAATAGAACAGCGTGGAAGGTATACGCGTCTCTTCGACACATCGAAAAATTATTTTAAAATATTTAAATAACAAACAACCGATTATTTGTTTAGACATTGTGACAAATATTTGTGTTAACTGCGTGAACGATTGTGTGAGTGTCTTACATTATCGGAGGATTTCTAAACTATACGTAAGTGTGTATTGATTTCTTGTTTATATCTACAACAAAATGATAAAATTTGGTTGAACTGCCCTCTAAAAATCAAGGAAATATTTGTTTTTATCATGGATGTGTAAAATATTTGTTAATTAGTTCAATAGTTGAAGAAGAAACGTGTTACTCCCTTGAATCCGTTACTTATTCTTTTGAACTTGTCCATACAACTATATTTTCCTGTTTGAATTGTTAGATTGTTTGTTTTTCGCCTTTTGATATAAATTTTAGGTCCTATTTCTACGAAAAATGAATTGTATTTTGTAGTATCAACAACTACACGTAACTTTTTAATTATCTTTAACGGTATTAATCAGAGATATTTGTTTGTCACACAACAAGTGAGTGTGACTAACATGCGGTTTGCGTTGTGGTATATTTACTTATGTAGAATAATCCGGTTAGGTATCCATGAGATATATACCATATCTTTCTATGTAGTTTACCTTTTAACACAAATAAACAGAAAGCAATTTTCAAATTTATAAAATGACATATGTTTATAAAAATAGTGCGGAAGATTTCTGAATACATATAAGATTAACAGCACCGTTGCGTCCAACACAGATCAAGAAAGAGATGAACACAACATTGACTATAAAAGGAATAATTAAACCGAAAACCCGCGGCTAAATTAAGCGTTACATATATTTCGTACACGAGTAAAAGGAGATACGTTGAACTCGAAGCAACGGTATAATAATAGACACAAAATTAACACTACATGACTGTAACTAAACGGGAGACGGAAACGGTACAATATGCTAAGTGAACGAATATTCTATGCGAAATATATCGCCAACTTCCCTATAGACGTGGTGCATCTGAAATTAAACAAAAGATCTTATTATAAACGTTTTGTTATTCAAAACGTTGCTGAGGAAAAACGTACGTTACGTTTGTCACTTGCCGTGCATTCTTGGCCAGCGCTAGGCTGTCACGAGTAAAGATGTCCATTTAGAATTCCTTTGCCTATATATGGTATTGAGTTTGACAATTTCAAGTCTTGATATCACGTCGTGAATCTAAAAGGTTCTTCTAAGTTTCTTGTTCTATGGTATATTTAAATGCATAAAAAATATGGACTTGGCAAGTATTTTAGAATAGATACCCCATAGATATTTAGAAAATCTCTAAACAAAAATTTTTAGAAGTGTATTGAACAATGCAATATTGCAGATTTTAACAGCTTTAAAGAGAAAGAGAATGTTGCGTGACCAGCATAAACAATAAACAAAGTATTAGGAAGAGACATTTTTTTGTCAATTTTTTTGTGATGCAAAGTCTATGTGATTCAACTCTCCGTTAGTGGTAAATAAAAGACGTAAAACATATGCTTTTGTTTCAACAAGAAATCTCCTATAAATTGTCTCAGACAATTAGACATCGTGAGAAAATCGGCATGCAACGAACCAATAAATATTTCCAAACCTTTTGTTCAGAATCAACCGTCTCATAAACTTCTGCTTGCATTTGAATTACCCAATGAATGTATAATCGGTTTTACAAAATTTAATCTAGCTAGAAGATCATAGTGCAGATGATAAAATAAAATTTCGTGACAGTATTACAGTGCAAAGATTGTGAAATTTATCTAAATGACGATTATAGATTTGGTTTTTAGCAAGGACACGACCTATGTCCGTTTTAACAATAGCTCAAAACAAATATTACAGGCAAATATCAGCTGACAACTTGACTATACCTCTCTTTATTTATTCCTGAATTTCCTATCGCAGGAAGTGGACAATGATTTGATTACGACTCCAATTTGTTTTCGTCAAGGGTTAAAGACAAACTGACGTCAAGAGAATCATAGTTAGATTAGTAGCTAGGGCCCACAGAACAATAGAAATATTGGTAGCTAGTACCCATAGAACAATTGGTGGGTCTTTGGTGGTGCTAAGGGCACAAGAGATTCCTGAATCACAGAAGTTGCAGTGGTAGATATAAACTGAAATGAGTGAGCCTACAACTTACTTCAAGACACACACTGCCATGAAAATTTATGAAAGAGGATTGTACTTATACTAAATAGTTATTAATTAGTCAAAAAACCCCCTGCAAAACAGAAACAAAACAAATGTATACACAGATATTTTTGTGAGACGCCGAAAAGTCTCGCAGTCTGTGATGCGACAAAAGATTTGTTTAACATGGGGTCAAGAGTATTTGCACTTACAATTTAGACTCCTATGTCGACGACCGACGTCTTACATCCTGGACGTCAACATTAGTCACCTTTTCACAAGTTGTCGTACTAACTTACGAAGATGATTCACCAAGTTACGAAATCTGTTTTGTACGAAAACAACGTATTTTCCTCGAGCGTTGCGCAAATGTAGATTTTGCAAAATAATTGTATCGTTTTACTTATGCCTGGCGTTGCAACTTTTTGTTAGTGTCTTGTTACGTTTTCCTGAAATGTGTGTATTTAGCACTTTAATCTTTGATTTATCGTGACTGCTTGTTTTGTATGGAGATATCACTGCCTTATGATTGCTGATTTTAATTAAAAATCAATGAATATACCGCAATTGGTTAGTACTTTGTATGATCTTCGAGAATTTATTAGCAAAAGACAAATTGGTAATCGTTTAAACAATAGGTTCTTAATTCTGTTCAATATTTCCTAAGTTATCTTTATTTTAGTTTAAGGGATACTTTAAAAACAGTATCGTTACAAATTGCCTTTACAATTTCAGAGTATGAATGATAATAAAACTTAGGATTAGACTCTTCATTAAAGCAATTATTAGTATATAATGACGAACACGCACATGTGTGTCAAGCCTTGTTGTTGCTACCGTTTCTGCCACATCACAATTCACTATTGTAGATTATATTGCAAGAATCTTGTTTCGACCCAGTAAATAACTACTTCCATAAGTGAATAATATTATTATAGTAATTTTATTGCACCAGATAATTTTGGCTGCACCAAAGCATTTGCGAACTTTGACGTCAACGCTTCTGTAATAACTGTTATACGTGTTGATAATAATGCAATTCCATTGCAATTGTAACGAACATTCCCAGCCTAAAAGACGTGTGCATTCACAACACAACATTATAAATACGAACTAACAATGAAGACCATGTGATGCGAACTTGCCCCATTGTCGGTAAGCAATCTTGCACTTACTTCATTGAATTTCAAACTTTACTACCTAAGTCGGTAAGTTTATATTTTAATACCGTGAAGATCGGTTTTTGCCCGTCCAACGTCATCGAAACGATTTCATAGGTTATGATTCAGATTTCTTATTGTGTCTTTATTTTGTAATCGTTCTTCACGTTTGTATGAGTGAATGGCTATTTTAAGGTTTAACTTGGTTACTTGAACTCTCAGTTGCATCTAGTTATTTCGATCATAACTTTTATGAGATTAAAACCACATATTTGACATATCCAATGGAAGGCATGAAGATCAAAATTAAATGG
The DNA here is from genome assembly GCA_030180105.1 of Hyles lineata. NCBI lineage: Eukaryota > Metazoa > Arthropoda > Insecta > Lepidoptera > Sphingidae > Hyles > Hyles lineata. The sequence goes on from JARJEE010000023.1 coordinate 4,372,761, forward strand.
TGCAACTAGGCTTAAAAGAATCAAAGGTAAAATAAAACTATAATACTGAATGTATTATTCAAACAATTCTATTCAGTAAAAACATTTGCGATATTTCGTTTTGCAGCCGTCTTGTTAATCATTTCTTATAACACAATGTATTAAGGGTCTCTGTCCACTAGACCGTTTCTTTACCGGCTGATGACGTCCCTTAGTAATTGTTACAAAGAATACTTTTGTCTATTCAATTCATTTCAGTTATGGTATTTTAGTTACTAGTGCGCAGGTAAAGCGTTTTATTTCATTCATAAAAGTAACATCTGACCTATAAAAACCAGATTATCGTATATCATTGAAAATTTAGACCCGAGATCTAGTTCCACAAGTATATTAGCGTCGTTAAAATAATTAATTTTAATTAATTCACATATTGAAACCGTCATCTATGTTTTTATAGAGATGTGTCGCTATCTTTGACACTATAATAAATTAAATTTTGGTAAATCAAGGTTCATTAGAATGTGTTTGTAGGCAAAATCTAGATAGTCAAAAATAATTCATTGCTACACATATCAGAGGTCTGTATTAAGTCAAACAGACTAAGAACGGCTCATCTAATGAACACTTACTATACCGGGAGAATATTAGGCATCCATTCTCAAAGGTTGGAAACTTACCCCAGTCTTAAGTATGATCTATAGATGATGGGTAATAGAAGAACAGAAAAAGGCAGAGTAGAGACTGGACTAAACTATACCTGTAGTCGGTGTTCTGTAAGATATTCACATTACAACAGGTTCCGATCAATACGACATTCAACGGGTGGTTATCGGACCCAAACGGGACATTTTTGAATCCCTTGCGGTGTGACTGCTCGTCATCCGACACGTGTAAATGTAAACAGTAAACAACATCGTGAAATAGAGATCTGATACGATTATTGTCGGGCGATAAAATACCCGACAAAAATCAATATCGGATGTAAACAGCTTAGTTCTAAGTGAACTATTAAAGCACCCGATAAATTGTCGTGCGTCGTCCCGATAAGTGAAAACAAGTCACCACTTAAGTCTTATTTATAGTGGACTCAAGGGCCAGTTCTGTCACTTATTAATATGTCCATACGCGTTCCCATATAACTTTCTAATTCGTTTAATTTATCAAATTGCTTGCGACCCGAATGACATGCTGCGTCGGATAGCGGCGTACTTCATAATGCAGAGCTATAAATTACATACTCGCAATAAAAACCTGTTTCTGAACGATTACGGAAGTACCGTTAACAATTACATGTGTTTTATTCGTTGTGTCAAATCATTATTTTTAATAAGATAAGCTATTTTAATCTTCGTTATTATACTTTTTACAAGAAATTATTTTATATAATTGTGTTTGTTTTGTTTACCACGACAATCAAGTGCTATTAAGTGGATATCCTTATAAAATTTGGAGACTGTCCCGCCTTCACACAAAACACTGCAACTCCTGTAAGCCAGGATCAACAGTGGCCCGCATTGAACATTGAAGCTCGGCGAGTCTCCGGGAATGTCTTTAACCCGCAACGAAATCAATCACAAAATTAAATTATTAAATAGGAGGAGTTGAATTCTTATAACACTTACAATATAGTACATTTTTCTGCATGGATTTTTAATTTTATCAACAATAGTATTCATTAAATAGTCCCTTTACCATCTCCATACTCCATCTTCAAAATAAGCAACACGGAAAAGCATCTTAACTACGCTAATTGCTCTCCAATTTTTGTCGTATAGCATCTATTTTAAAACATTCGCAAATCATTCAATAACCAAGGATTTGTAAGTCGTCATATATTAGTAAAATATAACCTTAAAAAACTATAATATAAGAACTAAAGTGCCAACCTGGACTAGGCCAGCGTGCGGGACTATAAGGTTACGGCCTAACCACTCTGAGTCGACTGTCTAAAGATAATCTCGAGGAGGCCCGTGCCCTGCAGTGGGACGTATATGGGCTGATACAGTGCAGTACATAATGACTAAGGAGTTACAATAATAAAGAGTTCTACACGCCGTTCCATTCGCTAGAGCGTGATGTTTTTAATTTGCATAATGCCTTATGTTATTAAATCATCGGTCATGGTCGTGACCACGTCTGAGCCAGTTCTGGATCGTATTTCATAATATCATAACATAATTTTCTTTTTATCAGCATTTAATGCCTTAAAGTAGAAGCCTAAAAGTAATGTTGGTCCTTCCATTCTGCTTTTCGGACGTCCATCTTAAAGGATAAATGACCAGAACAAGATTGCAAAAATCACAAGACTCCTAATCGAACGAAAATTCTCAAGAGAGGCTTATGTTTAATTACTTATAGTTTGTATCTTAAGCTGTGTGGACCCAAACTGTATGGATACTGAGTTTCGGATTGAAGGACATTGTAGCCAGAGTAACTACTGACATATTGAGACTTAACATCTTATGTCACAGGATGGCGAGCGTAGTGGAATGCCAATCATTGCTTCTTAATTCAAGGTGTAGTTTGGTTTTGCTACTATTCATGAGCGGTCGTATACCATCAGGCGAATAGCATGCTCGTCTCGCCATTCATTGCAATAAAATATACTCAAAATTAGACTAAATTATTAAATATTTCTTGGTTAAAACACACATCAGTTTTACCAAATCAATCGGAACTTGCATCTCTCCATACTTCCTGTGGAAGAGCAAGATAATCGATAGTTGCGCTCGTTTCATAACACAAATTGAGGGTATCCATAAAAAACTCGTGGCTTCCAGTACGTGTTTACTATACTTTATCATGAGCAATGTGTGCAGGTATGTCGGTCAATTCTACCGACATTTGGTAGCTAATATTTCGTAACTAAAACTAATGGCTGCACTATATCGTATGCTTTGATAAATAATCGAATATCATCAACGTAGAATGAAGTGTTTTTAAACATGTGGGTTATGTATATGAGATTTAAATAAAACAAAAATAAAAATAACAACGAAGCCATAAGGTGCATTATGTATTTCTCCAATTTTGTTGTATTTATTCAGTTTTCGAGTAATAAAAAGAATTAAGTAAATTATTGCAACAAAATATACCAAACTTGTAATAATAAACAAAGGTTGTGCGATTCAGCTGTTTATGCTTTTCCAACAAGTCTCTGTGGAAATCTAAAGGGGCTGATAACTCAAAACTTAGTATGTAATAAAAATCTGTCCAAAAGGTGATGATATAACTCAAAACTTGGTAATCAAAAGGTTTAAATTATAACCTCAAAGATGTTATACTACGCACCGCCCTGGGATTGTGAATAATAGTCACACATTTATTGATGTTTCCTTATTAACTCGCACTATCGCGCACGTATCATAATACAACAATAGAATATATTTATATTACAAAGGTCGACATCCGTCTGTCCATTGGTATGAAAAAAAAAAACAAAAATTATTGAACGGTCACGTAATTGTTTTATTAGACTGGCGATAACGCCTGAGAAGTCAAATATATTCCCCTAATCATTGAAGCAATTAAATAGCACTCACGATAAGACATTACAAAAATATAAATATCAACTATATGTTTCACAATACATGCACAGCATCGTTAATAGACTGAACATAATTGTTTTTTTTTTTTACATATAAATTAAATTTAATAAAAATAATCATTTTACATTTTGGTACACAGGTTTCCTCGTTTTGACGTGACAACGTCTTAAATTAGGTTGCGGCTGGGAGTCACTTATGAAAAAGTGTAACGCCCGGTAACGTTACGATGAGTCACCGAACGAGAGAGAGGCCCGCCGAATGCCTTGCGTCTCTCTCCCACTCAACTATGATCTAATTATAGTTGAGTGATTAATTTAATTATATTCATATCAATAAATATTCTACCGAGAAAAAGACGTTGTCACGTAAAATCTTCGCCCGTAAAACCGACTTTACAGGCAACCATTTTTTTTGTATAATTTAAGACGTCCTAGTGACACTGTCTGTGACCGATATATTTATTAATATTTTCTTTATTTATTCCAATATATGAATTATAGTACTCGTAAGTTAATAAATCCTATAGTTACACCCTTAGTGCTGGCTCCATATTGACACCAATGTTGTTCTCTCTGTATCAGCCCGATAAATCTAGAGTACGATTGAGATTGGTTAGACCATAAAATCCACCACGCTGGTCTGTGGGTTGGTCTAAATATTATTCAGTGGGGAATAAAAACTACGAGAGTTTTGTTTAAAAATCTTGACCAAAATGAATACCTGTAGATCACACAAAAATAGGGCTCGGTACGGAAATGGAACAGGTACTTAATAATAATCAGTTGCTCCTGTTTTTAAACAGCCTTCCTACCTTCAGACGAAAGATGTCCATTTCGTCAAACGTCTTTCCAATTACTAAAAAAACGAAATCTAAAATACATGAAATAGTGCGTACAAAACAGCATGTGTGTGTATGAGAGCTAAAGTTAATGTGTAAAGGAGACTAAAAATATAGTTACAAATAAAACAACACATACAATGAGACAATATTTTTTTCCTTTATTGTTCAAGCTTGTGGTGATTGACTAACTAATAACTATATCACACTAATTAATTTCCAACTCAGTCCAATAAGTCTATAAAAACAGTATTTTTCTTTCACTAAGCGACAGCAATATAAATCTCGTTGTGCCATATAAGTGTGGGATAAGGAGAGAAAAAGTGTATGTATTCTACAAGCGGTCTTGTAGCTAAACCGGGGACAGATAATCGCGTATGACGTCACCACTCATCCAGTTGGGGTCATTGAACTGCACAGACAATATAAAAAAATGAACAAGAGAAAATAATGAAGACCAGTATTTTATTCCATGCTTTTATTTAACTCTCGATGTTAGTTTGTTTAGACAAATCTTGCAATAGTTAGATACACTTGGTCTTACACTACTGATTTGTTGTTAATAAGTTCACATTACACAGTTATATGTAACCATAAAAAACTGGAGAGGCAAAAAAGCAACCAGGGCAATAACTTATTGATAATATACAGTTTGACAGTGACGAGTACTGTGCAATTCATCTTTGAAAATAAAAATCAGCTACAGTAAACAGTCTGACAACTTTTTATTCAATTCTATGAAAAGCTAGGTAATTCTTACAATTTTGTCATTTAAAATCCGTGAACTTAAAAATATAAATGTTATTCTTCCGTCGACGCAAGTCGTAACTATCCCACGTTTCCTTCGTCGAAACAGTATCTTCATTGTGATTTTCATATCGTTCTGGAACGTTCGGGTGCGCACGGGAGGCGGTTGCCATGGCAACGGGTAGACCGCGCTATTTTCGTGCCCCGACCCTCTTTGATCTCGCAACTAACTTGCACTCCCAATTGCGCTATTTTGATACAAAGATGGGTCAGGTACGCTGTACAATATTGCTTGATACACATGTTACTTACAAATTGGGTTACACCGCAGTGTAAACTACCGTGTTGTGTTTCAATGTATTAAAAAAAGAAAATACAAGTCTTTCTTAAAAACTAAGAAAATCGCACAAATAAATATTCGATTCCAAATTGCATTACGGTATTATTATATTCCACAAAAATACTTATATTATTTGTCGTTTTCTAATAATAAAATCAGTAAAATTGGTCCAAAGCGAGTCAAGAAACTCCAATCAATTTATTAACACGTTCTTAAAACATAGTAAAAAGGACTAAAATTTAAACTAAAATAGCCGATTTAGAAGCGGTTCATCGGTTGTTTAAGCACACTGTCGCCACGCAGCTATTTTCACAGTTATATGAAAATAGATTGCCGAGATTTATTTTATAGTTTCCGTATCTCTGGCCAATTTCTCAGTAATTTGAACCCACTTTGCGGCCACTCCATTTAATAAGCTATCATCGTGAATCAAGCAAAGGAAACGTGAACGTAATTTATTTTAAAACAAATAATATGAGCTGGCTACTAGCTAGATACCCGTGAATGGCCGGAGAAAACGCGGAAGACCAAAAATGCAGTGAAAAGACAACTTGAATAAATTCGGGCCAAAGTGGCAAGAGCTCACAGTGGACAGGATTTAGTGGAAAAATAAAGACGAGGCTTTTACCCAGTAGTAGGACAAAATGCAGCCTCTAGAAACATTAAAGTAATTCCGTTTTCATCAATAAATATTATATTTCAATTACTTGCATAGATCGATAGTAGCGACACTTTTATATGTTTTTAATTATTACAAATATTTATCTTTCGACTTACAGAGACTATACTGTTCGCATTAACTTTATTTGCTAACAAGTCAAAGTTAAACAACCTTATAATTCTTCGCAATTAAAATATTGCCGATAAGAAAATAATTTATTATTTTATTTACAAGTTATTACTGATATCTGATTTGCTTGAATTGAAATTGGAAGTATGTATTAATTAAAATAATCTTAATAATTTTACAATTAAATGCGGGCTCTATCGTTTTATTGTTTCTTCTAAAAGGAAAAAGCAAAGGAGCATTATTCACTCAGCCAGTTTGAGTTTTAATACCGTTTCCACGACCTGTATTCTTTTTTTAATTTGTGATCTGATGTCCAATGCAAAGGCAATTAATTCAGAAGGCTGTCCTAAAACTACAGAGCGCTCTATCAGTTAGTTGTTTATGCCTTCATAGTGAGTCAGCCGTGTAGTAACAGTTGGCAATTGTTTAAGCACAGAATGCCAACAGATTAGTGATTGCGTGTGTGACATTTATTACACAATACATGGACTGCTTTAGAGATTATCAGTGAATCCTTGCAAATGTAATCATACTATGAACTTGATTTACCTAACCGGATTAAAAAGAGCCAACGATGTAGTAATTTTTAAGTAACTTGCTCTTTTACAAATCGTTGCAATTTGTAGACAGCACTTTGAAAACTCAAGGGTTTCTGATACTATTAAATCACCATTAAGATTCAAGAAATATTTTGTTCTCCATAAAGAAAAAAGTTCGAATAAAAATTACCTAACTGCACTATGAGCTTTGTAAAAAGTCATAATTTATTAGTTGATGCAAATATTTTCAAAGAATTTTGTAAATAGAAACGTTAAACAACATAGACAGCATACATACTTGAATTATGATGAATGAATGGAGATAATGTCGAACAAGTGCGTACGTAAAATGGAACGTTAATTATTTCGTACAACCGGTGTCGGGTATCGCGCGAAATGGAACGCAAACATTACTTAGCTCTTGAATCACGGCCTTGTTGAATGATTTACAAATAATTTTTAAATATTGTATGTACAGACAATATGTATGTGTTTGTAGTATAATGTCATTACTCGAATTTGTTCTAATTTATAGGTTAAACAATACTGTCATAGATAATTTACGAAATCTTTAGAATTTATAACTAGCACATGGAGCCAAGATTCTTAAAACGTCATCTAGAGAGAATAACTTTTAGTCCTTTTTAATTCTATATCAATTTACCAATAAAGAATTATTTGAGAAAGAAACCATTTGTAACGTATCATATCGAAAATAAATAGAAAAATATTATGCTAGTACCAAAATGTTTTTGTACGAATACCATCTTTACTGTCGCTTCCTTCTTCCGGTCCATCGGTATGGTTATCAAATCAGAAAATATTATTCCAACACTGCAATATTAGTACAATAAAAACTAATAGTTAATGCAACTTTTGGTTCAAAGCCAAAGTCATCTGTATAAACAGTCTTGGCGTCTCGCCAGCCCCCATTACTATGCCAACCAACTTAGCTATATCGATATCCATATAAGTCTCATACTTATCATTAACAGCCTTCTCGCTTCCTCACTATTTCCCTATCTTCATAGATTTGTTCTAGGCTGGTATTTAAGTAGTTTGGTATGTTGATTTTTTTAAATCTATGTATTTTTTTGTAAGTTATTATCCTGTAAGGTCTTATAAATATATTTTAAATAAAACTACCACTGCTTTGCACCGTGGTGTGGCTGTGAAGAAGAAACGTTACGTAGTTTACAAAATTGTAGTATTTGTAAATTAAAAATGTATCTATCGGGTCATTACAAAATAGTTGAGGTAAAATATTACTCATCATTTTTTGCCTACACCTCATAATGACGCACATAGTCCAAACCCCGCCCTGTACTCATTTTTTGCAGTATGTATTGCAGATATTTGTCATTTGATTGATCATTCATGCGAATGTCCAATAATAGTCTTCTTTATGATGGCGACGTCTGATTATTTATTCAGTTCATCTTGATACCATTTTCTCTTTTATCATACTCAACATTTCCCTTTATGAAAGCGTATGGGTCAGAGTGGAGTCATAGGTGTCCTGGGAGCACCCCTACCTATCCCTTCTGGGAAAAAAGGCGTGAGTTTATGTACGAGTATGTATATATGTACTTATGAGTGACCGGGACAATGCTTAACTACTCATCAATTACATTAACATAAGTTATTGCACTATATACATTAAACATAATAGCTTTTTAGCTAAAGCCGTCGCGAGCCCCTATTTCGATTGGTTATTAAAACCTTATGACATCATCTAATGACGCAACACTAAGCACGTCATGCTTATCATATCACGAAGACTTTAAATTAATTAATTTGCATAGATGTCTTATTAATTAACTTATCCGTAATTGCACAAATATTGGAATTATTGTATGATTAATAATATAATTAAATTAAGTCAATGTAATACTAATACTAATTATTCAATAGTGTTTTCCTTAATTTTACGTCGGGACGAAGAGACGATTTTTTTGCCTTATTTATATTTGGCCCCATAAATGTGTTGTTTCGGCTTCACCTGTGTATATTAAGATACAATCGAATAAGTGTTTCTTATGCAATGAGTCCGGCAAACGAGCAAACAGCTCACCTGGTGGTAAGTAATCACTGCCGCCCATGAACATCCACAACGCTTGGATCAAAGATGTGTTGCCGGCCCATCCAATCGCGAGGGAAGAAGGAAAGCAAAAGGATGGGAAGTGGGGAGGGGTATTGGATATCTGGTAATCAGAACGTCGGATAATGGATAATCTCTCGCCAGAGACTTCGCCAGAGTTGAACAGACACTTTCCCGCCCAAACTCCTCCACTGCAACTCCTGTCAGCCAGGATCAACAGCACGCTAACAATTGACACCGAATGCCGGAGCTCGGAGTCTCTTAGGGACACTAGCCGGGAGCGGGGAGGGGGGTGTTACTACCGACACGACGAGAATGTTCGAACATCGCACGTAAAACTGTACGAATATGCCTAAATACATTACAAAATGGTCGAATCCTGTATCATACGTCGTAATCTTAGACTGAGTTCGAAGTGAATGATAAGTTTCATAAAGAATAGTATTGATTTTTAGAAGTGGAAAACTTTTATCTTATGTGTTGACGTTCATAGTCCGAACATTCGGACTTCGTGTCGGAATATAGAGTTACGAAATTAGTCAGAAAGAACAAAACAAATAGGAGGAGTTGGAAACAAATAATTGTCTCTTGCCAATCAATACTATTTTGATTGCGCCGTTCTTACCTCAAAAAATAAACGATTCTCTCAGTCCACGTTCCGATTCACATTCACGTTCAAATAGCCATTTAAGCTACAAATTGCTCTATTGTCCTTACACACAGATCGTATCTGTCGCGGTTTGCGTAACAAATCCATCGGCCACACTCGCTGAGAAACCATGCGCTCCGACAATTAGCTGGGTTTGTATTGTTCAATGAAAAAACAATATGCGACATGGTCTTGTCAATTTCGTCATCTTCTACCTATTTTATTATGACATATTCGCTCCTATATTTCTAAAATATTTTATTTGCTCCACATTTTCCATTTCTGTAGTGTCCATTAACAATTACAAATTACATATGCACGAACGGCCAAAACAGCACCAATATTTACATATTATAAACCAAACAAATATACAAGACTAAAATCCAACTTAGCCTCTCCGACAATCTACTTTTTATTCCAGCAACACATTTTCTACTCCCTTGACGTTAGAATTTATAATCGTACAAATCGATTGCCATGGCACTCATGCCAAACAAAAAGTTATCGATTACCCATTTACATTTGAATTGCGATGCGGGCATCTGATCCGATCATATGGCCCTGACACCACCAGGAAAATGAAGTGCGGGTAAAACATGACGGCCAACCGTGAATGCCGTATGTCGCGTCGTAGACTAATCGATTTCTTATGAGGGTCTTGTTAGATCGGTACTTACTCTTATACGTGCTGGAGAGCATAAAAGACTTAAGACTAGTACAAGGGTCGGCAACCTGCGGCTCTTTAAATCCGTACGCCAACACAGATTATAAAAAAAACTATAACGCCATTTTGAATTGATTAATAAGGATTACACCATTTCTATCTCTCAGCCACTTGTCTCTGCTTTTTACCGCGCCCATCACCCTGACAAGCGTCGTCACAGTAGTCATTAAAAAATGTTGTTTTTTTCAAAACTTAGAAATTTTGTAAATTGTAGTTTTTGGCTCTCCGACTCAAAAGGTTGCCGACCCCTTGTCTAGTATATTGCAGTAGGATGAAAATACTACGTTAAAAAGTATAACTTTATGGATGACTAAAGGTCTGGCTATGGCGTATTGCAATTATATGTTTTATTATGTTACGAAAGTTGCAAGGCAGTCTGGACTAACATTTGTGTTAGTACGCAGGTAGGAGTAAAACCCATTTAGTTAAGTAACAGTATTTATTTATTTAACATGTTATGATAAGACCCAGTTACTTCAAGTAACACTGACCATAACTTTAACATTGACAATGGGATCTCCATTTATTTGTTATTCCAAATGTATGGCTTTGACACGGTAAATTTATGAGCAAAGTTACATCATGCAACTAAATACAAAACTGGGACGGTTAGGCCCCAAATATTTTTTACAAAACTGTTAACGCACTTATAACTAATACAGCTTGCCCTTTATAATATTATATCACAGAATTGAATCCCAAATAATATCTAATGTTAACGCTTTATAAATTACTACAGAAAACTATTTAGCCTTAAAGCTTTTAAACTAAACTCAAGCATTATCTCTGTAACTAAAATCAAAGCACAAGATATCTTATCAATGCGGATTAGTTTATAGGCCCGACAACGGATTAAAAAGTTAAGAATATAAAATCTATTAAGTTATCTACGAACCGCCCACGGCGCAGTTAGCATTCAACATCTAGTTTCTAGACCCAGACCGGATCCAAGTCTAGATTCTAAATATTCCTACACGACGTGCTTGACACCTACGGGAACCCGTCGAGCATGCGACGTCAACTTATCGTTTCTTATATTTTAATGTGCAGAAAATAGATCTCAGCTAAAAATATGCGATGATTTTTTATTTGTATCCACGCATAATTGATTCAACTGTCTATTTTTGTAAACATCTTGTGTTGTAAGATTTCCAAAAATATTTTTGTGCTGTCATCTTCCTTTTGCTTTTGTACAAAGACGCGAGGTTCCTATAATACGTCTTCAAAGAAAAAGAAATAGCAGAGCTTTATGTAGAAGTGCGTGCGTATGTTATCAAAAATACAGGTTTATTAATAGTTTAATAATGGTCATTTCTATTATTTACGTGGTTCAAAACGAATGTATGAATGTCCATAGCGAATGAATGGATTTCCAAAGGAAGCAAACTAAGACGATAAAATCGGTGCACAAACCGTGGATTTAAGAATACACAGCCAATACCAAACATGGAATTTTCCATATTCATGGTACCTATTTAAATCTTCATTACGCAGATAACATGCATACAAATGGTGTACACTAAACAATTAATTACAAGTTCACTTCGTTAATGATTTTGTCCGCGCACGCATCGCCCGATGCGTCCCGAAGGCAGCCGATGATACCCGAAGCACCATAGACGATGAGTCAACTACGCAGGTGCTTCACCTCCATTATATTTAGAGATCCATAAACAAGTATTTATTTTTTATTTCACTTAACCGATTGGAGTCATTGTTTTTTATGCCTTGCGGTTTGCGGACGATCTAGCGGGGATTTTAGCGAATTTTATTTTCCTACTATTTAAACCTAGCGAAATCAGTGTTCATAACTGGGTATGTAAACCAAGAGGATATTAGTAGATTTGTCCCGTATTGGACAAATCGTGCCTTAACTGTATCATAAATCGATGATCACGCTATATCGGTCCGGGAGATTACCCACGCTGAGTTTACCATTATTTTAATTTGGCTAGACAACGTAAGCTGACAAAGCTTATTTGATTGAACCGATAATAACATGCTCTTAGGTTACTACTATAAACGGTTTCTACCGTGATTGGATTCTCAGGTGCTATAGTAATTAACTAGGTACCTAATAATTGCTTGGAAAATACATTATACCTACGTGTAATTCATTTGTATGGATGTCATATAATTTTTATCCCTAAATCCATGTCGGACGCAAATTCCAGTTCCGGTCAACCAATAAATGTATTTGGGAATTAAACCCAGGACCTAACAGTCCACTAGTTACACATGCTGCCATAAAACCAATGAGGCAAAAATATAGATAATACTTCTAATAAAGGTATGTTATTATTTCATCCACGTATACCAGAGAACCCGAGTTACACCTAGAATTAAATCTCGGCTACTTAAGTATTCCAGCCAGTGCATTTAGGTCGCAGGACTGACTGCGCAGCAAAACGTGCAAGGTTACAGCAGCAAGGTTGCTGACCTATTTGCATTCGGTTTCGGATGACAACTAGATGGATGGACCTCCTTTGTAGTCATAAAAGTGACATCTTACAAAAAAAGAACTGGTGCGTTATTTCGTTTTTGAAAATAGAATGTTTTTGATTTTTTCTTTTATGTGCAAATGCTCTGTCGTCTCTAAGAGCAGTCCATATTAATTATTATTAGATATCAACAAACATTCAGCCATAACACCCTTTATTAAATTCAAATGATTAGTTTACCACGATCTACATAATTTCTGTTGAGGTTATCCTTTAATACGAGGATAATGTGCTATGCAAGTAGACTACAATATTAATTTAATTATTAATATGCGGTATTGATACGGAATTACGACGAGTGTGGCACATATACAACAGCCAGTGCTTATTGCTTTGTTGGTACCAAGTATATCCACAATGCGAACGAAATCGAGACCAAGTGGAACTTTTAGTGACTTCAGATATAACGCAAAGAAAAAATCATAATAATTTTACCTAAACGACGTTTTTGCGTTTTTCTTAAAATAATAATTTACAGTGTACACCCTTTTATTTTTAAAGACGCAATGTTATGCAAGGGTTTAAATTATTATTTAAAATCTATGTACTTACAACCCAAACATGATGACACTTTCTTAAAAATAACCAAAAATGACGAATTGTTTTTAAATTTATAGTTGAATTGTGTCTGTAGTCACTAAGACTACCATCTGGGTTCAATTTTGTTCGCTCTTTGAATATATCCTTTATTTCTTTAATGACGAACATCTACGTAGTAAGTCACAAGAATTATTAGTTCTATACAGCGATATTATTTTTTATTGTATAGTCGAAGCCATTATTATAACATTACGCCATTGATCTAATATGGCGGCGATGGAACTTGTGTTTAACATAACATTTAATTTAATTATAAACGTTTTGGCTCTTTACATCATGGGACTATTAAAATTAGGAATGATAAAATATGTACTGCAAACAATTGCGTAGTCTTTGGAACTGTTGAATTTGGTGACATTCTGAGAATAGGGGCACACGCAATCGTCAAAAATGCATGAGATTGATGAAAATGGATGGATGCTGGATATTCCCAGGCTTTGCTTACCCTTATTAGTATCTGTATCAGCCCATATACGTCCCACTGCAGGGCACGGGCCTACTCTACAATCGACAGTACGATTGAGAGTGGTTAGGCCATATATATATACATATCCTTATAAGATCACACGTCTAATATGATATATACATAAACACTGAACAAATTGGTTAGTAGAAATGGTTTAACAGCAACTAGAGCGCCGAAACTACCCCCAACCTACCACATTTCATTTGAATAAATAATGTAAATTTTTATGGAATATGCATTAGCGATTGTCGGAGTTCCTAAAATTGACAACATAATGATATCAACGCCGAGAGTTTGATCAAGTGAATTTTATAAACAGACTATACAAACAAAATGTTACTGTAAATCTAAGAATAAAGTGTGAAGGGATGCACATAACGGCCTTCTTTCACCACTTGAAGTGAAAGATTTTATCGTCACAGTAAACAACGAGTTCCCATTAAGATACAGCGAGAATGAAAACACTAGTCAACCAATAGATATTCCTAATACTCGTAAAGGATTCTAAACTCTATTGATTTGATGCTAAAGTTCAGATTGAGTGTTCGTGTGACGTGACCCGGGGCACGTCGAATTCTCGTCTTGTTATCAAAGCTAAGCATTATCAGACTCAGCGGGAGATAAGGGCCAGGAATAGTGCACCGTTTACGAACTGTGAATACGTCCTGTTAGGGATGTGATCAATTGTTCTGGGATTTGTAAAAGACGTATGTTTGAAATAATTTAAAATCTAAGGATAGGCCCTTTAGTACAATTGGAGTATGAGTAAGATGGCCGTAAAAGTGCCATCTAGATTTTGTTATACGTGGAAATAAGAAATAAATTAATGGTCAAATAAATGTTAAATTAACTTAACGCATTTTTTTTTAAAGAATGGCTATCTTTATTCTAATATTTCTGCCGTGATAGAAGCAAGCAGTAACAAAGTCATTGCGAGCGACGGCTAATTTCAGTGTGGCTCCACTGCGGACGTAGTGGAACGCCGCGGCATCAGTTGAACACATAGTATGCATTCCGCCATGTCTTCTGGATATATTTGTCAATGGTTTGCATAGATTTTGTGGTAGATTAAAAATGAAGTAACAAGTCGTCACTGGATATTTTCATATAATTATTACATGTTTAAAATTTTATTTAAAACAGAAAATACAAAAATAAATTTGAATTGAAACTAAAATTAATTAAGAAGTGCCAATAAATGATTATTATACGTATTTCTGAAGGCATTTAAGTATATATAAATTTATTCTTCTATTAAAAATCGTTTAATGTAATGTATTTTAAATGTTTTTCTATTCATTTTAATACCAACCTTTTAGTTACAGCCCGTTAAAAATCAATCCAATATTCAGCTAGCATTTCTTCAAGATACTAAATTCGATTACGATTTCACTTTTAATCGATTATTATCGGATAGAAGTTTCTAATACTCGAATATTTATTTCCATAGACAAGGTTTACTTTAGAACAAATTGTAATTTTAGTGTCAGTTCTTGATCATCAACAGTTTATATATTAAAAGAAGGAATTTAAACTTAATAAAAGTAGATAAAAGTGGTGATTCCGGGACACCTTTTCTATTGGCCCTCCTATTGGCTGACATTTTACAGGTTGTCCAACATGCACGTATTATTTGCTAAATTCTGTTGAAATAAATTAGAGCTGGAAAGCATAGTTTTAATAAATTAATAGATACTCATTAATTAGAATTGTCTATGTTAGAACGTTACTTGACAATATTCTTTTTTATGTTATTGTATCTTGTCCGTTGCTATGTATCGTGTGTCATGTTGCTATATTAAAGTCTTACAAAAAGTATAAGTGATCCGTTTTAATCACAACAAATTCCACTCAAATTCGAAGGATGATAACTAAATAATTGTACTTTCGGGTTTACAATTTGTTGTTAAATAATTAGTTCATATTCACTAATAGTATTATAGCAGTGCTACCATCATTACGTAAGAAAAATATCTACGTTTTTGAAGACGTAAATGTGTGACAGCGCCCCCCCATATTATAAATACTCAAAGATCAAGAAATTAAAACAATATTTACGATCCAAGAGTACAAGTAAATGAGTATGACGAGCTTGAATAGACACAATATTAATTACATTTCCAGAAACTAAAGGCGTATGTTTAATCTTTAGAGTTTGGACTGGAATTTAGACTTTGTTTTATGACGTTTTATAATATCTTATGTACCTACCTCAACATAGGTCATAGACGTGAGTTATTCATATAAACATTTATTTATTGAACACTTTATAGTACACCAAATACATAAAAGTAGGCAGCATGAAAATATATATGCACAAGTGGTGGTCTTATTGCCTGAAGCAATTTCTGCCAAACAACCACGGGATGGATAAACAAGAACGAATGAAAGTTGGGGCACCTTCAGGTGTACTTATCATATTATTAAATTTAAAAATATATAAATTATACATACCTATATTGAATAAAAATATACATACACAATATGCACATAATACACATATAAATATACATTTATGTTGATTATCCGCTTAATTGTTATTTTATTTATAGTAAAACGTCGTAAAATGCTTTTGTACTTGTAAATAAAGAAAGGAAAAGAATAACAAATTGATTTATTTTACTATCAGATATTGAAATCTCTAGCATTACCGCCTTTATGAGTTTTATCGTGGAGATAGTAATAGTGACATGGGGTCGTATCTGTGATATAGCAAAGGAAGTCATAAACATTAATATGATAAGAGACGAAATATAACTTTGTATGAATTAACTATAAAGAATAGATGAAGCAATCATGAATAAAAACTGTTATGATATTCGTTTAGTTCTGGATCCACCTCCTCCTCGCATCGTTTTCCTCATTGACGAAGGTCGTGATCCCCTGAACATAGAGTCATCTTTGACCGGATTATGCTGTGCCACCTTTTCCTATCCTTGGCATAGTGGAGCGCAACGTGAAGCTTGATGTCAAGGGTCGAGCTAACTCAGTTTTGGATAGCAACAATAAATCGAAGACGCTCCATACAAATATGTTACATGACGCATCCTATCGCTTCGGGCAAGCCGTCATAATTGAAACGAACAATGAGAAAAACTCTTCACTTTGATGGACGACCAGTACCCCTTCCCTCTTCCCATCATTTTTTCTTCCCGCTCCCCTCCCGAATTGATGGCATCACATCCAAGCATTATGAATGTTCATGGGCAGTGATCACTTACCATCATCACCACTTACCTGCTCGCTCGTTTGCCGCACCACTATAATAATAAAAAAAAACTATCGTCACTCGTCTGAATAATATTATTATTTGGTGTATTTCGGGCATATTACCACGCCTGTATAAGAGGGCCCAGAAAATATTTATTCGTCCATCAAAACCAATTACCTTTGGCACAGAAAGCCACTATTGTTTATTGCGGTATAAAGACCGACCTCGTAGGAATTATATTTTCCTTAACGTATAACAATTAATTCAACGGTTATGGAATTAATATTTATAGTTAGATAGAGATGGCCGAATCGAATGGTAACCTTATATTAAATCTTAGAAGAGGTTAAAGGGAACATAAAGTTACTCAAGTTACCTAAAATAACAAAAACTTTATGGAATGTTGAAATTTTTTACAAAATCCACTTTGTCAGCCATCGTTGATTTCCAAACAATATTTTAGGTGGGAAGTTCAGGGTATAATTTTGTACATATACTACCTGCTCTATAAATTAATAGGTCAATCATATTATTTATTTTAATAACTTATTTAATAGGTAAGCCACTTTTTAAAATCCCCCCGATGTTCATTCGATTATTATACACCGTAACTCAGAAACTCTGTTAAATAAAAAGGACTATCTAGATTTTTAAATAAATTTATAATACTGAATATATTATAACAGCATTAACTGACCTCACGGAATGTTAAAATTCAACAATCAGTGAATTTAAATAAAACGTGTTGTGAATAAAATCATAATAAAAGAAGGAAATTGACCAAATATAGGTCGCTAGTGGTTATTGGTCAACGAACAGCGTTGTGAAAACTATTGATAAAGTATTTCGTTCGAAAATGATGTAAGGTCAGCCATTTTGTATTTTTGCACATTCGAAATGGACTTAAATTCTATATAACAGATTCACAACATGCTGATTTAAGTTATGATTTGAAACCCAAACATATAATAAATTTTGTTTTTCTTTTCATTTGTGGTCGTTGCCATTGTTTACGTTGTGTTATTAGACAATACTTAATTGGAAATCTTTGAATAAACAAAGTTCTAATATTGACGTTAGCACAACTTACGCAATTTGTGCAAAGTTCTCTATCATTTGACAGATCGATAAGGCGGTTACTCCGCACCGTAAAGAAGTTCGAATGTTCGAACCTCTGACTTCCGAAGAAAGTTATTTTCCACTTCTAACAATGAACACTATTCTGTGTGATACTTATCATTCACCCCGAACTTAGTCTATGTTTACGACGTACGATAGAGGATTCGAACATTTTGTGGAGCAGGCACATTCATACAGTTTTACGAACATTCATTCATTTACTGGTAATAATAATTAATACATACAATTAAAATTGAAGTGAGATTATTAAAATATTCATTACTGGTGGTCTATCATATGTGAGAGGCCGCCTGGATACTGAACCGAAACTGTACAGTGCTTTTACACTGCGGTTTGGCGGGAGAAATAGACATTGCGGTGATACCTACATCACCTCAAACAATGAAAGTCCACCAGTAATGATTTTTTTAATAATCTCTTTTCAATTTTAATAATATCACTTCTACTAGTGTAGAATAATGGTAGCACCATCATCGATCTAAAAGTCAGGAGTATCCTCATCATCATCATCTTCATCATCAGCCTTTTGCTGTCTACTGCTGGACATAGGCCTCCTCCAAATTGCGCCATTTCACCCTGTCTTCGGCTTGTCGCACCCAGCATCTGCCAGCAACCTTTCGTAAATCGTCACACCACTTACCGATCCCCATAAAACATCCGAAATATTCAATCATACTTACTTTCTTTAAACAATGATCCAAAAGTGAGATTTTGTTTTGAAATACTTTCTTACCAAGTGAAAAACGGCCAACAATACTTTGAAGCGAGACAATGAGATTCCCGAACGAAATTGTGTATTGTTCGCGGCATCTGTGGGACGTATCGATACACTTTCCCTATAAAATATTTGAGGTTACTTTATGTCAGAATTAGGTGTTTATGTAAAAATTAAACCAAATCCACGGTATAATCCGTAAAATATAGTTTTATTTCAAGATGTGTAACAATCGCGTAAATCTATGAGACCATTTCACTTTCTTAAAGACAGTTTCACGGCTTAGTCTTATTGAAACTTTGGCTTAGAGTTATTGAAACTTGGTCTTCCTAAATATCCATTACTTATGTTGCCTTTAGTCGAAAATCTGTACTAAGATTATGAATGCACAAGTGCTCTTGGATGTTAAATCCCTATGTCACATAGCAAGAGAAACGAGATTTGGAGAATTTAAAGACCGGAGAGTGCAAATATCCTTCTTGATATTCCGAAAAATGGCATGAATGTTTTGGGATATTGTATGGCATCTACAGTCAGCTACATTAGAAATGATTGTCATCCAACAAAACCATATGTTTCATCCACAATTTTCATGTCTGCCCTCCTGCATAAATGGCATACTTAAACAACAATCAGGTTTCTTCATCTTCTTTGAAAAGGGCATATGAAATACTAAAACAACCAAGTTATTCCTTCACAAACTTCAATGGTAAAGCCGCCATATTCGCGTTGCATTCGAATCACTTTCCCTATCGTATGGTACAGTTGTCACCGAGGTCCGTTCATCCGCGCCGACCACTATGACCGCTAACTTTCACTCACACACAGATTAATTCGCTCGGAAATCGCCATTGTTATATCTGCCAACAGTTGCTTAAACTTGTTAGAAATTCGGCCCTAAAACATTGCGCAAAGCTGTTCTTTTGTTCGTTCCAATAACAAATTTAAAATTCCCTGCTGGTTAGATTTCGAAATTGTATTTAGATTTGTCATACAATTCTCAAGTCTCAACTAACCATAATTATATTTTGCCATGCCTTTGACGGGGTGGACATAACGTGATTTTTCAGCCATCTTTTATACAACCATTGCAATTAGCTCTGCAAGCCTATTTAGTCATATTTACTGTAAATATATGATTCAATTCTGGGTAAATCAAAAATATTCCGAACATATTATGAAGATGCATATTTAAAAAAAAATAGTGACCTATTTGTTCTGTCTGATCTATCGTAAGCATAAGTGATTAGTTTATACGTATGTGAAGATATTGCTTGCTACTGCATAAAAATATCCTGACATAATTTAGTTCCACTTTTCGAACGTGATCAAGTGTATATTCGTGTAACCTAATTTCGGGCTAGTCGATCAACGAGGGCGTTGAAACAATATTCGGGTATAGTCACGAGCGCACCCTTGTTCCACAGTTATGAGTCACTTAGGGGCGGGTTCGGGACTCACTTGACATCGCGTGAACACGCCAACACTGAAACTATGTCAATGAAAGATATTAATCAGATGGATAAATTGGGAAATAATAATACGGTACAAGCACAAGTACGGCATAGGTCACGCATAGGTGCGTAACGGAATAGAATAATTTAAAAAGGACGAAGCAGTGTTGGAAAACAAACGCGTATGACACCAAATGATATATAAGAGATTCATAAAAGCTCTTTAATTGCCTCCTTGACCAATAAATACATTTCATTTCATTTCATAATATGGCCCCACTTAATAGTTTTATAGAATCAGAATTCAGACCAAAAATTCCTTTGATTTTGAAGTTTGCTAAAACATCATACCAGTATTTGTTACTTGAGAAACAAAAACTCAACACTTTTCGCAACATATTAATACATTTCTACACCAAATAGAAATAACTTATGATAAAATTACACATTCAAATATTATTGGCAATAAGTGGCGTTCGGAAACGTGTAGAAATGTTAAAATAATCCTTTCTCTGTGTTGAAACTGTTCTAAAACTGTATAGCGGGTCAACAAGGCAATCGCTTACTTCTGTTTCACACGCCATAAAAACTCTTATACAGGGTGGTGTAGACAGATATTCATTGAAAACACATGACAAGTATCACGTCAGTAGCGTGTGCATTAAAAAAAATATCGAGACAAACAGCAGCCACTGAATATATTTTTACTGGCTATTAGATAGATGTTTAGTGCATTGTTGCTTCCCACTGTAGGGTAAAGACCTTTCTTTCCGCCTTCCATGCATTCCGATCAAGACCGTTTTTCAATTTGCATAAAAAATATTTTTAGTATGAAAATAATTTAAAAAGATTGAAGTATTACGATTGACTCGTACCGATCGGGTTGTGGTCTCCACCACCCTGTATATTTCATGGTATGGGTTACTACTGCCGGCTGATAGAGATTAACTATGGATGATTTAGTTCAGACATTTGCCGGAAGATGTCGTTATAGTAAAACTAGAGCAACTTTGAAATTAACATTCCAAGGTTTTTTATAAACTTGGTTAAATATTTTATATACTGAATTAATAAATGTCATTGATGAAGAACACTGTCATAGATAAAGGTCCCGTAAATTTAGAAAAACACTTTTTTACGTAAAAACGTGTTTATAATCATTAATGTAAAATAAAATCATTAATTTTCAAGGACTTATAAAATTGAAAAAGTGAATGTTTATTCATTTTGAAGACTCGTCAGTTTAGTTCTGTTTAGAAATATTTTTATATTCTCAAACTCGACAGTTCCAACTTCCATATCAACCAAAACAAACACTAATAGAAAGAAATAGTATAGTAGATTTATGGCTACGAGAGAGCGAAAGGTGAATAGAATTGGGGGAAAGTGGTGATTCCCGCTGTACGTAAGAGAAGGCGGATCGTGAGATATCGTTAGCAATAAATAAGCACAAGAGTCCACTAGATATATTATACCAACTTTTTTTTGTGTAAAAAAGAATGGAATTTAGATAGTCTTTGTGGAAGGTAAACGAAACTCCGCTGTTTCGTCCTATCTGGACAAATATTTTATGTGAGCAATATTTTATTTGATTTTGTATCGTAATGACCAATACGATTGCGGTCTTGCGTACTCATTTATAGACAGATTAAAGCATATTTTAGCTCTCGAATTTTTTGTCCCTATTTTAACGAATTTTGAATACAGTTAAAGCGAAGAAGTCTAAACGTTCGATAACTAAAATAGGATTTGAACCTGTCTATGAATAAGGGCGTTGTTTAACACATATTATAAAACATACAATTTAATCTGTGAATATTGGGAACTTGTACCTAACAAACATACTGCGAGCCCCCGTACGCTACAAAATTCACAAAGGACGCATCAAGATGATCTTTCTAGTTTAACCAATCAAGACTCAAGTTTTATTTATTATACTTGTACAGGAGTACTATTGGATTTGAACTGAAAGGCAGGCGACCTTTATATATCCTTTTACCTTCTGCGTAGACGGAAGAGTCCTCCAAACAATATAATGCCCATGTTCAAGCCATGATAAAGTTAAGAATTAGTCGCAAACGATCACAATATTGACAATTCCGCAGTAATCCATCTATTATGTCAATTATTGCCTTCGGACGAGGCGAGCACGAACGCACCATGTAAGTCATACTTCAGATACTGTATCGGACGTTTTGACATTCGCTTTCATGTCTCCAAATCGACTTGTGAGATAAGCAAGCTGTACAGGTGAACGAAAAAACGCAATTTAGAATTTATATGGTGCGTCAAATTTCCTTGATTTTGATTTTCGAAGGTAATTCTGATTGTTTATGCGATTTGTATCTGTGTGCGTTGATTGAAAGGTAGTTTTAAAATGGATGTCGGTTAAAGGTTTGGTTTTTGTGTGAAGGACTTTTTCGATTGGATATGATTATGAAATACAATACAAACATCGTTAATAATAACCTTTTATATGTACATTGTTTTCTCTTCTTTTTCTTAAAGTCTTTCACTCATTGTTTTATTAAGGAAAGGAATTGTGGGGAGTAATCTACTAAATGTAATCTAATCAACTAAATGGTTCAAAATAAACTTATAATGAAAAAAAACAATATTCTATTTATTATCCAGTCAGTAATTGGCAATAAGTGGCGCAGAATAGAGACAGCTGGAGAACTCTCGTTTCGGAGGTCAAGACCCACTTTGGATCGCTGAACCAGCGGAGTTAGTCAATTTTAGCCACATTCATCTACTTCACACAAATATCTAGCATGTTATTTTATATCGTGAAGAAATACAAAGCTAACTGTATTTTAGACGCTTCTATCTCGGATCAAACCAGTTTTGGTTGTTATAGTAGAAAAGGCGAGTGGGTAATGCGTGTTGCTATCACGCGTGGATTTACAAGGACTCCGGTTCACATTGCGCGCTTATACATCACACAGGTCATTTTAAACTGGATAGCTGCACTGTGAACCGCTTTCTTGCTCAGAACACAAGTAATGTGCGTTCTTGTCATAAAATTAATCACAAATCAATTTTCTTGTTTATTTTCACCGCATCTAGATTGTTCTACATTTCTAAATGTGTTAGGGTAGGTAATGTTTACGTTTCCATTGTCATTAACTTATGACCGTTAATCATGTTTATGACGCCTTAAATACATCGTTAAGACCCACTTGTTTGTATAAGCAATAAACAAAGCAATTTGAAGTAATAGATTCCTTGAAACAATTCCTAACATGTTTCTTTCTTTTACAGATCTTATCAAGTGGAATCATGCCATCATCTTTATCAGTACGAGAGAGATCTTCGACTTGTGACGTCGTTTGAAGCCTCTGATATCGGGAGTTAATCCGTCGGTGAAATAAAAGTCAGTGCGTCGCGACTTCGAGTATCGATAGCATTCGATCAGGAGCTCGCTCGCATCCTTAGAGCCTCCTTATATTTCGAATAAAAAGTTCGAAATTTAAATTCGAATTTCGAACGTGACATTCGGAATTTTGATTCGAATTTCGAACGTAACATTCGAAATTTAAAGTCGAACGCGACTCGCAAATTCAAATTTAGAATTCGCAACGCATTTGTGATAGGTTGCGGTGAGTCGCGTGTGCAGTGGACATTAGAGAAATAAGTAAAATGGCCAGTACGGGTAGTGAAATTTGGCTGCAATGGTTCGCGTGCTGCTACCAGCCGGCGGCGCAAGCGCAGCGCACGCGTCGGAGAATAGACAGGAGCATGATTGGCGCGCCGACCAACTTCCAACACACCGGACACATAGGTAAGCAGAATGATTTGCAATCATAACTGCACACGCAAGAAATACAAACTTATATCTTAATCAGGAAATCTCTGCCCTATTGAATAGCTCAGATATTCGGTATAGCCAATTTAAATTTGAATAGGGATAAATGTCAATTTTTACTGCAGAGAATATTTATGTCATTAGTGCATATGTATTGCAAACTACTCGCCATTGGGTAAGCAATTAGCAGTTAGCACACATTTTTGTCTGCAAATTATACATGATTCATAAGTGAGGAAGTTTATACCTCAATCTAAGTGTTAAACATCAAACCAGTTGAACTTTACAAGTTTTTTTGAATGGTGTATCATAAGTATGTGATTATAAATGGCGGAATTCATAGAATTGACACCGTGGCCTTGGTGTTGTTAGCCTTGATACGTCACGACTACCTACAAAAGCGCAAAAAACTTTGTGTTAATATGCAAAACGACACGAAATGAAAATGTATTGAAAATCATTGTTAAATATTGCTCGTTTAATATTTTTATTTCATCATTTTTTTAAATCTCAGGAAGTGATGAACACTGATGAACATAATTAATGTTATTTGCACAAACACAAACATTCTTAGAAAGTCATCTAAATTAGTTTTAAATAAATTATAATCTTTTCATATATTACAAATCAAATAACAATTACTGTTGACCTTTCATCGTCGTATTACATCAACAATAAGTCTGCCTCGGTAGCGCAATTGTACTACGGTATAATTGCCAGACAGGTCTCTGGTTTGAATCTCGGATCGTGCGAAGTGGTGTTGGACTTTTCTGTCCATTATCAGCCCGAACTCAGGAATTTATGCCCGAAATGACGATAGGCTCGCCCCCTATAACACCGTGGGACGAAAAATACAATACGAACGTGGGACGAAACGTGGACCTATCCCGTGTCTTGGTCGTACCTCTGCCTACCCCCTCTGGGAAAAAGGCGTGATGTATGTACCCATAGGAAACTAACAAATTACCATCCATCTAAATAGTAAATACATAAATCGTACCGACAAGGGAGTCCCCTCAATAATCCGACAAATCCATAACTATAATCATGGTCATAATTGCCAAATGTTAACACGCAAATATATTCGGCAGAATCGTATCTGATATTTGCAAACGTCATTGCTGATATGGTATCTCTAAGTGGTACTTCAGTTGAGCGCTAATCCTAGTAATACTACTTATATGTATATGTGTTTGGTGGTAACCTTCCAGAAGGGCGGGTTCAATGACCGAGCTATGGGCCCTTGCATGCGCACGTCACGTATCTATGAATGACGGTTACTATTGTTTTATAGTCAATTCTTACTTAGTTTATAACTTGTTTCAAGTCGGATGTCGATGGGTATTGATTTAAGAGCGAAATTTTGTGTCAATATTTGGTGTATACTATTTGAAATTTTAGTGAATATTGGCGGGTGACTTTTTTTACTTGTACTTAGCAACAAATTATAGGTTCCGATGGCCATAGAAATATCAAATAACATGTAAATCAGTTTTCTAAACATTAAGTTGTTCGAAATAGGTTCTACAATAGGTTTTAAAACTTTCCATGTATATGGTATATCTATTGCCGCAAATGGTCTGCGCCTAGAATCTAGGTTAATAAGGCGGTAGTTGCTCATCCTATATTTAAGCAAATACATAATGCAATACGCACATCCGTACTCTATTTAAATAAGCATCGATTATTTAACAGATATCGCATTGTTCCGATCGCGTAGGACGTAAGACTGTTATGTAAAGGTTATATAAAATAGTTTTGTATGCGACAGGACGCGCGCGCCTTTTTCGTCGGCCATAGAGCGTAGACTTCGAGCTGTCTATGGCACGGTGCCGACGGCTGTCAGATGCATTCTAAACGCCTGTTTGTTCTACTTTATTGCGCCTTAGATTATATCTATTACACAAATAGCTCCTTTTTGCTTTATATTTCAAGCCTTGTCGGTTGTGCTTTGATTTTTAAATTTTTAATTGCTGGCTGTTTGTTCTTTTAGCAAAGATAATGAAAAGTTTTAATTCTGTAACAATTCGCTATTTGAATTTGATTTGGTGTTCTATTTTCAAATGGCCATATGTGTAAAATTCTATATAGGTTTATCGAACGTGTTATCTTAATTATAGGTGCATTTATATTTCAAATCGGATTGAAGTCGGTACAGCCCTACTAACTATACCAGATAGTGACGTGCGCTAAGCGATTGTTTATGAACGGAATCGTTAAGGCAAGCATTCATTCCAGTTAGCATCACTTAACTAGCGGTCTCCAGTTAGTAGTAATACGCGCTTTGACGTCACTTCAATACCTGACGGCTGACATGATTTGATCTATACCACTTGATAGTAAGTCTACTGATAAAATTAATCTTGTAGTTCTAAGAAGTAATATCAAATATAATAATACTTACCTCTTTGTTTTCCTCACCACTATAATTGGTGATTTAAGGCTACTTAGTCTTGCTAAAAGAGCTACAGACCATAGTTCAATAATAGGACTGGGTAGATTTCAGTGATAAGAAAATTGACGTAAAGTCAAAAGACGCTCGATATTGCGGTGTATTCAATGATTAAGATTGTTAGAAGATTGTTAGACATTCTTATTCATCTATAAAGCGATCTCCGTACACAATGGTCAAAAAACGATCATAATACTTTATTCTTATCCTTTTCTTATATCCATCCAAAGGTTGTCTGTAAGAAATCGCGTAGGGCGATAAGACCGCCAACTGTACTCTTCAATTTTATTTGTAAAATATTGTATGTCTTATGTTTTTTTGTGTATGCAGTAAAGAATAAATAAATAAATACGAGTATTTACTGGTGGTAGGTCTCTCATAATTATGTGAGAAGCCGCTTGGTTTACTACTAGATATCTTATGTCTCAGGATAGCAAGCGCAGTAGAATGCCAAGCATTGCTTTGTAAATCATGGTGTTGTTTGGTTTTGCTACTGTCCATGAGCGGTTGTATCGCTTACCATCAGGTGAATGGCATGCTCGCCTCGCCATTAAAAGAAATGAAAAAGAGTAATAATTATGACCAACGCAAGTATATTATACCTTGTTTCGGGTTCAGACCGACTATTCCAGTGTATTGTATTCACTTTGTCGGCCAGTTTACTTAAATAACCCGCGAGAGATCAAAAATATAATAATCCTTATCGAAGTCAATATTTATGCCATTTTTGGCATTTAAATATTATCAATAACTTACAACAGGATGCAAGGATTTTTTTTTTTTACTACGAAATTCGATCGATTTATAATATCGTCATTCACAGTATATTTTATATTAATGAGTTTCAAAATTGATTGACCTTCTATTTATTACAAATAAAACTTGTTCGCTCATCGCAACGCATAAAATTGAGGTCAAAAACATTTTGTAAAAAAAAGGCAACAAGTATCTATATAATTTACGGATGTAAAAAAATGAGGATATGAGGCTGACTATCGTCAGAAAACTTTAAAAGAAGGCCTAGCTTAATAGATTATCCAATTTATTCAAACATCACTAACTCCTGCCATATGCAACCGATCAACACCAAGCACTGAAGTTCGAAGATCTCTTAGGAACACTAGTTCGACATTGAGCTAGAGCGTAATTAAAATAATAGCTAATCAGAAAGAAACCAATGGTTATGAGTATGATAATAATAATACGTATCGGTTCGATCAATCATATAAGTTTTATTAACAAACAAGTTAAAGAACTAGAAATAATATTTGAATTCGAGATTTATCCATTGTCAATAACGTAACATTTAAAATAAGAATCCAATGTAATTCAAAAAACCAACATAACCTCAAAAATTTTTACCCGCCAAATACAAAAAAGCGCGCACTCAACTCCATGCTTCCAATAACGTGTATTTCTAAATTGGTCGTGTAATACGCGCTGCGTGTAAACACGAATATAGACAAAGAGAACACATGGGCATTGGAGCGTCTTGCGAAGACGCGGCGGAATGTCGCCGGCACGTATATTTAGAACATCCGACACGCGATGCAGGGCTGGCGGTGATAACAAGCTGGGTAATTTTTTTTATAGTGGGAAGATTTTTGAACTAGGGCACCAGATAGGACCTGCATTACAATATCTACTGGCGAAAGATGAAAAAAACACACAAATTGCTACATGCTGGCTTAACCCGATACCCGATGTACTTCTGTGGGTCACTGTAATGGGCTTAACTTATTGCGGTTTTTGGATCGGTCGGCAATTTCATGATACCAATTTTAAGGCCTTCGGTAATTAATTCTGAATTTGAATTTGAGTTGCATTTCCGCTTCGATCAACTTTTCCAACACATTTCATTTCAACATGTACATTTAAAATATATTTATCGCCAAAACGTATTCATAGTAGTATTTGTTTTCTATTTAAAATGAAAGTAAAAAATCCTCATTAATATCTGCCTTAAATACAAAAAAAGTCAGCGATATTTTACCAATTTAGTTTTATATTTCATATGAATATCACTTCAGAAAAAGACCCTAATTATCAAATATCTGAAGTCTAAACAAAAATTCACGCACATCACACATGATAGTCTTTAACACATGGGAAATCAACTAAAGGCCATATGGCAAATGTTTTGTCTTCTTCGCTCAAACTGAATTCTAAATTCCTTCGCAAAGGACAAAACATTCGACAACTAGTATAATTTTCAAAACTGTGAATAAAGCCGTAAGTAATAAGTATACAAAGTAGACAGCCCTGTAAAGTGATTGGTGTGCGTTAAACACGGCTAGTTGTTCCGCGGCGCGCCTCGAGTCTATGACTCATCTCACTTCCTCACGCGGTATACTCCACGCGGATTCAATAATACAAATATGGCCTAAATAATGTAATATGAGACCTGTAAATTGTGTTACTCTCTCTGGGAAGAGGCTTGGTCTAAGTCTTAGGTTTGGTGGAGATCGGGTTCTCTAAAATATAGTAGTTTAGTAATGATTGGTAGGT
This sequence comes from Hyles lineata, assembly GCA_030180105.1. Classification (NCBI taxonomy): domain Eukaryota; kingdom Metazoa; phylum Arthropoda; class Insecta; order Lepidoptera; family Sphingidae; genus Hyles; species Hyles lineata. The sequence goes on from JARJEE010000023.1 coordinate 4,401,871, forward strand.
AGGTAGAAGTAATGATTGCTACCTAACCCTATATGCAACTATGATCCTCGATTGGGAAGTATCTATCTAACATTGATTTTTTTTCGTATGAATAGGTTCAATTGCATCAAGCATTTTAACGATGACTGCATTCGATGATATTAACGTCGAATAATTGGCATACCAAATGTTAAGTTGTTAAGTTTTAGGCCTTGATACACAGACCTTGATACTACCGAACCTTATAATTTACAGGACAATAAATTTGCACTACCTGTACTGCAAAAATATATGACTAGTCCGCCAACCCGAACTAGGCCAGCGTGGTAGACTATATCGCCTAACCATTCTCAATCGTACTCTCGATTGGAGGCCTGTGCCTTGCAGTGGGACGTATGTGGGCTGATACAGATATACACGGGTGAAGATACATTTTTTGAAAATATTCTATCGCCATCACTCATCCAGGATAATAAAGGATTGTAATGGTGAAATAATTTTGTAAATCAGTCCAGTAGTTACAGAGCTTATTCAAAGCAAATCAAATCTTTCCTCTTTATAATATCAGTACAATAAAAAGAGCATAGAAGTATATATTGACTTAATAGTCTACTATAAATAGACTCAAGCAACCAGGTGGTAATATAACGCATTAGATATTGTTTTAAATGATACTAGGAAGCTCATGAGATACTCGCATCTCAAGTAGAAGACCAAACCGCAGCTCCCTTATAAAACCGCTTACATTCATATAAAAATTTACACCACAATTATATCTGTATTAGAAACGGAAGCCAATGTGATGAACAGTAATTGCAATTATTGTGTGTAGAGAAGATAGCTCTAAATATAATTAAACAAAGTTGCTATTTGCGATTATCCGAACGTTAGATTACTTCGTCAAAACTGCTTTGCTAATTTTACAAGGATTATAGCAATTAGATAATTGCAACTTTTAATCAATAACTATGCTTTGCATTCATAACTTGGTTTAAACATTGACACAAGAATCAAATGAAATGATGTTAGGATGATTTTCTAATTCTAATATTATACTTCCCATCGTTCCAGTAATATTGTCAAAGATTTTGTTCTCTTTCGCAGTTTGCAAAATATGTCTGTATGCTGTCTTGGCAAAGTGATCACAGTGGTAACTGGTTTTTGTCCATCCAAATGGATTATCGACTAGCGACAGCCGATTTTCTCTCATTCGATACAATGCCCTGCTTAATCGCTCCTTCACGGTTATTTAAACTTAAGTTTCTAAAGCGAAACCGTCTGAAAAACAAATCGTAAATAAGTACCTCATAAAGCATGACTAAAATGAAAGGTTGTGGCCGATAGACACAGTCGTGACAAATCCACCACGTGAATGCTTTTGCGGATACACTTGGCAACCTTGAACCGACACCAGATAATATTACACGATTGAATTTTGGACGGGAATGTCAATAAACAAATTAACTGTTAGTCTTATGTCACCCCGCTTTCACAATAAGATAAATATCTTCAGTAGTGGGTAGCAGAAATTACAAGAATATTTTCATTTCCATAACAAGCAGATATTAAACCAAGTATTTGCTGATCACACAATCATTTTTCTCGCAGCGTGGTTCAAACAAAAACTGTCTTCCACAGACTGCATGTCGCCTATTGCATCATATAGGCTGTACCCATAGTTAGAATATCATATACTCTAAATGCATAGCCCTAGGATCATATCCACCGGATTTGAAAGTCGTCTAAGGGACAATGCAGCGAAACTATTGTGTTTGATTGGCGAGATGCCACTGATTGAACAACAATAGATGAGCATAGGATGTCGCTACCCGTGTGATAGTCATCGGTATTCCCAGAAACTTGACGTCAACAATAGGAAGACCACATTATATTGGCTCCCCGTTAAAAATCAGCGCTCCAGTATTGATTTTGCCATACTATAGTATAAAGTTGAATGGGAGACCCATTGCCGGCGCAACAGTTGTTTAGATTTATTTAGCCTATTAATACTTTGTCACGTTTTATTTTTGTTTTATCTTGTTTGTACTTATGTTTGTTTGCGCCTTCAATAAATGTATTTCTTTCTTTCTTTCATCATAATTTAATTAAGCCACATCAAGTCACAGCCTTAAATGACCTTTGCTGATTGTAGGATCCACACAAAGATTTACCTAACGACTTGTAATGATTTGCATCCAGCGTCCCCTAATTGTTTAACTTTAGTATTATGTATGTTCTGAACCCATAAGGAAAACCGGAAAGAAGCAAAACATGACGGGCCGCAACGAGACCCAGACTTGCTTCATATTTTTTGTGGTAGGACAGTATAAATTACAGTGTGCCTGATCACAAAATAGTTGAATATTTTATATGGTACTCTTCTCAACATCTAATACGAATATGGCTGCACAATCAGTGAATCGATTGGTATAACATAATATTTCTCTGAACAACCTGAATAAATATGTCGGTTTGCTCAACCGGATGAACGGGCTGACGCAAACACGACTTGCTTAGGCCACTGAATAGGCTTTTCCTTTTAATATGCGAACAGATAAGAATATGTAAATCTTTTATCGTCATCGGCCACAAGAAGCTTACTACTGATTTTTTTGTTATTGTTATGTATGGCGAGACGAGCATACCATTCACCTGATGGTTAGCAATACGACTGCTTACGAACAGTAGCAAAACCAAACAACACCTTGAATTACAGAGCAATACTTGAAATTCCACTGCCCTCGCCGTTCTAAGACATAAGATGTTAAATCTCAATATGTCCAGTAGTTACTCTAGCTACAATGTCCTTCAATCCGAAACACAACAGTGCTCAATTATTTGCTTAATACATACAGTTAAAAACGAGAACCTCAATTCACCGAACTGCCAATATTTAAATTCATTGTTGAATATAACGATGTTAGCCTTAACTTTTGACTCATCCAAGGCGACGTTTTTGATACTACACAAGTGAACGTCAATTCACATGGTTGATTGTATGAAATTACCATAAACGATACTCTTTCCGCGGTCCAAGGCCGCAGTAAAAGACGTTTGACGACTTTTATTATCACTAAGGGGCTCCCAACAAACAACAGGGCTGGCCTTTAAGTATTTGATGAGTAAGTTCCTTGTTTTGATAAAGGGATGGAAATAAGTGTATATGGTTCAATATAAGTGGTATACCGTGCCCAGTTTTTGAAACGGGAATGGAAAGATAATATCTTGCCACTGGTGGTAAGTCTCATATGTGGAGGCCGCCTGGGTAGGTACTACCGCAAAGTCTATTTCTCTCGCCTAACAGCAGTGTAAATTTACTGTAGCGTTCTGATTTAAAGGTCATTGTAGTCAGAGTAACTACTTGGATATATTGAGACTTAACATCTTATGTCTCAGGATGGCGAGAGCAGTGTAATTCCATTGCTTTGTAATTAATGGTGTTGTTTGGTTTTGCTACCGTCGATTTGTGGTAGTATCGCTTAGCATCATGCGTATGGCATGCTCGTCTCACCATTGTATGAAAAAGAAGGCTCTTCCAAAAATTGCGATAAGTATTAATTATCATATTTTGCTGTCATGGTTCTTTCGGTGCATGAGTTTGCGGGAGGCGTAACGATGGTCACTTTCTTTCCCTTACCTCGTTTGAGTTGGCGAAGCACCTGTAAGTTGTAAGGCAGGTGTAAATGTTTATGGGTGGTTGTGCTTATTTATCATGAACTGACTTGTTCGTTGTTCAAACTTAGATTAATTTTTAAACCTATATTACTCCAGTGCTGGGCAATTTTAAAAAAATTGCATTAGAATTTCGTGTCATAAATTGCATGCCTATGTATTATCAATTTGGTAAAATTATTGTTTATTTCACATACTGTATAAGAATTCGCATGGGAATTCACGCATTAATAAGCTAATATTATCACATTACATAAATTTTAAAAGATCGGTTAAAAAATGATAATGAAAAACAAATGAAGGCCAACCTTGTCCATGACAGATTGTGCACGAGATAGTTTTCATAGCGTGACCGCGAGTGCTTGCAATTATTCTTTAACATAACTTATTTGTATGGGAAATCGTTTTGAAAGGCACATTTGTCTTGTTATATAACCATGAGCTATTACGTGTATTGTGTTATTAGGATTAAGCCCGAATTAAGACAAAAATTGAATAGCATTTACTAAAATAAAAATGGACACGATTTGGATCAATAATTACTATGTCTCACATTTTTAATTAGATAAACCCTCACAATTCTATCGACATTTAATATGAATCCTATGAACCAACTATCACAATCAAGTCTATGCATATAGAATAATAAACTAGAAACATTATTTTCTCGAAACTTCTTACATAACTACATTAAACATATTGATTCTAGAGCAGAAAAGATTGCTCGACCAACTTCATCACACAAAGCAATAATACTTTTTACAACAGCTGAAGGAAGCGACCATACGTCATATTTTACACCACCTGCTCAATAATGTTGTCTAGTTATAAAGCATTGAGGGTTTACGGTCTAAAAAACGTTTTAGTCCGTCATTGCGATTATCACCAGCCCAATTCTCAAAGGCCGGAAAGACACCATTCGAAGGCATAAAAAATCGAGCAACATTTACAACAATTAATCATGGTTTCTATCAGAAGTCTTGAGTGCAAAATACTTATTGCAGATAGGCCATATATTGTGCTTTATTGTCATCTTTTAATAATTAATAATAAAATAAATACACCCTATAGTCACATACATATACAATAAGATCAGTTAAGTCTTGTGTTATGAGTATTAGAAGCTAGGTGAGACTTTTCGGTCGTACAAACACCGACCCGAAATCTTTGGCTAAGGGGAGTCTATTATTGAAATTAGGCATGTCTGAAAAATTCCCTCGATGTCCTACAAATGCAACTTTCCTTAAGCCTTACTAAGTCCTCTACCCACCTTGAGAAGTTTCGACATTTATTAATATTAAAATAATTCCAAATTAAAGAACCAGAAAACTACCAGAGTAAGAGAAGCCTCTGTCTTTCTTTATTCGTTCTGCCTAGCGCTAACCCAGATCAGTTAACATCTTTGGCAACCTCCGTCATATGATCTTTGAATTATATCAGTCTTGACGACGCGTCTTCACGGCTCATTTTCTTGGTTGACCTCGAGGTCGTGACACCGCTATGAAGTTTAGACATAAATATAATAAAACCAAAGGAGTAGATCCTTCAAATAATAAACTACAGTATAAAGTACGGTTCAATATAATATGGTTTAATATGAATTCGTTATGTATTCCAGGGTCGACGGACGTGGACATCCCGTCTTCGCTGCTGCACAGTATGCAGAACCAAATGCAAAGCAAAGGAGGCTACGAAATGGCTTACGGTGTTAAGGTGAAAATTCCTTTTTTATATGTATATATATATATATATATATATATACTACTACTATTTGATCATTGGTTTATTTATTTAAGTAAAGACACCAACAACATAATATATATGTTTTGGAAAACAATAACAATTATAAAATAAAATGCCGATGCATATGCTTTTTGGAGGTGTAAACAACATTTACAGAGCAAGGGTAACGTACTATGGAGGAAAATAATAAAAAAAATACAATACGTATAACATTAAATTATCTAATAAATAAATATGTCGCAAAATTAAAACCGTTGTTATGTTGTGTTCATACCTATATTTAACAAAAGGGAATTAAAAATATACTAACTTTGCAATTATCCGTTCTTCATCCGTAATTATTGGTTATGTTATTCTGTATACTTTACCTGTTACTATAAATAAATTAATATACATTTTCCTCGTTTTCAGGTGTATTGATGCTGTGCAACAGGGACTCTAGTGACAAAACGGAGTGTAACTGTGTGTTAAAATGATCTAAACTGTATTTATTTGTCTACGTTATCATTAAGTTATTTTTAAGTATATTTTTCTTTGTTATGTACATACAATTCGGTACAGAAATTTAGTTACCCATTTTTGTCTAAATTAAATGAAATTATTTAGAATCGATTTAAGCGCTGTTTACACCGGGAGATTTTGCGGCGAGAATCGTATGCAATTATAATGATATTACCGCCATAAGGTTATCGTGTTTGGCAAACGTATACACCATATAACTTTTTTATATCCTTACGATAATCGAGGCGAGAAACTCTCCTGGTGTACATTGGGTTTAGGATTATGTCCAGCTATGTTGAAATTAACTGGTTTGATTTTAAATGTCGGTAACTTGTGTAAACTGTAAGCATTAGATGTATTTATCTCTGCCAAACTACAGTAGTCCAAAACAATAGATTAGTTTGTATTCTGTAATGAGTTATGCCATGTACGAATTTCCTATTTTCTTTATAAGTCACTTTTTAATCATAAAAAGATTGTTTACATTTTTCCTTATATTCTAAAATGGACAATCAATCAACATGTGAAATCTGATGTATCGTAATGTTTTTAACGAGGGTTTAAACATCAAAATATTATTCCAAACTATAGCAGTACCCAGATTAAAACTGTAGTGGGGATTGTCCATTACTTAGAAACTTAGAACTATTTCCAAATAACCTCAATGTTATTCCAACTGTTCCTATAGGGTGTCAAAATATGTAAGCCTTATAATATATTCCGTCGGTACTGCCTTTATAGTCATATCTTTTGTAATAATAGTTCATATACACTAGAAAATCAACTGAACACTATACAGTATTTTAAAACCTCTTTGAATGATGTTTCTTTATTTTATTTGGGAAATATCGTATTTCGATTTAAAGATTTCTACAAGAAATGACGTAGAGTTTTGTGATTGTAGCCGAAATTATCAATAAACCGAAATTAAGCGACAACCTTCTTTCCATAACATTCCTGTTTATTTGTATTCTCATTTTTCCTATTTTCATAAAAGCTACAATTCATATTCATACCCGGTGGTGATATGAACGGGAGTGACCCCTAGAATTCCAATAATCCTATTGCTAGTTCACTGACCCCGTTCAAAATAAAGAAGTTGAAACTTAGATACCATTAATCACTTTAGTAGTTAATTTAATGTCTAGAAATTGTCTTAGAAAAATATTTAAATGTACTGTATGGTGTTCGCGACTATATCACGCATTTGTAAGATTTAAACTTTATAATTTTAGCAAGAGTTGAAAATTTCAATCAGATATTCATCTCTGTAAATTACAGTCTCACAAGGATATTAATTCACGGCTAATAGAGGGCGCTGTTATCAAATTCACGTAATTCAGCCAATAAAAATCATAGAGTGACTCTCATGTCATGTTATAAACCTTGTGAACTGTAATAAAAATTAATACTTCACCGATGTTATATCGGTTGTTAAAATAACTATTCTCATAAAATATAGCGTATATGAATAGCTTTTTATATTCTATCATAAATATAAATGCTTAGATATGCCCTTTTTGTTAGGCATGTTGTAATTTTAATACTTCATCTCTTTACTGGACGAATTCACTTAAAATATTGTATGATTCTCAATTCAGAACCCAAATATAATAATTAAAAGAGTCATAATTAAATGATGCGCATGTTTTGCAGTTTTGACCACTTCTCAGCAACTGCGTTTCAACTATTAATTTTATATAGGGCATAATTAAGCATTTATAAATATGACATATTGTGTACGTATCGTGTTTGTTTGTGTTAATAGTCTTCTTGCCCGAACGTTTTTGGGCACCGAACGACTGATCAAAGAGTTTAACAGGAGACTGAAGCATTTTCATGTTAAATTACTATATAACCTTATCAGCATCTCTGTGTAAAAAAAATCGGCAAAGAAATAATAAGAGGTGTGTGGTGTGATCTGACTTTTAAATCCTTGCTTAAAAACAAAAATATGTTGTGATGGAATAGTATTAATTCTAAACAAAAATATTTGGTAAATGCAGTGGTTTCCACTTTTTATATAAGATACGAACTGGGAAGTCTAATTCGACACAAAAAGACATAAGATTTTCACCATACTTTCCCAATTAATAATTACCTTTTAATTTCCGAATGCATTTGTTGATGGTTGACAGTCAATTATCCGTCCTCAATAATAAACACGATATACTAACCGATCAACTGATGCTGTACCGCCATATTAGCAGAGATGCTGGTCTGTCCACATTCTTCCAATTTGTACGCCATATTTACGAGAGTGTTTAACGGTATTTCTCAATTATTATTTAAAATGAGCATGGACGTACCTGCAAATCAATTGTCTCTATTTCCTTGAATATTATAATATGTTACTGTTTTTTTTCATAAAAGAAATTGTCAGAATTGTAAGGCAGATATTACTGCAAGATTAGAATTATATTCAGTACATATTTATTCTGATATCAACACGTCCATGCATAAGAGATCTCTCAATCGTACTCTAGATTGTAGAGTAGGCCCGTGCCCTGCAATGGGACGTATATGGGCTGATACAAATACAGAAAAGAGAGCTATTGTTATAATAATTTGAGTGTAATCGAATTAATGTCGACGACTTATGTTATTCTTGAAATATGTTATCAACGAGAGGTACTAGTCGACACTTTCATATAGTTTAAGGTTGTAACTGGTTTCACACTCAAGATTATAATTTTGTCATTTTTTAATTAAAACGACAAAGTTCTACTATATTTAGGTAATTGTATACCTAGCTGTTTAAGCATTGTAATAGAAATTAATAAAGGATTTGTTCTTTGTAAAAAAAAGGATATGAAATGCAATGTTTTTGTTTCATTTGTGATCCGTAATCATATATTCTATCAAAAAAGTTTGATTTATAAAACGCATTTACTATGACAAAAAGGTGACTTTCAAATTCAAAAGCATGCCATTAACAGGGAATATGCACGAGACTCGATTTTTGTAATCTTTATTGATATAGAAATATACCTTAATGATATTTTTGAAATTCATCAACTCTAAATCGGTAAAATAAATACCTAAAAAATGAAATTTCGCTGCGCATTTTTTTCTAAATGCGGGGCTATTGCTTGAAAAGGAAAGTGACGACATTGGTCACGATCTTATGAAGTTTTAGCTTGTTGAGTATATTGTTTTACGTTTGTGTATGAGTTATTTTGTGTTTTCTTTATATTACAATAAAAAGGATTATTTTGTCACGAAATAAAGCTCTGTAGCAATTAATGAAAGAAACTTAATCCAAACACTACGTTGTTAATATCGTGACCTCTGACGACACAGCGAGTTCGTGCCAAAATGACGTTTAAATGCTTCGAAACTGATAGCAGTTTTAATTATTTTTTTGTACTTCTTAATTGATATTTTCAAAGACTTATATTTTTTTTCCGGTAATGTAATAACATATAGAATCGATAAAAAATATAAAAAATGACATGCATATTCCCTATTGCAACAGTGATCATTGATTGATTGATTGATCTTTGACTATTACAAATCATGAAATCACTTAATATGGGTGCTCTATTATTCATAGTTACTCGTAAATAGAAAAACGTAGAAACAAAATTTCCTTTTTGAAGTCCATTCGCAAAAGCTATAATTTCCAAAATAACTTTTTTAAATTATAGGCTCACGGTTTTGATAGGCATATTGTGTACTTCTGTCTTCTTGCAAACCTCTCGGAGTCCTTAAGAAATACAGAGGGCGCTTATCTAGCCTAGCAAACTAGGCTTACAGAATTAGAAAATTTTACATTTCAGTTCTATGCATAATGAATAGATGGCGCTTCACCATAGAAGTAATATCTAATTTTAATATATACTAGAGCTGCCATAAAATGAACATTTTCTACCGAATTTAAAATTAATATGTGAAGTTCAGACTTCAAAACAATGGAAAGAAAATCTAGCCTCTTTAAATATTCATTTTACTTTAATTTCGGGATTTTTAAGAAAATATGCTTGAATTTTTACACCACCAATCATTACATGTTTTTAAATAGAGTGGCAACCTCGAGCCTAGCAATACGGTTCGTAACACAGACTAATAAACAAGAGTTCGTAAGAATAAGATGTTTACAATCAATATCAGTAGTTTTGTTGATAACATAAATAATATTTAATCGTCCTAACCATTATTTAAAAAAAAATATATAAAAAAGAGTTACACAACGTGCTAATTTGTGGTTATACTCGTATTGATATAACATTGTTTCAGGTTTAAATAATTATTTATTATTTCAGGTGTTTAATTAAGTGTGATTTAAGAATACGGCAAAAATTCATAAAATACATGGTGTTTCAATTAAATAGAATTGTGAGAATAAATTGTAAGCAACAAAGATTTAACGATGATTTTATTTATTTCAATGGCAATTGCCGTTGTTATCGGCTTTAAATTTTATTATAGCCGTACATGTGGAATGTGTAACTGCGACTCTAACCTGGAGGGAAAAGTGGTTATAGTAACCGGAGGAAATACCGGTATAGGTTATGAAACCGCAAAAGATCTAGCCAGGCGCGGCGCGAAAGTGATTCTAGCTTGCAGGAGCATAGAAAAAGGTACTGAAGCAACAAACAAAATTATAAAATCTACGGGAAATACCAACGTTGTGTTCAAACAACTAAATTTATGCTCATTCCGTTCGGTTCGGAATTTTGCTGACAATATTCTTGAGAATGAACCGAAACTTGATGTTTTGATAAACAACGCCGGTACAGGAAAATTAGACAACTCATTAACCGAAGATAACTTGCCGATAGAGGCGCAAGTCAACCATTTCGCACCATTTCTGCTTACAATATTACTCATGCCGCTGTTGAAAAAATCAGCTCCAAGTCGCATAATCATTTTGTCTTCATTAATGCACAAGTATGGAAAAGTTGATGTGAATACATTCCACAAGCAAGCTAAAGATTATTTCGAGCACATGAGGGTTTATTCCAACACGAAATTGGCCAATGTACTCTTTACGAAAAAACTAAGCGAGAATTTGCATGGGTCTGGCGTAACCGCCAATTGTGTACACCCGGGCGCTGTCAGCACGGACATTTTCCGAGATAAAAATATTGTTACACGATTTGTAATAAGCTTTATATTTAGGACTCCGTTTCAAGGGGCCCAAACTTCGATATATTTAGCAGTGGCTCCAGAACTGAAAGACGTGTCTGGTAAATACTTCGCCGACTGCAGTGAACAGCCAACATCAAAGAGCGCTCAAGATACTGATTTAGCAAATAAATTATGGGATTTGTCCTACAAAATTACGTTCGAAAAGAAGAGCTTGTAACCTGCCATAATGATGCTTGCCATGATATACTGCTGCCATTACCTAGGTCATAAAATTTTACTCCATAATTTAACGAATTGCTTTAAGCTGCCTGTTGTATTCAATAAATGAAAAGATTATTACATATATGATAATTATATGAATTATTTAATAAAGGTGTTTATTATTAAAAAAATTAAAGTACTATTAAAAGTGATTTAAATATAAAATACATTTTTGTACGTCAGCAATAATCCTTCTTCTACCTGGCGTAATTGCGGCCAATGCCATAGTCCGCCTTACGGCTAATTCACTTCCATTTCGTCCGATCTTCGGTTTCCTCAATAGTAAAGCAAATGACCTTTTTGCAATAATATACACAGAAACATCTCTTGGTTCCCTTGGTAACAGGCTATAGATATACATACATATGTATGTATAACCATCCATAATTAATAGCCTAGCAATTTAACCCGAATCATTTATGGGTTACAAAAACCTTATCTATATATATAAAAGAGGAACCTGACTGACTGACTGACGTATCAACGTACAGCCGAAACTACTGGAGCTAGGAAAGTGAAATTTTCCACAAAGGTTCCTATTATGACGTAGGTGAGCACTAAGAAGGGATTTTTGGAAATTCAACCCCTAAGAGGGTGAAAAGGGTAAAAAACCGTTGTATGGAAAATCGAAACCGTTAAAGTTACAACTGTCAAACTTGGCACTTTAGTTAGTCATTTAAAAAGAAAACGAACTGCATACTTTGTTTGTCGAAAATTAACCCTAAAGGGATTAAAATAAGGGCTGAAGTGTTGTGAGACTGGGGTAATTTAATGACTATCTAATCAACGCACAGCCGAAACTACTGGAGCTAGAAACATGTAATTTTACACAAGGATTTCTATTGTAACGTAGGGTAGCACTAAGAAGGGATTTTTGGAAATTCAAACCTTAAGGGGGTGAAAAGGGTAAAAACCGGTTGTATGGAAAATCGTAACCGTTAAAGTCACAGTTGTCAAACTTTGCACTTTTGTAAATCAATCAAAACTAAACATAGCTGCATACTTTATTTTTCTGAATTTAACCCTAAACGGGTTAAAATAAGGGTTGACATTTTGTAGAACCGAACTGTTGCATCAACGCACAGCAGAAACTACTGAAGCAATGAACTTAAAATTTTACACGGGGCTTCCTATCATAGTGTAGAGGAGCACTATTGAAGGATTTACCGAAATTCAATCCCTAAAGGGTTGAAAAGGGTGAAATTGTGTTGTATGGAAAAACGAAACCGTGAAATTTGCAGATTTTAAACTCGGCACTTTATGTAGTCAATTAAACAAAAATAACTTCATATTTTTTGTCTTAAGTTAGCCCCAAAGGGCTTAAAATAAGGGTCGTAATTATGTATGCAAAATCGAAACCCCTGTTACTGGTATGAAAATTTGTATTTTAGCTACCTATTATAAACACAAGAAATTGGCGTCATTAATTTTTGAAAAATGGCACGAAGGAGATGAAATTTTATAAAAAGTATTTAGGGTTCCGTGGGTACAAAAAATCCCTTAAAAATTGAGCTTGATTGTAAGAGTTTCACATTTACGGGAGGGGCCAGGAAAAAAGGAGGAAAAGGACGAAAGGTTGTGTTGGAATATCGGGCAACTGTCATTTTAAACATACTTAAATGGGTTTCGTGCAAATTGTGCGTAGTTCTGGGATTATATTATAAATTTTAGAGGGATTATTTTTTATGTTTAATAGTATCTACTTATTATAGATAAATAATGACCAATTGTTAGGTTTTGGATTTTTAAGTTTTAAGTGGAGACAAAGCGGGAAATCGTTGTTGATAAAGTAAGTAATAGACCACATAATTTGCCCAACGGGATACTCATAAATAAATAGTGACGTAATTCGAAGTTTTAGAATGCTCTCAGTTTCAGGGGAGTAATGAGGACGTAATATCTTATTTAGTGAAGTATCGATTTTTAAGTATATAAAATATATTGTAAATAAAGTTAATAGTGCAGACGAAGTTGCGGGCAAAAGCTAGTTTAGAACATAAATACCTATGAAATATTCAATATTTATAGATTTTTTTATAGTTATTACTTCTAAGGAGTAAATACAATTCTGTTTATTCTGCGGTGTTTTCACAAACAATTAACCAAAGGAAGCCGGACATCAGGTTCCTTTAGTCCAATTCCTGCAAGCACCACTTTAGTATCTTCAATATTCATTATCAGCTGCTCGAAGGCATTGACCCATAACGATTTCCGTATTGCCTCGCGTAATTCGGTAACTCGTATTATTGCTAAAATTGCAATAATTTATGAAATGAAATGAAAATAATTTATTGAATCTATTAAAATGTTCTACATCATTTAGATTCAATCATTTTTTTATCTACCAAACAGTACACTCCACTCCTTTATCAATTCATAATCATTAATTGATGAACACGGGATTTTTGCTCCCATTTTTTAATAATCAAGAATATTTTACTGTATTGTGTCCCAACGTCTATGCTTTTTTTATCAAAATCAGCGCCGTGAACGCAATTTTAAAGGCTCCCTGGCGGATTTTTTTTTACTCTTTGGCGCCCTAGGTACCTGTTCAACCGCGCTCTATCTTAAATTAAGATTAACCGTATTAAAATTCTTAATACGTATAGTATATAATAATAGTTACTGGCTGACCTAACTGCCGCATACGTATACAAATAATTAACAAGTACGCACAAAATTACCGGTCTATGGATTAAAAGAGTACGATCATATTCAAAACAAACATGAATATAATATGTAATTAGCCTGCAATCTCCAAGCATTTAAATAATGCAATTTGCAACATCGATGGCGGGTCAATGAAGGCCGGGGATAAAACTATTGACAATAGTGGTGCCTCTAAAAACAATGAGCTTGATATTTATTTATTGACTACCTACAATTACTGTCAACCAAAAAAATACTGCCAACTAATTTAACTAGGCGTCCTCAGTAGTCGATAGACAGTCGAAGTGAACATGTTAAGCATCTCTCTGGTCACCAAGAACTTAGAATTTTGTGAAAATCATCTTCTATGGTATGGCGGTAACTACTTAGCCGCCTATCGCGCTGTGGCTGCAAATCGTCACTACCTACAAAGGTAAGTCAATCAAATAATAAAAAAGTAATTAATTTGAATCTGCATAAGCCTCTATACGTCTTACTGCAGGGCACGAGCCTCTTCTACAATCGAGAGTACGATTAAGAGTAGTTAGGCTGTATAGTCCACCACGATGGCCTAGTGCGGGTAACGTTTAGATGCCATAGATTTTTTTACAATTCTTTATCGCATGCAGGTTTCCTCACGATGTTTTCCTTCATCGTTATATTAATTTGAATAGGCCTCAGTAATTGTGACGCAAGGGATACTCATTTCATAATTTCATGCTCTATCAGAACGCTACCGTGATTAGGTATTATAATATCTGATGCGGACTACCTACAGTCTCATTTTACGTAAAAACTAATATTTTTGTATTTGCTCTAGGTACTCCGTACTATACTTACATTTAAATACCAATTTTACCATCGCATATTTTACAATATTTCAGTAAGATATATTTTATTGATCTCTTATTCTAAAACTAAAACTTTAAAAAGTATCTGGCCCTAGGCTCGAACGATATACATGAAATATATTTTGTGGTATTAACAATACTAGTTTGGTATAAGTTTTTGTACTACCTACATTTCTAAATCGTTTGTATCAGCGACACTGGCAAAATTTCCAATGTTGTTTAGTACCTAGTATTTAAAGATTAGTATTCCGAACTGGGTTTTTCACATTAGAGGACTGTGTCGTCTGGGATTTCTAGTGTTGCCCATAATGAGTGTAACGGTCACTGATGGGTTTTTGATCATTGCTGGCGTAGGTTTTGTTAATTCGGATCGGCCACAACATCTGTAGCGTGCCGGCTTGGAAAGCCATTAACACTGACATACCTCTTTCGGCCTGCCCTGGGGTACTGACATGGGAGCTTAGCTTATCCACTTGCACGATAAAAGGGGACTGAGTCTATAATATAATATTTTGTATACCAAAAGTAGAATACATCATTGAAATAAATAAGAATACATTACATTTTCGAACTTGCAATAGTCTTATTCATAGATAGTTTAGGAACTATTTTAGTAACGAAATTTTTATTCCGACTTTTGAATTTACTGAGCGGAGAAGACAAAACATTCGATAAGTTTCTCAATTTTGTCACCCACTGACTGACCGATCATCCAAAGGCTAAGGCACTTCTAGCAGACATAGAAGCTTGAAATTAAGAATACTATCAGAGTTTGGTGTATAAATCAAGAAAAACTAAAATATTTTGCTATTTCAACATGTGGTTTTCAATAACATATGCAGTTAGTGGTTATTTATAAAATACAAATGAGAAACATAGTTACTGCGACAAAAGACTGATTGTAGGGACGTAATTGTAAACGTATTAAAGCATATCAAATACTTAACATAAGTCGTGCGCCTTTGCCTGCTCATTTTCAATAAATTAAGATTAATACAACACATTAAAAATATACGATATTATTTCTTTCATAGGTTGTATGTTAGCACTGTTCGAGTTTGTCTCTAAAAAGTATGTTTTATGCATTTAGGTTTGCGCAAGGACTGAATAACAATGTTTAAACCACAATCTTAACATACAACTACATAAAAAATAAGAAAATGTTGGTTATATTAAAAGTAACAGACGCAGGAAATGGAAGCATTTTTGCCTCGGTTTTTTATTCGAGACGTAAAATATTGATTAGGTGTTTCTTATTAAGGGACTATTTTTTCTGTTAATGAGTACCTATACGTAGTGGTACCTAAAGACTTTTAAACTTAACTTTGGCAAATATTCTAGATTCCGTTTTCAAATATTGGAGTTTTTACGTTTATTATCCAATACTTAGGAACGTAGGAGGAACAAGGAGCACATGCATAAACCCACACTTGCATTCTGGTCGGCCATATTCCATAGACCAACATATTATATGGATATTAATTAGGTTTGGCTGAACAATATTATATGGTATCGACAGCCTCCCTGGCGTAGTTGGTTAGACGCCGCGCCGGCTGTGAAACGAGAGGCTGCGAGTTCGTTCCCCGCACCGAAACAAATATTTGTGTGATCCACAGGTATTTGTTTCGGATCTGGGTGTTTGTGAGACCGAAAAGTCTCACGTAGTTCCTGATACACACGACACAAGACTCGATCTTAGTGTGGGGTCAGGACTATGTATGTGACTGTTGGGTGTGTATTTATATTCTTCAACCAAGCCTTATTAATATCCATATTGACTATACGGCCTAACTCCATCGAATTCTCGAGTACTCAAATGCTATGTATATTGACTTGTCATAAGAGCTCTTAATTGCCTACTTCATCAATAAATACATTTCATTAGATAAGAGGAGGCTCGTACCCTACAGTGGGATGTTTATAGGCTGTAACGAAACAAAAAATATAAGCGAATCCTTCTTTATCTTTAAACTCAAATATAGTTTATATCTTGATTGATATTAAATACCTATAAATATTTTACAAAGCACGATTTGGAGGCGAGTTTGCATCCAATTTTGGTTTGTTATTCTATTTTGTCCATATTGCGATAATTCGACTTTATAGACTCAGCACTTACAATATTACGGAATTATCTATTATTTCTAATTGTATAAACAAACTCGCCAATGTTCAATATAATATTTACTCATATATATTTGCAGTTTGATGAAGGTATTGGTGTCGTATTAGATTACATTGACATATTAGAATACGGTCTACGTAGTGAACACGCGCGCATATTTATTACTACACGTGAAGTGATATAAAATCGAAAATTTATAAATTAGGAATTAGCTATTTATAAAAAATCAACAATGATTTTATTAATATTATTTATTGTTGCGTGCGGTGTCTTATGTAAACTGATTTACAGTTTTTCGTGCAAAATGTGTACATGTGACGCAAAAATGGACGGAAAAGTGGTGATTGTAACAGGATCAAATACCGGCATAGGATATGAAACCGCTAAAAATCTAGCTGAACGCGGCGCTAAAGTGATCCTTGCGTGCAGAAATGTTGAAAGAGCAACCGAAGCTAGGGATAAAATCATACAATCAACAGGAAACTCTAACATTGTGTTCAAGCAACTAGACTTAAGCTCTTTACAATCGGTTCGGAATTTCGCGCAAAATATTCTTGAGAGCGAATCAAGACTCGATGTCCTGATCAATAATGCCGGCGCAGGGAATCTAAAAAACTCATTGACCGAAGATAATCTACCAATAGAGGCACAAGTGAACTATTTTGGCCCGTTTCTACTTACCATGCTACTCTTACCGTTGTTGAAACGTTCAGCGCCAAGTCGCATAATCAACTTATCATCAATATTGCACTGGATTGGCTCAGTAGATGTGAATACTTTTCATAAACCAGCCAGAAATTATTTCGAGCATTCAAGAATGTATGCAAACACGAAGTTGGCTATTATTCTATTCACTAAAAAGTTAAGTGAAGAGCTGAAAGGTACCGGGGTCACTGCCAACTCGGTTCATCCCGGAGCGATTAAGACAGATATATTCAAAAATATTAATGTTATATTCAGGGTTCTGGTTCGCTTAACCTTCAGGACTCCGTGGCAAGGTGCCCAGTCCTTAATACATTTGGCTGTAGCGCCAGAATTGAAGGACACAAGTGGAAAATATTTCGTCAACTGTTCCGAGGCCAGTACACATTGGACGGCGTGGGATGTAGAGCTAACAAACAAGTTGTGGGACTTGTCACATACAGTTACCAGTGAAAAGAAGAGTTCGTAATTATTAATGTAGCGTAATGTGCTTCATAAAAGTGGACATTTCTGTAATTAAGCATGTTAATAGGCTGTTTCAATTACATTTTTCAATTGTGCATTGTGTTTTCATTTCAATATAATTTGTATGTATACAATGTGCATTTACCACTTCCTTGTTATTTAACGCGTATTATTTAATTAGCAAATTATCAACATTTCAATTAACATTTTAATTTCCTGGTAATGAAACAACTGCATCGGTGGGGTACAATTCTAACGCTGAGGTATAGGGTTCGAATCCCGGGTTGGTCAAAGGGATATTGTATTTATGGATTATTTTTCAGCCCGGAGTCAGGAATTTATGCCCGATGGCGATAGGCTATTACGTGGGAAGGAACACACAAAGCAAAAAGTCGGTGTCCTCTACCTACATGCATTTTCCCTCTTGGGAAAAAGGCGTGAATTTATGAATTTATGCAATAACTACATAAAACTACATATTGACTTTTTAAAACATTTATTCCTATACATTTGTAATACAAAAATATTTTCGTAAACACATTTCTAAAACAGGAAAATTATGTTTTTATTGGGCACACAAGTTTTAATTTATCCAAATTTGTCTCGTTTGATTTTAACAATATTCAATGTTTTGAATGGTACTATTTTGTTACAAAGATTTATTCACAAATATTTTTCCACGTTTCGTTATTTTCACCTCTTCCTGTGCCTGTGTTCGGAACGCGCCGCGCTTGGCTTCGAAGGCTTCTCTTTGTACCGCGGTTCGTCTGTTAACAAAAATAAGCATTTTATAAATTCCTAACTATAGAGATGATTGAAATAAAAGTATTATTTACGGATTTTATCGCGGAATTGATTTAATTTTTACATTTTTATCTTCCCGACGTTTCGATCACTTTACAGTTTTCATGGTCACGGGGTGGACACATATACATACATACATACATAAACTCACGCCTTTTTCCCAGAAGGGGTAGGCAGAGGTGCCAGGGTACCCACATTTCGCCAGTATGTTCCGTCCCACAATGTGTGATATATATGTGTGTCGCCACAATAGGTGGCGAGTCTATCGCCATATCGAGCACAAATTCCTGACTCTGGGCTGATAATGAATAGAAAAATCCAATATCACTTTGCCCAACCCGGGATTCGAACCCGAGACTTTGTAAGCGTACCATAGTACAACTACGCCACCGAGGCAGTCACACATATACATATACAGAGTATATCAAGACTGCTACCGAAAACGAAGCCGGTGGTAGTTTTAGTGAATATAGACACAACGGCTGTTTGAGCTTGAAGAAGTAACAAACACATAAGCTTTCGTATTTATTACTCTTTATATTACTAGGATTACAAGAATATGATAGTATAAGGGATGTCATCATTTTATTTTATTATCAAGATAAATCACCAAGTAATAATTATTTCATTAAAAAGTGATACATTTTGTTCCATAATGGGTCTTACATACACATTCACATTACATACACATATACATTTGCTATCTAATTTTAAAATGCTTGGTGACATAAAATCTGTTTTGAATCGAGTAATTTTCATCTAGACACATCGCAACATTGACATGCATTCATAGGAAAAATCTTACATTCCATGTAATATATATTCGTTATAAATTAAAAGGCCGAAAAATATTTTTTTCTATGTAACAATTTTATAATAAGTAAGCATAAATCATACACTAAATAATATTATAATATAAATTAAACAAGCCAGCATATTTAACTAGTCTGTCGACCTAACCTAATTAGTTTGCATTAGCCGATAGTATATCTCTGGCTAATGGCTATGCTAGCTACGTCGTGCAGTGATTACAAAGATCATGGACACACCGATTAGTTTGTGTCATTCGCAATTAACCCCCTTCTCTATCAGCCCATATACTTCCCACTGCAGGACACGGGCCTCCTCTACAATCGAGAGTACGATTGAGAGTGGTTAGGCCATATAGTCCACCACGCTTGTCTAGTGCGGGTTGACGGACTTTACATACCGTAGCTATGGTATGCAGGTTTCCTCGTGATGTTTTCCTTCACCAGGTCATGGGGGTCATGCCCCCCCCCCCCCCCCCCTCCCCGTGTTGGCTCTAGATTGACAGAATTTATTTATTATCTTTCTGATAAAATTTATAAGTACAGATAAATGTCGATAAATAAAGTAGAAAGTGTGTGTTAAAAATCATCATTACGAATTCGAGTATCGAAATCGTACCAAGTGTTCTGACAAGAACTATATGCCTGGCTTTGAAGCTGAATCCACCCTTGCTCCGGACCGCTAGTTTGCAATACAATCGAGGAAATAGTTTTATTTGATATACAGACCTCTGTCTTTATGCCGATGCCTGCGCTCTCTATCCCGGTCCCTGTCTCTGGATCCGCGCGAGTCCGGCGAGGAGCGTCGGCGCGGCTCCCGCCTGTCCGCGCGCTCGTCGCCGCCCCACCACCACGCGGGCGGCGCGGACGCGCGCGTGCGCAGCGGTGATCCGCTGTGGAACGCGCCTAGGGGTGCCATCTGATGGAAAACAAGCAGTTTATTTGTATATATTCTTTATTATATACAACAAATACAACACTGTATAAAAGTAAATAGGGACATTCGATTGATTTATGAGAAGAAGAAAGTAATAAACATTTGTATTATTGCAGATCTATAGTGTATGGATATCTCGGTGTAATTTAGTAAATGTATTTTTATACCGTTAGTTTCAATGACTTTTTTATAATATGTTACCAACAAACTTGTTATTTTCGCCATCTCATAATACTTCGCTTTAAATTTTTTACCGAGAAATAGTTAGTAGAGACTTTTTAGTTAATTATTATTATTCATTCTCTAATAATCTTTTAACCGTCTCAATTAAACTCTGAGACTTGTGCATCACATTACTATAGATTATCACATTATTATATACTATCATTTGTATAAACAGGTTTTTAATAAATTTTATTTAATAACTGATAAAGTTAATGTGCTTAATTTAGGTCGAATTTATATCATTTTTAGTATTGTTATTGTATCGTAAATATGAAATATCATCCAGTGGAGGGTAGTTTCTCATCGCTTGCCTCTCAATTGTCATTTTGTATGGAGTTGCCGAGCTAGATATTCGAGTAATTCGTTCGTGTGTCATGGACTATTCGGTATTCGGTGTTTAGTGGGTTTATAGCCACCAGCGTCTTCGGTGCCGACCATCCAGTTTCGGAACGGGGCTCCGGTGAGTAGGATTTTTTTATTTCGAGGATTGACGAGACGAGCATGCCATTCGCCTGATGGTAAGCAATACGACCGGTCCTGGACAGTAGCAAAATACCTTCCACTGCGCTTGTCATCCTGAGACATAAGATATTGTCTTTGCATATCCTGAAGTTACTTTACCTTCAATATCCTCGAACCGTAACACAACAGTTCATTTACACTGCTGTTAACCGGTAGCCTACCCAGCCGGCCTCTCATATGAGAGAACTACCACTTAAGTGGCTTCACGTATTTTCTTACGGCTGGAATATCGTTTGTTCGCTTGGCTGAAGTGTGCACAGGTATGTGGTTGTTCTAAAATTTCTACATCATGAATATTCTGCCATGAAGTTCTTTTTTACTATAATTGTCTATATTATCACATCCTCTTTAGAGGTTATTTACCTCTTTAGTTAATTGTTTTGTCACCCGCTTTGCACGGAGGGAAGTGGACAATATTTTATTTCCAACTCCTCCTATTAATAACACTTTCTGATTAATTTCGTTGCGGGTTAAAGACAAGTTAGACATTCCCGGAGACTCGCCGAGCTTCACTGCTCGGTGTCATAACATTGCGTGCCACTGTTGATCCTGGCTTACAGGAGTTACAGTGGTGGGTGTGAGGGCGGGACAGTCTCCAATATTATCACATCCGTGAAATTTTACCGTACATCTATAGAGGAGCGTTACTGTAATTACTAATTAGTCGTCGCTCTCAAAGATTTTTAAAATGCTTGCTTGTATTATGACAGAAAATTAAAAAAAAATGAAGATAATATTTTTCATTGCCCTTTAGATGAAACCTATTAAATTATATATTTATTTTGATGCAATTTTCACGTTCATGTTTTTGAAACTCCAAATATATCTACTGTAGTGCCTATCCTTAGTTTTAAATCAATACTTTTTGTGTTTTACACATTAATTAAGCCTACCGATTGTTAATCTAAAAACATATAATATTTAAGAATGTTATTTCTCTTACATTGACCGGTGGGTAGTTGTGCGGCAGTCGGTAAGGCGCGGGGGGCGCCGTGCCCTCTCCCTCCGCGCACGCCAGCGGGGCCGCCGGCATGCGGCTCGGACTCTCCGACGTCGCCAACTGACAAACAACCACATGGTAAATAAATCCCATTAATTTAACTTTCTGATTAATTTCGTTGCGGGTTTAAGACAAGTTAGACATTCCCGGAGACTCAGCGAGCTTCAATGCTCGGTGTCATTACATTGCGTGGCACTGTAGATCCTGCGGCACAGGAGTTGCAGTGGTGGGTGTGAGGGCGGGACAGTCTCCTAACCATATGATTAATAAAGCAGGTAATCATATTCTTGTACATTATTGAGTCTAAACTTCAATTACTAAAATCATTCTTTTTCTTTTTTACGTAAAAGGGGATTAAGCAATTAACCCACCTCATGGTAAATGTTTACCTTATAAAGAATAATAAATAAATTCTTATGAATTTCAATAATTTGAAATTTCATTAGAACAAATGTTATTCGTACTTTAGTACTGTAAAGGCTTATTTAGTTATTATATTATATTGTCCAGTAATTACTCTGGTTATTTTAGATCGTGCATCACAAATCATAAAACGCGAGTATTGTCAATTAGGGGAAGGCCGGGTAAAGTGAATACCCCGGGCAAAGCGAATACTCCCCACTATTCCTAAATTATTATTTTTTCATTCAACACGCCACCACTGTTACGTTTGGCCATCTTGGTTTAATACGCGGCAAACATAAAAGCGAGGGGCCGCGTCGCGTCCCATCCGCGAAGTGGAGATTTGTGTTTTCGTAAATAAAAGATTGATTTTACGCGGTAAGTACATTGATCAATTCTCCTGTATTACTAGATTTTGATTTATAGGAATGTCTTGATTTGGTAGCATATCAAATTAGTTTTATATGGTATATTTAACAGAAAAGCAGAATTATTAGTTTCTGTATAAATAATGTTAACCTCAAAAATGACCTAGTCGGGCAAAGTGAATAGGGCAAAGTGGATATGGTCCACTTTGCTCTATTTACTTTGACTGCCATTTCTCATTGGTGACTTATTATCTAAACATGTATTTTATTTGTGTCAGGTGGTGAATAAATATAAAAAAAATCTAAGCAAGGGACGTGGGATGAAAATGCTATGCAAACTGCTATTGATTTGTGCAGAGTTGGAGAATCAATAAAAAGCACAGCTAAAAAGTATGGTTTAGCTTATGCGACCTTGTATAGGCAAACCTTGTATAGGTAAAGTTTTTTTTGTTTTCAGTTAATCAAAGTTATTTTTATGTTATCAGAGATTGAATATGGGTATTCACTTTGCCCAATTACTGTATCCGCTTTACCCGGGGTACCGGGCAAAGCGAATACTTTCGTACTTTTTTAAATTTTAATTGTAGTTGATTATTGCTTAAATATTAATGGTAACTGATGTCCGTATTTGTACGAGCAATAAATAAAGACTGGTTTCTGGTAATTATTTTGATTTTGTATTATATACCTTTTCTGCTATAACCTTAAAAACCTTAAGGTATCCACTTTGCCCGGCCTTCCCCTACCTGTTGTTTGAGGCTGTTGAAGTCGTTGCTCATGTCGCGGTATCGCTGCAGACACTCCTGCCACATGTTGGCCATTTCCGCCATCTCAGAGCGCTGCTTGTTGATCTCCTCCTAAATGACAATCCATTAGAGTAGACTTTATTATTCACGGCAATGTTCCATCAAATATACACCAGAGTATAAGTAACGGCCTAAAAAACAGCAAGAGAAATAAGAGGACAAATAAGCATGTGCTCTTTTTAATTCTAGTATGATCCAAAACATACTAAATCTCAATTTAAAGGAATAAGGTTTATTGTTACCTTAAGTTGATTATAATTTAAAACTTTTTGGTATATCTCGTAGTTCGAAATTCAAATGTATAAGTATAAACAACCTCGGCCACTTTCGGCGTGTGATTTTGTTCCGGACCCTGTATCTAGTATATGTATATTTGATCGAAGACGGAAATGTATATTCTCCGTCAGTCCTTATTCGTCCTACTGCAGGGTACGAGCCTCCTGTATAATCGAGAGTACGAATGAGAGTGTTTAAGCCATATATGTAATGCGTATGTTAATACGTGTTTATTTAATGCTATTACATTATCCATGGACCATGACAACACTCATACTCTTCGATCAAATATACACTAGATACAACATGAGCGCTTAGAAAATGGCACCAAAAAAGAGTGCTTAAGCACTCTTTCGCCTTCAATCACGCACCGACCGTTGCTTCTAAAACGTCGCAACAATTTAGACAATATTATGTGAAAAGCTACTTTAAGCTCCAGGAATAAGGTGGAATTTGTGTTAATGTATTTGGAATATGTGATCTTTTTGTTTACTTTTTTTAATGTCATGCATCGGTGCCACTTTTTAACAGAACTTTTACAGGGAACTGTGTATCTAGTGTATATTTGATCGAAGCTCATACTCATGTGGCATAATTATTGCAGTTGATTTTTCAATAACGGTTGATGCAGTTATACCCAAATGTAAATAAATCGGAGTTAAATAAATAAAAAACACCTAACAGACACGCATAGCCTTGAACCCACACTAAGATCTAGTCTTGTCTTGTCTTGTAGTCTACGAGGGACTTTTCGATCTCACTAACACCCAGACGTGAAGGGATCGAACACGCGGCCTCTCGTTTCACAGGCGGCGTCTAACCGCCTGCGCCACGGAGGCTGTCAAAAATCCATTTCATGGGAGACGATCGTAACCAATAGTTTTCTTAAATGTGTCTTCCGTCCGTACCAATAGAGCTATGATAATATGTGTTAACCATGAGTCGTGCGTCCGTGTCTCCCACATCTCTGGCGACGGTCTCGTACCGGCGCATGCACTCGCGCCACAACCGCAGTTGCGCGGCCGCCGATTCGCGTGCGTTCGTCGCAGATTCCTACAGAAATAGTAATTAATTGGAAAACTAAGGATATGCCCCTCGGGACATTTGGAGTTTCGCAAGAGTGCCAGTGAAAATCGCGCTAAAATAAATATTAATAATTTAATAGATTACTTCTAAGAGGTGATAACTTGTTTCTTCATTTTTACATTACAAGCAATAATTTTTAAAGTTGTGAGGACCGACAATTTCAGTAACACTTCAGTAGAGTAATACGGAATATTTTACGCGATCCCGATATATTTATGTCAATGGAAACAAGATACTGTATCAGCCCATATACGTCCCACTACATGGCACGAGTCTCCTCTACAATCGCGATTGCATTTGAGTGGGGTTAGGCCATATAGTCCACCACGCTGTCCTAGTGCGGGTTAGATGACTTTATATACCATAGAAACAGCATAATAATAATACATTCTTAAAAGCTCTATAACCTAGGTTATTTGCAAACAAAATTTCACATATCAATTACTGTTTCAACGTTCAAGTATTTGTTAATGTGTAATTAATAATAATCAGTTTCAAACATTAGTGAATCATGTAAAGACAATAAAATATATTATAATATTTTTGAAACACGTCTCACATTAGCGGCTTTGTCCTGTCCCGGCGGAGCTTGTGACATGCCCTTGAAGCATCGCATCAACTCCTTCCACAGTTTCATCATCTTGTCCATCGCCTCTCGTTGCTCCGAGATTTCTTGCTAACATAATTATCATATATTGTTAGGTACATATATTTCACATACCATGGTCATAAGATTTTTTTTCGAGAGACTCTTTTTTTATCGTTTGCATTTTTAGCAATAGAAAATAATTGACAAAATTCATTTTTAAACAATGCATAAATCCCCAATAAGTAACAATTAAATTATAATGCTAAACAAAGGTTAAAATTCCGGAACCTAAGTAACGATTTTATGACCTACCTGCAAATTGCACAAATCTTCATCAACTAACCTTGACAACCCGCAAGTAATTGCTTCTGCCGCTCATTGTACTAGCTTCATCAGCCACACTCAATCCGGAGTCCCGTTCCCTTTCCGAATATCTATCCCTAAAATCATCCTCTCTAGATGCAACCGAATTTCTTTCAAAACGCTCCAGATTCTTCTTAGACCTTCTCTCTTTATTATACTTATCACGTTCGTAAATTCTATCATCGTAGTACTTTTCTTTCTCGTCGTATTTCCTCTCTCTTTCGTCATAGCGCTTGTCACTTCTCGCTGTTCGTCTATATCTCTCGTCATCGTATTTTTCTCGATGAACGTCGAAGCTTCTAGAAGCCTTCTGTTCGAACACTTTGCGTTTATCTTCTTCAACTCTTCGATCATAATCTCTGTAGTCCTTTCTGTAGTGATCACAACACTTCGGCGGAGATCTATCGCGATACCCACTGTACCGTTCATCATGATGAAGTCTAGATTTCGTAGTATCCAACTTGTTGTATTTGTGACTCTCATTATAACAGCAAACACATTTGTCTTTTCGTTCCTCGTTTATTTTCTCGCGGCTTTGTAACCTGCCCTGAAAGTTGTCATGGCTTCTTATTCGGCTAAGTTCGACATCTTCGCGGGATCTTTCGTTGCATCTTACACGTTCTGGATATCTATCTATGTTGTATGACTCCCTTCTGGATATACCTTCGCATTGTAGAGATTTGTGGCTTTGAGTCCTAGGCTGGAAATAAAAATAGAGTAATAAATAGAAAAGAAATTTTCTTCACTATAAGGTGCGGTATTATCGTATTTGTACCATGTATGTTCTTTATTAACATGTTTATGAAACGACCTAATTAATCTGACTTCAATAACGT
The DNA here is from genome assembly GCA_030180105.1 of Hyles lineata. Classification (NCBI taxonomy): domain Eukaryota; kingdom Metazoa; phylum Arthropoda; class Insecta; order Lepidoptera; family Sphingidae; genus Hyles; species Hyles lineata. The sequence goes on from JARJEE010000023.1 coordinate 4,428,936, forward strand.
AGATAACATGTAAGCAATTGTTTACCCAAAAATCTAAGAGCGATAACTTTTATTTCCCAACGAATAAACACACTTACCACAGGAGGTGGGCTTGTGTAGTTATATTTTTTTCCGCTTTCATTCATCTGCGCGCATAGTTTTGCAAATGTCTCCATCAAGGCGGTTTGGTCCACTGTCGGAGTCGGTGACATGTCTTTGGTGGGCCTAAACAAATTAAACAAACGAGAACAATAACACGCCAAGAAGTTCTTGTAAGAACTTTATGATAACTTCTAACCACCTTAAAGCTCTATATAGTTTCTTAAACTAAGTGGTAATTATAATAGTCTGTACATTTGTCTTTGAGAGTTATGATTGCGTTTAACTATTTTTTGTCATTTGAAAAGTCTACCTGGACATGCAAAATATCGCTCTTATTAGCTTTTGTATTTTTAGTTATTGTAAACTTATACATTTTATGTGATATTACTTTTCATGTTCCCTGGATGGCACGTCATCTCGGCGTTTGCGTCTGTGTCGGTGCTCCCTGGAGGCGGACGCGTCTCGGTCGTGACTCCCGCGCCTTTCATGTCTTCGAGCATGACGCTGCCTACGCGAGTAAGTAAATTACAATGTTATTAGGTCTATCTCGTATTATATATCATAGTTGCATATTGACCACCAACTTTATCCAATTTGTGTAAGTTTATCAGAGATCTGAATTACTTATTTTTGTAGTCTATAAAATGAACTGACTGGCTTTATCTGGTGGCTGGATTTGATTAAATTAGGTGTGGAATAAATCACGGTAAAGTCAACCTGGATCCCAATTAATGATTTACTCCTGAATTTTGCACAAAAATAAAAGTAAATTAACTGCGGCTTCTTGTAACATTGTTTATCAAACTCAACGCGAGTAGTTTATTTGATAGACGATAGTACTTAGCACGCTCATATTACATGTTGTAATGGACAGAATATGTTATAAGTTTGATATGTTAGAGTCAGCACTTACTTCTTCTTGTCTCTCTTGATTGCTTCCTCTAGGAAAGCGTAAATGAAAGAGTCTTGATCCCTTGGTATTGATTCAATAGCTCCGTCTGCTTCCTACATCCAAAAAACAAAATGTTACTAGTTTCCTTGTTGGCTATATCTTTCTTTCTTTCTCTATATAATCATCATGCCTTCATCTCGTAGGGGTAGGCACACTATAGAATACATAGATATCCACTTTGCCAGATCCTGACATACCACTTTCGGTTCATCCACATTCATCAATCTCCTCATACATTATTTTTAAGACAACAATTATACTTTAATTTCTCCTGTTTGTTATAGTAAGACAATTGCATCAATTTTGAACAATAATGTCGGGTGATTTATTATCCGCTTTCGTGGTAAGTTATTTTGTAGAAGAAATACGAGTAGCAAGTAATCTGGTCTTATTTACCGGTCGTGGGGAAATAGATCTCGGAGTAGACACCATGCCGGCTTTCAACGCTAGGGAAAGTCCATCCCTTCTGTGGATGATATAAAGTAAGTAATGTAAGTAATGATGTTAAAAAAACCGAGCGATATAATTAAGTTAATAAAAATACACACCACTACGATATTTAATATAATTATTTCTCTTATTTCCAATTACATGGTAGCCGGTAAGAGATTGAGCGATACGGCTGCCATTTGTGCTCTAATTTAATACATTGTTAAATATACATAGGTGTACAAAAAATAATAAAATAAATAATGTAAGTTCTACAATACTATACAAAGTACGTACGGCGGTCTTCGATGACGTCGCGGTGAACGCGAAGGCCGGTGCGCCTCCGCTGGCGATCTTGAAATAGAGGCATTGCTCTCCCTGAGTAGTTTAATTAAGATGTGTACAATAACTCTTGTATAACTGACTTAGAAAATATAAATGCAAGGAAACTGCAATCAATATTAACAAAAGTGGTTTCATGATACCCTAACAATATTCCTAGACTTCTTGAAGACGAGTTGCAAGTTGCAACTTACATATAAGTATATAATAAATAAACGCATTTCGGCAACTAACATTGCATTGTAAAATTCTATATAAAATAATACCTTTGGATTTTGCTTCAAAGTATGACCTTTACTAAATACCGTACTGTGTCATATCTTGATAGATAATACTTCTATATTTAATTATTTGTGTAAAAAATAAATATTTATAAACCTTTTTGCAGGGCTCACATCTTGTAACATCTCAACAGTGTGCGAAGGAGATAGATTCTGCAGACTCGCCTTGGCCGATCCTATACGGCACACATTGGCTTGACAGCCCTGGATAAACAAGTAGGTAGAGAAACTTTGTTGTATTTATTAATTTAAAAACTAACGTTAACCATTCAGTGCATTTGTGTATCAAAAGGATGGCCGTGAAAATTACGCTAAATATTAAATTCAGTTAAAGTAATAGATTTTGACTTAACGGTGATAAGAATCAGTATCTTTTTTACTAAACTTTCTGTCATAATTTAAGCAAGCATTGTGAAAAACTTTGTGAGCTAAGTATAAGTCGACACTTATTTCAGTAACGGTCCAATGTAGATGCAATGGAGCCTCATACCACTTACGTGGAAACACTACGCACTCTCCGCCCTGTCCATACATTTATGTCAATGGTTGTATTACCATTTATTTCAAAACAATATAAGGATAACTACAATCTTCTATTAATAACTGGAATATCATCCCAAAAATGCAAAGAAATCTTATGCCCGTTTTAATGATTTGTTTACACATTTAGTTTACGAACTTCGAGTCAAATAGCACTAGACAGTTAAAATAAATGGTCTGAGTAAAATTGATAGGCGTAATTAGGCACTTTCATTTTGTTACGTTATTGATGACGGGGATGATAATGATAATACTACATAATTCTGTCGTTTGTTATCTTAAATCCACGTTCTCTACCGCGGTGGTATTAATAAAACACGTTTTCAATTACCCAACATTGTTTACTTTTACCCTTGAATCTACCAAACAAAAATAAACCTTAATTATACTTAATAGCATTACTTACGCTGTTAGAGTCGTCTGTAGCTCCAGAATTGGTTTCGTCGAGACCCTCCCGCTTTTTCCTCGTGCGTTTGCGTTTCGACGCGTCGAATACTTTAAACAATTTTTTGCTATCACTTGACTGACATTCCATCTTATAGGTTCGAAAGGATCACAAGACATCAGACCGTGTAGACCTAAATCGTAAATTTGTATTCTTTTGTGTGTATTTTTTATTACTTTACAACGAAATATAATTTTCTAGGAATTAAACCAAACATACACGGACGAAATTGATAGATGATTTGAAGTTTAGTCTTCGAAATCAAAAAAAGAATTGTAATAGGAAAGTAACGTAACTGCCAGTAACTAAAGTTGTTATCCACTCGTGCGAAAACATACAAAAATATTTCGTCGCAAGTTTCAAGTGATGTAGTAATATTAACATATTTTTATTGCTATAACGCCCTCTGTCTTAGTCCCGAACCCATGCAAAAATATCCTTTTTCTGGATGCAACTTTTCGTTTGCGTTGCCTTGGATGGTCTCATAATTGCACTATATCCCCTAAAACTAACCTATGATCATAAAATTATCGCTCACGCTATACCGTATTGAATCGATTGGTGTTAGTACCGTATGTAGTGCATAAATCCTAGTATGCCAAGTGCCTGCGATCTGATGCATATGCAGTATCGTATTTGAGTGACTGCCTCGGTAGCGCAGTTGTACTACGGTGCGATTGCAACGCTGAGGTCTCAGGTTCGAATCCCAGGTCGGGCAATGATAACGCATTTTCTATTCATTGTATTTCCGAGTATTTATGCCTAAGACGATGGGCTCGCCCACTACCACCTCTGTCTACCACTTCTGAGAAGGCTTAAGTTAATGTGCGTATGTAATTGGGGTTCCACTAATTCCTCTATTCTAAGTTCAAATTGTGTTTCAATCTTTTTATTGATTAGGGTAATTAGGGTTAGAGTCAGCCCTAACCCTTTGATAAAATATATTTTAGTAAATAATTAAATCCGAATTCCCGATTCAGATATTACGAAGGAATTTGAATCTAGCATTTTAATGCATGTACAGAAAGCTTAATGCTTATTGTAAGCTTAATTTTCATGGCGTCAGAAGCAGTGCGTAAACGCCTTCTCTTGCAGTCACCTTTATCTCACACATGTGTCGAAAACCTCTTTTTTCAATCTCTATATTTATGAAATATCTTCCGAGAAATTATATTATACTTTATACTGGCAATAGTGACATAGTTTAGTGTAAATTCATGCATCTAAGTTAGGGACTGAGGCCAAAATTATGGGTCAAAGTAGTGTTAAAATATTTCTGTGATTCGAGTCAATTAATTGCGGTGGTGAAACATGGCATTAAACTATAACACAAAGCTAAAGTCAAGTGTAGCATTAAATGTAGAAAACTTTTTTTTTCTTTTAATATGTGTTAAAAGTTATCATGAACAAACTGTTTTCATTTTAAGAATTATGCATGGTATTTAAATAATTATTTTTTCAATCACAATTTAATTTAATTTCAGTCAAGACCTACTAGAAATGAATACAAAGAACTCAAGATAATTCAACTTAAAATATTGTTTGGTAAGTCTTTTTCCTTTAGTAAATGGAATAAATACTTTGGAAATAAATGTTGTTAGGTGTAAAAACATAAATAGCCAATCCACAAAAAAAATAAAATTCAGATTCAATTTCAATATATTATAGATTATTGTAATAATTCACATTAAACTTAACTAAACTTATATCCCACATAAGCTCCTCACACTCTTCACTACGTTTCTCTTATAGACAAAGGCTCTAAAGGTACTCGGTATAAAATCTCCATCATAAAACCAATAAACAGATTCAAGTCCCATTTTATTATAAAAATCAAAATTACGAGTTATAATACATCTTCTTTCAATCGAACAATAGAAATCGATTATAGCACATTGATGTTCGTGTAAATAAATCATCATGGACATAAATAACAAAACCGTATCGTTTAGTGTATGAGGCGGCGGCGGCGGGCCGCGCGGCCGGTCCGTATCACTATATGTACACTACCCGCAGGTAACCACGTCCGGCACCGCAGCGTCTCAGCACTCAGCACTCACTACCCGCACTACCCGCACTACTGGCACTCCGCGTCGCGCGCCTCGTCCGCGTCCCGCGCCGCCGCGCAGTAGTACAGCACGTCGGCCAGCTCGTGCGCCACCTTCTGGTCCAGGATCTGCGACATCACCAGCGACAGCAGCCGCCGCTCGTGCCGGCGGATGAGCGGGCGGTTCTCCGCGTGGCGCGCCAGCCGCAGCAGCGTGGCCGCCGCGCGCCGCAGCATGTCCAGCGACGTGCCCATGGCGTCGGGGTTGTCGCGCAGCGCCGCCACGCCGTGCTGGTTGGCCACGCCCAGCGCCGTCTGCTCCGCGCGCTCGATGAACGCCACCAGCTGCGCCACGGCCGGCGCGTGCCGGGCCACCTCGCGCGCCGCCTCCTCGCCCGCGCCCGCCAGGTAGTGCAGCAGGTTCACCGCGAACTCGCGCACCACGGGCCGCTCCGGCCGGCACAGGTCGCGCGCCAGCCCCGCGCACAGCGCCGCGATGCGTCCGCGCGGCGGCGTCGCCAGCACCAGGTCCACGTTGGCGTCCGTCACGCACAGCTTGCACAGCGCCTCGAGCGCCAGCCGCCGCGGGGACAGCGGCGAGGCGGCGCCGGCCGCCGGGGGCGCGTCGCCCGCCACGGCCGCCGGGCACACGCTCCAGTGCAACAGGCCGTCCAGCAGCGGGCGCGCCACGGCCTCGGGCTGGCCGGCCAGCTCCACGCCGCCCGCGATGTTGGCACAGCACACGAGCGCGTCTTCCCGCAGCTGCGCGAGCGCGTCCCACCACCACTCGGCGCCGCCGCGCAGCGAGGAGCAGCAGGCGCCGGCGTCGGCCTCGTCCCGCGCGGCGCGCTCGTAGGCCCGGGCGCGCGCCGCCCGCGGCGCGTGCTCGTGATGCAGCAACAGCAGCTTGCCGGCCAGCGCCAGGAACGCTCCCGACCGCGAGAACTCCGCTTCGTTGCCGGGCACGAACGTGAGGCCGCGCAGTATGTTGGATAACGCTATACACCTGCGCGCGAGCGCGTCGCGTGTTTCGCTGACGAGGTTGAGACTGGGCTCGTCGCGTTCGTAGCACTCGTCCTCGTAGTCGTCGAGTTTGCGCCGCTTGAGCACGCCGGCGGGGTCTCGCACCAGCAGGTTGGGTCGGCGCTCCGGCTCGAGATCCATGGGCTCCGCGTCGAGGTTGTCGCGGTCCGCGGGCGGCGTGGATTCTGCGGTGGTGGGCGGTGCGGACGGCGAGGGCTCGGGCGGGTCTGGGGGCGCGGGCGCGGGGGATGCGGCGGCCGGCGAGGGCGGGCGCGTGCCCGGTAACACTCGCACGAAGGGCAGGTGCAGGTGCTCGCCACGGAAGCACGGCACCAGGTGCGCCGCGCCCGCCGGGTCCGACGCTAGCTGCCACGGCTCCAGCACGTCTTCCACGCCGTCGGGCTGTTCGTCTTCTTCCTCTTCCGGCGCGAACATGTCGTCATCGGAGCGCAGCACGACGGGATGCCGGCGGCGCGACTGCAGCGTGAAGTCCTCCCCGGAGAGCACGCGCACGCGGTCGGCGGGGTCGGGGGGCGGCGCGCGGCGGCGCGGCCCGGGCGGCGGCGTGGGCGGCCGCGGCGCCGCGTACCACGGCTCGTCATCTTCGGCGGGCGCGTCGAATACGTCACTTAAACTACGGTGGAAGTGTTCGAGTAATAAATCTAGGAGACCGGGCATGTGCTGCAGCCCGAAGAATCCGATGCAGTTGTCGTCGAAGAGTAAAATGTTGAGAATGTCGAGCGCCCAGCAGGTCTCCGCGAGCAGTCCGGACTTGAGCGCCATCATGATCCGCCACGCGTCCACGGGCGCGACGTCAGCGCGCGTGAGGCGGCGGCGTTTCTCCCCGCTGGGCACGGCCGCTTCTACGCACTCGGCGGGGAACGTCAACTCTCGCTTTATCTGCGCTCCGCCGCCCGCTACACTCTGCTCGACAAAATATACAATTGTGAGTATGAGATAACTTATGCTTTCGCCCCACAGCGGGCGGGACTGGACAACGACATAACGCAGGCACGACGGTGGAAAGTCGGCTCTGACTGACGGCTCTTATTGTGACATGTTTCATACTAAAGCATACATTGTACACCAAATGACCCGTCAATGTCACGCCTGCGTCACGTCGGCGTACAGAACCGCCCACTGTGCGGCGAAACCAGTAAAAGTAGAATAAACAGCAATTAAAAATGACTATACAGCGCGATTGTTGTAAACCACTTACAGTGGAGGGTGCAGTCGAGGAGGGGTACCCGTCTTGCGTCGGAGGGCGCGGCGCCCCGCCCCACGCTGGCGCGCCGCTAGTCTGTGTGCAATGCGAAACAGTCAGAATCTCTTCAAATTAACTGGCAAAGTACCCCAAAGTATTCTTCTGACAATTTAATCCGTAAGTAAATGCGCTTCAAAATCAGTATAGTAAATTATTTAAAAAGCGATAAAGAATCGGTAGTGATTTAAATAAATGTATACAGAGTGCACAGTACCTGTGGCGGGTATGGTTGGTGCGGCCAGTTGGGCGGGTGCGAGACGGGCGCGCGCCAGGGCGCGGGCGCGGGCGGCGCGCTGCGCGGGAAGGCGCCGCCCCACGAGCCGCCGAAGCGCGCGCCCGCCGCGCCGCCCACGCCGCCCGCGCCCGCGCCCACCCCCGCGCCCACGTAGCCGCCCTCGCCCTTGGCGAAGTCCGGGTGGCGGCGCGGGCTGCCGGCGCCGCCCGCCGCGCCCACGCCGCCCGGCCCGCCCGGCCCGCCCACGCCGCCAGGCCCGCTCGCCTTGCCGCCGCCGTACTGCACCGTCACACATATTACATACCGGCTCCACTGTCTCCACCGCCTCCGGGCTCCCCTCGGTCTCCGGACCCGACCGAGCTCAATCAAAATTCACACGGATCTATAGTACGATTTTTACTCGATCAGCGGTATTCGGAACCGAGGAGAGTTTGGAGACAAAATCATCGCTCTGTTGTTCCGTGTGACACGTGTAATTGCCGATAATCATATTTTATACATATATTCCGTCGGCATATACTATCGATGCCTCGAAATGACTGTCCCAAAAAACAAAAACTGTATATTATCCACAAATACACGGTCAAACGTAACGAAGCGGTGAAATTCAAAGTACTAAAAAGCGACAATAATATAATGTTATACTGGCCGTGCACCCAAAATGTTTATCACTATAAATGATTATTTCGCACGCAGTCAGCCGAATGTAGTTTATACATTGAAGAGTAAACAACATTAGACTGACCCGTACAACGGTACAGAAGCTACGACTTGGTAACTTACGACTTAGCTTATGATGTGTGAACTGAACGCATGCACATGATATTGTGTTCAAAAATTCGTCATGTAAAGCCACCACCACACACTCTAAACCTTGACTTCCATATTTTCAATTATTTGTTAAATTTTGAAGAGTCAGCGGACGAATTTAAATTTGTACGGTGCGATCTCGCTCGTCCATTGGGACTGCGACAGCATGACGGAAAGCCAATTAATCACACCGCAAGCCAATAATTTTGTTAAACAAAAATAGAAGAAACAAATTAAGTGATAGCCGGACAATTTTTAAGCGAGTGGTATTATTCGAAAATAATTAGATGAAGCCAAAACCACGTATGAGATTTGCCCCTCACGTCGACCAAAATTATTTTTTGAACTTTTTATACTTGCTAATACCATGGGCATTTAATATACTTCGTCACTTTACTTTTAGACTAATGCAATAAGTAGTCATTTAAATATTTTTATTTTATGTTAACTATAAAACTAATTTTAAAACTATTATATGTACAACCCGCTAAACCCCTTGATATAAACATTATAACCTTTCACTGAGATGATATTGATAATATATATATTTTTCTATACCAATATCCAGTGTTTTTGTTTTCCTTTTTCAATATCCACGATAAAATAATTTAATTGTTAGACAAGTAAAGTTGAATAAGTATACGTCAGACGCAATATTTTCATTGCAACATCGTCTGCGCACGTGTACGTCTTCGCGAGGGGCACGCGTGACCAATTCCGTGCGTGGTGAGAGTATGAGACCGTATCGCCAATCATGACGGAAGCGGTGTTGAGTGCGTGGTTACAAACGGCACGTCCGTACGTAGGGCAGTGTGGGGCGTGGGCTGGGCGGCAGCGGCGCCACCAGCTGCCGAGCCAGCTGCGAGCTCATTAGGTTACCCACACTCGCACTCCCACTCGACCCACTCGACACACTCGACCCGCCAGACATCTACACACCACCAAACAGAACGTCACCACCTGCCCTGGCTCCAGCCGACGCCGCGGGACAACGCCATCTTACCACCGCTACGTTGTCAATGTGTCCAACATTATTTTGTACGAGATTTAAATATTCGGACAAGCGAAAATTGCGGTGAAATACCATTCTGAATCTTCTCCAATTAACTGCTTCACATTGGCAAAATATTGATCAATTAAGTTGAATTATTTGTCATAACATTTGTTGGTCCTTCAAGCCGGATATAGATTTAATAATTGCACCAATGTACCAAATGTTTTCGCTTGTCCATTACATAACATGGTTTTTTACTAAGCTAGACACTGGGATACAATGAATATGGCTAGAATCACTAGGTTAAGTCATAATTTGGAACAATTAAAAAACAATATTCAAAGTATACAGTGCAAAAAGCAAATTTTGGCATACGTAAAATACACAATATTTTAATATAATACTCCTCACATGCCACTCATGCAGGGCAATAAATACTATATTGGCAACACTACGGAAACATAGTCCTTTACTCGATCTCGATTAGCTAATAGTAAGAGTCTAATAAAGCTAAATATAAGGAGTTAAAATTATATAATATTTTCCTCGTCATATCAATTACATGTACACTTTAAAAAAATGAAAAAAAAACGTTATCGTTATGTTTACTCATTATTAGTAATATGAACCTTATCAAATTTTCTAAGCACAACATCACAATATGAACATAAATTATTTTGTTTATTATTTTTTATGTTGTGAATGTGCAAACTCAATACAGTGCTAAAATTAACCGTATCATTGACCCAGTAAGGTATATTTATTTGAAATCATACACAGGAATAATTACTAAAATACTCTAGCATTCATCATACATTAGGGTTGTAACAAACATCCGATATATTTAGTTTCTTTTTGTTTCAAGTTTTTAAATTATAATTCAATAATTTGTTACATGCCTACAGTGGGTACTGACCGGTGTAACGCGGTTGAATATAACATTCGCAACTTTTCCAAGAAATGACTACACAAATGCTCACTTTGTAACACTGGTCAGTACCCACCTTGATACATCCTCATTACTTTGACACTGGATCTTATGTTTATGTTGTGTGTATGTGTGTGTTTGTATGTGTGAGAGAGAGAGTGAGAGAGACAGAGAGTGTGACTGACCTCATGCGGCGGCTGGTGCTGCGGATGCGGCTGGTGCGGCGGGTGCGGCTGGTGCTGCTGGTGCGGCTGGTGCTGCTGGTGCGGCGAGACGGGCGGGTGCGGCGGGTGCGGGGGGTGCGGCGGGTGCGGCGGGTGGTGCGGGTGCGGCGCGCGGTAGTACTCGGGGTAGGGCTGCGCGGGCGGCGGCGTGCCCGGCCCGGCCGGCGCGGCGCCGCGGAACCCGCCGCCGTACCCGCCGTACTGGTACTCGCCGCCCGGGCCTGCGCGGTACCCCCTGCAACACACACACACACTCATTCCACTCCTGCTCTCCGTGGTGACACCCATCACATATACATCAGAAACTCTGCTTTTGCATTCATCACTATACATAAATGCAGTGCTACTAATATTGTTAGTTACCATATTAAGGGGCAATATATTCAATACAACAATGCCTTGCTCATTACTTAATTTTTTTCGAAAAGTATGAACTGCTATGCTGGTAATTTCAGCACATTCCTCATATTTAAACGTAACATCATTTATAAAATTCATCGTCGTTATAAGTATGTAAATAACACAAAATGTGTAACGTCAAACGCACCTGTCGCCCTCGGGGCCGTAAGGTGGATAAACAGGCCTGTTCGGCTGGTAAGGAGATCCATATTCATACCCGTAACCTTGTTGGTACCCTGCAAGAATTCGTTATAATTAAAAAAACAATATTAAATAGATGTAAAATATATTATTTACAATACATTGAACTTTAATATACACACTTTTAGATTTTAGTCATGCCAAAAAATGTAATGTAAATGTTATTGTGAAAGTGCTTTACAGTGATGATTTAAAATGTTAATTAACATGCATTTCCAAAATATTAGTTTTATGAAAAGTTACACCACAAAACAATCGTGACTTGTTATTATGTACGAAATGTTTTGTAGGGTGTTATTACGAATTAATAATGTTAGCACCTGTTCTAGAGCACACGTCAAACAAAAGGTCAACGACATATATGAATATGCTTTGCTTTCAAGAGAGTAAATGGCAATTGAGTTAACACGAAACGACATGCAAAACAGGAAAGGAAAAAACAAAAAATCTTGTACAAAACCGTATACATTAAATAATTTTATGGTTTAAAGTTATTTAACAAAAGTAAACAAAACAAATTAATGAATTAAAATAAGTGTGGAAAAAATATCTTTAAAGAAGCTATTCAGAAGTCAATTCCAATTTGGTCAATTATGTTCAGCTGGCATATTCCTGACATTCGACGTAATTTGAAACAAATCTTATAAACTTGGTACTATTATACGCTAAAGCAGAGCACGATTTTACTCTACTTTAAATGGAAATTTTAGACGTTGAGTATCAGGATTAGGCCAACGTGGGACACAATGTACGAAGGTTATGTCGCAGCTTTAGAATTAAAGAGACCTAACGTTCATTAACGATTTGTAACTTAAGAAATTTTGTACTTATGGAAGATACATCGAGAAGACCGAAGAAAACATATTTCTGTCTTTCACGCGTCAATGGGTCCTTCTTTAAGGGTCGATGGAAATAGTCATTTTGAGCCAATATACAGGGTATATCAAAACTGCAGCCGAAAACGAAGCCAGGTGGTAGTTTTAGTGACTTCAGACACAATGCAACTAATTTTTTTTCCTGTCATCGTATTTGGGTGGTAAATACATAGTTTGTTTAGAAAATAATAGTATACCCCTTTTATGTTTAAAGACGCTATGGTACGCAAGGGTTTTAATTATTATTTTAACAAAAACTGTGGATTTACCACCCAAATACGACGATATTTAAAAAATCACAAAATATGTCGCGTTTCTTGGCGAAATTTTTAGTTGCATTGTGTTTGTTCTTATTAAAACTACCACCCAGCTTCGTTTTCGGTAGCAGTCTTGATATATCCTGTATGATTAAAAGCCTACATCTATTTTTTTTCATTAAGTCACTTTAATTGTAAAGGTGCGATGTGTTAGAGAGACAGTCAGTTAGACAGTATGTGTGGTGGTACCTGGCGCTCGGCGCGGGCCGGGCGGCTCGTCGAAGGGGTTGGATGCGGCGAGGTTGTCGCCCGCCGCGCCGCCGGCCCCCACCGCGCCGCCTACAACAACACCCCGCTTGTACCCACTACCGCACACATCTACACACTATGTTATACACAGCACTGTTTACCCGGTTTAACGTGAAATTCCCTCCCACTTTTATTGTGTTCAACGGGCACTATATGACTACATCACTATTTACCGGTTTCACGTGTAATTCCCTCCCACTTTTGTTATGTTCAACGGGCACTAAAAGATCTAAACTAAATATTATTTGATGTTTGCAATATATTTTTTCGGCAGAGTAACGTTCTAGTCATTATTTACTTAAAACTGCATCCCAATTATTCTGACATGGTATTCGTATCATGGTATTTACAAATGTATCAAATCAACAATTCTTTAATTTATTAATGATGCCAATCAATGCATAGATAAATTTATACAATTTATTATAAAAAATAGCAACAGCCGTTTAAACATCTAATTACAAAAATAATATGTAGTACGGTCGCCGCGTCACTACTTGGTATTGTCGGTACTTGCTAACACTACCCTCTTACAAAGTATTTATTTGTAGTACGATTTAACCACAATACACTTAATAAAGTTCATTGCAGTCCGGTATACATTGATGAGAGAAGGACAATCTCTCGCCAGTCCCTTCTAAACCAGATATAACTGAACCCGGCATGAACCACATTTGCATGGGTGATGCATGTACAGAGTACGGCGACGGAAAGTTATTTTCCTCGACATTTACGGAATTAGTTACAAGCGATTGTGAGCCGAGTGATTTGTTAGCTGTTGTTATTCATACTGCCGGGTCATGACGTTTCAGTTCCCCGTGAGTTATGACATGATACATAACCGTCGTATGGACAATTTCTCTCGATTCCAATGTGCAAGTGTCAAGTCCAAAGCACAAGTTAGGACAGTTAGTTCGTGATTGCAAATGGTGAAATAAAGCGTGTGATTCCCCTCTTTTTAATAATGTGAAATATAGTTTATCTGACCAGTGAATTATAACACCAGACCATTTCAAATCACCAAGTGAGTTGTAGATTTTTAGAAACTATTTATAAAAAATATTTTACAATACAAATCAGATACAACAGTTTTAGAATCTGTCAGGCGGTCGGTCAGTCGTATACTCATAAGCTAAATTATTCTGCTTTATTTATTAAAATTATGTTAAGGTGAACCAACATTTAGACTGACTAGATCCACATAATTATGGTAACATATCTTCACTTAGCCATCACTGTATGACGACCAGGATCAAGAGTGGCACGTATCAAAATTACACCAAGCATTGAAGCTCGGCGAGTCTCATAGACCCAGTTACATTAACTTTCACAACCTTAAACATTTCAATCCCATACTATTGGCACCTCAAAATGGTGCCAAACATAGTTATGTTGTAGCCAATGTTCTTAATGCAACAAAGGTTTAAGGCCATTTCAGTAGAATTTAAGATCAGAATACTATTAAAATATACTGGTGAGTGAAACCCTAGTAAAGTGTGTGGTACCTTGCGCGTGGTTGGGTTGCGGCGGGTAGCCGGCGTACTGCGGCGGGTAGCCGTCCATGGCCGCGCCGCCGCCCGCCGCCGCGCCGCCAGAGAACGACTCCTGCGAGTTCGACGAGCCTGCAAGGGTACACCGCAGCACATATTACTCAAGCATACAAACTAGCGTGAAACACAACCAAAATACCTACTATATGTCTATTTATATTTTTATATAAAAACCACCAGCCCCTACACTAGGCTAGGATGGTGGCCTACATAAGCCCTACCAAATATAAAGCAGGCCCGTGTCCCGCAATGGACCGCATAAGGGCAGGATTAAGAAAACCCAAATAATCAGTATTCTAAACGCACTTACAGTGACGTCAACTGCAAATTCTGCAATGTTTACTAATGAAAATGCAAATTGTCAATAATTGAAAATCAGTTCGACTTTAAGAACGTATCTTTTGATTTTGATTTTAACATTCAATTTTTAACAGATTACAAAAAAAAAATACACTGATTTCGTAGTCTACCTATCATCAAAGAGCCCAACGACGTATGAAAAATTGAGCATTCCCATTTACTTTACGCAATCGATCACTTGACATCGAAAACGGTTTCTAACTGAAACCTTGACTTTAATATTGAAGTAGAAATTGTACACTACGTGCAGATTTACCTGTTAAATTTTTAGTAACATTTATTTGTTGATAATTGAAACAAAACATAAGCATGTTAAAAATGACAATTGTATTATCATATGTCATCTATATTCTATTGGCATGTGGCAGAATTCGGAACTACAAATTGAAAGAAAATATCTATTTGGGAGATGTTTGTATAACATGTATGTAGTATTAACATGTCCAACATAATAAAATACGCAAAGAAAAATACTGTTTATAATAATTTGACAATAGCATGACAACAAATTCGTACGATAAAAAACCGTACACATCTGTACCGTCTGTCTACTTCATCAGTTAGGTCATAGATTATGGGACGAATAAGCAATGTATGTATGTGGGTGTATGTACCGGCGCTGGGCGTGCTGTTGGACTTGCCGCCCTTCTTCTTGGTGGAGGCCTCGACCTGGTTGATGATGGGCTGCGGGTCGATGCCGCCGCGGTCGAAGTGGCACTCGTACGCGAGCAGGTTCTTGGTGTAGTGCTTGCGCAGCGTGTACGCGGCCGACGACGACGCGCCGATGCCCAGCAGACCCGCTATGTCCTTCCACGTCTTGTTTTTTGTTACCTGGAATACGCAGAGGATATTTCTATATAGAAGGTGTATTGGGATGTTTTCTTAACAGTATACGTTTGGATAAGATCCGAAAGCTTATCGACCAGCTAAGCTATCACCTTACACTATTGTGGAAAGTCTAATGATAGCACAAGGGAGTATATGGTAATTAGGGTTCAGCATTTGTAAATCCAATTTCGACCAGACCAGCAATTGAGCTGGTAAATACCCCGTTCGTATATCACTGTACTCACCATCAAGTATATTATAACCACTTTTTTTGCTCAAATAACAAATATAATAATGAATGTAAAGCTCACCATTCCTACGAAAATGTAACCCTACAGTAGACTAAGGTTTACGCGACCGTCCGTGGCGGCGGGCCACGCGCGTCTGAAGTTGCACCAAACTACACACTACAGTCCGGCGCCTCGGCGAACGTTTCAATGATAAAAATTTATTAACAGTTAAAGAACCGTCGGGTTTACGGCGGGCTATTCACATAAAGTGCGCAGTACATGCACCGCCATAAATCTCCGCTCAAGTCTATTAGTCTCACTTGTATAGATCTCGGCGCTCGAGTTTTACTAGCGACGGTGGAGTGATACTCGACAATACAAACGTTTACAAATGCTCACGTTTAAAACTGTAAAATCAAATTGAATTACACGCACCGTTCGCTCTCTATACATACGCTAACTTGCATCGCGACCACAGAATAGTATTCAACGTGTTCCGTGAATGGCCCGTTTTATATTCATGGCTAGATTTCGAATCGCACAACGTTGAAAAGGACCAATAAACGATTTACAAGACTTCGTAGTGAAACGAGGGCTTCTTACATGAATTAAATAACAAGTACTATGCACCGCCAGCATTACCCGCACTAAAAGTAAACTACATATTCAGCACGTCCATTTCCTGTGGACTGGAGAGTCTATTCCGCCATTTCCCGCCATTTTGAGTTAAACAATGGCGAGCACTGAAATCATCGAGCACCGAAGCTCGGAAATTCTCTGGGGACCATAAAGTATAATGAAAGAGAAAATAATTAAAAACAAGTGTTCAGTTACGTTATGTAGTAATCACTTCTTACTGACGAGTCTCGTTGCAACTCGTTTTAGCTACAGTATCAATTATTTAGGCTCTATCAAGATGGCACCACTTTCTTGTCGGAAATATGTGATAAAAAAATCCATCATACCGATACACGCAAGTGTATCGTATCCTATATTCAGCCTTGCAACGTCAAGAGATATACCCATCTTTCAACTACACATACTAGATTAGACTCTTGCTTTCACCATCATGTACATCATAATCACTTTATCACATTAATAATGGAGACTGTCCCGTCCTTATACCCACCACAGCGGCTCCTGTAAGCCAGGATCATCAGTAGTATACATTTAAATGACATTGAAGCTCAGTGAGTTTCTTAGAATGTATAAATTGTCTTTAACCCACAAAGAAATCAATCACAGAGTTAAATAAAAAGGATTTGGAATCAATTAATGTGCATTTCTCTCCCCACTCCTTGTCACATCTGGTCACATTTTAGACCCTTCTACATGTGATGTCATATTTTGCAATTTTAGACAGAGTTGCAAATATTTTTATGCAATTAAAATTTAGCGTTGTAATACTTAGATAATCATATATTTTCAAACACACATGTCACACAATTTTAAACCCCTCCCGCCCATTAACGTCTGACGTAATTCACGTATGTCCCCTTAATAACTCAATAAAACAACAAACCAGAACATAGTAATTACCTCGACAAACCCTCCCCTCTCGCGCACCAGCAGATACAGCCTGTACAGGTCTAGCGGCTGCTTGGAGATGGTGGGGCAGGCGGCGATGGGCGTGCGCCTCTCGTCCATGAACGTGAGCAGCCGCTCCACCCAGCCGCGACGCTCCGGAGACTCGTCCATCTCGTACAGCTTGCTCAGCGAGTCCGACTTCTGGCGCAGACCACAACATCATACACCCGCACGCGATAACTATACCGACCGGCCGTACACACGTGGACAACTGCACACGACTCTACTATCGACTAGCCTATATGTAACACTAATTCACGACTGAGGAATAATAAGCTAAGGACTAACTATATTTGACAGCCTCCGTGGGGCAGTTGGTTAAACGCCGACTGTGAAACGAGAGGTCGCGGGTTCGACACAAATGTTTGTGTGGCCCACAAATATTTGTGTCGGGTCTAGGTGTTTGTGAGACCGCAAAGTCTTTCGTAGTTTCTGATACCCATGACACTAGACTTAATTGATCTTAATATGGGGTCGGAACTATGTATATGAATTCTTTATTGAATATATTATATATTCTTTATTGAGTATATTATGAAGTATTTGCTGACATAAAAATTGTCGTCTCAGCCGATCAACTAACCAGGCGACTATGATATTATCTTGATCGCTACAACTTTAAGATTAATTAAAGTATAATAGAAGTTGAATCTATTTGTAGGTAATAATGCTTCCTAATAATTGAAAAACAAAACCTAACACTATGCAAAAAGTAAAATTTCTAACGCAGTGTGTGCACGGTCGTCAGTTTGGTTATTAAGTTGAAATTAAAACTATTTTTATTTCCTTCAACTATAAAATACATGCATAATTGAAAGACTTATTTAAAAATATTCCCTACCAAGCAGGAAAAATCTGAATGGAGGACAAAAGATATAACCGTGCAAAAATATTTAAATAATGTCTTTAGAAAATACGCCGTTTTTTGCCGACTGTATCACCGAACTTCAGACACCGGTATTTGATATATGAAACTTAATGATTCAATACTTCAGTTGTTTAAATTAGTATTGAACGTAGCCACATACATGGCGCAGTAATCACGAGCTATTTTTGCAATTCGTAATTGAAGCGGTATTTATATTGATAGTGAGTGTGCATTACCGGGCCTGACGAAGACTCTCCTACGCGACGTTTCCTTTGGTTCTCAGCCTAGAATCAGAATATGGTGACTATTGTTTACATAATACGACATTTTTGTTCTGCATGCTATCGTCAGCCCCGTTTCTTGGAAAAACTCCTCATTTCTTTTCAACATGTATAGATAATTCTATATTTAGAATAAATAAAAATAATTTTAAAAGTAATAAAAAAGTGAAATGAAAATGATAGAAATAAGGAGTTTTTGTTTGCATCACAATACTATTCAACAAGCTACATTATGTCATACCTAATTAGATGAAACGGAGACTTAACTAGTAATACAGTGTACTTGATGCATAGTGCAGGCGTATTCATGCTCTATCTAAATTAGCGATACACACGGCCAGGGACGGTCTAGCGCACGTCGCACGGTATCTATTGTTCACTCCACGAGTGGTAAAATCACCGTAATATCGTTCTACATTGCTGCGTCAACGCAAATTTAATTCAGCAACGCTTAAACTTACGTACCAAGGCATACCTAAACTACGGAGAAATAATCAAAAGCGACAGTCCAACACCGAAGAACAATCGTATATCAGCCAGTGGCGGATTAGCCATGTAGCAGAAGTAGCACATGCTACGGACTCCGCGCACAAAACGGGGCCCAATTCCACCTCTGCTTAAGAGATTTTTTTTAACAAAGACACAGACTTTGTCTTTTACCTTGAGAACCTATAGCAAACATGTTCTAAGGGCCCCGCGCTGGTTTAATCCGGCACTGATAACAGCAACAAGCAAAGAGTAAAGTTCTTTCAAGCATTCAAGCTCACACACGCTCTGTGTGTTTTACAGAACATTATTGTAATCGTTCAAGAGTATTGATAGATAGTTACATAAATATAATTGTTTTACGCATACATAATGTTACTACCATGCATATCGTAATGTTTACATGTGATATATTATTTAATATCGAGCTCTACACATGCTTATGATCTTTAATTTGATATAAACCTTTGATCTGTAGGACTCCGGCGGTATGTGACTGTTAAATACCTGAAATACATGATAAAATGGAATGCTTCCCGTTCACTCGCACACATATTAACATAATGAGGGGAACTATTCTAACATTTTGTTAGCAATGAACCGGAAAATGTCTACACTCTATGTCACAACCTAGATCACGAAAGTAATTGTTAGTTTCCACTCAAAAAGTCATATTTCGACTACAAGGCGCGAAATGAATGAGATATATTGTGTATAACAATAAAATGCTTATTTCGGGACAGAACAATCTTTTGGGAGACAATTTTATCTTTGTAATGAGAAAAAACGTGCATAATTATGTTTTTAACTACAAGTTGGTATTTATATTTCTTTTTAATTATATGTATAACCCTAGGGGCAGTGTGTTTCGTATGTGTTCTTGGATTTGCAAATGTACATGTACAATCTGACTTCCTAATGGCGGACAGCGAGAGATTATAATAATCATCTCCTGTCTGTTGGTGCTATGTAGACAGTACATACTACTTAGTCCTAGATATACTATCAGGTGCAATGAATTGTGGAATATCGCATGATTAATTATGTCATTGTCGGCGGAAAACCATAGTTATTATGTGAAGTGACAAGGGTGTCAATTTAACCATTCATACTTATTTTTTCTGAGAATAATTTAAATAAAAAATATGGACTTTAATAGAATCGTAACGCGCAAATCATATTGTTTATGTGGGGGTTTTCGCAAAATTTCAATGATACGATATCAAATGATAGATATGTGTGTGTGTGTGTGTGTGCGTGTGTGTACATGTGCGTGTGTGTGCGTGCGCGTGCGTGCACTCACGGGACTAGAGGGCGGGCGCGGCCAGGAGCTGGGCGAGGCGTCGTCGTAGTCGTGCAGCGACGAGTGCGACGCGCCGCCCGGCGACGGCGACGGCGCCGCGCTGCCGCCGAACTCCTTGCGACCCTTGCCGGTGCCGCCGCATTCCTCGCCTGACGCTGCACACATATCAACAATCTCACATTTAGTGGCATGCTATTTTATTCAGGTTGCTTATAGATGATGTATCCGGGTCGATAAAGACTCCAAGAAGAGCGAGAGTATGTGGTCTGTTATCTCATAACAACCGCCACCCCGTGCCAACACGCACTAGGCCAGCGTGGTGAACTATACGGCCTAACCACTCTCAATCGTATTCTCGATTGTAGAGGAGGCCCGTGCCCTGCAGTGGGACGTAGATAGGCTGATACAGATATCTCATAACACAAACATTGAAAGTCTACAGCGGGGGGAAGCACCTGTACCGTCAGCACACACAAATTTGAGGAAATAATATCTAATATTATGTCAAACGGTCACAGTAAAGAGTCCAGAACCAACGTCTTTCCCGGTACGGTCTACAACGTCCAACCTCATCGAAGTAGCAAATTTGACGTTAGACAGTTGAAGGGATCCTGAAGATGTACATATTATGGTAATGTGCGTGTAGTGAGTGTGTGTGCAGTACCGGCGGAAGCGTTGCTGAGTGTGCTCTGTTGGCTGCCCTCGTCGAGCGGCGCGCCGTCGGGCCCGGTGGTGACGAGCGCGGTGGCAGGCGGCGCGGGCCCGTTGTCGTGCGCGTCGCCCGGCGCCGTGGGCGGCGGCATGGCGCCCTCGCCAGCGCCGCCCGGCCCGCCCGGACCGCCCGGGCCCGGACCCGGCGGACCCATGTGTCGTCCGCCGCCCTGCTGCAAACCACAATACGTTCACGTTAATAACACATTACTGTATCGGATCATATTCGACACTACTAACCATAGCACTATCTAATACTACATAGAAGTCAAAACCAAAAGTTAGTTTCAGACACCATGTCATACAATATTATGTCAATAGCTTTTCAGTATTTACCTATAGTGAGTATTAAAATTATACTAATTTATAATGTACCTTGAGCGGTTGGTAGTGTTGCGAGGGGTGCGGCGGCGGCGGGCGGTATCCGTACGGGTACGGATGGTGATTCCTGGCGGGAGGGTATCCGTAGGGTGGCTGCGGCGGCGGGTAGTGCGGCGCCTTGTAGGCCCCGTGGTGCGAGTAGGGCTGCGCCACCATGGCGCCGGGCGGCGGCACCGCGCCCGCCGGCCCGGGGGCCACGGCCCGCGCCGCCGGCCCGCTGCCCTCCGACAGCGACGACGACGTTCGCGGCGGCATCGTTACGTTCTGCGTGCCTGCAAACCCACACACATCAAAACATTATTAAACGGTTCGCAAAACAAATACAATCGCATAATGAATTCGAGTAAAGTATGTAAACACAAGTGCAATGTTGATAATATGTAGTTCAAGTGCAAGGCATTTGTTATTCACGGCGTGGTCTGGGGTTTAGTGTATCAATTAAATTGTATTCGAGAGTGCAAGCGAGCGGCGAGTGGCGAGCGGCGAGCGGCAAACATTTCCGTGTGTGTGATCGATCGTGGGCCGGCGCGGCGCGGCGGTGGGCACCCGGCGCCCGGCGCCCGGCAGCGTGCCCGCACACACCATTTGAATAATACAGTTAACGAGGGCTCGCCTAAGCCGACCGGCCATCAATCGAGGGCGGAGAGACGCATCCGATCACTTTCGTTTTCCGCCGGCACGTGAGCGGCATACACCGCTAGCCTGCGAATTCTCGCTGCACTTTATTGCATCCGTATATGTTCATACAACATGCACGCAACGCATTGACCGAGGCCGAGATACGGACGACTGTGATTTGCGACGACGAAAGTGGTATTGCAGCTTTTATATCGGTCGATTTGGTGTTATGTCGGTGTTACGTGAGATCTCGGTGAGTTAGTGTTGCGCACTGCATGCACTAAACTACTCGCGTACGCAATCCGTATCGACTAGACTGTTAGAAAAACCGCAAATCTGTATCAGGCCGGTTCTTGTTTCGTAGAGGGTTTTCGTAGGCGGTGAATAAAAACGAACACGTGCTAGGGTCGTAACTTTAATCTCATCAGTTGGCCATTATCGGGGCCATTATATTGTGTCGGTGCGATCAGACGGGCGGCAGACGGCGAGGCGCCGCTGAATCATAGATAACAGCGTTGTGCCATACTCGCCCAACTACCTACATATCTATTTGTTTACGGCGACCTTTAATGAGTGTAGCGCCACGGTAATGGGGTCGTCGCGAACTGCTCTACTTTCAGAGCGGCGCAGCGAGCGCGCCGCGGCCGACGGACGACTCGAAAAAATTACTACCGACTACCAACCAACACATTGTGTAACGGATAACAAACGCCACTACACCCACCTGCGCAGATATATTGTACTCAGATTAATGATATCATTAAAATGTCAGAGTCGGAGTGTTTAATACTTGGCGCGGTACGGAGCTAAATTCCTATTTCAAGAGCGCGTCCTGATGCGTGCAATAAACACTGTTATCTTTGTGCCACAGTACTAGCGAGTGGGCAGACGTTCCTGGACAAGCGCCGTGGTCGACGGTACAAGACATGGTAATGAGAGGGTGATCGTGAAACAGGCGCATGTGTGAGTGGTGTTATTACAGTATTATCGTGCATTACATTGAGCAACCGCTAGGTGTGCTGGTGTAGAACTTGCTCTGTCAAGGGCAGCGCCCGTCACCGCGGGCGAGTTGGCGCGCCGCGTGCGTAACGCAGCCAAACCGAGGTCTTTACTTTCCCACCGGACTGTGTAGGCCTTTTCAAACTATACGTACTGCACACTACACATCTCTGTGAAGGTCGCACTACTAAATTGAACCGACCAATTATGTTTTGGTGTAATTAATACGGACATGATTGGTTAGTATCCGCCGCAATCGCGTTTGTATAATTTAGCCGTAGCATTTGTGTCGCGATTCGTATTACATTCAATTAAGTTAAAAAATGGACGACAACCAGAGCAAATAATTAACAAGAATTCTCATTCACGACTTTAAAGTGACATTTGTACGATTATTTTTTACTCGGACTATTGAATCAGGAATTACCTGCCGATAATTTCCTCCTTATTCTCTACAAACAGGCGCTTTTATTTCACTCTAAATCCGTCGTTTTTTTCCAGAAACGATGTTGTAGATCGTATGGCGAGATCCAGGCTGTACGTATATGGAGATTTCCCCGTGGCGGTATTCCGCGCACGTATTAAATGTCACGCCACCGCCGGCGCGGCCGCAGGCTCGCGTGCTATGCGCCCGCCGCATCGCCGCACCGCCACATAAGTGCCACTTACCACCACGGCCATACACATTCCGGGAATATGGGAACGTCACGGCCATGTATAGAAAGGGCTGCCGCGACAAAAATCAAACAGGAACGTGCTCCATTGACAAGTTTCCATACGCATAAGCGAAAGAAGGAAATAAATATGTTAACTAGACTTGTTACATATAAAATTCACCATGTCTTCGAAATCCCATATTCTACCAAAATATTACTGAACTAATAGTAGCTCAGGAAAACAATATTCATTTCACTGAATTGTTATCAACTAATTTAATCACTCATCAGCCCTTGAATTTCATAGTAATTCATACAAAGTTTATATTTTATATGATGTTAATACAATAGTTTTGGTATGCTATATTGTATTTTGTAGAAACCTTTAACATCGACAAATTGTAAACGCTCTGATACATCTCCAGCAGTGGCTCAAATAAAGACACACTTCTAAAGTATGCCTTTAAACTTAATAACATCCATTTTTATCGTCGGACGAGTACTTTAAACGCTCATTGCGCTGTAATGCGCGGCTGTCAATCTTAAACCAGCTGTTACTGAGTACTGACGACTCAAAAACATACCAACAACCCATAATGTTCCGAGAATTACACCAGTAATGTAATAACAGCCTGATTTAAGGATGCCTCGGCTTGAAAGAACTATGCAAATGTCAATATATCGTGTCTTACATTAAGTAAATTTAAAAACGTTGATCATGTCCACCGCCATTTATCATTTTATGATTAGATTTTATTTTATTTGAATAATGATTCGACGTTACAAAAGTATGGTATTGTGTACCATGTCTTGGTCAACCACTTTGCGGTTTTGGAAGCCATTTTACTGAATGTATTTTAGTGGGACTTGGAGGAATGAGCCCTGACTATACTTTAAATATAAGGCGGGGCTTACGTTTTGTTGGAAAGGCCCATACGTCTTTCCCGACGGATACAGAATGATGGATGGACAGTGTCTATAAGTCCTATTAGAGTGATAAACATTTAATAACGTCCAGTCTAGTATATAAATGACAACCAACTAAAATTAATTACATATATTGTTTTAAGAATTACTAAAAAATCCTTTCAAAAGGAGAAATTAAAGATTTATATACCACGAATACACTAAAGAAAATTCAGAATTTTTGTAAGACATCCTTACCAGTACCTACTGATTTTAATTTTGTGTGCTAAAGACAGGCCCTATTACCAGCTCTCTCACAAATTCATTAACCGAATGAAGCAACAGTAAAACTGCTACTACACATTGCTTATCTGTGGTACCTCATCTCATTCATTAATATCGCTCCCAAACTGGCTCCACTGTGGCTCTAAGTAACACACAAATATGTTACATATTAATCAAATACCCGGCGGGATTGCATGAGACCCAATCAATTCACACCGCACGTCTAAACGAATGGTACGTAGTGGCAATGGCAAATATGGCCGCGTCTAATTATGACCATCTTCACACAGTCAAAAGTTGTAGTCACGACATCACGACGTCGACTTTGATTAGGTAAGAAGTATGTATTCTACATTAATGATATGACGCTGTAGATTCATATTTATTGTTGTTACTTCATTTATTAATGAGCGACCGGCTGATAAGAACTGAAAAGAAATATCAAGAATGGCTTCGGTGGCATCATGACTTCGATTCTAGTTCGTTATTACTTTTGGATGTTACCCGTGAGTAAAGTCCCTTGTTTGAGAAAGGATCAGAAGGAGTTGTAAGAGTTCGTCACACGAATTTTGAATTCATGGACTATATTGAATAGTTGCAAATAACCCAGCTGTATGATAAGAATATCAAAAGGTAATGAAGGGAAATTCAATCAATAAAAACGAAATAATACTATCGAGTAATAATCCTATTTCATACATTCTGTTAATATTATTTTTACTTCCATCTATTACTTCAAGAGTCAGCACAAAATATGGATCCCTGAACGGACAATGACGTGTATCCGTGTATGTACGGAGAGGTATAAAAACAGCTTCCAAGAAAACCCACATTCAAGTCTTATCATTTGGGAATAAAATACACGCCAAATCGAGGTGCACTTTGCCGCGTGTCGCTTAGCAATAAACTGCGGGGGAATATGAGATCGGATAAATAAGAGTGCCTACATGACCGCGCCTGGTTCGCAACATATTGGCGTGTGTATTGACGACATTATGCAAAAGTAATACTGTAAAATTATCTTGTACTGGCGGGAAAACAGAAATACAGGTGCGTCATGTATGGATTGAATGTAGATATGGTTAAATATTCTGTCTTTTTTTCATGATACTACCGACGTAAAAGTAATAAACAGTGATGCAATAAGTCCATCGGATGTTCACTAGAATTTCATTCGCTTATCTCAACTGCAAAAGACACAAAAACAACAGCAAATCGAACAATGCGGCATCTATTCCAACATGGCCAAGCGTAAAATTACTGTCGTATTCTACACATTAATTACGGCTGCACCTTGACAATAAGGGCCATTGCCACACAAATGAACAGATATTAAGCAGCATTGTGGAGCCGGTGCGTACTGCGTGCTAGCGGTAAGACAATAGCGTTAACAAGAGCGGCCTAGTTGACGCGAAGTGGCGACACCACGTCGCCTCGGCCGCTATCCGACGACCCATTTAAGTACATCACCAATCACACTAACTGGACGGATGGACGAGTGATGATAATTTTTTTTCCAGAACAGCATTTAGTTGTTTTAAAACATGTGGATGTTAATTACTGCCACCGCAAGACTAATGCAATTAATTTACATCGAGGGTCACATTAACATTCCCTAACCTGACTAGTGATAAAAAAATGTAAAGTGCACCCTGACCTGAATTTTGTCAGGTGTCCTGGAGTAGGTCGATTAAAGTAATAGAATTTATTTAAAGTGCGCATCCCTTATATCCCCAATATCTTTGCCCTAAAGGATAACCAAAACAATACCCAACGTATATACGAAGAGTCATAAGCAAGTATTCCAGACGTTTCAATTATTCACCTAAGTGTACACCATTGCGCCATAATTCATACCCCATTTCGCAACAGCAATGGTATCTAAATGATGACCGCCGACCAACAATCAGCACCAAACACTTGCGTATGAAAATTTCCTCCGAGTAACAATTATCCATCATCCACGCACACGGCGCCGCGGGCGTAAATTCCTAAAAGCAAGAGTATTCAATTGATTTGCATTCGATTGCACGTGATTTGAAATCGCAATTTAATTACGTGTACGAGACATGTTCTACCAACGCGTTTTCAGATTCCTCCATTTGAGCTACAAGAAAAATACGCCAGAAAGTTAAACAAACAATCTCATTGAGTGGGTCCGTAACGTTTGACACCTACTTATCGCGAGTACCGCTTGTAAAGTGGTTATGTATGTGTGTGTGCGAGTGTATATAAAGCAACGCAACTCAGACGGAGGTTGGGGAAAGAATGTCCGCACCATTAACTGAGGGGTAGCCGAGAACGGGGTGAATGGACTGTCGAACCCTCCGGCGACCTTGACTCACAGAGATTTATCACTTTTCCGGGGTAATCTGAATACAATTAGGCGATGGGCAGCCGTCCGCTGGCGGGACCGCAGACACGCAACAGGTCCCTTGCAAAAATTATACTTTCTTCCTTACGTCACTCCTTTGTCAGAGCACATACGCTTTCATTGTGTTACCATACAAACTGTTGCTTTTTTATATTTCAACACGAATGTTAATCTTCACTGGAACGGCAGTGTGACATTGTTAGTGAACGAAGCATCAAGAATTTATGAAACTAAGCCAAAGGTATTACAGATTAAACTCGATTTTAATTATATCTGAAACATAATACTATGTCTCAGTTAATTTCAATAACACTTTCCAAAATAACAATTCGGAGTACCGAACAAAACATTAATATACTTGTAAGTGACACCTAAAAATAAAATACATTTAATTACAGTATGTGTGCCTACTCACCTAATAAAGTTAACTTTGTGGTTATATTACCAATACAAAATAACATTAAATCCCCCATTGAAACTACATTGTTTAAAATTGTCAACGCAAACTTGTACCGCCGTTTGAAGCAATACAAATAGTATGATCCAATTTGGAAATTCAATAGAATGTAGGAAATAAAACAACAATTCAAATTGTCCTTGTAGATTAAGTATACTGTATCATTCATTAATAAACCAAAAACGTACCGTGTAAAGGTTCAATTCCATTAATTTTAATAATAAATAATTTGCATTTTAATTTAAGGGGAATTGAGAACTTAAAAGCGTTAACGCTGTTATCGCAGAGGGAAATAACACGCAGGAACTGACTTGGCAATGGAATAAACTTTCAATTTTATGAGTAATACGAATTCTACGTAAAGGTAAGCATCGCCACACCTTTATAGGGAACTTCGTAATATAAAGTACTATATATACCACTTATTCTATTTTAGATCCGCGTATTCTTAATTCGGTATTATAAATGTATATTTGAGACACAAAATGAAACAATTATAATATTTTTAAAACTTGATAACTATGCACAGCCTCCATTTAAATTGACAATATTAGTTTTTATTTGAAAAATATACACTCCGAATTGATCTACAAATATTTTTCAACCGTATTTAACCTTAAGTGACGAGGAAAATAAATAAACATAAGTTTGGAATATATTTTGTACCACCTGCATCATAGTGATAAAAAACCAATAGTGACAGCAGAAGCACCCGTATTTTTCAATCAAAGAAACTAGAATTATTCAAATTTAAAATGATAAACACCACGGTATTATTATTTTGTTATAATCTATCAAAACAAACATCACAGCAGGAATGGAGCAAAAAGTGTCGCTTCCGTTTTTTTATTTCAAAAACCATAGAAGTCAATGACCTCACCAAGGACGCGCGACACGTGACTACAATGAAAGAATTTAATGAATGATGATAAAAATATTCGTACATTATATAATTTTTTTAGTACGCAAATATTTAAAAACTTAACGTATACTGTGAAACAGTTTTCTGTACAAAAATATTTGAACGGCTATAAAAAAATCAACTATAACGGGTCGCGAACGTGAAAACGGTGGCATTAAGAACGAAATTCGCGCAAGCAAAAAGCCTAAGAGTAAACTAAGTAGCGTAAAGTAAATATAGGTCTCAAATATCACGAAGAAACAGCGAGCGGCAGCGCTCGTTTTCACTCCCAAGAGCCAAGCTTATCTTAGTTGATGGCATTCCATTGCTCGGTCGGCGATACGCACGACGGACGACTGCGAAACGCTTTTAGCGCCCGTATACTGCACAACTGATGGCCGGCCAAGTCAAAAACCTCTCAATGTGTATTCAACACAAGGTCGTAAACTCAACTTCGAGACGCACGCGCTCCTCGCACACAAAAGAAACCTTATTGGTATGAAATTAAAGTAGCATTCGAGAATCACGTTGCATGCGGGCGTCAAACAATACGCAATTCACCTTCGAACGCGTCGGGTTGCGGTATTGCGGCTTCATTGTGTTAAAATAACGATGGAACTCGGATTGGATACGAACACAATGCGCTCCATCAACACAAATTTATTTTATATCACTTATCGATAAAGGATATTTTTAATCAACATCGCTGGCATGCGGCGCACCAGCGACTGTGCGCACAAAAGCACCGCATGACATAACGTGATTAAACAATAAAACAAGACCCATGAAATGGCAAATGCTTGCATGCGATACCATTAAAAATAATAAAATACCATCATTAAATATTAATCATTCGTATTTCAATGGAAAACAGAACATAAATATTTTATAAGTTCTGTACGTACATAAATTAAAAGAGCACTAAACTTATACAGGTAACAGTAGTTAATAATATAGCTTGCTATCCAACAAGATATATTTTATTTTGGGTTACATGTAGGAGGATAAGTTAATCGCGCACCAACCAAGTCGCACTCATAAGATAAGATAGTAATACATCAACGATTTTGACATAACAACGTGCTATTTTCGCCTCAATTAAAATTTTTTCTCTCCAAAATGTATCTTTATTACATAAGTTTTTAAGCCCAGTTACCAAATATGGCACATATCATTTTATAATATACGTTCAGATAATACGACAAATAAAATGACTCATTCGCGTAAAACACGCAGTATTATTTTTCCTCAAACGTTCAATCTATAATTTTCTAACGCGAGACTTCACATACAGTCGTTGTTTGTCGAGAGTCGAGAACTCCGACGAGCCGAACAGTTGACGTCATGCAGTCATGTTAACCTTCTACCACACGGCAATCTAGTGACAATTCACACAGCAGAAGACTATACATCGCTGGCTTAGTGGGTATCGGGCCGGTGCTACGCGCAGTGGAAGAAGCATTGTATGCCAAGACGTGTATGTGCGTTCGTGGTATTAGAAGGTACGGAGCTAGGGTGTATTGCGGTCATATAACCGGTATTGGAGTGGCGCGACAGTCGCAGCGGCCGCTCGGCCGGTCTACAGCTCGACGGTTTTGAGAAAGCCACGTTCGGCAATCGCTGGCCGCGCCGAGCGACGTTAACAAAACAAGATTGCTTTTGTGGTTTGCCTTTCGATACAGTCGATTCGATTGGTATTGGTGAAGGCAAATTATTTTTTACAACATACAAACAAATAAACACGTTGCATTAAGCTCTGTATAGATAACAAGCGACACAGAACACAGTAAATCCCTCACACTATCCAATTAAGGTAGTTACACAATACGGCTGAGTCGGTTACGCCAGGTCATACCTGGTATTAAGTACGCTTTAATGATAACGCACTGTTGTTCGGTAAAGTAATATTAGGCAGCGGATGTGGGGGCTGCGTAATTATTTTTGGTAAGTGGATTATGCCACAGTACAATAACATAATTCATAAAACTAATTTGATTGTAAGGCATTCTCATTCAACAGAAAAGTAATATAATTATAGAGTTGCCAGAGAAAAAACAAATAGGTACTTTATCATATGTTAGATTATTTAGCTCTATTCTTTTCCTTATTTACCAAAAGGAAAATACATTCGTTCTTTTTCCGTTAGCTATAGATAGAATAAAAAACCTTCGATAAGGAATCTCACAAGGCATTCGGCATAAATTTAAACCGGAAATTTTAAAATCGAACTTATCAATTCAGAAAAATGTTTATTTTCCATCGACGTAGAGTAGAGCTACAGGTTGACAAATATTTAAATATTTTATTCAAAACGCTTTTACCAAACATTTAACGAACTGTATAATTATAGGTTAGTATTATTGCATTTATATTTGAATTTAATACCTATATTTTATTTAAGACATCGCATAAAACTCGATATTTCGTGAAAGTCCCCAAAAGTGTCTGGTAGTGATGTTAAACAGTAAACTCTACGTATTTTTTAGTTTTTGAAGAATGTTTTATGGCAGTATGTAAGTACTCCGTCATTAGAGGATTTAGCGATGGAACCTATTATTTATCTCTAAGGCAATGTAGTGTTGGTCGATTATTGAGTAAAAGTGTAATGAGTGATTTCAACACAGTATTGTTTCCGAAATTTTTGTTAAATGTTTATAAGTTTAAGTATTGTAAGGAAAAACATGATTTTTTAATAATTGCTTTCCACTATACATTTGGATAAAACCAGCTGAATGTTAGATACCTACAAAATGTCAGCGTTCAGATCACGTAATTTATTTTTTATTTATTTTTATTTTTATTCGGAAAACAAAGTGTTAATAGTAATATTACAATAAGACTTATTAACTAAGAATAGGCTATTAACATATTACATGTTTTCACAAGTATGTAACTATATATAAAGCTTAATTCCATCTAGTTCTACATTTCTCAAATACTTATATTCAAAATTGATTTATAGGCACTTGTTTATCCCACATCTCTATATCATATTTATTTCAATCTACACACGAAAGCTTCCCCGAGGCATACGAAAGCGTATCAAGTACCAACAAATCCAATACAAATCGTATTGAATAGGTCAAACAAAACGTCAAAACATGAGATTACTCACAAAGCGTTCGGTTATACAATACAAGAAAAGCGGCCTTACATTCAGTTACAACAGATTATCTAAACAAGCTCATAATTTATTCAACGTTTCATGAATGGAGCTTGTAGTAACTCGTATTACTCGAGAATCAGATGAAAG
This sequence comes from Hyles lineata, assembly GCA_030180105.1. NCBI lineage: Eukaryota > Metazoa > Arthropoda > Insecta > Lepidoptera > Sphingidae > Hyles > Hyles lineata. The sequence continues at coordinate 4,460,606 of JARJEE010000023.1, forward strand.
GCAAAAGTATCCACCTACTATGTACACACCTACCTATATCAAGCAAATCGTGACAGTGGGTAAGTATATAAGATGCGGCGTCCCCACTGGGTGAACCCGTCAAGGTCACTCCGAGGGAACCCCTACAAGGGCGTTATTGAAATCTTTGTGTTACACGTCGGGTTCATTGAAACTTCATGGACGAGTTTTTAATTAACAATTGGCGTTACACAATAGTGTGTGCGCCGCGCCGACGGCTGTGATTAGTTTTGCACTGTTTACATGGACTTGTTCAGCGTTGTTGATCTCGTAGAGTTTCTCTGCCCGGCTCGTTGGTGCAAGGCGTCTGCGGAGGTGTCGTATTGTGTTGATGTGTTATAATAGCGTTCTCGTTGATGGTCGGTGCGGCGTGCGGCGCGGCGGGGTCGCGGCTCGTCGGTCCGGCACATAAGAACGTCTCGTCGGGCCTCAGGGGTGGAAGGTCCTGTTTTGCGTGCTCGCCCCGACCGACGGTGGGGGTAAGTTTTTCACGAGGCCCTATGTACCGCGACCACCCCGACTCGTACATAAGGTGGGCGGGCTGGGGTGGTTCGCGCCCGCAAAAGGGGCAAAATACGGCGTACTCTGGGCGCCCGCTCTATGTGGGTCAATGTCGGGAAAGCCCGTGTCTACCGGTGACGGAGTATGCACAACGAATCTGATCAACACACCCGTGACAAAACAAAGCATACAACTAAACTTGCCAACAACACATTCCATCCTTATTCGAACGAGATAAGGTCTATTTTCTGCGAGCAAACGGTGCGACCACACCGTTTAGTTATCGTTATGGGTTATGCACTTTCGATGCACCGACTAAAGTAAATAGCAAATTATTTATAGAAGCACAGTAGCTTATCAATGTTTCTCTGATGACTAATCATCGAAATGAATGTTGAAAGAGGGTTTATCATGCAAGAATTTTCTGCTGATTTTAAACGTTCAATATTGCATTATACCGAAGCAAGTAAATACTGAGGAAAAATACATACGTAATGTGTTTTGTGAACTTTGAGCTATGAGGTGAATTGATAACCTAAATTATATTATGCATACACTTTTTTACTATAAATAGATAATTCGAAGTTATTTCTGGCAAAAAAAAACACATTTTAATTCAGTTTCCAAGTCAGAAATTTTCACGGATTTTCACGAAACGGGCGTTAATTAGTTCAACAACATTTTTAGTCGACAATCTTAGGCGCATAATTTGATAAATGGACATCGAAACAACTCTAGATTTAACTTTAGTTATATATCTTAGTACTTAAGTACTTAAGAAGATATCAAGGAAAACCTCTACCTTCGTTAGCCGAAACAACCAAAATTCCAATAATTAGATTATCCCTTTATCGACCTTTTTCGGCCTATGTATTTCGCCCATTTGGAAGTGCCGAACTTTCTCTCATAGTGGGATATAAACGTTTGCTATCTCGCTACATAAAACAGAAGTTATAACAGTTAAATACAAATAAAACAGTAGATACATATAAAACACAGACCAAAGTATGACCCTTAAATCAGAAAGGAGGAAATTTGTACAGATATATTTCGGATGTTGACAACCAATATGGCCAAGTATTGGTGCCTGGAAATTTCCCCGTAGCATAACCCACTCATTACACAACAGAGTGTTCTACTGATCAGCGATCGATCGGCGGGTAGGCTCTATCCATCTTATCCTTGGTGAAATTTGAATTTTCAAATACTAATTAGCTACTGATAGTTCGTTTTATATTAACTAGCGTCATCCCGGCCATTATTAGTTAAAACCATCTTTCGTACTTCATCCAACAGTCCCTCTGTATCACCCGGTAATTTGTCTTTTTCCTGACAACATACAACTTCGAAATATCTATATCCCCTCCACATACGCCCTCCTTTGCAATCTAGGTACGATTAAGAGGCCTTAGATCATATGATCCACCAAGCTGACCTAGTGCGAATTATACGAACTACAACAGAATTGCATCCAGAATGTTATTCTGAGTGTGGTGTGTGTGTGTGTGTGTGCGTACTCACCGACAGCTGGTGACATGGAGCGTGAGCCGCTGGATCCGGTGGGACTGGGCGTCGGCCTCAGGTGCGGCGTGGTCGCGCGCCCCGCGCCGCCGCTCCCGCCCGAGTCATTGCTGTTCTGACCGGTCAGATCCTGCAACATAAATACGTGTGTTACAATCGTGTATATTTATTATCACTTATCACTAAAAGGAAAACATAAAAAGTATATATTTTTTTGTTATATGTAAAATGTTCCCATCGGGTGAACGTATTATTAAACGATTCATAGAGACTACTTCTCAAGTCAAACATAATACCTATTTAGATTTTGCGCATAATTTTTGGTGCATATTTTTTGCTGATTTTCGAATACATCAACCTAAACAAGGCTCTGCCTAAGTTTTAATCGATATGTGTGATATAATTGCATTATTTTCCAGAACCATAAAATAATGTTCCACCACTAGTACCTACATAAGGGTCGGACCGGATCCGGCCGGATTGATGAAATCAGGATGTATATTGGTATCGAATCCGGTGAAAGTTTAATGATGCCGGATCCACCGGATCACCGGTTCCGTTTTTCCGGATTGCAATCCCTATCCACGACTTGATTACGCTAGATAAAAAAATCATAATCATATAAAGTAATTTATTTTTAGATAAGTGTGTAATTATTAAAATTGATGTAAGCACAAATCTCCGCAATCATGGTGACTATTCAATTATAACGTTAGCAATATCGCCTCTTGCTTGCATCACATGTCGCTATGTCCAATTATTCTTTGGCCGCGATGCGAAACACAGTTCGCGCGCTTTGCGCACGCATATTAATTTTTCACACAGCAATTTCGTTTGGCGCGTCCGTCTGTACACATATTACAATCGATTTGACACTCCAATGGACGCAAACCATGTCTGTAGTGAGGAAAATTGCATGACACACTCAACATGCCATTATATTGTCATCTTGTATATGTAGAGGAAGTAGATGTGAGACAGTCCTCTCATAATTTTATATTGAGATTAAGTGAATTGCCTGTGGCAGACTAACTTTATGAGGCTGAATCACCAGAGCTACGTATCTCGCAATTGGAATTGTCTATATCTAAAAGACTGAACTGCAATTAGTTATTAAGAAAAAACGTCTCATGCTAGATCTTTACAACAACCACACTTTTATAGGGAAGAATAGGCATTAGTAAGCACTCGAGCGTGCTAGCTCAACTCGCGTTGATTTACACAAACAAATTGAACAAACAAAAATAATTCAACTACTGGCTCGTTCAGAATCAAATGAAAACGTTTTGATATAAAATGTAATTTATAACGTCACAGTCAAGCGGCAATATGTCTACAGCCAGTCATATTTCACTGAAAAAGTGAACAACCACAGGTTGTGGGGGTATTTGATGTCATTTCGAGGGAGTAAGCGTTTATATGAGTGCCTGAGACTAACTGCGATTAAAAATCGTTTCACCCTTAATTATTTTCATATAAATTCGTCTAACTGCTCCAAAAATTACGTAGTTCGGCTATTTATTTTTTCTGCACACCGCAGGACAAACGCCTGTTTTACCCGCGATTTTTTAATTACCAAATTAGAAAATTGATTGGACAATCTTAGAAAATGTATTATTTTCGAATACATCATTCGAAGAGAGGGTGATGATAATAGATGGAGCGAAAGTAATATGTCGCATCAATTTTCGGCGATAACATTACACCAATAAGATTGATGAAATGTTAACTTGGAGTCATTTGGGAAAAAAGGGAAGGAAGAAAGACAAATCCATCCATGGAGTGTAATGGATCCATGGAGCCGTACGTACATCTGACGCTAGCAAGAGTTAAGCTCTACCTGTTTTAATTAAAAGAACAATTCATGGACTGCCAACATGAAAACACCACCATGTGATCTACTTATATATCTACCAATTTTATAACTTACTAAACTTTCTCTGATAGCCGACAGCGACATAATTGATAGTACAATATTTGTAACTCTATGATTCGAAACGAATTTCGAATATTCGAACGTTCGACGTCGGAAGTAAGTTATAAACTTCTCACTTCTGTAAATCCATACTATTCTCTATGATACTTATCATTTATTCTGAACTTAGTCTATGGTTACAACGTACGATAGAAAATTCGAAAATGTTGTGTATTTTAGTCATATACGAACGTACAGTCTTACGTGCTATGTTCGAACATTCGTCGTCGTGTCTTCGTACAGAGTAACCCCCCAGATTTGGTAGTACATTATTCGTGCCTGTCCGGATCGCGACCACCACGGATACAGGATGGTGGAAAATTCGTCATACCGAGCCACGCAACCGTGTCGCGTTTCTGGTTGAGGTGTATATCCGGTTTCAAAGAGGCCGACATAACTGTGTCCACCGAATACCGATAGACACTATTTCGATTGCACAGAATATCAGGTGCGTTATATTCATTTTCAGATTGTTCAAATCTCTCATATTGATGAAGTGTACAAAACGACAGAGTTCCAATGAAAATTCGGCTTATCAAATATTGCTGATAACAAAGTAAGCGAAATACGAATTTTCTGACACACTGATAGGAAGTAATTTATAGGAATATTTATAAAATTGCTTTAAATAAGCAGTGCATCCGGATTTTCTTTCTATTACTGAGCAAAATATGTAACACACGAAAATCTGAATTATTACAGAAATATCGTTCATTTTGTCCAATTCGTTAGAGACAAGAGAGCAGCTTACAGGAATACAAAACAGTATCATAATTTTCGGCTTCGAAGAAATTGGGTTAATCAGAACAAAATTTGTCTGAATCTTATCGACACAATTGAATAACAAAAACTAAGATAACAAATCTGAACACATGTCGAAACAATTAAACAAAACTACAACACGTTGACGGTTCAGTGCCAAAGCTCATTAGCATAGTGTTCGCAGATAACGCGTGTGCATTCACGGGCTTAGCCTATACACCTTGACACTGCAACCTCGAGTGTTGCGCCGAGTGCCGACAATAGCACGTTCCGCTGAATAAAGCCAGCCACTTACGGTAACGCGGCAATAAAACAACACCGGAATCGCCAAGAACAATGCGGGCGCATACACCATCATACGTCACTTTATAAATAACAACCGAGATACATCAAAACATCAATTATGTCATAAACCAAAACTAAATTTAATTCATGCCCCAAACGCTATCAGTGTGCGTTATAGATGCTAAACCGAGATATGCTCAAAACAGATGACGATGACACACACAATGATAACGAGGTACGTACCGTATCAAATCAGTCGACGCTTGGTGCTTGTAAATCAATCGGCGGTCCCTTTCAATTGTATCGTGTAACGGTGAACGCGTTCGAACCGAACCGTACCAAACTGTCAAACGAATCGCGTAAGACGAAGCTTTTCCAAGTGGTGCTATGCGAGGCGACGGCGACGGCGCGCAGTGTTCACAACACGCGAGCGAGTCCGATGAAGCAACTCACGACCCCCCGTTGTGGAGGTTAGCTCGGCTGCGAGAGGCACCGGCGTCAGGCGTCGCACAGACGAGTCCGGCCGGCGCGGCGCGGTGCGCGGCGGGGGGCGCGGCACACGGCGCGCGGCGCGGGAGGGGCCGAGTGGAGCGAGGCGAGGCGAGCGATAACTGCGGCGATGTTTTTGCTGTGTGCTCCGGCTCGTTCGCTCGGCGCGGCGCAGCGCGGTGCGGCGGCGGGCGGCGGGCGGCAGGCGCGTTCTTCATTTCGTACAGAGTCCATTATCTGTAGCGGCGTCCCGCTCGCTCGCGGCGCGCTGCCGCGCTCGGTCGCGCCTCGCCGCACCGGCCGCTGTTTTATTGCCAGCCGACGATTTTAACGTGCGCTCGCAACGTCCGCCGGAGCACAAAAGTTTTTATGGAAATTTCATTCCGAATGCGCCTCGTTCGCTTGCTCGCTCGGGAACGTCAATATAAAAGCACGATAACGAACGGACGAGTCAATTAATTATTATTGTTGGAAGCTGTCGGGACGTGCCGACCGGCTTTATCTAGATGCTGGTATCTGTTTGTGCATTGCTTTTAGTGTTTCACTTCTAGGTATTGCGTACCTAATGCGCCCGAGACAGGTTCATATTTTGATATGGAATTCCACTCGTGGCCAACTTGACTTAATTACAAACTTATTACTTCGTAATTTATATCGCAGGTTATGATTCATATTTCGCTCTCTTGATTATTTTACAAACTTTATACAATAGGTCTCTTAGATATTTTATGCTATGATAAGATTTTAAATTCAGGAATTATGCAAATTTGGGATTCACTATTCGTTTTTTCTAGCTCTACGTGGTACGCCAATTCTGGCAAAATCAAAATGAGTTACAAGGCACACCACATTAGATGAACACAGCTAAGTCACTGTCAGCAGTCACACTATTTGCACGGCCAGTTAGCGAGCAACACGCCGCGCCGGCCGATCAGGTTGAAACAAGCATTTATCCTTTCTCAAACGGAACAATAAACACGAACCCTTCGATCAGCTGTGAGCTATCAAACAAACGGGAAGCGCACCGCGACGCGTTGCGTCTGTCGTGTCAAGCACGCTCGAGATTGGCTCAAATTGACCGAGTGCACTTGGCCCAAATCCCGACGCAAATAAACACAAAATCGTTCCCGTTGTACTCTTGCTCGGCGGGCACGGTGTAGCGCGATATGTACTATGTACTAGTGTAGTGGTGTAGTGGCGTAGTGGTGCCAACCGCTCGCATGCACATAGGCGACACGCGTGCGGCGCGAACCCCACCCGCCGTGGCACAGGAATGCGGTTAAACTGACGCCTTCACCGACATCATCTATATTCCATGCTATTCAAACTTCTATAATGCATTTATGTATTCCTTTGACACATGATACACTTCATTCTAAGTACATATTTATATTTTTAAGTCAGGACGAAGACTGCACACTGCACCTCAGGCACGTGTAATTTAAATCGAGGATCATTTCTACACAATTGTAAGAAGGTGGGTGGGTACAAATGCTAAGCCTGAAACGCAACACCCTTGTATGAGTCACATCATGGTTTTCCACTATTGTGTGCGGTGATCTCTACTTCACCCTTTACAAATATCCTACCAAGAGCAATAAGTGGCGTATACATGTTAGGTATACGATGTTCATCCGGATTAAGTTCCTTCGAAGAGATAATTCTCACAATCAGTTTATGATCTGCTATTCTTATTGAATATGAATTGATATCAACATTAATATAAAGAAAACCTGAGTATGTATTCTTATACAATTTGTACTAGTAAACAAGCTTAGAACTTGCTTTTAATAAAACCTGACGTATAAGCAGTTAAGCGAAATCAAATGCAATATTCCACCTGGCACGTATTTACCGGGCAATTTAAACATCTTCTTCAGACAGGTGAATATTTAGAGCAGTTTATAAACCGATGGCAAGGGAAAGCTGCAAACATTTTAATATTCAACTTGACGTGGGAAATACTTAGCCCATTAAAATTTAAACTATGCACATTTCCCAACTATACAGTCCTTAACTACTTTGATATTTTTTTCCTCTTTGGTACTTATACTAACACTCACCACTTTGAGACTTAACATAAATTCCTTAAAGAAAATATCCATTTCCAAAGTTTTGTGACAGACCAACTGAATTATGAAACTCCTTTCATCCTAATTACCACATTTAGCATAAACAAACTACAGTCATGCCACCACAAAGCTAGCTATCCCTATCGGTTCAAATCGCGCAATCCACGAGCCGTGAGGATAATTAGATTCATCACAGCAACGGGCACAAGTAACCACGCATGATTAATGGTCGGCCACATTATATTAATATCTGGTGGGCTAGGTCAGTGGCACGGGGAGACGGGAGCGGCGCGTACGGCCGCTTTAAATAGACCACTGATGGTCGGGCCCCGTCTAAATGACCGCAAATCCCCTGCACCGCAATGTTTCTGCATCGCACGGTTCATTTCGCACTCTATTCACGTTCTAGCTAGATACGTTATGGTTCGTTAGTAAATAAGGGTTCGGTTCGTGGTACAGCTACTTTCGTGATGTCGATAAGGTATTTGAAAGACATCGTTTATTAATGTGTCTTGAGAAAAGATCGCAAGAAACTGTGCGCGGTTTGTAACACTTTTTTATGGAGAGTCGGGGGGTTTATAATCAGTCGTTAGACAACGACTTCAAATGAATCGTTTTGTTGTTGCAGACGACACAAATTTATACAACATAATACATCATCAGTAAAACAATTGGTTATACGTATGTCTCACACGGGGACTTGTCGGCTTATAGTCCCCTTAAATGACTTGAGAATGTCTTTCAATTTAATTCCACCAATAGAAATGTCAATTAGGTATGATTAGAACGCCACTCACACCGTACTGCGAGCAGTGCGCGCACTACAACAATGTCATATGAAACCTGACGAGATTAATCGGAGTAAATGCGTTTCAAGATCATTCAAGAGTTCGTCGACCGGCGTGCGAAAATGTTGTCGTAAATAAATAATTCACAAGGCTAGTGTTCTCGGCCGGGGCACGTGGTGCCGACCACGTGTAGTAGGTACGTAAACATTTACATTACATAACAAGCTCGTCATCGACCAACGCGCGTTATATCGAGAGCGAAATGCTGCGTGAGAATTGCGAACCGATTGCACACTAACTTATTCATTTCCTGCTGTCGACACTTTCCTATTTATACGCCGCGTCCTTTACCGGCGCACTTTGTGTGCGTGCGCAATAACATTTTCACTGTGTTATTCGTAGAAATTGTTCTATTCCGTGCAATCGAGAGATTAATGATGGCACAGGAAACGTAACAACAGAGTAAAAGAAAAAAACCGCTCGATTCCACGTACGCCGTGGGAAATACGCACCGTTTTTAATCATCATTCCGAGTAATTCGAAAGTGTACACAAACTGGTTATCAGCACATCGAATTGGTTAACACCAAACGAAAACAAAATTCACCGAAACGGGAAACGACTGGACGGCAAAACGTTGGGAAATGAAACATAAACACTCCTTTAGGCCCGACGAGACGAAAAGTGTCCATTGAAACTTGCTATTTACGTTCATACAACTTTATAGATGTAAATGGAATACAAGATGGAGTAGCCCAGTTCTTTCATCGACGCTCATTGAATCAACATTTCGCATAAATTGTTTACGTGGCTTCTCACAACTGGCGAACTCGGAGAAAACAATTGTGCAAGAACAACAGTAAAGTTTGAAGTCAGGAAAGTGTGCTTGTCCGGCTTGTCCCGACATGATTCTGGGGGGTTACTCAATGAAACGATATGAACATCTAATGTTCGGAGGTTCGACGACCGGAATAAGATTTAAATTTTCCACTTCTAAAAATCAATACTATTCTCTATTATGCTTATCATTTTCTCCAAATTTATTCTATGGTTACGACGCACGATAGAGGGATTCTATGATTTTGTGGAGTATCTAGGCACATTAGTGAAGTTTTACGTACTGCGTCCGAACATTCGAAATTCGTATCGTTTCATAAAGTAACCCCCCTGTTTCGCAGTCGGTTTTTCATTGGATCCTTTCAAGTTGCAACAAATGTACGCCGGAGATAGCATTACGTGCGTATCAAGAATCTCAAGTACACTGTACAGGCATCGTATAAAACGATTTCCGCTCAATCTGGTCCATTCAACGCATCTATAAGAGGCAGCGGACGCCAATTATAAAATCTGCGGCCAAGTCACCATTCACGTGTGAAACTTGCCTCTTGGATACTGCATTTAATAGCCTTACGCCTAGTAACATAATTTCTGTGAATACTTTGCTATGACTCACTGGTTTTAACAAATCCTATTGGATATTTATAGATATGACTATCTTTGCAAGTTGTTGTTTGCCGATATCGCGTTGGTAAAACTGTTGCAAACAATAATATGCCGCGCATTTCTGTACCAAGAAATGTTTGTTCGTAATATTGGAATTGATAAAATTTTAAAAAGAATTGGTAACTTGCATAAGATGTTTTAAGCGATTGTAAGTGGCACATCCGTTTAGTTATTATTGGTTTGAACTGTCAACTTTTTTGTTTTTTCCAGATTTAGCCGGATCAATGCAAATCCGATTTTATTTCGAAACTCAAAATATTTTTTGCGGCATTTTTTTTGTCATAAATAAGCCGTACGTGTATTGATATATTCATCATGCATCCTATCATTGAGTAAAACTAGCAAATCTAAACGGTCAAGTGTAGCGGAGGCGAGAGGCGAGAGAGCGCTCACAAAAATGTAGCTCAACATGCGTTTCGGCCGGACGTGTTTGTGTGTAAGTGTTCGTGCAAAATAAACACAGTTCCGCAACGAAGGCAAGTGGTACACTTTATTGAATGTCTTTATAGGCCACCTGTTACTCGGGGTCGGTGTCGGCGAAACAGCTGATCGGGCCCGAGCGAATTATTATTATTGTTGTCGGTTGTCGGCTCTGGCTTATTTATTTGTGACGAAGAGGGTGGCGCGGGGTGGTGCCGAAGCGGCGTGGAAGCTCAACTTTCCCAGCCAACTTCTACTATTGTTCGATTGTAACGTGATGACGTAGTGCCGAATTAATTAAAACTCCAAGCACTCGACACAACGGCGCCGGCTCACGTGACACCCCCCGGTTCCGACTGCGTGGCGCAAATAAAACGCGAGAAACGAGATACTGCGCCGCTGAATATCTCACTTCCAAATTAACTTACGGGGAAATATTGAAATTCATGACGGGCCCAGAGGTGTCCGCTTGGCTGCCTTTTCAAATTTTATTGACGTGTATCTGTATATCTGTAATTTTGCCGCTGGATAATTTATAGCTCGGTTCGCATGTATACTAGTCTAACTCATTGCGAATATACACCTAGTAAAATTGCCATTAAACTCAAATTCACAAGTAATATCAAGAAAGTTGACACCAACACTATTAAGGCAAAAGTTGATCCACAAAACATAGATATAAGTAAGTTCAAACTTAATAACGTATATGAGACTGAATCAGTCGGTAAAATAACATGTGGGCCTAACTTATGCTTCGAAACTTACTTTGTGAAGAACAATTAAGAAATGTTTGAATGAAACAAAACTTGCTGACTTGGAGGTAGATATTTGCTACAACTACATATACTTAATAAAATTATAGGATACAAAATTGTTGTAGACTAGGTATAACGTATTAGAAGAGATTAATGTTATAGGAAGATGCAAGTTTGGTACTACATATTAGTCTTTGGTACACCTATATCAAACGGAACAAACGACATAAAAACCTTCATGATATTCTACAATAGATAAGTTCATTGTTCGCGGCCAACATTAACGCATTCAAAAGCTCATCCCAAGATATGATGACACAGTCAGTCGTGTCCATTATCGTATAAAAACTGTCATAACATTACATCATCATTTTATCAAACATTATCAATCAGTGCGACGATAAAAAACAACATGCAGGGAACAATGTGAATGTCCAATTAAACGGATCTCGCACACGTCATCGAAAGGTGTTTCCCGAAGAACGCACACACACATGCACGATCAGCTGAGTGCTCCGATTTTAACCCACACCACTGAGTCGACTGTTAGAGAACATAAATAATGACGGCCCACCTACCTAGCTATACGTAACATACGTCGTATAATTTGTATGAGCCACCGACGGCGGAGGAATGTGCGATACGCCGCCGTTTTCACCGGCATTATAGTTTTTACTGTAACACGAATAAAATCGACGATTGATTCGTTACGTTGCCGCCTGTTAAGACATTTTACATTTGAGCGTGTCGGGCGTGAGATCGTATTAAATAATCAGAGACGCGTATGAACACAACACATGCGCTCTGATAACAATGCTCTCTGTAATCACTTCACAAGGCAAATGTATACGTGCTCATAAATATTACTATGCCTGAACAAAAGCCTTCAAACTTTATTTAGCACAAGCAATTTTACTTGAAAAACGTTTTTCATCAAGATACAAAAAGGTATTTTTCGACAGGATCAATAATGTTGCTATAAAATACATTAATCCTTGACTTGAAAACTTGCTACAAACGGGGAATAGCTTATTAATAAGAAAATATTAAATAAATATATACAGGAATACGAAAGTGATAGGAACTAATAATCTGCGCAATAAAGTTTTATTACATGAATTTTGGGAATAACTGCTGCAACATTTCATAAGCTCTAAATATAAAGCGATATGAATGTCCAAAATACATTCATATAAAAATAAGCGTTATAGAACAGTATAGAAGAAAAACACAGTAGTGATACTGTAACAACACAGAAAGAGCCAATTTAGAGCTGCCGACGGCATGTGAAATACGGCAAAAATATTGGCCTCATTTTGCCATAACACATGAAATAAAACCATCTCAGTTGACATAACCATCTTCACAACAACAACGTGATTAGGAATTAGGAATTGAATTTTAAATGTAATAATCTTTAAATATTTGTCTATTCAATTTGGTGTGGATGTTAACAGTATACAAGTGAGTGGTAAAATTGGTACGGAGTCACGGTAGTCGTTGGTCATATGATAATAAAAACAAACATCTAGCTGCTCCGCCACAAAATAGAACCGAGTATTGAGCCAACGCACACAGCGACAGGCGGCCGCGGCACGGAGGCGGTCGGATGTCACGCACACTCGGTCGCCGCGCGTCCGCACGCCCATTCACACATCTGCACTAGATAACAATCGTCCCATTTTACATTGAGTCATACGGCCGACGCGATACTCACTGTGTTCGCAGGCAGCCTTATGATGACGGCCGTCTTGAATCCTCGTTACCACCACACTCGTACTGAATCCTTTCGCTAATGTCACCGAAACACAAATTAGGGCGAGCTGCGCACATGCACCTCTCTCGCACACACTCACACGCGAGCGCGTACACACACAGATACACACACGCATACAACTACGTACAGTCAAAGTTACTAAGATGACAATTTTGGCTCAAAGCGAAATGTTTGAAATGATCGACCGGCGCGAGTAAATAGGAGCGGAGCCGGGGCGATGGCGGCGTTGCCGGCGGTGGGAGCTGCCAGAGAGCGAGAGACTCGTGTGGAATATTGTACGTTCGATTGCGCTAGCAGTGCGCGCGTTTCAGTTGGCGCACGGCGACTGGCGCAGGCGAGGCGTGCGGTGCGACGGAGCGGGCGGGCGAGCGATTTCACCGGGCTGATATTGCGACGGCACGCCGCGCTCGCTCCGACCCATATGTATACTGTACACTGTAGTGTATACTGTGTATACTGTACAGTGTATAGCTACCGAGCGGCGACGAGCGAGGGCACGCCGGCGAACATCGAGCGGGGGGTCGCCACTCGCCTCCAAACACTCAACTGCACGCATTCAACTATCCAACTCGACCAGTTATTTGTTCGCTCCGACGTTACTTTGTAACGAGAGCATTGAAGATTTAATTTAGCGGCGGTCATGTGCACTTCATTCGATTCGAAAACTTCCACAGTTTGTCGATTTGTATGCATGAAATGTACGCAAAAATATAAATAAACGTAATCAGCGGGGACGTAATCAAGCACACGCATTCAAAATAAAAACACCGCACCACATAAATACACAAACATGATGAGGAGTTACAATTTACAAATACATTTGCGTCTGTTTCAATAAATGCCTTGAGCGCGCGTGTGTGGGTTGAGATATCACGGCGGCCGACTTTGTGTTTGAATGTGTGCAACTTAATTCGAGAGAACGCGTGGTTATCATTGATAATAAATAGAATTGAGGTGTTAATGTCACAGATAACGCAATTTACACAGAGACCATGCGCTCCGCTGAGCCGCGCCGCGTCTACAAGATACCAAATTGCTAATTAGAGGATATCGATCGGCGTGCGTGTACCAACCAATAGTAATATTGACAACAGCTACAGTATATCTCATTAGTGCCGCAATGCAAACAGTGATGGCCTATTGGGAATGCGGGTCAATGCATATGCGCAGTGTCCACGTCGCTTTATAAATACGTTAAAATATGAGTTTTCTACCACTGCGTGCCTCGCATGGCAAATTATATGTAGGCACTGCAGAGGCATGAATGTAAATACTTTATTAAGCTTTAAAAACATTGTGATACAATATTGGCAAGCGGAACATTTATTTTTATTAAAGAGTTCAACATTTAGTTAATGTAGGCGATATAGGGGATTTTCCTTCGTACTTCATTAAAAATACTTATCAAGAAAATGCAATATCTTCCAACACAATTTTACCTTCATCCATCAAAATTGAAATTTCGCTTGATGCCACTCAATGTGCAGAATGATACGTCACGGAATTCATTGAGCAAGTCTACGAATACGAAACATGCGTTCAATTAAGGCATCCAAAGAAAAAACATAATGACCCCAGTTTGATGAAGCGAGGCGCCGGAAAGGCGACGTTTATAATGATTCCATCATCAGAGAAGGACGTTAAATGATCATCAACTAAATACGACAATATCGACGGCAAATGAGACACACTTGACGTGCGCGAGTAAATTTAAACGCGGTCTTGCGTGACAGCAAAAAATAACATGAAACAAGTATACCGCTCAAAGGGGTTCATACTTCATAGCAAAATTGATAAAATGAAAAATTATAACAGAGAAGTAAATTGACATTGGTCGAACAGATGACCAAGATTAATCAATTTCAGTGACAGATATGCTCAAGCTTTATACTGTGTATCGGAGGGCATATTATTTTTAATTTGTTAGTAAGCATGCCACATTAAATATCTGACGATACAATATCGAATTCCATCTGACCGCGAATCGGACTACGGACCTGAAACTCCTCACAATGCCTGTTGCAATGGTTCGTACACCACACAATGAACTACTATATACACTGTTACTCACATGATATACGTCGATCATAAAAACAATACAGCCAACCGAAACGGTAATTATAATTGGATCAAGTATAAATCAAACGTTTGATGGATTTATTGTCAAATAACTGCCGCTTATTTAAATATACGGTAACGAGGCTCGATTAGCATCAAAGCTTGAATTGAAATTGCAGATCGACGGCGTCCAAGGCGAGTGCAATCAAGTCCCGATTTGAGACCGTGGTAAGGGCGAGCCGGCGTAGCAATGCCGCTCTCCGCAAAATAAAAGAAATATGTTTTAGTGGGTTAGCGAGCGTGTTTACGATCGCATTCCACAGGCTCGATTAAGATTATGCCGCCATTAGTTACATAAGCGGTCAGAACTGAACCGTAATTAGACAATTTGTCTTATGACCGATAATGTAAAGTATATCAGCGGATTCTTGGCTAAATTGCTGGGTTATTGCATATTATTTATTTCATATACAAATGTAATACTGCAGCGGTTTTTTTTTTAAATGTGTGTTTGCTTTACGAAATGACAACAAAGACTTACAAGCATGACCTGAAATTAGGCTATTGCCTATTGGTGTTTCGAATTAAGCAAAGCAGAGATTTATAGTCTGCCCACTCCTATGCGAGCTAGTGGTGTGACTGTTACGTTTTTACGTAAGCCTATTAGAAATAACAAAATGTGTATTCTTGTACGAGTATGTGGGATTAAAACGCTGGCGTGGAGTAAGCAATGTAACTTGTGGCGCCATCTGTTTGGTGCTTGGAGCAACTCTGACCGGATGCCCGACCAGTTTGGTAGTGATACTGAACACCTGCATCCACTGCTCAACCGACACCACAGCCACGGCGGCCAACGTTTGTTTTCAAAATATGCCCGCTTTTGTTACTTTAAAGCAGAAATTTTAATGAAACATTCCCCTTTTGTTGGGAGCGAAATTATTTATCTGCGAATAATTAATTAACTCTGTCACTATACCAGTTGCGATCGCAATTAATGTTGATGAATCGGAGCAACATGTACACTTATTTATCTTTAGGCGCCGTAAATAAAGCGGACGGTTTATTTATGTATCATTTAGATAGGAAGTTTGACGAGTGTTGTGTATTTGAGATGCAACGTGTGTCACGAAGTGGACGGTGATATACCTACATATTGTAACATTATGTAGGGTTGTCGGTGGTCCGGTGCGTGAGTACTGAATACGTGTGTGGTGTGTTGTGGTGTCGCATCCTTGGGCGTCCTTGTTTGGCGAAACAATACGTGGCAGTTACGTAAGTTTAAAGACGCGTCAATGGCATCTCGGGTCTGCTCTCGTCACTGGCCCACATTACTCACCCGCTTCACGCAATAACAATAACGGTAAACACGTTACATAATTTTGCAACTGCTAGTAATTACTGCTACACATCCGAGACGAATTAAAACATGATAGCACGCGCGTTTTGTACATATTTATTTTGTTTTATTTGGCGAGTAAAATTTTTAATTGAGATAATGTTGGATGCAATGAAATGAGTATATATTTAATCACCGAATATTAAAACTTTAATACTGGAACTCATGATAAATTAACGAAGCTGGACCGTATTCGAAATACGGATTTCGAAACTTCCATAATAACATTATAATGGTACTTTTTTTATAACGCCCACAAAAAGAAATGAACATAAAACGAAATTATCACTTTAAAACGTATGCAGCAATTACCGTTTAGGATGTAATGTATTCACAATAGCTGTTATTTATAGCGGAATAAAAAATCAGACCTCTTTAGATGGAAATCAAAAGAGAATTGCGGATATGCAAGTGGACGGCGCTCTCGAATTAAAAAGTTAACCTAAATTAAAAGGCTCGAAATAACAGTTGATAATGCTTTTAAAACCTTAAAATGACTTTATAAAAAACTCGTTCGGCACTTTGAAATGAGAGACTGTGCTCTGGATCCGTTTAAAGTTTCAAGAGTGTTCAATGCAATTATTTCGTTTAAACCTACATCAGGAAATCAATACAACAGTAAATACTTTGATTACTGCTGTTTTTATTTATTTAATACGACAAAATATCAGGTAATTTGACAGAAAATATTATGCATATAATACTCTCGGATATGTCCATTATTATCATCTAGTATAGATACAACAACAAATCATATCTAAAAAGAGACTACACAAGTGAAATAAATACCTTTATTTAGGTAACAAAATCATGAGGAGTGTCTTGAACTTTATTTCAATAAAATTTATGTGCCCCATGCAGATAATTTACGAGAGCAAAAACAAGAAATATGAAAATGGCTCATTACATTTTGTTCGAACAAAGGGGAGGCGGAACAGTCGCAAACAATTTGCATGATAGAAATATTAATAGCAGTGGGAAATAGATAAAACACGCGAACATCGCAATGAGCCGAGTGGAGCCGTAGCGAAGATTACACGATAACGTATTGACACATGCGAATAATAAAATAAAAGAACACGGTCGCGAATACACGGAGACGAACAACAAAAAGATAAGGCGGTGGGGTTTAAATAGCGTGCTAGATGAGTAAACACGTCACGCATATTATTTATAGCCTCGACAAGTGCCGAAACACTGAATGAACTTTTCTTTTCGTGACGAGAGGAGTGGGTGTGTGTGTTTGTGTGTGTGCGTGTCCCGGTGTCGATGTAGGCCACTGCCAAGGTCGAATGTTTAATATAAAGTCTGGCGCCGGGACATTAAAATGGTCGGGCCCTCTCCCCTGACCCCTCTTATCCCCGACCGGCGGTCGCAATCGTTGCACTCGTTATTTATTATCTAAAGGCATCCCCCGCGCTTCTGTGCGCCTCCTACGCGGCTCGCCCGGCCCTCACCTGCAGATCGATCCACGTCCACGACTTTGCCGAGTGCCGACTCCCGTACACTATCAAACGCCACAATGAGTACTAGTAACGTTATCATTTTCGGTTCGTGACGGCCCCAAGGACATTCAGCACAATTCAATTACATCCATGACCTAGCTATCGGATCGTGTGACGAAAATCGTTTCAATATAGATAAACGGTAAGCGTGGGCGTGGTCGTTTAAACGCCTTTTATTAAAGCGTACACAAATCATGTACGTCATACGCGTCACAAAGATATGTACAAAGAGTGACGTAACATAGTGTATTATCATTCGTGTAAACTACAATGTTCCCAAAGGGTTGTTTGGCTCGTCGCCGTCGCGGCGCGATATGGCGCGGGTTGTACAAGTGCGCTATGTAAAACACAAAAGCTATGCGAGTGTGATGTCGGCAGATTCGTAGACGCAGACCGTACTCCCGAGAAACTTGAAACTCTCGCTTTCGAACAAGAAACGCCTGGATGGTGCGCCTCTACAACTAGCTACGTACATGTTGTACGTAGTGGGTACGTACACACAAACAACTTGCACAAAACGTCGATGGGTGCGGCGTGACATTCACCTACATCTACGAAATAAGCAAACGTGCTGCGCTCCGTCTTTGAACGCCGAAGCTGTCTCGAATGAATGAATACAAATACAAACAGCGTGTAGACACACATTAACCCACATAAAAGTACATAATTATTAAATCGTCTGGTAAATGCCGGGGATACCCCGTTGGACGGCTGCCAACAGGAAGAGGCCACCTTTAAATTTCTGTATAATAATGTGTTTAAACACGATAAATCAAATGGTTACTTGTGATAACGTCATTTGAACCTTCGTTTACTTATAGGGTATGTTAATCATTCTTAGTGCCTTGTTTAGCTGCCACCGTACCTATGTAAATAGTCCTACTTGCTTCCGTAGAACACTGAACATAAGGAAAGCTCAATGTAGATCACGCTGTTTTCCACATTCAACGCACGACCCATGAAAAATGGGACGTATGCTAATGACAGAATGACAGTAGGCACAGGCACATACATTCAATGCTGAAAGTATACGCCTACGAAATGTTTTCCACGATAACGTTATAAATGGGAGCATATGAAAAACAACAGAGGACAACGTTCATTCTTCGGATTTGAATGATAAAGCGAGTTAGCGGATAAATAATACCTGGTGATTTAAAGTTGATCAAGTGAACAATTCCGCTCGTGCAATACACTGAAGTGGTCTGACGTCGCGTCGGGGCACAAAAAGCGCGCCACATGAGCCATCTTAGCATCTGCACGAGCATTGAGCGCGCTGCGGGGCTAGGCACGCCGGCCGCCGCATGCACTCAGCGCGAGTCGTTTAGAGTCTTGGTCACGAATCGGCGACGACGCCCGAGCCGTGCCCGCCCATTGCAATCGGATGACATCATTGCTCGGCCACATACATACTCCAATTCGCTAAGTGGACGCAACTCCACGATGCAACACAGTTGCACTCAGCACTCCGATTCCAACTGCTCGATTATATTGAAAAGGTGAGGAAACTAGTTCTACTTGAACCACCGTTACATGTACGCCCTTCCACGCAAGGCGCTTTCAGAACGTTTAATTATGTTTAATCTACGTTGTTTGGACGCTTGACACACATGATATACTTCATCGCTAACGGGATAAGCTCATATTTGTTCACTTTAATGTTTGTATCTAAATCATCCCACTACATAAGCTGTTTAACTTTAGCTATATATTATATTTTTGTTGCAAAATATATTTAAACGTAGGTGCTATAAAACTACTTAGATTATTCAATGTTTTATTCTATTTAGATTATGCACGGAACCAACATTCAAGAACGCTATACCATGTTCTTGAAATACCAAATTAGATACAGGCTATATGTATTTATCCCCTAATAATAGTTTTCATTGTAGAGATTGGTAAATTTTCGATTCTGAACAAAATTGTGAGAATATTATCAACATATAGATTAACATGGTGGTCTAAGATCTGAAAGTTCCCGATTTAGGATATGAAATCCCTATACCGTTTTAGAATATCTAAATTACAGGATTGATATTGTTTCCATAATTATTGAGTATCTCATAGACTGTATAAAAATTTGTTTACAATATATAAATCGCATGTTACATGAAATAAATAGCACAGAAAAATGTAAGAATAAGTGTTATGTTTCATTTATAATTGGTCAGGTGCTAAATTATAAATTGAACACTACTACAAATATGAACACGCTTACAGTATCATGTTTCATCTTTTCCACACACAATAGATATTAATTACGCAAGCATTTAAATAGTGAATTAAAAGTACAATAATTAAATTGCAATTTAACGGTCTAATAAGCACAGTGGCACGTTTGATACGTTGAAAACTTTTTAATTGCATTCCACATATAAAGCGCGTGTACAAAATAAATTCACCGCATGCGAATACTGCTTCAATGGAATCGAGCACGTGTGCGGCCGACACAATGCGCCAATGTCGTAGCTTGCAAATACGTAATTCTTTGAATAATGAAATCGACCGGCATACGGTTTTCGTAACACGTTGCGAAGGTGTGGGTCATGAGTGAGATTGCCAACCGGTGCGGAGTGTCACAGGTCGCGAAACGTCACTAGCCGCACTCTGATTGATGGGTGCGGTGACAGCGTTGCGTCACAGCTACCGGGGGTCGGCGGGTCATTGCCGTCGCGATCACAATAAACCACGCTGCTTAGAGACACACGTACCAAATTACATCTAACCGCCGGAGATTGAGTTCGCTTAATGGGAACATCGCATTCTGTGCGCATAGCTTACTGTTTTGTATAGGACTAGCTATCTGAATCGAAAACATCAAAAAATATGAATGGACACCATCCTTAGAAAAACCATAAATATTTTTCTGCCAAGATATGATCTATATCGAATGTATTTATTATTACTTCAAGGATCACTTATAACATTGATACATTTCGGCTTGATGAGGATGCCCTGTCTGATTTGGCAATCTATAAAGAATGATAAAAGTCGTTTGACTAGCAAACGCAAATAAAACCCAAGAGGCATTTAAAGAAAACTGTATATCTTATAGAATCTTACATTACGGCACATTTATCTTGTTGACATTTTATTTACGATATCCTCCGTCTAACTCACTGCGTTGTCAGGCAACAGAGTCTAATATAGGTATGGCATAAACGCGACTTTGCATTTTATCGTTTTAAGCCGATGATATATAAAACAAGCTTCACATACACAACATTTTAAGCATAAAATTAGCTTTATTATAGAGTTATTTGTATAAAATTGTGGAAGCTCCTACCCACGCTACAGAATGCACGTGGTTAGTGGTGGTGAGCGTTGAAGCTACAAATGTATTAACCTTTACTCGTACTGCATGTTAGCGTTAAGCCTTATCGCACCTAATCACTGGATGATACAACACGCCAAAATACGATGTTGTTATGTGAAAATTCATAAACAAACACAGAGGGTGGTCTCGGATTAAGTTACGACCACCCATCTCGGTGGATGATCGACCCCATTCCGGTGCTGCGTCCGTACTGCGTACTACAAAACAACACGGCCACGTTTTATGGACAAAAATGTGTAAACTGCGTTCGTAATATACTTAATGGCTATATCGCAACGCTGGAAACTTTCAACCCAATGCCGTATTCTAGTGAATGAAAACTAGAACGACTTGATTTTTATAGCACAGCGTCCTTAACATTGTCCGGACATAAACATTGCGACAGAACGGCGTACCTTTTCCACTCAACGGTGTTAAGTTAGAATTAATTTCGCACGAATTTCAACTAGTCCTAACCAGCGCGGCTTAATTAAAACGTCACGTAGATCAACACGTCGGTTTAAATAAGCTTCAGCCGTTTTCATGTGCTCGTGTTAGGATCTTCTTTTTACGAAAACGGCTAGTTTTCGTTAACCAAAGGAATAAATTAAAAGCAATGCTTAAAAATGTAGGAGTTTCAAATTCTAAAATTACGTTCTTCTAAAAGGTGAGTGGACATTGTTAGAAATCTGGTGAATTTGGAACACCGATTTATGAATTCAAAGGACGAAAGGTAAAAAATAAATACATTCTAGAGTTGCCAAACTAATTACATCCATTAGGTTTCGTTATGCATCTGTTAACACGTAACGCCTAGGTATTCACTCTAAGAAAATATTATTCAATTACTATCTTCTTTATTTTTTTTTTTTTATTTAAACTGCGTTACAAATAGGGTTTACAACTGTTAATAGTAACTTAAGTTTATCTCTTCATTGTTTTATTCTGATTTAAGCATTTTATTAATTGATCAAAAAATACACCTCAATTTATTTTTTTGTGGAAAAATTCCGACCACCCCAGGATTACGAGCCACGTTCATGAATTTTACCATCGCAAAATGCAAACAGCGATGTTTTTCATCATTGGTTATTTGGAACGCAGCTTGTAGCCCGTATACCGAGAACATAAAATTGATAAACTGGCAGCATCGGACCGGCGCAGGCACGCAATGGGCTACGTGGAATTTCAAAACTATGGCGTAATGATGCCTCCTGTAGAATAAGCCCTCCGCGGCGTACACACGAGAATTTCATTGTAATACATTTCCTGTCATTAACATTTTTTAATGGCTTAATTAAAAGCAAAACTTGTTGAGCGTTAATAAGATTTCAAATCACGCACCTATGCCTGAACTAGATATCAATATTTGCTTTATTTTTAAAAGCGGAACGAAATTATCACGCGAGTGGGTAATCCTATGCTTACAAAGTAGCCGGCCCTGATCGCAGCAGAATCAGACTTCGTCGTAAATGCTTATGGCAACAATTTCAATGCTACAATGTACGTCGGCCATACAAGTATATGGCGGCTAATAAGCCAATTGATGCAATATTTTAGTATGCACGTATCAAGGAGCATTCGGTTCGGTTATGGTGCGCAGGGTCCGGTTTACAGCCTCGTTACTGCCTATCCGGTGTTTTTACAACGCGATTAAAGCGCTCGCCCGACGTACAGTTCCCGTAATTTGGCTAAATCTTTTTATTGCTCTCCAAACTAGTGAAAGGGTAAACTCGATCCTCGCTTTAAAATAGCTTAGGAAGTCTATGTCTAAATTTCATTTAAGTCTACTAAAGGCTAAATCGTTAAGTAATTGGAATAGACACAAATACATTTGTCCTATTTCCCTCGGCTATCAACAAATTATGCTTAGGAATAATCACAAGAAGACAGTACCAATAAATTCCACAACACACGATTGTAACGGTAAAAACTAGTAAAGTGATCTCATAAATAATTACAAAGAGACATCAGTAAAACCTATTATAGTCCGTAGATAAATAGCAATACACACTACACATCAACGTTAAGCCGTCGGCTGACAGATACGCAGCAAAATGGAACAGAAAATTGAAATAACATGGAAAAGCTTTATCTGCTTTGTGAGTCGTATAAATTATTAAAATACAACAAAACGAATTGCCGACCACATTTTGTTCGGCAGCGGTCTCGCGGAGCATTATCGAAATCGGACAGCAATAATTACATTCGAAACGAACGTGGCCACTCCATCCATCTGTCCGAAAGACTAAATAAAATACACTTCCGCGATAAAATTTTATCAATGAAAAATGTATTTACTCGTTCTGCGAAATAGCCGCAGATTTAATAAAACCGTTCGATCATTGCGTAAATTTAAACCCGTTACGTGTTATACGCTGATGAGCTTTTCAGCTCTCATCATTTTTACTTTAAATAACTACACAATATCTATCTCAATCAATACCAAATGACGTTCACATTTACAACCTATTAATAATTAAGGATGTTTCCGAAACATTTCAATTATTCTACACTACGAAAATGTTGATGAAATATTAAGTTAAACATTTTATCGCCCACCGGACATCGTGACGGAAAGTAAAAATCTATACTATTAAAACTACCTTAATAGAATATCAAAAACCGGAAAATTAAACTTGTTACTTTATGCGGGGAACACACCATCAATTAAAAACAACTCCCCTTTTAAAACCCTTAAACAATTCGCTTCCGTACACCGTTTGAAGGCCCGATAGATAAATTAATTTCGTACAGTAATAAGTAATAACCAAGAGACCGGAGATTGAGTTATACGGCCATTGAAAGAGAGTGTGTTGATAAAATATTTATTCGAGGACTGTTGTCTTGGGGACGTTTCAATAATACGGGAGAAAATTGATAATCAGCACTTATACATCTCAATAAAGTAGGCAAAGAAGAGTCATTTTCTGTCTATTTTTAGACATCAAATAATGTGATTGGCACAATTGTATAATTTTAATGCATACTGAATGACACTTAGCTTAAGATTAACATTAATCTTGGCAAGAAATTGAGTAGCGTAGGTCACAACGATGCCTGAATGAGGACTTCAAAAGTGGTCAAATTGGTGCTTTAAGGCATTTTTAAGGTTGTACAAAACAAATGTTAAAATAAAAACTCACAACATAAAATACAAAATATGACAACCCTGCGCAGAATTCAGGTAGACGAGGCGAATAAATAGAAACGAATTCTCAGACGGAAAAGTTGAGCGGCTTCCGAAAAACGAAACGGCAAGTGCGACGAACCTTACTCGCGCGTCGTGCGAGTTATTTTATTTTTCAAGTCGAAACGGTTTGCCATGTCCTAAGCGAAAAATGTAGTTTTTATTGCGTGAAACGTAATAATCATTTCAGATGTACGACATCGAGGCAACTATAATTATTAAGCATACGTGTAATATTTTCCAACAAAAAATATCCTTTGGGGAAACGAGCATAATTTCCACATGAAACGTTTCAATTTCCAAAAACGCATGCGGCACACAGAGTGAAATATAAATCATTTACAAGTTAATTTCGTCGTGGAGTAAAATGTTGTCTGAAAATGTTCGCGTAACATAGTGAAATTATATTTGCTTTGTTTTTACATGCAAACGCACGGCGCCCGTCGGCTGATTACCGCGCGCGCTGTTACCGTCATTCATTTGCGTCTACAGTACACCGTACACCGCCCCACTCAATCTCGTTTGTTATGTTATGAACGTGCATCGGGCGAGAACCCCCGCTTTTATACGCCGAACTACGCATCGCACCCGACTTCTACGCCTCTACTTTCTATCAACGAATCTGCGGAATATTCGTGACGCCAAGATCCTAAATTTATTTTTATTAATGCACATAAAGCAATTCTTGGTTTAATTATAACCCATTACGTGTACAATTAGTTACGGTATGATACGTACACACTCGCAAGCACAACAATAAAAGAATATGAAATTCCAATAACGTCATCCCCCTTTTAAACGCAGTAGGCAGACATTTTTTTTTTCATTATCACGGACATGTTCCCGTTTAAATGCGTAAAATATTGTTTTATGAATTATGATTGCTTTTATGAACTTAGTAAATTATTAAGTAAAATTCAAGACCTGTGCGAAACACATCACTTATGCGAACCAAAGATTTTGATACTTATACTTGTAAACACGAACGACATGCATTTCGCAATAAAAGATAATTTTTACCAAATCACATGATGATCTAAACACTATATTCGTGTTCAAATCAAAACCAAACGAATACTTGTCTCACGGCCATAGTTAAATAAACACAAATTAAAATAACAAAAAAGGGATATTAAGAGTGAAAATATTTAAGAAACGTGATTAAGCGTTCTCTATTCGTATTGTAATGAACCGTTTTATGTGTGGATCACTCTCACCCAACTGCAAATGCTAAAAAAGAATATATAACTAACAAAGACACTCATTGTCAACCCTAAGTGAAGTAGCACAGTTGTTCACTATAATAAGGATAAAAAGGTGCATTTTATTGCGACCCCTCGTTCTAATTGTCAACAATGATTAAACGCAAGATAGGTGAAGGATATTCGCACACCTTTAAAGTGAACAAATTCAAGCTTATTTTTTGTTGAATTCAAAATTAATCTCATTGAAGTCTTTTGAAAAAATAACTAATTAACACAAAACCTAATGCATAGAATAATATAAGTACTAAACAATTACATTTATATAAAAATGAGAAACATGAAAAAGCAAGTTCCACAGTGACCTGTAAAAGTTTCAATTACTCAGTGCAACAGTGAACGGCACGTATAAAATTCACTTCAAAGAATGTTCAGAATGTCAGCCAAAAGAAACTGCCGGCAAAAGTTTCCGAGAGCGATTCGACGTGAACTCATTTGGCAAGTGCAACAACAGCTGACCTATTGAATGAAGTTAATAATAAAGGAATCTCGAGCGTTGTGATTTCAGAATTCGCATTAAAAAGGTTTGGCAATGGAAATGGGGGAGAAGGGGTCCGTCGGGGAGGCGCGGGGGGTCGGCCAGCTCCCTCGCTTTGAGTGCGATGTGAAACGCACTAACTACATTCATTACAAAAAGCGTCACATCGTGGAACGGGCCTCGGATTAATAATTCCGCTCATTTGGGCTCCCCCGGGCGGGCCGGCGAGACAATGCGAGCCCGCCTAACGGTATCAATCAACATCAAACAGCCTCGCTCTCTATCACTACACCAAATTGTAGGGTTGGAAGTTTCAACAATGTTTACCTATTGGAAATTGAAAGTAATTTTCAACAGGATATTACTGTTCGGGACCTATTTTTAACTTTACCTATTGAATAAGTTAACAAAATGTTGTTATTTATTTAGGATTTGTTACTAAATAACGAATTCATAAATAGCTGTTCATTCAGCAGAATAAATATGATACGTAGAGATTCAATACTAAAAAACACAATAAATTCAACAATCCCTAATATTTTTGACATTCAATTGTTCAAGTTTCCGTCTCTTCAGCAATATACTGAGTATATACGATTACATAAATTGCAATGCATTAAAACGTGGAGCAACTCCAAAGTCAGCGGAGAGTCTTCAAACAATATTTTACTTGGTCCGACTAAGTCGAAAAGCGGTCGTGCCCGTGGGATGCGTCCTTTACTCGCTGCACTCCGAACACAGAGTGTACTGTGTTTAGATGAAATAACGTAAACAACCGAACGAGACTGCATTATTAAATATTTCAGCCCTGAAGTGAGTCTGACAAAATATGCGTTTTCTTGAATGGCGTATAATTTTCACATTGTTAGCTAACACTCTGAAATTTGCAACCAACACACGACTAATAATGTTGGCAATTTAAACCCTTTCAACGCAAGGGAAAGGAAGACGCGAGCCGTGTGCCAGTCCGTACACTCACTAATTCAGAGTAATGCAGTCAATTTGGAGGCGCACACGCCTCCCCCGCACGGGCTCGCTGCGACTGCATAGGAAATTGCTTTCATTTTTCACTCGGTAACAATAGATGAGTATAAATAACGTTTATTTGGTATTACGCGCGCAGTGGAGTTTTGCAGAGCGTCGCAATTGCCGGCACAATTTAGCAAACAAGCTTATTGTCGGGTGTCGCGGCAAACGGCGTGTTAACTCAGTATATGGAGTGCTAGTCCACAAATAGCAGCCGAGCGGGCGGCGGGCGAGGCGTGGCTGACACTCGCAGCTCTTGCAGACCACATGTGCGCTAATGAACTTACCACGTTTATCACTACACCAGCCGCCGCGCGCGACTTCAGCTTTATTCCCGAATTAACTTTAAAAATGTATTTTGATTGTCCGTGCAGACGCGATCGTTCCAATTTGTTTCACTTAAAAAATACTTCATTAAATTTTGTATGGTTGTATCTAAAATGTTGATTGCACAAACGCTCTTTCGCAAAAAAAATGAGTGCAGTTGGGAATACAAACAGAACACTGTTGCCCAGTTAACATCGTTAATAAAACACACAATATTTTTGTATTTTGACAATGCGCAAACTGTTCTGTCAATTTTCCTTTACAGATATACGTATTGAGCTGATGCGTTAAGTTTGGAGCGCGTAGAACTTGCGACGCACGTGTGGACGGTAGGCGGCCGCGAGGGTGCCACCAGTAATTACTATTAATTACCATGTAATGAGATCATCAATCACTATGTGAAATTTAATATTAATTATAGGAAAGCAGATAGAGGTGTGTGCACAGGGATTTTACTATAGACACTACTTTGAAATATTATACAGACGAAAACATAACTATGACTGGACCCTTGAGTGAGCGCATGTTGAATTAATCATGTCATGCAGAATATCCATATTACTATACTTAAAAAACTGTATTTAGTATGATGATCTGACCTTTTCTTAGCGCCTTTTACTGGATTATAAGCGATTAGCATAAATAAAATTTGGATTGGCGCGCAATGTCCCCAAATATATGTACACTAGTGTTGTAATATGGACCGCAGAAACAGAATCGTTGACAAAGCAGAAATGTTAATTAAACTCGAAATTGTACCGAAAAAAGCAGCGCTCATAAATACAAGAGATTACGTGATGCAAGCGTGTTATAAAAATAAACGAATAGGCGCACTCGAGTCGAGATATAGAGAGGAACACAGCTTCATTAGGCGCGGAAACGAGCACGTTGTACTTTGTTCTTTACGTGACTAGCTGCCTACATTATTCAGCCATTAGTGTACAGCATTCTGTTGATGTTGAACCGGGCCGCGCTGCGCTCCGTCCACACACAAAAACACATATTCTATTAATGTTACATTAATGGAAATAATCTGTTTGCACTTAAAAGCTTATTTCGAATATATTTTGTTGCTATGATTTTTAAATTATCTCATGGTAATTATTATAATTAAAGCTCTCAAAAATGGTTACAAAAACCACCGCTGTAAATTTTAGTTCCGAGTACCTATTCCATTGTTTTCCTGCGCACGTTATGTTAACATTAAACGTTTGTATATCACAGTATTATGATGTTGCCGAACGTTATGTTAACACGTCAATAATTTCTGTTGCGGCCATAAAGCTAGGTTTACGCGGGTAATCTTAATATAGCCATGTCGAAACCCACGCAAAATCCGCTGCGCTATTAATACCAACCATAAACCCGATTCAACCCCAGCGGCAGTTTATTAAACAACGCATATTTGAAATATGTCGGGGAGCACATCCAATATATTCGTCATTGAAGGCCTCGGGGCTAATGGAGTACTTAGGACATACAATTAACAATCAAAACTTCGAATTTCACAGAACTGTATAATAAAGGATAAACGTAGAGCCATAGATTGACTATTGCGAGGGCGCCTATTAAAGTTATTTTGTGTAATAATTCTTGTAAGATAGTAATCGAACACATGAGGGATTTCATTGGATGAAGGATCTATTATTATTTATTAATGTTAGAATCTAAATACCGACAAGTAGTGCCTTCTTTTCAGCAAATATTATTTTTGGGAGCGGTTAACAACAAATAAAATAGAAATAAATCAAAAGTGGGTGGAAGTTTGTTTACATTTAGTTTTCTTTGTTCGCTAAGCAACAGATATAGAGTTGAGGGAACGTTGCACATTTTCCACAGTCCACAATACAGCATGATGTAAAATTGCAAGCATTTCACGAAGGTTATATTTACAAAGGCAAAAGACTGTGCTATTGAAAATAATTTATCAATATTATAATTGAATAAACACGACATTTTTTCTTCATATTTCGCGATTGATATTGTTGTCCCGACGTGCCAATTAAAATCTTAACAGAGTTATTAAATGCTTATTATCTGTCATCCCGAGACCGTTGACATTAATGACCCAATGACTCAATTGATGTAAGAACTAGGCGGAACGCTAAACGTTCAATTACATAAACTAAGTCGCGAGTGACTATTTTTATACTTATGAATCGGTAACACAGCGGTTTACCCGGATCTAACTGATGATTCATTTCATTTCATTACCATACGATTTATTTGTATTATTTTTTACATAAAAAATATTTAATTAAGAAAACACCGTAGAGAATCCTACATACTAAGACGAATTCTGCTACACTTTACAAGGAATATAAAATCCAACAAGCACTAAGCTAGCGTAGAAAGACTAAAGCCTGAAAACCTTTCAATTTTAGAGTAAATTCGTTCTCAAAACGAAGGTCCGATGTTGCATTTAATCGTCCAATTTCTAGATACATTTGCTTCTCAGCGTAAAAACTGAACACTTCCCAAACATCCATAAACGATTGCAACAAATCCAACCCAAAACTGTTTGCAAACGCGGTGACTTTCTATTTATATTAGAGAAGCGAAATGCACGTTTTTTCCACGTTGTAAAACTATTTGCGAGTGAGGCCGAGTGGTTCGCGGTTGATAGCTTTTTAATATGCGCTCCCTTGACTCATCGGGCGCACGTCACCCGCTGATTGATTGTGGGGCTATCTCATTCTGAGCCTTGTCACCTTGCGTTACAACTAATGGCGGTTTCGTGTCATTTTTACAGCGCCAGTTGCATTAATAAACATGAAATATTTACTGATCACTTTGGATTATTGTGGAAAAATTGTGAAAGTTAAACATTAAAGGCATTATTTATAGACAGTTTTAAAACCTATTTAATTTATCGATAGTTTTTTTTTGTTGCTATTAATGGCGAGACGAGCGTGCTGTTTGTCTGATTAACAGTAGCAAAACCAAACACCTTGAATTACAAAGCAATGCTTGACATTCTACTGCGCCCGCCACCCTGAGACATAAGATGTTAAGTCTCATGAAGTCCACTACTTACTCTGGCTACAATGTCCTTCAAACCGAAACACAACAGTGCATTTACACTATTGTGTGGCGGGAGAAATAGACATTGCGGTGTTAAGATTTTTCCCTTTCGAACGACTTGAATTCAGTTTGAGCGAAGGATGCAAAACATTCGATACCTAAAATAGGATTTATAAACTGTCAATGAATAAGCCCGTAAGCGTTGCGACGCAATTAAGAGCGTTTATACCTTCCGCGCGCTTTTTGGTTTAAAAACAGGACTTTTCAAACGAGTTAATTTCCACCAATAAACAATTTAAAGGAAAAATAATTAACACTAATTTTAGAAAATGTTGTCATCTAGGGATTTTGGTGGAGAACATTATAGATTGATAGATAATTTGTGAATACTATAAGGATTACTGAACACAGGTTGCGTTATTTAGGCCTCGAATGGCGATTTAGAAGCTTAAGACATCCGAAATCACTAAATATAAGATGAAAATAAAAATATTGTTAGACTAATAAGACCCTTATGGAGGGATTTTGCTGAGAAAAATAATCTTTTTGTGTTTAGTTCCTGAAAAATAAAAATTTAAACAATGCGAAATTATTCAGAAACTCTCGTCAAGAACATATTTTTTTTTCACAAACTTATCGTACATAATTTTTTATAGCAATTGCATATTATAATAGAAGAACATCTTATCAATAAATTACCATTTTTATATTTCAACAAAATTAGTTTTCATGTTTTCTACAAATATTTTAAAAACCCCTATAAAACACGCTGTCCGACCTGCATCAAATCAGACCGCCGCAAGGCCTTCTAGAGGGAGGACGTATCGCTCGTCGCTCCGGCCTGGCTGCAGTTGATCGTTGTCGTGCGTAGTAAAAATAGCCACGCGTGTACTGCGAATGCCACATCTTAGTACTTTGGTAGTAAAATATTTTATTTTATTTTTATTATCTACAATGATTTTGTAGTGAGTATAAATTATGTTTCAGATAATATAATGGGAAATAAAACTTAGTCATTTCTAAGCAAAAAAAGGAAACAACATTTTGAAACAATACTAATGTTATAGCGTGAAACTATAATTATGTTTGTTGTTTTTTAGGCCGTTTGGAAAATATATAATTGTGTTTTTGGGATGCGCTTATCTATACATATAAATAAAATTGAAGTGTCTGTTTGTTTCTGTTGAAAAAAAATGTCCTACTAGGTATCGTTATATACACGATACATATGCCGAAAATGATATTTAATTATTTTTTTGTCTGTCTGTCTGTTTGTTCCGTCTAATCTCTGAAATGGCTGGGCCGATTTTGACGGGACTTTTACTGTCAGGTAGCTGATATAATAATGAGTAACTTAGGCTACATTTATGTCAGAAAAAATCTTTTATTTTAGAAGAAATAAAGTAATGTTGCAATGTGCAATACCACGCGCAGCTCACGCGCATGCTACCACTGGGCCGTTACGTCGGGCGCCTCCCACCACTTCTCCCACCAACAAATCAATATCACAATTACAAAATATTGTATACTGGGTATCTCAAGACTGCTACCGAAAACGAAGCCGGGTGGTAGTTTTAGTGACTACAAACACAATCCAATAAAAAAATTCGTAATCATTTTTTTTAATGATTTTTTTAATATCGTCATTTTTGAGGGGTAAATCCATAGTTTTTGCTAAAATAATAGTGTATACCCTTCTATTTATAAAGACTCTAAGGTATAAAAGAGTTTGAATCATTATTTTCGCAACAACTTTGGATTTACCCACCAAAAATGATGATATTTAAAAAATCATAAAAAAATTGTCGTGTTTTTTTTTCGAAAATTTTAATTGGATTGTGTTTGTAGTCACTAACACTACCACCCGGCTTCGTTTTCGGTAGCAGTCTTGAGATACCCGGTATAAAGAAATTTAACAATAAATAATAGTTAAAATTTCATCTTGGGACTGAATAAGACGGGACATAAACCGGATATAACGGGACGGAAAATATAGTCGACGGCGCGAGGGAAAAATATAGTTAGTACGCGAAATAATATGTATACTGGAACTAACAATACTGGACTATCAATAGCTATCCGACCCCGGGCGAAGCCGGGTCCGACCGCTAGTACACCTATAAAAACGACACGTTGAACATAGCTGTTATCCTAAAGAAAATTTAACAGAGACATGCATCAAATCGATATTAAAGCTATAGTTTCTCAATAATGTGTCATGCATATGTGCCCTTATTCAATTGTTGTTATCACACACACAAAATATATATGTTCATTCACTAATGGACTATAGGTACTCGTGATTCTGAACCTCCTCTTAAAATTTGAAAACTGAGAACAAAATAACCTTGTTTAATAGCATCGTCATATCGATAATTATAAAAGTTGTTATATTTGTTCCTCCTCCTATTCAATAGAATAAGAAAAGCATACACAGCACTAGTGATTTGCGTTCCATTATCATGGCAACCATAGTTTCATAATGAGTTTAATAGTATTTTTTCTACTAAATTAGAAAGATTAGTATTATAATTTTTAAGAAATACAATTATTGTTATTAGATATGCGTACCACGATATTTTAGTTAGCAGCGGTGTATAGAAAAATGGTATTAGAATAATTATGACATCTTTTAACGTGGAATAAAAAGTATCGAAAACGTCACAGCTCGTCACATAGCAACTGGATTATACCTATGACATCGTTTCTTCTAGCATAGGTATTAGTAGATCATTAATATAATACATTGCGACAAATGTAATTGCGGAGCTAAATTATGTTATGTACTGTAATTTGAAATTCAATATGTTTCGTAGTTGTAAGGTGTTGTATAGTCCCTAACTCTATTCATGTGTTCGAACAAGTGCGTGTCTGTTCGAACACGAAATCTATACATATAAATAAAATAGAAGTGTCTGTTTTTAAAGTGAAAAAAAAAATTCCTACTACCTATCGTTATATAAACAATACATATGCCGAAATCGACCTTTAAAAATTTTTTATCTGTCTGTTTGTTCCGGCTAATCTCTGAAATTACTGGACCGATTTTAACGGGACTTTTTTTGTCAGGTAGCTGATATAATAAGGAGTAACTTAGGCTACATTTATTTTAGAAAAATTAAGACCAAGTGTCCAGTACCGCGCGCAGCTCACGCGCATGCTACCACTGGGCCGTCACGTCGGGCGCCTCCCACCAACGAATCAATATCACAATTACAAAATATTGTATATAAAGCATCGATATCAATGTTACACTAGATAAGACGTTCTTTGTAAAAAACGTGTCCCACCCAAGTGCGGTGCATGCACCGCACACGAATCAGTCTGCCGCGTGACGGCTACGCAGCAGTACGCCTCTTTGATTATATTTATAAGTAATTTATTTTGTCTTTTCCCCGTCAAATCGATAGCGAAATTTTCTAAAATTACAATATAATTAAAGCATACAACTTAAGTGATAAAATATTGCAGTATAATGCCGATAATACAGATATTTTATTTATTATTCGATTAAATATTTGTATAGCTCATTAGAAATACAAGGTGAGCTTCTTAATCGTATGTCTCATTCCCGCGCATAAAAATTGCCCGTCGAGTGAGAGAGACGAACTATATTAGATATAGATTATTCATGGGGCATTCATATCAGACGACCAAATAGGCATAAACTATTCGAATACATTACAAATACAGATATGTAGGAAGAATGTAGGTAAAAATTGATTTCAGTATTTTATTTTAATTTTATGTTGTTAATTAATAACACAAAATATGTGTTGTATATATGTTTTGAAACAGTGGACAGTTTTTAGGCCCTATTTCTTTATATGAAATACCTAATGGACTACGTTGAAATTTCGAACCCATTGAATGTTATTAAAGACTAATATCACTAAAAATTGTTTTAGATTCTTGCGCGTTCGTTACAAAAGAGGGAGATCTCTATAATATTTGTCTGTTGTTTCATTATCTTATTGTAAAACTGTGATAAACTTGTACACTTATAAGAGTTTTTAGTTTAATTTAGATAACTTTCATGAATTATTCACATAAATAAAAAAAAAATACAAAATATATAATTGCTATGACGGCATTCATACTTAGGCAGTATCTTAGGAAAAGCTATTATTGATTTGAACTGTCTCTTCTGTCTAATAATCTTTGATCATAATTTGTAATATTCAAGTAAACGTACTAGATGTCGCTACTGAGCTTTATTGAAATATGGGGCAAACAGTTTCTATGACGCGTCGCGTCTATCGGTAGAATATAAGTCAATGATATAAAGAAATTAAATGATAATTAAAATTTCATCATCGGACTGAATGAGACCGGACATAGCGGGACGGAAAATATAGTCGACGGTGCGCGGGAAAAATATAGTTAGTACGCGAAATAATATGTTGTTGCCAAATCAATACTGGACTCAAAAGCTATCTGCACCCGGGCGAAGCCGGGTCCGACCGCTAGTTATTAATAAAACGTCCGCAGTGTCTACTGATTGAACACTGATTTTTGAATTCAACTTAACAATGTATTAATAATGAAAATATGATTAGGTACTAATCATATTTTCATTGTTAATTACTTAATTTGTATTGTTAATTACTCGTAAAGTAATATTTGTCTACTTATAATTCAAATAAAATATTTTTATTACATTATATTACCAATATATAAATCATAAGTTGCATTTCAATTGAATATTTGAAGCGCACGGATCAAAGATGGTTGATCTGATTTTACAGCGAGCCGACGCGGCAGCTCTACGCACACAGCTTTGGTCGCCTATGTGTGCGTGAAATTAAACGAAGAAATGCCTATAGTTGACTTTGCGCGCAAGGTGTAAACGCTCTTAAGAGCGTTTACACCTTGCGCGCAAAGTCTTAAGAGCGTTTACACCTTGCGCGCAAAGTCAACTATAGGCATTTCTTCGTTTAATTTCACGCACACATAGGCGACCAAAGCTGTGTGCGTAGAGCTGCCGCGTCGGCTCGCTGTAAAATCAGATCAACCAACTTTGATCCGTGCGCTTCAAATATTTAATTGAAATGCAACGTATGATTTATACATTGGTAATATAATGTAATACAAATATTTTATTTACATTATAAGTAGACAATTATTACTTTACGAGTAATTAACAATACAAATTTAGGTACTAATCATATTATCGTTATTAATACATTGTTAAGTTGAATTCAAATCAGTGTTCAATCAGTAGACACTGCGGACGTTTTATCAATGATTTTGTGTTCGAACCGACACGCACTCGTTCGAACACAGGAATAGAGTTAGGGACCATACAACCCCTTACAACTACGAAACATATTGAATTTCAAATTACAGTACGTAACATAATTTAGCCTCGCAATTACATTTGTCGCAATGTATTAAATCAATGATCTACTAATACCTATGCTAGAAGAAACGATGTCATAAGTATAACCCAGTTGCTATGTGACGAGCTGTGTCGTTTTCGATACTTTTCAATCCATGTTAAAAGATGTCATAATTATTCTAATACCATTTTTTTCTATACAGCGCTGCTTTCTAAAATATCGTAGTACGCATATCTAATAACAATAATAAATTGTATTTCTTTAAAATTAATATACTAATCTAAACTAAAATTTAATACTAATCTAAAATTTAGTAAGTTAGTCTAAAATACTATTAAACTCATTATGAAACTATGGTTGCCATGATAATGGAACGCAAATCACTAGTACTGTGTATGCTTTTTTATTCTATTAAATGGGAAGAGGAACAAATATAACAACTTTTATAATTATCGATATGACGATGCTATTAAACAAGGTTATTTTGTTCTGAGTATTCAAATTTTAAGAGGAGGTTCAGAATCATGAGTATAGTCCATTAGTGAATTAAAATATATAGGGCACAAATGCATGACATATTATTGAGAAACTATAGCTTTAATATCGATTTGATGCATGTCTCTGTTAAATTTTCTTTAGGATAATAGCTATGTTCCACGTGTCGGTTTTATAGGTGTACTAGCGGTCAGACCCGGCTTCGCCCGGGTGCGGATAGCTTTTGAGTCCAGTATTGAATTAGCAACAACATATTATTTCGCGTACTAACTATATTTTTCCCGCGCACCGTCGTCTATATTTCCCGTCCCGTTATATCCGGTTTATGTCCCGTCTCATTCAGTCCCAAGATGAAATTTTAATTATCATTTATTGTTAAATTTCTTTATATACAATATTTTGTAATTGTGATATTGATTTGTTGGTGGGAGAAGTGGTGGGGGGCGCCCGACGTGAGGGCCCAGTGGTAGCATGCGCGTGAGCTGCGAGCGGTACTGGACATTGCTTACTTTATTTTTCTAAAATAAAGAATTTTTCTAACATAAATGTAGCCTTAGTTACTCCTTATTATATCAGCTACCTGACAATAAAAGTCCCGTCAAAATCGGTCCAGCCATTTCAGAGATTAGCCCGAACAAACAGACGGACAAAATTTTTTTAATATAATTTTCGGCATATGTATCGTGTATATAACGATATGTAGTAGGACATTTTTAAAATTTTTAATTTACATACAGACACTTCAATTTTATTTATATGTATAGAAGATAAGCGCATCCTAAAAAAACAATTATATATTTTCCAAACAGCCTAAAAAACAACAAACTTAATTATAGTTTCACGCTATAACATTAGTATTGTTCCAGTCAACTTTCCAATATGTTGTTTCCTTTTATTGCTTAGAAATGACTTAGTTTTATTTCTCATTATATTATCTGAAACATAATTTATACTAACAACAAAATCATTGTAGGTAATAAAAATAAAATAAAATATTTTACTACCAAAGTACTAAGGTGTGGCATTCGCAGTACACGCGTGGCTATTTTTACTACGCACGACAACGATCAACTGCAGCCAGGCCGGAGCGACGAGCGATACGTCCTCCCTCTAGAAGGCCTTGCGGCGGTCTGATTTGTTGCAGGTCGGACAGCGTGTTTTATAGTGGTTTTTAAAATATTTGTAGAAAACATGAAAACTAATTTGGCTGTAATATAAAAATGTTAATTTATTGATAAGATGTTCTTCTATTATAATATGCAATTGCTATAAAAAAATATGTACGATAAGTTGGTGAAAAAAAATATGTTCTTGACGGGAGTTTCTGAATAATTTTGCATTGTTTAAATTTTTATTTTTCAGGAACTAAACACAAAAAGATTATTTTTCTTAGCAAAATCCCTCCATAAGGGTCCTATTAGTCTAACAATATTTTTATTTTCATCTTATATTTAGTGATTTCGGATATCTTAAGCTTCTAAATTGCCATTCGAGGCCTAAATATCGAAACCTGGGTTCAGTAATCCTTATAGTATTCACAAATTATCTATCAATATATAATGTTCTCCACCAAAATCCCTAGATGACAACATTTTCTAAAATTAGTATTAGTTATATTTCCTTTAAATTGTTTATTGGTGGATATTAACTCGTTTGAAAAGTCCTGTTTTTAAGCCAAAAAGCGCGCGGAAGGTATAAACGCTCTTAAATGTTGGTAAATTGGCTTTACGAGTCCGGAACAATGAGTCACAATCGATATTACAGGTATATCTTAAGGAGTATTGAAAAAGGAGTCAGATTCACTTCACTACTTGCACGTCCACCCAATGACGTTTTACAAATAGACGCGTCATACACTAACATAATGGCACAAAAAAATGGCGCGATGCGATGAATGATGTAACAATAAGTGCCGCACTGTTATTGGCTAAAGCGCGTGTGACGTAGCACCAAGCATCAAGTACGGGATGACGTGGTGAGAGTTGTCAAACGTCGCCATGAGAGCGAATTTAATAATTTTATTTCATAAAAAAATAAATTTGTGTGTACTTGCGCACTAAATAAAATATTTATTTTGTTTCACAGTTTCAGAATAATTTGTACGTTATTTTAAATCAGTCTAATCTATTTTTCCGCAATTGGTTTTGAGAATACAAATAGTCAGAAAAACGTGTATCCGCGCCACTGGTTGAAGCGTGACTGATTGCAGGTGAGGCAATTACCTCTCTTCTGTCTTGCCATTATAAAGCTCGGACAACGCATCTATGCTTTATAAACATCTTAGCGTCCACCTGTCAATTTTTAAAATATACCCTGTTTCTATTTACATTAGGCTGTCATATTGACATTGACAAGCCTCTAAATGTCAAAATTGAGGGTCGGGACGTTTGAGTACTCACTTATATAATACAAAACGCTATCATGAGATTAAGGACAATTGTGAATGATACCAGATGTTTTGGTTCGTAGAATTAGGTTTTTACTCTCAACTTCTGATAAAGTACAGACAGTTGACTCACGAATTATGAATCAGACTGGTTCTGAATGAGATCTGAGAGGTCTCAACATAATGTATCGATGACTACAACTTTGAATTTCCAACCTTCTATCTTCAATCTCGCTTAATTTATCAGTAAATTGTTCCAAGCAGCGCTGATTCTAGTTAAACAGACTTCAATATGCATCGAAAAATATTGAAAATACATATAACAACTACACGTTCAAATAACAATAAATAACGTACGTTTACATAATAATTTGTTTATTTAAAAGTGTTTTAAATGACTTGATTAACCTATACTTTGAAACATACTCGATGACATTTACGACATAAAAATTGAGATCGCGCGCACGACTGCATATTTTTTATTGCCGTATTTCGGTACAATGAATGTTCCTTTGTTGAAAAGATTGGTGTAACTGTAAACTGTACAGTTGAAAAGTGTTTAATTACTTACCGAGTCTGGATCGTGTGCGTTTGGCGTGGACGTCTGAGGAGGCCTCGGCGGTGGAGGGTAACCCTGTGGACAAATTTATATTCATTGCCATGAAAATGTACGCTTAACTTTAAAATTAATCTATTTTTTTTAAGGGGGTATTCTAGTCTAGAGGTCCGAATTTCGAGCGTTTTTTGGCAATTAATATAAAAGAAGCAGTTAATATTTTTACTATCGAATTTTTTATCATTGGTTTATTGATATTTCAAGAATACAAAAAAATACATTTAAAAAAAAAAATTTCAAAAAGATATAAGTCCTTGAAGTAGAGAAAAAAAAAGGCCGTGTCCTCGTGAAAAGGATTTCTCCCCTTGTATTCATCTGAAAAAAAAAACAATGCCAAATTATTGATCAGTACAAATGTCATTATCGCACAAACCAACAAAACTTGTAAAAAAAATTTTTTTCACAAAATGGCGGCTGTTTGAAAATAATGGTCGATTTTTTTACTCATTTTTCAACTTCCTCCAATTTTTTAAAAATATTACAAATTTGAAATTTTCAATTTTTATTGCTTTGTGCAAAAGCGAGATAGTTGAAGAATATTCAGGGTAAATTTCAAGTAAATCGGCTGATTAGAACCTGAGATATCTGCATCACCGTATCGAAAAAAGTAGTTTCGAGAAAAACGCGTTTAAAGTTTAACGTTCAGTTTCAAGCAGCATAACTCTGATAAAATAGTACGTATAACTTACATTCTTTTAATCAGCCATCCCAGCTTCATACATTGGGCCTTCCTCTACTTCATATTGACTGTTTTCAGCATTTCTCTCTGTATAACGAGCAGTTCTTTCCTCTTTTGAAGCATCTGAAGCTCGAACCTCAGACCGTTTAATTCTTACTGCGTTGCGCCTAACAGCAAACCCATGGGATTCCAGACCTATTTTTATTCCCATTAGACTCATAATTTGTAAAATAGGATAAAAGCCTTCATTAAAAATGCACGCGTAATTTCTCATTTATACTTCTTCACAGCAAACTAAAAACAAATTGAGTATAGATTCTTGTATAATACGTTACAATGACCTTCAGACTATTGATATAGTAAACTAAAAGTACATGAAAAGAAAAAAAGAAAGCTATTCATACTCAGGTAGCCCGGACCGCCCGTAGTCTATTGTTACAGTCGTCCGCTCAAACCGGTCTAGTTGCCACGACACTAAAACGGCTGTAACTTTGAAAATAATTTGAATTTTGAAAAATCCTTCTAGGGAGATATTTTTGAATATCTAAACTATTGAATTATGAAAAAAAAAAATTTCATTTTTTTCAAAATTCTAGACTAGAATACCCCCTTAAGTAGGATTTATTTTTGAAGTAGTCATTGTGGTTGTGTAAGATTCAACTAAGTATATTTTACGTGTAGCCGTACTTATAGTTGTAATCACTCGCTTTTGATTCTACCTAAAGTTTCAAAAACTCATTCACACAAAATAGCTCATTAAAAGAAAAATATCATCAATAACATACTAGGAATAGATTTCCCTACAGCCCCTACTGTAAACATTCGACTACATAGTTGATAGTACCTACTCTCCGTCGCATATTGTTTTTCCGTTCCCAACCATAACCGGTAATTAATTCTGAACGAGGACGGAATAAAATATCAACCAATAATTAACATAAACAATGGAGCAAAACCAAAAAACATGTAATAGAGATCACGCTTCGCCTATCTTTTAATCGACGTCGATAGAACTAGTATCTGGTACATTAAGTAGAGTTTTTATTCAAGTACTAGGTACAGTGTCGCATTCATGTGTATCTACAATGTTACGACTTGGACCCGATTACTATCGGGACTGCAATCGGGAATAAATCAACGGACTATCGCAGTTTCAGATTGTATCTTTTTGCTTACTATTTGCGTTGGCTAACTTGCTATGCATGAATCCTTCAATTATTTCTAATTACATGTACTAGTCCGGATTAAATAAATCCATCCTATAAATAAATAATCCAATTATTTTTTAATAATAGAGTACATTCATAAAATATATTGAAATGTTGCACGCCTCAAGTTACTGTGGTAGTTATGTGGGTATAACTAATCAGGCTGCACACGATTGACGTCAGAGTGAGGGCGGTTATAAAGCCATAGGCCAAAGCATAGCTTCAACACTGACTAATGGAATAACAGATGAAAGATTATGATGTTACAAAGTTATAGCAAATAGAAATATATTAAGGTTATTTTTTATACATGCATTTATGATTGTATATCGCATGTATTATTTCACGCTTAATGTCATTAAAAAACCTGATGATCTAAACCTAATAACATTATTTTGTTCCAAACACATTTCCATAATCCCCGTCTTAGTGTCGATATAAATTCAACTTAAGATATAAATACAGTATTTAACGCTTCACTTCCTCCGGCCGTGACGTGCACAGCGCGTAGTGCATTTAAGCCCACATGTCGCCGGCCAAGTCTCTGTTGCGTACATGTGCAGATTATCGGAAGCGTCAAGTCAAACCGGTATTATCGGCATAGCTTGTAGACAACGATCGCTTATACAGCATTAATATACATCGAAGCGAAGGCAGAAGCGCCGTTACGAATCGAATACCAAATTATATGCAATAACCATACGTTCAGATGTGAGATATAGGCAGGCCGGGTCGGATCGTGTTGCCGGATGAATAATTGAAATTTTCACTGTTGCCCTACTTATTGTACTCTTCTATTCGTTGGATGTTTTTGTTTTGTTTGCCAAAAACGGATATGAGTTGCGACTATTGGACAATTGATTGAAATGCATATTGATTCCGTCGTTTGTTGAAATAAGGGACGCATCAACATTGACAACACCGAAAGCGGTTTCACGTGTCCTATGTCCATCAAAGTATAAAAATATAAGGTTTTTTTTTAATAGCCTAGACTGTGTCCCACTGCTGGGCAAAGGCCTCCCCTTTATTTAATGGTTTAACATAGATAAATGTGATAAGTTTTCTCGATGCCACAATGGTATTTTCCAAAACCACTGTTATTTTAAAAACTAGGTGAAATATGATTGTGGTTTCAAGTGATTAGCATTTGTCAGTAAACCAATACTTGGGAGTATTGGAAAGCCTATCGGTTATACGTTTGACAAAGCTAAGTTATCTGTATGTATTTAATATTCTTCGCATGGAACGATACAAAAAATAAAACTTTATAAATAGCGATTCAATCCAGTTGTTTATACCAAAACAACCTATTGTGCAATGAGTTTTTGTATAATTGTATTTTTAAATCATTTAAATTTATATATTAATTTAAAAATAAACATCAGAATGTATTTTTGTTATCTATTTATACAGCTTATCGCCCTATTAATGGCTATATCGGTATATTTTATCAGATCGAAGTATTTCTTGAGAGAAACCGAGATCACTTTCAATTTTGAAATAGCTATTTTATTATGCGTGCACCTATTAATAGAAATCTATAAACATCTACGTTGTTATCATCAATCTAATGACAGCATACACTGTTTGTAAAACGATTTGTAAACATTGACTCTGACTTTGACTGATATTTTATTCGGCATTTGCAGTCCCCTATTTTGAGGCTCAAACATATTGGCGAAAATTACACCCATATAGCAAACAAATATACAAAAAACACAATGAAATGGATAAATATAAAAACTTATTTTAATCAAACACCGAAAACATGCTAAATGATTACTATCCATAAATCATTATTGACGGATAATTTTACTTTTGCGTGCGCTCTTATTCACTTTTCATTTGAGAGATGAATCACCAATATCGCCGTGAACAGACGTTCGATGCACAGAAACCAATGAATTGATTACTTAAGGCGAGTTGGACTTCTGCGAATTTATTATTTTAATTTTTTTATTGCAAAGTTTCGGTGAGCCACCCTCGAGTATAGTAATATATCTTTATAGATCACAACAACAATATTAACACCCAGTTCTTAAGTTGCTATTTTATGAACGTATCGCTTCAACTACCTTATTTCTAACAATCTAGGAACGTCTTACTCTGATTTCAATAGCGCATTACAATCATGTTTAATCGTTATGCACCACAAAATCTATCAATTAAATTAATTAGCCGACTTGAAAATCGTACCTAGGACCTTCATAGGCCACGGCCTTTGCACGCTGCCACTACACCTAGAGCGCTTCCCGATTATCTAAAATGGAAATTGAATGTATACATAATACGACAGAAACATAACCCACCAACATAGTGGGATGTCATTGACACAAATCGATATCCCAACTAGTACACGACGTGTGCGTTTAACAGCTATAAATAAATATTATCGAGTGTTAGCTAGCGCCGGGACATCGTTTGGCCCGTTTGGGGAAGTCAAAGCGACGGCTTTTGGAATTTAAGTCTCTTTGAAGCATTGAACGGTGCTCGCAGAGATTTACACAGACTGCTTACAGTCCAACTTTGCGAGGAAATATTTTATTCACAACTTCCACAAAGTGAAATATAAAAAGGTGATACGTGTAAAGTTGAACGTCGAGGTGGGCGACAAGTACAAAAAAATGAATACTTTCCGTGTGAAAGCGCTCGGCACCATCGAGGTATTGGCTCGAAAGTAGAGCTTTTAAGGTTTTGGTGAATGTACTCACAGACGTAACACTAAATAAAACCGGGGATATGTAACATTAACGTTGATTTATGTAGAATGTGTATTATGTCACAACTGCCCATATAAACTAACCCACTTAAAT
Source organism: Hyles lineata (assembly GCA_030180105.1). NCBI lineage: Eukaryota > Metazoa > Arthropoda > Insecta > Lepidoptera > Sphingidae > Hyles > Hyles lineata. Next base: position 4,504,595 of record JARJEE010000023.1, read on the forward strand.
TATATATTTTGTAATAAAATTACAATTCACAATAAGCAGAGGCGTTGGTATTTAAAGTATTAATGTTCAAAGTTTGAATATTTTACAATATACTAAAAATGCTATGCACACTGGTATAAAACCCTATGTCTGACTACAAAGAAAAACTTGGAAATTCTTTGCAAAATGGACATAAGAGCAACATTAAAAAAGAAAAATAAAGTTGTCCCGTGTAATGGTTTAAATAGTCATTCAAGTACATAAACACTTGAAAATACAAATGCAAAAACAACAGTGCTGAAATGAAGTGTGACACGGAGTCATAGCGGGGTGAAGGGGCGCGGGGTGCGGCGAGCGGGGGCGGTCGCGCCCTCTAAAACCGTATAGTTAGCTGTCGCGAGCATTACCTATAACTCGCGCTAAATTGTGCCATCGTCTAGCTTCGCCCGCGTCAACCTTTCACTAGGGTTGCTTACGTGCAACTCTTTAATATGCCTCAGTCGCAATAACACAGCAAAAGTACAATGGCCAAGACAAATGTCACTTGCTCCTCTCTTAACAATTGAATTGCATTATTTTGCGGAGACTGCAAAAGGGGAGCGAGCGGCATAATTTATCCAACTCGGCATTTCCCGACAGCCCTGCGCGGTGACTCCGCCGCAAGAGAGAGAATGCGCGCTCCGCAGTCAGCGCTTTAGAGGTTTCTAACTGAGAGCGAGCCTGCCACACTAAAGTTCGGAGAATCCAGAGCATTTTGCAGAATGTTATTATGAGAGCAGAGTGCTGCCAGCGATAAGTTGGCTCTTTAAGTGCAGACTAAAAACAACGACACCGTATAAAATGTTGCTTATTCTCTATTAAACTGTGGACATTTGCCGACCTGACTTTCAATAGTTTCAGATGTAAACATTTTCTATGAATTCTTGCAACTTTAATAGGTCGGACTTGGAAATAAAGAATCAGATGAAAAAGGAGCAAGCAATAAAGGCAATTAACTGAATGAAGATAAACTCGGTGGGATGACTGAAAGAAAATCTCCCTATTGCCCACTACAGATACGTCAGCTAATTAATCGTACGGCCTTTGACAAATATATTTTCTCGACAATGAAATATAGTGAGTTTTTATTGGCGATGCCGATCGGGCGACTAAGAACGTATAGAGCCGACCCGCCTCACGTGCTCGCTGCGTACTGGTATTAAACGACGCGTGCTCTTACGGCACATTGGTTTATTATTTTATTTGCTTCCACATCGCCAATATAATATAAGAAATGTTTTACCGTTCCACTGACGTCCGTATAGATTTCAATAAAGCCAAAAGTGTAAAGCAACGCTATTAATCATGAGCGTATTAAAACGTTTTTGTATAAAATGCGCGGTAGGTGCAGTGTATTTATTTGCGTTGGTATAATACTAAAGTCCAGTAAAATATAATTAGTGATTCCTCATTACTGCTCGGTCGGTGGTGGTGTCGGTGGTGCCGGCGGGACGGCGTGGCCCCTCTGGACGTTCGTGCGTCTGCTGGCTTATGGTTATTAATAACGCTGTCCGCCCGCTCCGCGCGCTCGGGCCCTCGCCCCCGCGCCGCGCCCGCCACCGCGCCACACCGCGCTCGCAGCGCCGCCGCACGTCTGACATTTTAATTCCGGACTCGCGCTATAACTTCACTGTGTACCTTACCTATCGACTACTTTTATCGACATACCCGAGTACCTCTCTATTTGCCCCCAGTACACGTTGCCAATATTGCTTCGGATTCGGCGCGTTTTGTTGTTTATAAATGGGACTAGATTTTAATAACAAACCTTGAACGATTTTGCAGTTTATAAATAGCGAGTTCAAAGAACTCGTATAATCAACGACGAAAAATCTTATGACATTACGCGTTGTGATTATAGTTATATAATAATGACATGTTCTATTTGTATGTAATCCTTTTAGCGTGTGTGTAGACGCAAAGCGAGTCGTGGTGGTATGTGACGCGTGGTATAAAACGCCGAGTATCGTGATCGGCAGTCGGCGAGCGCTGACGGGTCGCAGCACTAGCTACAAGTACGAATGCTACAATGGCGGTCGGGCGAGCGCAGGTCGAGCGCAACATGGCTGCCTGGTAGGCGGTGCAAGCGAGCGGGACGGCGCACTCGTGGAGCGTTCCGTCCCGCTCGCACTCGCACGCAACGCTCGCATCGATCTCCACTCGGCGAGCTCGCCCCGGCACCAGAAAGGCGGAACTAACAAAATTACAAAGCGCTTTCGAGCCGCTAATCATAAAATAAGATACGACGTTTCATTTCGAGCGTACGACTCTCGAGCGATCACGATGTCGGAATGGCCCTTGACTCTCAAAATTCTCTACTGACATTGTGGAGTATTAACCGAGCGACGCTGGCCCGAGTTTCGTTAAGCCTCGAACCGACTTTAGATTTATATCGTCTCGGCAGATTGCAACGATATAATAATAACGCAAGTCGCAAGCCACTCGTAATTCATTTCATAATTATATCGAAAGAACTCGGCGAGCATGTTGCGGCCGCAGAAAGGAAACGTTCCGCGCCAACAATGCCGAGTGCCGACTGATCCGAGGATTAGAATTTTAATTACCAACTTTGATTTAGCGCTGGAATTCCTTTAGGAGCGGCCAGAATTCGAGTGCACAGAGGTGTAACGAGGTTAAAGGCATAAAGCTTTAAGTTTCACTAGAGTCGGCATCGATGGCGGGTTTATGTTAGCATAAATTGTAGCGGCGGCCGTGGTCGGCGGACCGCCCGCCCGCTCAAGTGCCATGTATAAAATTGACAGAGGACGCTCCATCCCGGAGGGTTACTGTGTTTCGCTCTATCGGCTGGCTATGTCATAAAGTGACGTTTAATTTTTGTACCGTGCATCACTACTCGCGGCGGTCGCAACTCGCAACACGCGCAATTAACTGTTTTTATTGAACACGTACAAAAAATATCACAGTTTTCATTTCTTTATCATTTAGCATGACCTAGTCAACTGATAGCGCGCATGAGTCATTCTATAAATGTTTTATCTATACATGTGAATACAGAAAGATCGAAAGACAAGATTTTAATGATGATATTTTTTACTGTAAGCGTCTATTTCATTCACGATTCCTTCATATCCCTCTATATGGACGGCATGAAAAAGGCGAACTCGTCAAAAAGTACATGGGGGTTTTTTGAAAAAGAGAAACTAGCAAGTGTCTGTGCGACGGGCGACGGGGCGCCATGCAAATGCGCAAGCATGTGCCACATCTCCATTACGAAGCGGAGGAGAGCCGAGAGCCGGCGGGCTGGCCACGTGCGCCACATGCGACACCCGCACTAGGGATACAGAAATATGCAAATGCGAGGAGCAAACCGTGCACTCGTGCACATCGTGCCAAAAACGTTCCACACCGGCCGCGCCGCGCTGTGACGAACCGATCGCTCACGACGAGCCAGTCACGCGCGATAACCACTTTGTTCCATATAAAAACTTATCCCTAGAGGAATGCATCCAAGCTGGAACTTTTCATAAATATTTGTTTAATCAGTACGATCGCCGATCACATAATATTATATGACTATATTATGAGCTTCAATACCGTATTCCTTATATTGTGAAGGAGTTAATTCCATTCATTGTTCGAACTACTTTCCAATTATCTAGTTACACAAAATGTAATTTTAATGTTAGTATTAAGTTTTTAAATAAAAATGTCTGGAATCATTTAGTCAAATCTTTTTAGCCATTTTATGAATCTTATTCGAATGGAGAAACCTAAAACTTCCGTGATGGTGGAGTCTGATCTTGTATTAAAGTAATGTCAATAAAGACGTTATTAAGATAAACACTTCATCGCTAATGGGGAAAGTAAACTGTTTTCGAGTACATAATTTATTACTTCTTTACAACGCATAAAAAGAAGATTAACATCCGTTACAGCGCTTACCGGCTGAAGACGTAATTATCTTATTGATTGTCGTAAATATTTGTAACTTTCGCTAAGGGATGAGTTCAGAGCCAACAAACGGTAATTAAAATTTACTAAAGACTTACGGCCTTATTATAGACATTTTATTAACCTCTTAAAGTAATCGAATGTTTTGTCCTTTTCGAACGACAAAAGCGGTGAAGGAAAAGATCTTGAGGAAACCTGCATACCATAGCGATTTATAAGAATTTCTATGGTATGTAAGTCCGCCAACCCGCACTAGGCCAGTGTGGTGGACTATATGGCCTAACCACTCTGAATCGTACCTTCGATTGCAGAAGACGCCCGTATTGCAGTGAGAGGTATATGGGCTGATACAGATACAGAAAGACTTTTGAATTCAGTTTGAGCGACGAAGACAAAACAATCGTTAACTAAAATAGGTTAATAAACTGTCTATGAATAAGGCCGTTTTAATCTTGCCCTAGCTTTGAATGCGCTCAGATAAACATTTAGCGAATTTAAGCTTTCATCAAAATCATCAACAAAATACTCTCACTCGGAATTTCAGCTACTTCCGATGAAAATGTAAACACATAAATAGTAATAAAATTAAGTTTCGTACCGATTCCATCTCCTGTTTATATCTGCTATATAACGTGTTACAATACGCTTTCAAATATAAACACAAGCATGATTACGGATGTTCTTATAGATAGAATATGTGTTAAATACTTATTAGCATTATCCCGATCAACAAGTACAAAATGGCAATTACTTTTTATACAGTAATAGTAGTAAAAGAAAAAAAGTAAGAAGGAACTACAGAATTTTCAGTGATTTGATTTGAGTATTTTTAAAACATACTCTGAAACAGCTCGAGCAAACATATTAAAACGACAAACCAACTGGCAACACAATAACATCTCTGACATAGATAAATAGTAGATCGGTGCAAAATTGAAAGCGTCGGTAACGTGAACTTGTGAATATCTCCTTGAGAAGTGTTTATTTACAAAAGTTGCTGCGAGTTGTGTCAATAAACAGTTTCAAGAACGACCTTTTATTTAAAAGTACTTGAGGGTGAAGCAGTAATTTACATCCATTTATAATTTAAATAAAATTCATTCTGCCAAGGGTTTCGACTTGATATTATTATTCAACTACACGTTGTTGTGTTTGGACTTTGTAGCTGGAATAGCACAAGTCTCATTACAGACTGCTAAACTTACTCTTTGAGCAAATCACTTTATTACTCCGCTTTGAAAGATTGCATTTTATGGACATATTGAGAAGCTTCTTGTTTCTCACAATTACTACGGGACTGACAACCTTAAATATTAAGTTAGTAGAAGTGCTAGTGTAAACGAAGATACTATAATATGCACATCAAAAATAGATTGAATCACTTAAAGAAAGCAATGTAGCGTAACTTAAATTGTTAGCAGAAAAAGTCAATATCCATTATTAAAATGAAAAAGCAAAACACATTAGTGGTTAGAATGCAGCGCGACGGCAACATTAAGTATAACAACCGAGTGAAAAGCAATGTTATATCCTTCAACGACCTTTATAATACGTAAATAAGATAGGGAAGCGCATCGTAACAGGAAACAAACATAACGAAAGTAAAAGTTGTCCATTAAGAGCGGTATGACCATAGACGGTTTATTGAAATAGTTATGGTTGGGGAAGGTAATTTTTAAAAATTGCTAACAACGAGGGGTTTCGTACATTCGGCAGCAGTTTAATGCGTTGCCATAACAGTAAAGTTCATAGCCAAACTTCCATCCGGCGAGCACCGTGGATTATACCTACAATACTTTCCATACAAAACGAGTTTAATTTTAGTTAAAGCTATACAGATTCGTATCGCGCAGTCACTCGACATAATACAGCGGCGGCGGGAGAAAACAGATGTCAAGTGAAATTACATCTCGCTTTATTGACTGACAATTCCTTGCTGCTATTAATTGCATACTATACACTTGGAAATATGTATAATTCACGAGTTTCCTAGATATAGTTAAGTGTCTTTAGTCTTACCTGAAAAAGAAAATCTTCCATCTATTACTTATAAAATAATAAAGTATTTTGAGAAACTTAAACCATCTTCTGCAAGGTTAATTTAAAATAAATTATGAAACAGCAAAATAACCTACATAAATCCACAATCACTAAATGTGGACAATGCAGAACGTGGCATACAACCACAATTTTAATTTAAGCTAAGCAAGCGACTTATTTCACATTGAATATATAGTGTGTTCTGTCATAGAGCAAGTGTTATTTGCGGTTGTTTAGCGTGCTCGACGTCTATCGGGTGCCAACTGCGAGCGGAATCACAGTCGCCAGTCAACTCGGCCAAAATTATCAAAAATTTCCGCCGACGCCGTCGACGTGCGGCGCGATATCGCCCGCGATAAACGGAACGCAAACATTACGCCTTTTAGCGTTCTTATTTATACGATACCAAAGCGAGGTATGAAGGCCTGGAAGATAGTGTAATATTACAAAGTTTCTGATTCAAATAACTGAATAACTAAAATGGTATGGATGTTGACTCATATCGACAAGTCTTTTTAGAAGACAATAATTTGATAGTTCCTAGAGTTGCTTATAAATGAAGAGGAAAATAAAGCCTATAAAGATGAACATATTCATAGATGTACATACTTATATGATGTAACTAGCAAGTCTTTTTGGTCCAACTACAAAGATCATAAACTCAAGTTAATATTAATTGTACTATAAGATTTTTCTAAGAAGAACTATTTGCATAAAAGTGTTGTGAAAGTGGTATTGCAGATAAGACATTGCACAAACCACCACTTTGTAGCCCATTCTACCTACTACCAATAAACTCATCAATATCTCAGTGCTTTTACCGTTGAATCTATTTTCGTATGTAACACTTCCTAACCGATAACAAGTCGATATCGACAACATATTATTTGTTTATTTATTTTAAACCTATTTCGTTGCATTAACTATGTTTTATTTTTGTTTCTTCCTTTATAGAATTTTGTTCATACCGTGATTATTTTTTTTAATGTGATAATCAAATATTTGTAACTCAAATATTTTGTATAAGACATTGTCCTTAAAATGAGCGATGGATTTTTATAATAAACAAAACTATTTAAAATACAAAAAGGTGTAAGGCTACATGTATTAAAATACGAATTAAATGCATTCGACCTTTATAGTTACTGAATAAGTAAACATCTTAAGCGATTTACTTGGAAAGATCTTTTCACTATTGAATGAATACAAACTGAGAAACATAAGTCAAATGAAATTGTGCAAAGCTTAATGAAATGTTCTGAATAAACTTTAATAATAAGGTGCTTCCATGATTAAGTTTCCGATGCGGATGCTAGATATGTTAAAAAGAGATGTAAGCTGAAGATAAGCGTGGCGAGCTGCCAGATGTTTTATTATTGAGACTCAACGAGATATTGCATTCAAATCTACAGTGGTTTTATCAAGACTTTTAATATTAAAATATTAAGTTGCAAATGTATGTTCATAAATTAATCCTATAAAATCAATAAACAAAATTAACATTCTATCTTCTTGTTTCGATTCAGTATAATTCAAACGAGTTTTCGATTTTTATTCTGAATCCCATTCATTAAAATTGACAGTAGTCTTAGCGCTTGCCATAAGTCTCGCAAGATTACATTTCATAATCAAATCAAAATATGCTTTATTGTACACCAAGATAACACACAACTTACAGGATAATCTTATATAAATATGTACAATGGGCGGCCTTATCACTAATAGCGATTTCTACCAGGCAACCTTTGGATGGACAGGAATAACAAGAATAACTTTCGGTGTGCAGTTAAAGCATAAAAACGATATAATAGAATATAATCATTATTTAATAAAGTATCTAAAAAGAAATGTGCATTGATAAATAATTCCCAATATTAGACATTTACAAAACTTGGGGGAATGTACCAGATAATCCGCGAGATGTAACAATAAAACAATACTGTACAATATCATTCTTTCATTCACAGTTTATTTATGTATTGCACTTTTTCTAGCAAGATACCGGCAAAAACTAACAACAGATGTTTCGAGTAGCAGCATAATCATAACAAAAACGATTACAATACATCATTGAGCAGGGAATCAAGTTGGGAATAGTTGTTATTACTGATTCGGTCCACCTACGCGAACCGGGTTTTTCTTATCTGCATTCATATTGCGATAAGAAAAAACCCAAACGCCGCTTTGAATAGTACCGTCTAATTATGTGAGAATAAATTCCGAGATGTGCGTGCGCGAGGAAGTGTAACCATTCATCAGTTGGACAATAGGAATTAATTCGTGATTGATTTTTTTAAATGCTTCTTTCGAATTGTTGCTATAAAATTAATGGTATTTTACGTCAGTACGTCAACGATGGTTTCAAGTTGTTTATTGAAAACATTTAATAGGCTCGACTTCCTCGGCAGAGTAGTTGTTCCACGGTAAGATTACAAAGCTGCGGTCTCGTGTTCGGACCTGGGTCAGGCAAAGTGATATTGGATTTTTCTGTTTATTATCAGCCCAAAGTATGGAATTTGTGCCCGATATGGCGATAGGCTCGCCCCCCATCACATCGTGGGACGAAACATACAAATCGAAATGTGGTAGCATCTCTGCTTACCCCTTCTGGGAAATAGGCGTGAGTTTATGTATGTATTTTATAGAACTGAATGTTGTACATTGAAGCTAGAATTCTATGCTAACAATGCCTAGGCTGGTTATTGAGTGCAGACTGCGCCATAGAAGTAAATTGCCTTAGTGCCCTGTGGCAACTGACAGGTGTTATTCGCTCAGTACGCTCAGTATTATAAAACAAACAGTTTAATGAATTCAGTGTCGTAACTTGATAAACTTTATTAATAAATCACTCGCGCTATTGCTATAAAACCGCCTAAATCCTAAAGTTTCGTGTTTTATTTATCAGATATTCACGATTCTCATTCCAGTTTAGTTTTAAATGACGTAATTTACATAACGCTTACTAAATGTTAATTATATTATCTGTTTATCAAAAACGTCATTAAAAGATATTATTCTTGGCAGAAATTTCAATTCGGAGCAAAAAAACAGACGAACATTTTTTGAAAACTTTGTTGCATTTCATACAAAAAATTGTTTTGTATCATTTCGCTGGCTCAATATTACAAGGTTCTATGTTACATTTTTGGCGCTTATTGAGTTAAGTATACAGTATGTTTCTATATCTATTTGGCTATAATTTACACCAACATATATGTATACGGCAGCAATATCGACGGCATAATAGTAAATCAAACTTAGTCCTATGTTACTTTCGAAAGAAAAAATAATATTACAAGGTTCTATGTTGCACATACACCCTTATAATATTAATTATTATTATTTTGTTACACATGGGACCGAAAACATAATTTACGCCCATTTGTTAATGTTACAAAGCACTATATTGACCATAAGATTTTGTTTAAAAGCAATTTTATTTTGTCTATGGTAAAAAAAAAATAGACAGCGCGCGGCAAATTACCGCGTTTTCATTGGTAGCTAGCGTCAATATTTTTACGCGGGTTATACAAATATAATTATATAAACTTTTGACAAACCAGAAAAATGGAAGATGAAGTTATGAGGTACTTTCAGTTATAATATATTTTATTTTTGTTTATTCCAACTTTTTCAATGTTTGTTGTCTACAAAGAAAATCTCGTTAAGTATACTCGTATAAGTGGTCACTTTTATGCAATATTAAGCAAATCGGGGCAATATTATGTTATTAGACAATTTAAGAGGTTTAATTAAATGTTAATTATCTATCAGCTACAATTTATGTAGTTGGTAATGAACAGGACTAACAAATGAAAGATCCGAGGTTCGAGCCTGAGGCAACTTCGAAGTAATGTGTCTATTTTCTGCTAACTATATCTTATTTCCCAGACTATGTGTGTTGGTCTGGGGATCACCATTTTATTCCGCTAGTATGCTTTATTAATACATTACTATACATTATGTAATCTAAGGCTCACTTTAATGACAAAGGAAATAATCGTGAGGAAATCTACACAACTATGGAATATCCACAAGAATGTCACTGGTTTTTCGTTGTGATCTAGAAAATATTAAAGTAGGTACAGAAAAAGAATAAGAGATATAATGTTAGTAAACGTTCATACTCAGCAGTGAATATATTAGTATAAAGGATTGATACACCTAACATTATATAAAAGTAATTTTTTAGACTCTAGTATTGACTCTAGTATTGAATCTTTTAGTAGGTATTGACTGCCTCGGTGGCATAGTTGTACTAAGGTAAGGTTACAAAGCTGAGGTCTCGGGTTCGAATCCCGGGTTGGGCAAAGTGATATTGGAGTTTTCTATTATTTAACAGCCCAGAGTCAGGAATTTGTGCCCGATATGGCGATAGGCTCGCCACCTATCACATTGTGGGACGGAACATACAAGGCGAAATGTGGGTGTTTTAGCACCTCTGCCTACTCCTTCTGGGATATTGGCGTGAGTTTATGTAATTTTTTAGGGTTTCGTCGCCATCATTGTTGCATACTTCTGCCTCGTTGAATACAGTTGAAGAAAGGAAAGGCTCACGCAAACGGAAGAAGACTGAAAAAAACTGGCAATGCAATGTGAGAAAAGAAGCTAAAAATAAGGGAATGGAGTATGTTAATAGTCGCAAAAAAAAGGTTCCAGCAAAAAAAATTAAGCAAAGTAAGGACTGTCTAAATAAATGCATTTACAAATGCAGCCAAAAAATAACCAACGATGAAAGGCTTTCAATTTTCACAGATTATTATAAACTGACACGTGAAGAAAAAAGAATGTTTCTTCTCAATAATACTAGTTGCTTACTACCTGAAAGGAGGCGCAAGGGTAGAACCGATGAAAATTCTAAAAAGAAAGCTAGCTTTCAATTTTATTTTAACGTCAAAACACAGAAAATTTGCAAAAGTTTCTTTTGTGATACACTATCAATAAGTCAAAAACCCATTTATAATCTTCACAAAACGAAAAACATTATCTCAAACACTCCAGCCCCTAGTAAACAAGGCAAACATGTAAAACGAGCTACCACGGAAGAAGATAAGAACATAATTCGGAATCACATAAATGCCTTTCCTCGAGTTGCGTCTCATTACTGTAGGAAGGATACTTCAAGAGAATATTTGGAACGATTTTTAAATATAAGAAAAATGTATTCCCTGTATAAGACGTGGAATTATGACAATAATAAAGTTCCAGTTAAAGAAGAGACATACCGACGCATATTTTGCAATGATTTTAATCTACATTTTCACAAACCCAGAAAGGATAGATGCGATTTATGTGAAGAGGTCGATGTAAAGAACAGGGAGGGCCAATTACTTACACATGATTTACAAGAAAACATCGACACCCACAAAAAAGAGAAAGAAGCTGCAAGAATAAACCGCACTCTAGACAGAAATGGTAATATTCCTGTGCTATGTTTTGATTTAGAAAATGTATTATCCTGTCCCAAAGCAGAAGTAAGTAACTTTTTTTATAAGAGTAAATTCGCCACTTACAACATGACGGCCCACCTATCTACTACTAAAAAAGTATACTGCGCTATATGGACAGAAGCTATTGGAGGAAGAAGTGGAAACGACATAGCTAGTGCTGTATATAGAATTATGAAACAAGTTATGCTTGATAATCCACATTTCACATCTATCATAATGTGGTGTGATAGCTGTGTACCGCAGAATCGGAACAGCATAATGAGTTTTTGTTTGAGGCATTTTATGGACAAGTATCCATTATTACAACACATAACCATTAAGTTTTCTACTCCCGGACATTCCTGTATTCAGGAAATTGACAATGTTCATAGTTGCATTGATCGGGTACTGTCTAAGGTTGAATTTTATTCTCCTTTATCTCTTATCAGATTATTGACGCAAATAAAATCCAACAATCCATACTATGTCATTCAATTAAACGGTGAAGATTTTTTTAATTTCAAGAAGCTGCATCTCGTTTAAAATATTCCACTATTCCTTTTAGTAAAGTGACAGAAATTAAGTTAAGTAAGGCTTGGTTCGAAGCAGCGTATAAAAAATCTCACTTATCTGACTCATATCAATTCGTTAATTTAAAACTGCACCAAACCAGAAGAACCAACAATATTTTTTCCATGAGTTCAATAAAATTACTAAACAAGCCAGTAATTAATCAAAATAAAATAGAAAACATACAATCTATGTACAGATGCCCACAGTGGACAAAGAATACTTTGAGGCAATATTTAAATAAGTATATTAAACAAGTATCTTACCTAACCATTATATGTTTTATACAGACAGTTTATAAGTTATTGCAATTAACCTCTTAAATTTATATTACGAGTAGTATAATTCTAATGATTATAGATGATAAAAAAAATGCATTAAAGTTTATGTTTCGTTATTTATGTATTTCTTTTATTTATTTTATATGTTTTAACAAAAATTCAGAAACAACAAAATGATTAAACGTGGTAGAATGAAAAATATACTATGATTGTTTCAGTAAAACAAAGTTCTATGTGCTAGCATGCAAACAAATGGGTTGTTTTGGGAGTTGCAAAGTTCTATGTTAATTTAAATTGGCTAATATCTCAATTTGAGCAATAAGAATAGTAATTTTTTTGTGTTCAGATAGCATTTTGAATTAAACTTAGTAGGTACGTCCAGTGAAAACCTGTAAAACTAGTCTTTATAAATTTTTGACGACATGTAAATTTTTAAACTAATTTCCCCAGAATGAATGGGATTTCACATAGAACCTTGTAATATTGAGCCAGCGATTTGTAAAGTGAATATTTTAACGGTCACTGGTCAATTATTTTGTATTAAAGCTATTAACCAAACTGGCTCTTTAGCAGTATCAATGCGACAACCCTAATATTACAATGCATCATACAATTTTAAGAACACGTGGATCTTTACAGCTACTTCGAATTTTCGTTCATCTAAATACCCACTTTACTACTGTTACTTAGCTCTATATCAATGAGGACGTCACTGCTAAGAAACCTGACCCTGCATGACATTCAGCAAGGATCGGCTACTGTCCTTAGTCCTTATTATGCGTCCTGAAATCTCCCTTCGACAGTTGTTTAGTCTCCCATAAATGAAGATGTCAAAGCAAAAGTGACCTTGCGGAACTTCTCCGCAGAGTTAAACCACTTTTTCATTGACCTGATTACTTAATTATTTAATTATTTTCAACTCCTATTAATTGTAACTTCCTGATTGATTTCGTTGCGGGTCAAAGACAAGTTAGACATTCCAGGATACTCGCCGAGCTTCAATGCTCGTTGTCATTACAATGCGTGCCACTGTTGATCCTCGCTTACAAGAGTTACAGTGGTGGGTGTGAGGGCGGGACAGTCTCCTGACCTCATTCTGCATCAGCCCATACACGTCCCACTGCAGGGCACGGGCCTCCTCTACAATCGAGGGTACGATTGAGAGTGGTTAGGCCATATAGTCCACCACGCTAGCTTAGTGCGGGTTGGTGACCTCATTAATTGTTGGGTATTCTTAATGAACCACTCGACTAACCTGATGCGGCGGCGGCTGGGCGCCGTGCGGCGGCATGTGCGGCGGGTGCTGTGCATCCTGAGTGGGAGACAGCGCGCCGGGCGCGTTCTGGGCGCCGGGACTGGGCGCGCCCGGCGGCTGCGACGGCGGCTGTGGCGAGCCACCGCGCTCATAACCCTGCAAGCGCATCATTGTTATAACACAGCTAAATGTGCGGTAATAGAGAAGAAATCTGCTTGATGTGGTACCCGTATTTAAAATTTATAAATAAAAATCTCCATAAAGATCTCTGCAAGTGTTGCGTTTCAAAATCAACCAGCACATTATTTGAACAGTTTCAAAAGTCACTGGATAATTGAACTATCCATAATCCTATATAGAAAATCTGATCTTGATTGTGGTGCAACTCGGTGTTATCACTAGATATTATTACTACTCATTTTTATATAATGTATCACCCTGATATAACGAGGTCAAATATTTACTTAGATATGCAAAAAACTAACATCGTTATTATTGCACGTTTTTATTAGTACTGAACAAAAAAACAAAGACTCAACATTCGTTTCGAAACAATAACTGAACTTAACACGCGCGGAACCGCGAAGCACTAAAAGTTGAATGATGTTACCACGCGTGGTGATAGACAGGGCGGCTTAGAGATCTAGCCTACAAATATTTATATTTCCAGTATATCGGTCTCTAAAATATAATATCATTGGTAAATTAAAAAATCAATCATTTTAAAACAATCATGAAACATTAATGAAGGTGGCAAATATTGATCTACACAATATTAAACTTAAGTTTTATATTTTATGGAGCACGCATCGTCGAATTCAGAGCTGCAGTACACTCTTATTGCCCACTATAACCTTTTTACAGCACTCTGCACTACACGCCAGCCGATTAATTCTTAACCGAAGCATGTTGCCCCGTATGAATGATTTACTTAAAAAACTTGGGAAAGGAGAAATTCTTTTACTACCCTAAAAATACTAAATTATTTCTGGACTAACATTAATCGTAATAAATTGTTAATTTTCAACACATTAATGTGTTTAGGTGCGACACAAAATTGAATGCAGGGCATGGGTCAACTGTTTCGAATGACAACTTTACAGATGTTCCCTGCGTAAGACAACATGCGTAGCGCATTAAAACTCTTAGGAATTGTGCTGGTACGGTAATAAAAGCTATGGAATAAACAGAAGAGAGTTGATTACTTACAATAAAACTCAAAAGAGAGATAAGGAGTGAGAACATGACAATGAGTAAATTTATATATGAAATGATAATAAATTAAAATTACTATAATACACATAGTTCCAACCCTCATAAGATGTTGCTTTACCAATATAGACGCAATTTTTTGACTTAGTACAAGGTACACCCTGGTTTGAAACAAAGTTATAAACCTTTTTTCTTACGTTGGTACGACAATATAACTACATATGATGGTGAGAGCAGTACATATACGGGTATTCACGGATGAAAGATCTTTGGCCGTTTCCAGTCTAGGCAAACGCATATGCTACTTCCCAAACCGAAAAACTTACATATAGTGGAGTGCCAATACTGGGAACAGGACCTTACGATCCACACAAAATCGCGCAACCACTACACCAATCACTTTTTGATTGATCCTTTCATAGATCACCAGTAAAATGCACAGCACAGGTTACAGCTCTCATTGACGAGTCTATAAAACTAACGGTAAAGTTTCCGTCTCGCACAACACATGAGTACGTAGATGGTATAAAACAATCGGACACGTGCAGCAGCCAGGTCGGCGAACAGGGCCGGCCTTGACCGTGCATCCATTATGCACACGCGTTTACTTGCAAACGAGTGCTCTGTGCATCCACATCGCATTGTCTCGCAGACGCTGGCCTAAACACTGATCTATCTCATCGGAATCTTGCAACAAGACTTTAATTTAGCTATTGGGCTCTGTTTGATTAAAATTCAATCGTAATTCATCATCATTATTCTCACCGGAAGGAATTCACTGTTAGACACGGATAATAAAATTCAGTCTATCTATCAAAATCATATTTCCAAAGAAAGGGTCGTTAAAAATAATAGCCAAGGAACAAAAGAACTAAAACCTGGATGGAAAGACTATGTTTCGTAGTTTAGATTACAATCTTTCCCTGCCTATTGGTATGTTAATGCTTCGGCCTTGGTCGTTATCATAATTTCGAAATCAAGTTACCAGAAAAGGGAGCGTGAAAGTCTATACATTGCTCGCCTATCAGGATTAAGAAGCCCTCGAGATATTAAAATTACTCCCAACTTTATGATGATCTAAACTTGAAATATACAACATTGGCTTTAATTCCAAAAAAATCAGGAAATAGATCCCTGAGGTACGATAATGTCAAATAGTCAACACGGACTAAAAGTATAGACATGTCGAATTATTTAAAGCCAGTCACTTTTCTACAGCGTTTAGTATTAATCATCGCTAAGTGAGTAATGAACATTTCTCTCCGTATAATTGCAACGGTAACAGGTTATTTTTAATTTGATATTCAAGTTGAGAGCGTCCTCGACACAGATCGCTGCAGACTCGAGACCAATTGCATCACACAGGCGCACAATGCTTTCACTTAGCTGCACTCAACAGTCAGTTTCCGCGTCAAGTTTCAAGGCTGCAGATAAGGTTGGCCTGATATTTGCTAATCCAGGTCAAGAGGAGTCATTCACTTTTTATGTTTTCCCCTACCGGCTGACGATAATTGAATAATCGTTACGTCATCGGTTCACGGCCTCCCTATTACGTATTGTTCGTGATAACAAAATAATAACATGTACATGCGGAGCGAAGGCCGCGGTCGCAACTTGTCCCGCGATGGGTTTATTAACATCGATAAAATTTGACTTTTAGTGCTAAAACGACACCGTACAGTATCGAAATTTGATTTCAAAAGAGTAATGTTTTAATCAGCTTAGAGCGGCTATAACGTAATGGGCTCCGAGTAAAGGGTCGCCTCTGGCCTCTCGCTACCGTAATTGGATATGCTGCGCCTCATTTGTCGGCAAAGCCGAAACCTATTCAGTACCTGACGATACGCAACGAGCTATTATCACTGCCATTAGCGTCACGCCGACGGCCGCCGATTTGTGACGTAATGCCATTAGGTGAAAGGTTTTGGGGTGAACTTAAATTTGGGGACTCAAAACCTGATACTACGAGTATAATGTAACCGCAAAGGTATCATTGCCACGTGGCCAAACTATTATGGCACAGTAGTCATATTAGTATGATTAAAGTCAATCAACGTTAATGTCCGCAGAAAAAGGAAGGATGTAAAATCGCACAATCAATCAGATATCCAACAATAAGAGACTTGTGCCAATAGATACAAAACACATTATAATTTGAGGTTGAAAATTCTAATTAAATCTAAACAATGTTCGTGTGCAAAGTTTATATCTTAGATACGTAATAGTTTAGGAAAAAAACCCCACAAATAGTGGGCAGTCATCGGAGAATATTTTTCGATGTAGTTCGCAGCAAAACGTACCACGGAAACAGAGACTTTTGCTTGAATGCTCAGTTTGGCTGAGTTTCGAACATCCGCGCCGGTCGCCAACCAATCCATCAAAGGAGGGTGACTGGATCGGGTGTGGGGGTAATCCCCCCTCCATCACCGTGCCACGTACCCACATAAATATTGCGGGTAGGTGAGTACAAACCCTTTGACCGAGTTCTGTTTACTTTCGTTTTCGCTCAGCTGACGGGGTTGCCACCCCACCCACACACCTCTACTATTATTATGATAATTAGAGAGCTATCAACGCGCTATCAACTACGCACATTCTAATTAAAACCACGCCGCCTATCGCTCTAGTGGACGAACATTAACCTCGCCGTATCATGCGTCGATAATGACATATAAACAATCTTTACAAACGATAAACCTATGCTAATAGGGTGGCCAGACTCGATCGTCAAAACATCTTTGAATTAAGTTGGGGGATTGTTTTAAAGTGGGTTGTTTGAGTTTTTTTATAAGTCTCATTGGAAGGTGCGAACGGGGGTGTCCCCGAGAGCACTCAAGGTTGCAACGAGTGCGGACGCGGCAGACAGGGCGTAGACGTGCATTATTAGGTGGGTGCCGGAACACCCGCGGGAGACGTGTTGAGGGGGGTGCGGTGGGGTGCGCGTACGTCATCACCTGAGGCGCGCCCTTGAAACCGTCGTCGCATTCATTGCACCCGGATGCGGGCCATATCTCCGAGCCCGCAATACGCGCACTCAAGATTATATCACCTACCCACCCAGCATTCACTACCGCCACTCATTGTTACTATTGTCGACGCGGATACATCTCATTCTACCTATTACCTGCGCTCACACTCGCTGTCGGACGCATTGGCTCTACACTTTTTGCTTTAGGGGTGAATCATTTTGTATTTTCGCGTGCCAGCAATTTTACTTTTTATGTTTATATCCTAATATATACTAACAGGGTCAAACATAGTATTTACCCCACAGCATGGCATGACAGTGGATATCAATTACTAACAGAGATTTATCACACCGCTGACAGCACAGAGACCGGATACAAAGGTAATTCTCTCTAACATTTGCCTCAATGCGAGAATCGTACCCGACACGTATTGTATTACAACGGGCTTCTCGCCCACTATTCTAACAAGACAGTCAAACACTAAAAAAATATATTCATATAGCAATGACTGCACGTCTCCGATATACTTTATGTATCCTTTCTATTAACGAGCTTAATCTTTGATTAAACATTTGCATTGTTTTTTAAAGGATTATAAATAATAGTCCGAGAGCTGGCACCAATTTTTGGGTAGGTATATTAGGCAAGCTGAAAACTTGTCTCATATCTCTCCTATTATACCCCAACTCGGAGCTGCAAACCTGGCTGGTGAGGTTCGGGACTAAATCTTTAGGGGTAGTTTTACATATAAAATATTTTTTTACCTAATGTTAGAGGCAACATGCATATTATTATATGTTATAGTTGCATGAGTAAAACATACAATATTTTTAGAAATATTGTATGTTTTACTCACCAAGTCTACCCCTAAAAATGTTGCCCCGCTAATCACCAGCCAAGTCTGCACCTCTGAATAAGGGTATAATAGCAGAGATATGTGACAAGTTTTTAGCTTATCTGAAATACCTACCCAAAATTGGTGCCAGCTCTCCTACTTTAACGTTATATGTCTAAATTAGAAAATTGGGAATACTTCGAATTACATATCTGTATTCACATTATCAATGCGAAAGTTTGTTGTTGGTTGTTCGTTGACGCAGCATTAAGAGACGGAACGTAATAATTTTGAATAAATACAAAATCTCGGTAGGATATATTGGACAATACGAGAGTATTTGCAATCCAGAAAGTATAGCCAAAGTGCTTGAATGTAGAAAAGTTAGTTCTAAGCATAATTTAGTTTTTTCCTATTCTCTTTTTGGGCTAAGTAAAAAATATAAAGATTACATTCTATTTTTACAGATAAACAGAATAAAATAATTGAAAATACAACGTTTCTAAAACATAAGATAGATAAAATTTCCATATATATTTTTTTCGCATGTCGAAGCCTCGTCCCCTACATCATGTCATGGCTACAACCTTCACGAACACCATCAACCAACCATTTGCACCATCTGTAGTACAGATGGTGCAAATAGAAAATCTGTTTATCCCTTGGGGGACATAGATATAAGCGTATGTAGGTTGTTTGTAAAATTTTAACACTATAATTGTTTAAAACTTTAATTTAATTATTTATTCGTTTTAAATTAATGAATACGCATAAAACATTATGGCAGATTCTCACTAACTCAAGATATTACTGGGCTCAATACAATTTTACAGTGGCTTATGTATCGATGTGTTAGGATGTATGTATTGTATCGTGAAGATGATAATGGCTTTAAATAAAGTTTATAAACAGTGTTAAAATATATTATGTAATATAATCGATTTCGAAAAGTTATTCTTGGATCTCAGATATACGTTATCCGTACATAATACTTAATAGCGCCAGAATTATAGCCGCAACTATATGTACACAAATTGAACTATTATCTAAATTGTTCTGAGAAATAGTTACGTGCGTATTTTTGTTAAGTTCCGTGAATTGCCGTAGCGAACTTCCGCCCAATGTTTGTTAGAATATTTGATATAAAAAGTTTTCACAGAATAGTAAACTGCTTGTCAAGAGTACCGCCTTAGTGCTTACGGAACTGTAAATAACATTTGGTGTAAATATTGTTGTGCCAAGAATTTCGTTTTATCAATGAATTCTGTTACTTCGGTGTGAGTAATGTAAAATGTTGACAAATAGAAATTTATAGTAATTTTATCGGTTTCCATTCAAGTTTTGGAATTAATAAAATTCTATGTAGCTTAATTTACATGCAACAATTTATATGTAAAAACAATTATGAGGCTACTGTTTTTCCCGAACAAAAATATATATGTACAAGACAACATAAAATACATTACAGTTTAGTGGTCATTGTTATTTTTGCTTTTTATAGAATGAGAAGTCAGCTAAAAATTCTACCAGGATAATATAAACGAGTATTTTAAATTAATCATGAATAATTTTGCAATTTACTTATGAGTTATGAATAAATAACAGGAACATAATAACCACCTATCACAATGTGATTTAAATTGACAACTTGACTAATATTTAATCGATGCGGTATCGAGCAGCGCTCGGCCGTGGTTTCAAAACGTCCTTGTTCATCGAGGAATCATTTCTTAACACCGATTTCTACACGAGTTCGCTCTAAGAGCCCTGCTTCAAACGTACCTCGGGCTTCGTTGCACAACGAGCTTACGTCAGCGAGCGCGCGGAGCGGCTTACGTCATTCGAGCGTATCATGCGGGCCACGCCAAGTTGGAACTTACGCGCATACACTTTAGAGCCGTGTTCGCCCGAAGGAGGCTTAAGTATGATAGAACGTTTATGTTCACGTGAGTGGATGAGGCTCCGACGCGACGCCGCCGGCTCAACGATTCTGAGAAACATTCGAGTCGGCTCTCTAGTTTCGGACTTGAATATGAATCGTATAACACGACGCCGCACCAAAGAATGTTTCTAAGAAGACTAGCGAGAATCATTTTCTGATAACATCCATCCGCATGATATTATGCATGTTACTGATTACACAAGTCTTCTATTAAATGATATGCTATAATAGTAATGTAATTAACGAATTACTTATGTTAGTATGAACTTGGGAATGTCCTATTATTTTTATGTAATTAAAACGTTGCGTGCACTTGTGTACTAATGGAACATAAAAATTATAATAACAATGCTACATATTTCTGAAAATAACAAAGGATAAGTCGTTTTATATTTTTTCGTATGGTAATAACATTTTCTTCGTATTTGAATATCCTACAACATGATTTTCATTGCATTGACTTATTTTTAAAGAAAGATACATTAATTTATTTTTTACTTTGAAGTTGCTTAAAATGTCCATCTACGAAAAAAGGAAAATTTAGATAGTGTATGAATGATATTATGTAGATTATGCGTTCAGGAAATTAATGAAAGGAATTTTAATTTAGAAATGGTTAGACAAAAATATATTCACATACTTCTTCACATTGAACAGAAACAGAGAGAATACAATTTCTTACAACCTATAATTGTGTAACACTACACTGCACGACAGAGATTGCCTTGTGCAATAAGTAAATTAATTAATAATAAATAAATTATCAAACCTAAAAAAAAAAAAAACCTTAACAACAAAGTTTCACAGAAATACAAAAAAATATTGAATTAAATTTTCTGCATTAATAACGTTAATGTAATACATTTTGTTGTAATGTAATTGTGCCAACAATGTAGGCACAGATTAACTTTTCAACATAAGTTGGCCCTGGTGGGCAGCATTATGATGACCACCAATGTTAATATGGCTATTCTCCATTAATTATTATTGGTAAGGAAGAATCATAAATAATAATAACTACAGACAGGGCATTTTAACCTTTTTTCTTTAACCTATCTCATCCCACTGCTGGGCAAAAGGTCTCCCTCTTTTCTCTCCACAGTTTGCGCTCTAGAGATTCCAGGGCACATGGGTTCGAAAGCATCCAGGTTGTCCCACCAGTGTTTCTTAGGTCCACTTCGGCGTCGTTAATCATCAGGTATCCTTTGGGTGACTATATTTGCCCAACGATCTGGATGCATTCGAGTCACCTGGCCTTCAATATTATTTTAACCTTAATCAATCAATATGCTCGGGACTTTATTCAATTCAAAATTCATTTATTACGGATAGTTACCAGACACACTGTGGTGGAAAACCCGTTATGACGCACGCGTTGAGTCGCATTTCTGGTGAAACTGCGTACATTCGGCTTCGAGAAGGCCGATATCATTCGGTGAGAGATACGCGTTAACATTATATTTACATCGCATAACAGTTGTCAGCAGGTTTATTTTGTAGTGTCAGTAAAAATATATGTAAGAATTTGCTAAGAATCCAAGCGGTCGTTGCATCCAAAGCTGTTTTCAATGCAAATGTAATACTTAAAATGTATCTCGAATTGTAAAATATGAGTCACAGACACATTAAATTATAGTTGTTTTAAGGAAATACACCAATAATACCTATTAATTTTATATTATTCATAAGGATTTACATTTAAAGAGTCTTATCTTAATTTTGCTTCTTGGATCTTAATTTTCATTACATCCAAAAATTAGCAAATATTATTGGTCTCACTCGAAGAGGAGCTCTTTATCAACATAATATAAAGTTACCCTTCCTTTTGACATATATATTGCGTTTTATAAAATGATGAATGATCCATTATTTTTCATTAAAACAGAATATCAACGTGTGAATCTGGAAAAAAAAACCTTTATAGCGCCCTCACTTAAACAGAAGCAATAAACATAAAATTAACCCACTAAATCAATATAAACAAACGTATAACTACTGAACGCATCCTGTTTTCGCCCGACGAGCCCCAACGGCAAACTCCAACAAAGACAATTTATTTAAGTCTTGTTTCTCAGCTGGAATCGAATGTATAAATGATATCCACGGCCGTGCTTCACTCGCTTGTTCTAAGTCTGTCTAAATTGTAGGATCGACAAGATGGATTGCCGGATAGTGTGGCCGTGTATTTGTACATGTCTGGCATCACCTTTAAATAACGGGACAAGTCTTCGACTGTACACGCGGTGGTGGCAAAGGTTGTTTGTGAAAAATGTACGCCCGTCTCTGACAAGGGGACACTAGCTTGTGTTTTGGGCAGTGGAAACAAGGTTATATTTTATATAAATGCTAGGTATCAGAGTATGAATTTGCCGACACCGATTGTTTATTGATGAATATATTATGTATATCTTTAAAATGGGAGGGGCTGTCTAGATTAGATAATAGCGACGTTACAAACGAAGTTACAGACGTGTTAGATAATGTAATAAATAATATTGGCCTTCAATTTGATATTACTTATTGAAAATAGCGTATAATTTGATGACATTGTAAACAGTTTTGGATATACCTACCTTGTAATAAATATTTACTGAACAAAAAGTCACAGCTCCTCGTTTCTAAGAACTGCGATACTTTGTATAAATATTCATATAAAATTCATTTCGTAATTTCGTTCACAACGCAATTTCTCGGTAGTGTAAAGAAAAACGAATTTACCTAGAGTACTACGCTATGACGTATTTCTCATAACGTCCGCTTAGTGACGGAATGAAAAATTCATTAGCATATTAAAAAAATCTTTTTTATGTGAATAGATAATTGACCGACGTAAATTTAAATGGGTAATTTATTACGTTTTGAGGACATTTTAGATTCTAAGAAAGTGAGGAATTTTGTACCAACCTAAACGAGGCTAACACTAAAATGTATTATCAAATAATTATATGACGGCCGAAGTTTAATTCTATGTTTCAGGTTAATCGCCTCTAAGAAAAACATCCAGATAATTAAGGAGCATCATAATGAAAATTTCCTTTTTCCACTACATTTTAATATGGTTGTTGAAGACTGATGAGTTTTGTTGATAGGTATGGACTTAAGAAAACAGAGAAATGTTCACCCTTTAACGCCACGCTGGTCAGTGCGTCTTGTCGAGTTTTTTAATAATTGAATACTAAAATAATATCATATCTTGGATCTTAAGCAAAGCTACTACACTATGCCTATTCAAATCATTGCTGAATTGGTAGAGTAAAGAGCACATTATCATTTTAAAGAATAGAATGTCGTATCCGATGCAATGTCGTGAGTGCTTTCAAAAGTACGATTACTGTTTTCTTAAAATATGATAGTGGAATCACAACTTTCACTGCGACCGTTCGTTTGTGTTTCCATAACATGTTTTAAGCAGTAACAAAAAAGTACTACACACGCTATTAAACGAACACACAAATTATACATAGACTACAAAATGAGGTATTTTCTTTACCTATAAAATCGTATTAATATTCCGCGAGCAAAAATGGCAGCTTGTTTTAATTAATAACGAGATTGGAGGCGGAAAGGCCCGACACACCGGCCACCTTGATATCTCGGTCATCTATCTCAACTAATTAGTGTAGATATCCGCAATTGTTGACCGACCGCTTATTTGTAATATTAATTCGTCAATCGAATCTAAACCAGTTCGACAATTAATAATCGTGGTTAATTATGAATTAATTTTAGAAATTCGATCAGACTGATTAGTTCATAGAATTGAATGACATGTAAAACGTAATGGTTTATGTCGCGATCGAGTTATTCCGCTTTTGATATTTGGTTATTTCAAATATTTATACACTAAACATAAACATTAACTAGTAGTCGAGATAAATTTGCAAACTAACCTGATGTGGCGAGAAGGGCGGTCTCGAGCTGGGCGCGCCCGGGGGCCCCGGCGGCGGTGGATACCGCTGAGGGTAGGATCCAGGAGGGCCATACGCGCCCGGGGGTTGCTGCGGTCCCCCTGGAGCGCCGCCGTACGGGGGCGCACCGTACGCACGCGGCGGCTGCAATAAAAAAAAAGCAACCCTTATTACACTTGAAAAAAAAAAATACAGCAAAGGTTTCGCTTTCACCCTACGCTACGATGTAAATAAAAATCAGTAAATTAAAGCAATTCAACGAACGCTATACACAGTAAAACTCTTTATATCAATATTCATATTTCATTTATTGACTGCAGAATATATCCAAGCACTACGATTTCAAACAACAGTGTAATTTATGAAAGTTAATAACCCCGTCAAACCTATACGTTAATTATACAAGTTTTCAGTGAACTGCAAACTGTAACACAAAAGCCATAGTACACCATTGTATCAACTGACAGGTAGATGTCGTGCCTAAATAACTGACGAATTGAATAATTCGGCGTGCCAACAAAGTCGCTTCAGTTTTCAACTCTCATTTTATTCTATGATGGAAATTCAATTATTCGTACAAGCCCCCGCGCCACGAGGCGAAACGGGTAAAAGGGGATCGGCATTACTCTTTGATCTGTGTTTTATGTCTCCAAACTGCGGCCTTGTCCTGAAGGCTTCCGGATGTAGTTGTCCAGAAGGTAAAAGATTCTTGTTCGCCAATTAGTGTTACATTTTTACGAACATTGGGGTGTTTTATGGCGGATTCAATGATTTATGGGGGCGGTGTTGCGGGGTGCGGCTCGTGCGAAGAACGGCGAGGGTTGCGCAGGGCGCGGGCGACGGGGGGCGGCGTCGCGCTATTGGCCGACTCGGCATCGATCGCGCGACGAGCTCAAAGCGACCCGCCCGCGCCAGCCAGCCTCCACCTACGTTAATAAGTAATCATCCGACCCCGCGATACCTCAGCGAGTTTTCCGGACAGAGCTGGAGCCGCCGAGACGGGCCTCGTATCTCCAGTCGGCTGGAACAAAGAGCCACCGCATAGGGCGACATCCGTATTGATTTATGCAGTAATTGACCTGCGAGTAGGTGCGCATCCCGCGCCACCCGCGCACCCCGCCGCCCGCCACGCATCTATCTCATTCCATTACATATGCATCTATTGTTGCCAAAATATGAAAACGAAACAATAACAACTACACCAACTTATCTGCCTACAAACTTTCAATTTTTATTACATACTCGAGCATTGTTTGGCAAGCCGCTCTGAGATTTTATCAACAAAGCAAAGGGAAAAGATTACGTCGTCACAGTGACCCAGTGACTTCGCAATGAAGGCTATGAGGGTCTTGTAATAGTCCGTTTAGAAATACGACAGACCTTTTAGGGTTCTGCAGCCACAAGAAATCATTATGTTCACCCCTGTCTCACACGAACACTTGTTACGTTTAATTCGAGATAAATATACACTTGGGAGGGGTTTACTGTAAGTAATGTAATACCTGCCATGTCCAAAAAATATACACATTCCAAATGGGGCAAATGGAACTATTTCGCTCGCATTTTCTTTTATTTCTATCTCAACGTCAAATAGACAAAAACGTCGCAGTAACTTTACATAGGATACCTGAATGAAATTGTTAGTAGGAACCGTTACAAGGAAAAGTGAATTTAAAACATCTTCAGATATTTTAATAAACGCACAGTTATTTTAAGATATTATCTTTTGGAGTAATACTGAGAAAAGTTAGTGGAGCGATTATAACATAAAGAAAATACAGTGAATAAAGAAATAAATTGCACAATTACAAAAGTGGCAGTTTTGAAGGCTCCAAATGGATACAAACCGATGCAAGTGCAAGTCTGTAGCTCGAAATGAATCGTAACCGTCTGGTAATTGTTGAAATTGTAGCTTGAAAATAGGAACAAGGCTAACGCAAACCACAATGAAACCTAAAGGTAACGCGACGGCATTCATTTTCACCAGCGATGCGAAAAACAGCTGAGATGCGGAAAATGGCCACTACAAGTTCTACTACAAATATAAAATTGTTTTTGTATTTATGCGAAATATTACATTTAATAATGACTAGTAAACCTGTTTTACAACGACGTTGTAATGCGATTTCGACAAATGACTTCTATCGGTCTGTAGGTACTCACTCTATCAAACAGTATCACAGTTGCCATACAATGCAGTGTAATTATATGGTCGTTTCAACATTTTAAAAAAACTGAGACTGGTCTCGGTATAGCATGTTTGAACACTTATAATTAAATTTGTCATAAACGAGAACTCAGAAAGGGTAGAAATATGTTCTAAACCACTTCATTTTTATAGCACGCGTTACCCTTATAGACGGCGATAAAGTTCAGTTAGGGGAATATGTATCATTCCAATAATTTTTATACGTGTATCGAGGGAATCAAAAAGATTGATTTGTCGCCCCCGTCTCGATTTGAAAAATATCACACCTAAAATTCAATAAGAAAATCAAATAAGCTAATGATATATGAAATTACACCTCAATTTGGTTTTAAAAGACTTATGTTTTACAAGTGAATGAATTGATCTTAAAAGTTTCACCAAAGTTCTTAGAAATCTATTTAAAGAAAAGACACGAACATAAATCGGCAGGGACTTCTTAAATTAGTTCCAAGGAAATTACACTGCCTGTTATAACAGACGCTATCGAATGGCTAGAGAATCAATTGTCCTACTTAATCACAACGTCAATATACTAGTTAAGCTTATCGCTACTTGGACGGAGTTTTCAAATTATACTGTCATCACAATTCCAAAGTTACAAGCAAGAACTCTGGTGCAGGATTTAAACTGAGATATTATTTAATTTGCTTTCATACAATATTGCATAACAAATCTTGTGCGTTTGTAAAACTTATTATGATACTCGTATCAAAACATTTGTTGTGCTAAAGAGACTTATTTGTGTCAATACATATCACAATGTAAATCATAAACATCAATGGCGTATTCACGGAAATCCTTAAAAGGAAAAGGAGACCAATTTGTATACAATAAAGAAAACGTCACATTACGTGTGAAGGCCTACAAAACGATTAGGTGTGTGAATAAGCGAGTTCGTAGTAAAATCAGCTGTTGTGTCGTTGTGACTTTAATGTAAGACACAGCTTACATAAATGGAATGTTGATGTCATAATTTAGCATCATAACATGAGCTGTTACGTAGGCAGTGTTGTACTTGGTAATAAGTTGAATCAATTAATTTGTGACTAATAATAATCGTCGACGTCTATTTCTGCGGTGTTAGGGTGACACACGCAAGAACTAATAAATCAAACTGTTATAACTTAATACATTTAATATACAAAAACATACAAATTTTTGTGTCTTATTGTAGCAACACTGCTTATGGTGTAAATACGGTTTTCATAATATAGCCCCAGAGACGTAACATACCCCTTTTCACACAGGGTAAATGATAAAATAGCATGTTTGTAGCCGTGACATTGCCAACGTCCATGGGCAACGGTAACCGCTTGCCAAAAGGTCAGCCCATTTGCCGTCGGTGACAATAAGAAACCTTCTATTTTTACACACGAAATAAATAACTCCCGTTGCATATTCACCAACAGTGTAAATAGACTGTGTTTTGTACCCATGTAATTTGTTAGTTTATATTTATTTAAATGACTCGTTTCAATCCAGCTACATAAACCGGTTTATCTTTTCTCGGGGTGTACAGTCGCTAATAATGTTGAATAATTCACTTGTCAATTGAATACTTTTGTAACCTTTTACTGATGTCATATTTCGAGAATTCGGTGCAACGATTAGTAAGCGACGTACATATAACTTTCGCAATACAATGTTCACAATTAAACAATTTCTTAGCTTATATTGTTTTAATTTATAACACTTGCCTTACATGTTGGGTTAACTATAACATAACAAAAATTATAATATTATCCCTAAACGCATTTATTCACATTTTGACACCATGCTGGTATAAATACTCTGGAAAACGACCCTTTTTAAGTCAAATCACAATAAATCACACTAGACTGGTATTAAAACCGAAAAAAATATAAATATCCATCACAATTATACGCAAAAATAATTCACATTGTATTCGAAAAAAGTAATACATTTACGACAAATAAAGAATTTAAAGTTTTAAATTTGCATTCAAACATTATAAATACTCATTATTATTACAGCTACAAATGGATCATGAAAATGTTTCAAATGCGTTACTGTAAATTAGAACGAACTATCGAAAGAACCAGAAAGATTATCCTTGATATTTCAATTTAATAAGCTTTTTAGGGGTCATAATTTTAAATAAAAATTACAGATATTATTTTCAAAAGATTAAACTACTGAAACTAATTCATGCTTATGTTCAATATTTACGTAACTTATGCTAAGTCCTCAGACTTCACCATGACAAAGTTTAAGGTACAGTGCCGTTCATGACCCGACCTAACGTCCTTGTGGTTACCCGTCAACCTTTGTGACCTTTTTAGAATGATTACATGAATAGCAAATGTGTTAAAACAATTTAATCTGGCTTCCGAAATCAGCGGCGGGAGGGCCGCGTGGCGCGTCGGCGACATGTTTTCAACAAGAGTAATTATTATTAACATAATGGGCGGCGCAAACTGCAACTGTATCAAACGCGACAGTGCAAGTGTGTGCCGTTAGGAATGTGACCGGATTCCTAGGCCGCTCGTCGGAACGAGCGCATTCACCTACTTGCATCGCCATTATGTCATTACCAACGACCTAAACGTTAACCCTGATACTAATTTATATACATAATGCCAGCTATTTTCGGACAGCGCGCCCGTTTTATACGTGATTTGTACATTGGTTTGAACGTATTAAATATTAGTCGCTGTTGTCTTGAGATGAAAATGACCAGGTAGGTACTCGAGAGCTGTACGAACACTTCAAAGAAATAAAAACGTCCTACAAAAAATAGGTAAACGTCTTACACTGAACAGGCACGCTTGTTGTTTATTCGATGCTAATTCGGAAATACAATTCTAAAGGACCCTGTGTGTTTTATCGAATATAATCTAATTTGCTATCCAGTTCTAGAGTGTTTTCGTAGTGTCGCCTTGTTTCCGAGAAAATAACTTGTGAATCAAAAGCGGCCGATGGCGACGGCAAAAATAAACTTTACTCGGTAAAAGTTATTTTTAAAGTAGTCAAGTTAAAGCAGATCGTCGTAAACTTATTCTTTTGAACATCGAAGTCTTCTATAAAAATTATATCGACAATCAAGTGTTGGTTTCACAACAATAAAAACCAATCTATCATCGACTGCGTGGGAATACTTAAAAATACTTATAATTTTTGTTATAAGTATAATAAATAACTTATTTATTCGACACTAAATCCTCAATCTGAAATCAATTTTAGTTGCATCGCGCTCGCAACTCTGACGTAGCTGGTTCATTTTTTTTGCACCTCTTTCTTGTCCTGCGCCCTCATCAAGCTTTTTATGTACTCTCAACGGTCGAGAGTGCTTTTTAAGTTTGACTTCACACGGTCTTTTTTGTTTCTTTTCTTTTACTTACTTCACACTTATGCAATTTATTAATCGTGCTTTATTCATGCGCGTATCTTGTTCTTATCAATAATATTTACTTTTGCAGTTTAATATTTTCAACTTATACTGCAAAATGTTATCAACATGATTATGAGTTTTGGACGGACTTTTATCATATTTAATTATACGTTAATCTTTGCGACAGAAGATTGCGAAAGAAACAATACTAAAATGTGTATTTAATCTTTGTTAAGCTGATAATCAATATTGACCTACAAAAAAAGAATTAAATTCAGAATATAATTGCGTCATTTTATAATGTATTCATATCACAAGACAATATTCCGCAAATATGTATTTTTTAAAAGTCATTGACTTTTATCACAACGATATCGCAGACATTAAAACATCTCGATAATAAATCGTGTAAAACGCACGTCGAGTACATCCATTCACTTTAAACAAGAGCGGTGTAAATTTTAAAACAGTATTGTTATGAAGTAAAGTAAACACGATTTAACAGCAATGCTAATGACCTATGACTAATACAAGAGGCCTGTAATGTATAACATTGGCATTCGTACAAACAGTGGCAGTCGGTGTGCGCCGACGGATACGAGCAAACATTACATAACTTTGATTGTGTTTGTAAAAAGTTGGGGATTCCCTCCACTACAAACGCATCTTATACAAACACGCCGCAAATGTGTGCGTGTAACCTTGCCTTCCTTTACATATTAAACGCCGTCGGGCTATCCCTTTGCGTATCTACACAAAAAACGTCCAACCATAACTATATTGTTGGCAGTGAGAGAATGAATGAAATTGACTATTATTGGTATTATTATCTCTTTCGTTTCATAGTACTACTGTTGGAACGGTAAAAGGTCCGCTGACCGGTTTACTTTTTGTACGCGTCGGGAATCAACAATGGCACGTAAACTGTTATTCATCGTATCATCTGTTTCGGCTGACGACACCGGCTACAAATAACTGCTCTAATATAATAAATCTGTTGGTACGAATAATGTTGGGATATTTATTACGAGCTCCTTCACGGCGCAATGTCTAACATGATTCCTATGAAACGGAAAATAGTGCCGGGTTTCGACTTTGGCTGAATTTGGCTGAATGAGAAGTAAAAGATCTCTATTTATAGAATTGTAAGTTGACGTTAGACATTGTTATATGATACGTCATCTAACTAAACATAAATATTATTTGATCTAATACTCCGCTAGTTTGAATGACGAAATAAACAAAGTTATAAATTCAATATGCTCTCAAACCGTCGTGAATCGAGATTGCATCTTTCCATTTTTGTGACTATTGTGTGTTCTATTTCATGCAAAAATTACCTCATTGTTCTAGTGACATTGGCATTGAAATCTAGGTTCTATTCCCATGCACTTTCTGGGAACTCAATAGTCAATTATACTAATAATTGTAGTATTGTACAGACAAAGAAATAAGGAATGATTTTGGCTTCATCAACATTTCAATGAGATTTTTAGAACCTCAATCCTATATAATATAAAAAGCATATTACTTGCCAGACACCAGATTTAAATAGTGTGACTATGGGTATAATCTACCGTACCTTGGGACGATTGTGTTAAAGAAATATCGCTGCATTTGCACACTTTCAACTAATTACTAGAAAATTTTAGCATATGAACACATGGAATTATTAAAGTCGTTCGATTCTTGTGTAGCGAGTCTGCATTAGCACAGAAGATTTTTATTTCAAAACATATTTTTTCCAGTAAAGATAACACGTTTGCGGTGGAAACGTGATTATTTCTCCTAGATTTTATTCTATTAAGTATTCAAGAAAACCAATTAATGTCTTTTTGTTACTGATCTCTAGTACCGATTGTTTTTCATTTTAAATGCACATTTTTCTTGAGGAATAAAATAAAACTGCGCCACCTAAAGCTAGCAAGCTATTTACATATTGGAAAACAAAGTCAGTCAATCAAGTGAGTCAGTGTGAATGGGGGAAGAGACAAAACGACACATTCAACGACTGATATTGTGTTATAAGGGAATAGTACGAAGATTTCTTCAAATTCTACTGAAACTGGCAGCAACGCCAGTTTACTTAAACAAAACATGAGGCAGAAGATATAACCAATGATATCAATTATTTTGAATATCTAAGATCTAAGACTTTTGATTTACGACGGTCTCAAATAATCCACATTAACAAACAAAACTTCAACTTATCGCCCGATATACAATAGCTCAATGGAGAGGTCAAGCAACCCCACACTATGAAAGACTAACTTTCGAAAGTACAGCACTGCTGGATCAATCAATAACGATTACCAATAACCGACAATCTACACAAATACTGCAGAAGCAACACGCATAAATAAACACATGACGCGAACGTGTCCGTGTGAATTCTCAGCTGTACCAGCGACGTCAAGGAGCAGAGCGGAAGGTAAATACAAATGTCTGTATTTAATTATAAAACACTATAAATAGAAAGAGCATTACGTCGTGTTATGCGGTCGGTTACGGCGAGTTATTTCGGTCCGCGCCATCACGAGCCCCGGTGAATGTCAAGCGCGCTGTAACTAGGCGCCGCGGCGGTTAGGCAACAGGTGGCTTGCACTAGCATCTAAGGTGACAAGTAAACATTTGCATAACCAACCGATGACGATGGAAATTGTGCGGCAAACTTTTGACCAGCAACAATCTTGGAGAGAGAAAGAACAGCTGAAACTCGACGTGTTACCAGGTATTCGTTAATCAAGTTAGGCCACAAATGACAGAAATGATGATACGAAATCTTAAAAGTGATACTGAAAGAAAAATCTGTTTTAAATTGGTCAATTGATCCTTAAAAGCCACATATTTGATGAACTGAAACGAAATAGTAACACGCTCATGTAATAAACCAGATCGGTACGAGCTCATATGGATGATTGCACTGTGGTACTATAAAAATATAGAATAGAGACCAGCCTTATAAAAAATGGAAATAAAGAGCTAAATATAACGTAGATGGTACATACTCATATGCCTATTTGACTCTCCTTATAAGGATTCTCATAATCTGTTGCTAATTGCAAGTTTAATTCTTCGCTTTAATATCAACTAACCAAAGTCCCTCGTTAGCATTATTAAAGCGTATAACTTGAACTATATTTTCATTCAATACTTCATCTTACATTCCTTCTATTGGAAAACACTAATGTAATTTTTTAGCCTAGTTACATGCCTACAGTAATTCAATGTAGCTATACGCAACGCAGAGTTGGGACAAAATATTTTTTTCATATATCTACATATACCCAAGGAACATTCCGCAATTATATGAAAGTCCTACATATCAGAAATCGGCGACAGCAATCATTTGATATGGGAATCGAACCCGCGGTCTCTCGATTTAGAGCCGGCATCTAACCAATGGCGCCAAGGAGGCTGCCATCCTAGTAATCCTGCTAACATTATTTATGCGAAAGTTTGTGTGTCTGTTACCTCTTAACATCCAAACCACTCGACCAATTTCGATGAAATTTGGTATGGATACCTTTTATCGTGACAAAGCATAGTGTTCCCGGTGGATGTGCACTGAAATTAGAATGTACTCGATACTCATACAAATTTAAAGGAATTGGATAGGAGTTTAGAGTAAGGTAGTAACGTTGATCACTCGAAATAATTCCTAGGTTTGTAAAGTGGACTAAACTCAAAAAGTATCTGCACCCAGGCGAAGCCGGGCCGGACCGTTAGTGTTATATATTTTCTGCTATATTTGCAAACTAACCGGGTGTTACAGTAATCGATCTGAAATCGATTTATTATAAAATTTCAAGCAATATTAATTAGCCGACAAGCAGACTTCATTGTTAATATTACATCATCTCCATGCCGCGCTGGTATATGGTAATTAGACATAAATCATTATGCAATTCAATTAAAAATATTCTTCATTAGCAAATTCAAAACACGTGCGTATAAATATAAACTTCAAGCAAGGTCGTGTATGAATAGCGAATCTATTTCTGTGCATACGGAAATAAAATATTCCGATGCAAAACAGACGCGTACGTAAATTGATGTATTTTGATAACACTTTATCACACAATTGTATAAACAACATTCACAAAAATGTAAACAAACAAAACACAAGTGTTACTGACCTAATAAACCGACCCCTTTCCCGCCCAAGACAGTTCAATAAAGAACTCCCTTTAGGTACATAGTATCTGGCGTAGGTAGGTACATGAGCGGTCGTGACCTTTTAATGTAGACATGCCTCAATGTATAGACACCCTCCCCGTTATGTGCTGACAGGCCGTGGAGTGAAGCAATTCTTATTCACCGCTACGTGGAATGAGGTATAAATCAACATTTTCAGTGGTTAATATTTTTTGACACCTGTCTCGATTATCGCGATGAAATATCAGTAAAGTAATGCGATAATTATGTAAACTGAAAATCACTTTATTAAGCTTAATAAAAAGAATTACCGTGACAATGACAATGTAACGTGTTTTGTGTTTTACTAGAAATTCCATCATGTTTGTGTATCCAAAAAATTAAACAGAAGGTCCATGGAGCTTCACCTAAGTATTAACGGCATATGATAAAAAGGTGACGAACCTATTGCTACAATACCAAGTGACACATATTATTCCTCAGTGCATCGCAAAATGTAAATAAAGGATCATCCTATACATAAAACGATTCAATGAACAACGAGTTTCGTCAGCACGGTCAACACCAATCAATTCAAATTACGCTACAGGTACATGTTTTCGAGAAGTTTAGAACTACAACTAAAGACGTAAAGATTTACAATACAGTCATAACTTTTTAATCTATTTACTTTTATAATCAAATTTATAATTTATTGGTACGAAATAAAATAAATAAACCATAAAACTTTCTGAATGACCGTGCTCACTCATAAAGAAGCCAGTTCTATCGGCTGTTTCTATAAAACTATAAAAATAATTATTTAATGTGGCACACTACACTTCGAGTTCGAAATATCAAGTGTAATCTCACCGACAATAAATATTTAATGCCAATCACGCCAAATCTTTAACAATTTCTTAAAGTCCATTTAACACGGTAATTCCAACACAGAGTGACTAATCAATAGTGTATTAAATTCAATTCATTTATGCATTACGCATTGAATTTTGGCGAGTCCTTGACAGTGAGAATGTTCGTAATTGCCGGCAAATTATAATAATTCCAAACTGTATACATACGTACGTATGGATTTTAATGAACCCATATGCTTTTGTATAGGAATTCCTAGAATAATAACGGCAATAAAACAAAGCAACGGGGTCATAGTTACCCCTTCAACAATGTATAGGGGAGTTTAATTGCAGATTGAAATGGCTATTATATTGCCACAAAAGAGGCAATAATCAGTGAAAGTATCAACCCTAGTTAAAAGTGTGTCACAGTTAGATAATCCATCGATGTAACGTGCTTGACCTACAACGAAGCTCCCTTGTCATTAATCCGTCATTTTGATTTCCACCAACGACCAACGTAGGGAGCCGGCAATTACGTGACGTCACCGCAGTTTAACGACCCCATTATAACATTCAACATATTGTATGAATGAATGCAGGCCGCGTGACGAGTGACGTTTTTGTTCGCCAATACGAAACGCCAAGATCCGCAAACGCTGAGGCGCATACAGTCATCTCGCAACGTGTGACCGGAGTACGCGCATGAGCTGTTTATCATGTCAATACATTATTTATTTAAACAGGTGTTTTATGTGTGATCCGCATTATGACAAATATGGTAACTTGTATCTTGTATACAATCGAAGTTGGAAAATCAAGTAGCACACATGCACGTTTCAAATATCATTCTCAATTCTATTGAACCTGAGCGCTACCATAATATCAATCTACCAGGTGATTTTCTCTCAACGATTGATACTAATGTTTATTAAAACATCATACATCTATCTAGCTTTCATTCGTGAAGCACTGCAAATAATAAGAAATGAACATCTTTATTGCAAAAAACACAAAATAATTTGGTCTTTTCACATTCTCCTTTCTCGGTAAACAGGAAAGATGCGATAAAAAAACATTTCCGTCGGATAACTATGTGAGAATAATCCAAACGGTTCATCAGGTTTAATTAAGTCGACCAACAAATCGTTTAGCGTCGTTCTCACGTCCGCGGCGCTATCAAATTGGCACATGCCAAGTGAAATTTTAATAGATGGCAGTTAACCGGTCGGTGACCTGATGCGATGTAGCCGGTAGACGATCGAGGCCGTGCCCATTATCCAAGCACAGCACAATGACACGATTATCTGGCGGCACGCGGCGGGCCCGAGACGGCTCGCATTGATTTTACGAAATCCACATCACGGACTCGGAATGAACGGTCTCAGTCGACCCATTCATCTCGTTTTCATGTACACATCGCCGCTATTGCGATACGAAAGTGAGAGCGGAATTTACTCGGGCTGCACTACGCACAACGACGCGACGTACCGACTACCACCGTACCGCCCTACATATGTACCCACTGCAGAATCGGTAATTTCATTACTTGTCTATTGTTTAGTCGAGTTCTACGTTCCGATGTTGATTTGCGAGCAACTTCGATCGAGCCTACGAGTGCAGAATGCGGATTACACACTCACTTCCACGTGTAGGTTATTTTGTTAAAAGGCCTTGTGCTTGATTACGATATCGAATTGGCTAAAATATGAATGTCTAATTAGCCGAGTCAAAGACGCGACCTGACCTCAAATGATAATTTACAATTTAAATATATTTATTTATTGCTCATAGATTCTAGTTATTTTTCAATATATTTGCATAATTTCGCGGTCAACTTTAACAATAAAGACAGAAAAAAGAAGGCACGGAGAGAAAAGCTGTAATAGAAAGACCGCATCGACTAAGGAAACGTAAGTCTAAAACCACGAAACAAAAATTATAGTACTATAATACATACCACTAAATCTTATTGTGATGAAGAGCAAGACAAATCTAGGGAATTCTAATAGTATAAGGTTTTACCGAGTAGAATCAGTAGTTAGGACTTAAGACTGTTTTGTTATCCTTCATGCTAAAGTGGAGGTATAAAATTCGAGGGATTCTTGCATCGAGATAAATCTTTGTACTAACTATTAAACATACATAAATACATAAACTTATGCTTTTTAATTGCAATGAATGGCGAGACGAGCATGTCGTTCGCCTGATGGTAAGCGATACGACCGCTCATGAACAGTAGCAAAACCAAACAACACCTTGATTTGCGTAACAATGCTTGGCATTCAAATGCGCTCGCCATCCTGAGACATAAGATGTAAAGTCTCAATATGTCCAGTCGTTATTCTGAGTACAATATTCTTCAATCCGAAACACAACAGTGCATTTAAACTGTTTAGCAAGAGAAATAGATATTGCAAATGTGTGAGGACGATTTGATTAGTTACGTGCCTTGCCGTGCCCAGGATTGGGACCCGAGACCTCAGCTTTGTAAACGAACAGTCACAAATTATTGTCCAAAGTATACCCCTATAGTATAAACTTAAGAAGATCATCGCAGTCCCCGATATTCATGAGATATGATATTTTATGTGTGAATATGATCTTCTACCACGATTTTCTCAGTTTGATTTCAAAATTGGACACTACAATCGGAAATCGTGCCACACAATAAATAATTTTAGACCGATTTGTTAATAGCCCCTCGTCCCTTCCATTTCAAGGTAGTGAAGATAGAAATATGATACCCAAATAAATTTATTGTATCTCATACAATGGACGATATTTTACCAAATAACTACATGGACTGATAGGAAAACGACAATACCGAAGAGTCTATAGGTATCTGGGTTAATTTCTAAAGTCGGTCGAACACGTTTTTACGATTTACATTTACAAAAATATGATTTGCATTTTGAATAATTATCTCATAACATTGTCGTCAATAAGAAGACCAATACATGTTAGAGAATGCTAAAATATTTATTTATTATGTTCAACCCCAAAAAACTTTAACAATATGTTAGAAAATAGATTTACAAACATAAAATAATATTTCTTTTGTGAACTTTTTAGTATTTTAGTCCTATTAGGTCCGAGTATTTGTATCAGCCTTCGATCAAATATATACTAGATACACAGTTCCCTGTAAAAGTTCTGTTAAAAAGTGGCACCGATGCATGACATTAAAAAAAGTAAACCAAAAAGAAAAAGTAAAATTTTCATGTTTTGTTTTATTTTTCTTGTTTATTCTATGTGATATTTAGAATAGTTTAGTGTAATGCCGCCTTAGTTTCAAAACTGTTATGGTATTATATTTAAGGTGATAATAAATAAATAAAATAAATATTAACACAAATTCGACCTTATTCCTGGAGCTTAAAGTAGTTTTTCACATAATATTGTCTAAAGTTATGCGATGTTTTAGAAGCAACGGTCGGTGCGTGACTGAAGGCGAAAGAGTGCTTAAAGCACTCTTTTTTGGTGCCATATTCTAAGCGCTCATGTTGTATCTAGTGTATATTTGATCGAAGGTATCAGCCCATATACGTCCCACTGCAGGGCACGGGCGTACTCTAGAGTCGACAGTACGATTGAGAGTGGTTAGGCCGTATAGTCCACCACGCTGGCCTAGTCAGGGTTCGCGGACTTACATACCATATAAATTCTTATAGGTCCGAGTGAATTACGGGAATTGCCATGCGCATCGTTTAGCAATTTACAATAAACCAATAACTATTCCCATGTTTCTAACATACAAAACTACAAACTTCCAACCGTCTTTTTTTTTTATTTTTTTTTATAATGGCCCGGCATAGTGGCGGCATTGCACCTGATGGTAAGCGCAAATGCCCCCCAGGCAGAGTATCCATTGGCATCGGACGGCAGTCCCATGCCAATGGAAACAATTATGCCGGCCTGCTAAGGTGCCTCTTCACACCACGGCGGAAGGACCCAGGATTGTAGGAAGGAGGGAACACGTGAGATGGCAAACAATTCCACAGCCTGACGGTGCGGCACAAAAAAGAATTATAGAACCGTTTGGTTCGCGCCGGGATGGTTTGGACCGACAAGCTATGGCTTCGCAAGCCAGCCCGCGTGGTTCTGGTAAGGAATGGAGAGGAGGGGATCAAGTTATACAATTCCTCAGAGCATTCCCCGTGATACAGGCGGTAGAACACGCTTAGAGAGGCGACATCCCTCCGGAGTTGTAGCGACTCTAAGTTGCTCGTAACGTCTGCATCATTGACAATGCGGATGGCCCGCCGCTGCAATCCATCCAAGGCATTAGTCTAGGCAGTCTAGAGGATTTTTAATTTTTTATGGAATCAGTCTACTGGATTATTCGCCGGAAGCTTTTCGTTATTTCTGAGGCAGTCAGTATTCGGGTTTTATTGCGTAGGTATATATATTTTTATATCCAGATGTAAACATGTTTTGCAAAGAACAAAATCCGTTTCATGCAGTTGTGCAATAACGCAAAGTATGACATTAAAAATAATTATATTAATTTAATCTATACTTGATTCTCACAATCGTGAACTATTAGGATGTATGTGATAACACCGGTAGGTAAATGCACTTACAAAGACTTAACACGGCGTAAATTAAATTCCATCACTATCTTTTGTACAAATATTTGCACATCACCTTCAAGTGATTACTGTAAATATCGGAAGAGGACATACACGGCATTTAATATCATACTGAAGTTTACGTAATACAAATAGCATTAATTTTATCAGACATATTATGTTTCCTTGTTTATCTTTAATCTGAAATAAAACTAAAAATACAAATAGCATTATGTCATACACGATATTTATTTATTTTTTGCCAAAGTCCGACACGCCTACTTAAAGGACAGTGCCCATTTATAGTATCGGCAAAAATATCGTTGATCCCCAATGAGATGTAGAAAGACAAGGGGAGTGATGACGAGGTTTGCTGGACAAGCGACAATTTTCGGCTTTTCATCAGACTGATATCAAAGTGCAATGCCACAGTTTCGTTCTAAGCAAAATCAATAGTAAAACCATGTTCAAATTTCGAGAAAAAAAGAAAGATACGAGGAACACTTTTAAAGAGTAAAGAGTCGGCATTCATCTAAACGGGGCACGCTTAGGTTGCAAGACAATCGCATACGTATAGAAAACGCACACACATCCACATCACACACAGCTAAATCTAAATATAGCGGGCGCCGATATCAGCGGCTCGCCCTTGAACCAGTCGCACGGAAACATTTTATTATTATTACCGAGCTGTCGGCGAGCACGAGTATGTCGGGTCGACGACCCCGCCAACCACGTGTCTCCTTATCGACAACTATCTAACACGATTGTGGGTAAACAACAAGTCGAGATAAATGACTAATTCTACAATGCTCGCCTATTTGAGCCATTCATAAATAACACTGGTCTACAAAATTGTATTTTTTGTTTGCCTTTAAAATAAATGCTTTGTTATTTTACTAATTTGGGGTCACTGAATACGAAAATATAAACCAAATTTTAAAGTTAGCTCTTATTTTAAAAATATTGCTGGTATCGAAATATATGACTTAAGAAGTAAAATTTCATAGAATATAAATCATTTATTAAAAACAAAGATATGTGCATTACTTTTTAATAAACTTTTTACATGAAATTGAGTAATTTAAAATATTTACGAAGTATGTAACGTTTTTTATTCAAGAATTTCAATTTTTTTTTTCGTTTGTCTTTTGTAATTAGCTTCTTTCTTTATCTTTAATCAAGTTCCAGTAGTAGTACGCTAGCATTGACGCATTCCATCGGCCGTTGTATCTTTTCCATTGTTGATATGTCTTGATGAAATCCTTCACCATGTTCATAACTCATGTCACCGCAGTTAGGAGAAAAAAAATCGAGATGAGAACGAAGAAAGTGAATTTGTAGGGACGTATTGCAGCCCATTTGCTGATACTTTTGTAGAAGATTGTTCACAAGCTCGTGGTAATTTTCAAATCTCCTATTGCCCAAAAACTATGAACTACTGTTCTAAAAGATCAGAACCGGCAAATCTGTTCCGTGTGGTACTGGTCGTGTTACCGATGCAATGTCAGGGTATACTAGACTACCATTCTTTTTTCTCGATATACCGTGCTGGATAGGAGGTGTCAAACTAAAATAACAATTCATTGATATGATTAGTAGGTTCCCTCCATATCATTGGAACACCAAAAGATATTGAACATTTTGTTTTTGTTAAGCCACTTGAGTAAATTAGTAGAACAAGTACTGCAACTAAAATATGGTAGGTATCCAAGATGTATCTTGATTTTTAATCTAATTCCACAATAATGAAAGTAAGCAAATTCTAAAAGCTGGGTTATTGGGCATCTTTGACTATTTAAATTCACGATACCAAATATTTAGCAAAAATTGTCTGCACTATTAAGACAGTTACATGTCATAATTATAATTGTAGTTTTTGCACCAAAAATATGTCGAAAATGATAAAAAACTTATAAAATTTCGCGTTTTAACTAGCAAATGAAACACAAACACTGTAAGACACATCAAACGAAAGCGTATTAAGAAAATTTACGATCACAAAATTTTTGAAAATTCTATTTTTTAAAGTGACATCTACCAAGTTACCCCGTATTATCTTGAATATCTTAAATATGGCATAAATTAATAATAAGAGCTAACTATTAATTTTAAGTCCTATATTTAGGTAAAGGGGGTCAAATACTCAAGATATAATGCAGTTTCAAGTAAAAGGCAATTTTCATGTTGACCAGTGTAATCACCGTAACGTCATTATGATTTCGATAACGACACCCACAACTGGATTGTGACATATCTCTTGTTTGCACGCCCCATATACGTTTTGCGATTGTGATGTACGCGCTGGTTACTGACCAGCGAAACCAATTCAATGAGATTAAATCATTCGTAACACTATTATTAATAATCCACTAGTGACGAAGCGTTGATTCTCCGCTTACATCGTATTTCATAACAAAATCACGCTTGCGGCACGTAGTATTTACCTAAACATCAAAAACATTTCTGATAATACGTCACATCTGTAAAGCCCACTTCCATGACCTAATACAATGAGTACTATTATTGTATAATATATGCCACACGCGTGTCAATAATACGGAATGACAAATCGTAAAAGGCTATGTCGGCCGGAAGTGCGAGCACCACGTGGGAAGTGGGAAAATGTTACATTACCGGTATTTATTCACGGCCAGCCTACACAGGTACATCCTTACAAATGCGTACGACCTTGAATATGAACTCGAAAGTGTAAACAGGCACGTGGCCGATGCATTGTTTTATGGCCGCCGGTTGTGGAATACCGCAAACACTCACTGAGATTTAACATTGAACGCTTTGTGTACTAAATAGACTCAATGTTTGATGCAAACAAGAACCATTAGCCTAAATACGACCGCGAAACGAGATTATGTGAAAATACGGTGCGGAAATAACAAAAACCTACGCATTATTTTTCGTACAAACAAAACCCGTTCGCATCACAACGGGCCTCGATGAAAAGAGACCAAATACATTGTTATCTACGTTTTAAATTTACTTCAAAAATACACATACGAAACATATTGGAACAATAAAGAAGGGTGAGGCCCGCTTCAAAGCAAACATCAAGCGAGATAGATACACGAGTCAGATGTCAGGCTCCATTCACGTTGATTCCGTCAAACACATGTCCCGCCGCCGTTGCCTCTACATAATGTATGTAGGAAAAGTGGGAGCGGCGCAACGGCGGTGCTGCCTCGCATTTCCGTACACTTTACCCCGTTTTGGAACTGAGGCGAACGCACAAATCTCCGCCTGGAACCGAGTAATATTTGCCTACACATCAAACTTTCACTATCGCCGTGCGCTTTCGTTTTTATATCTGCTAACAGCGTCGGACCCGTTTTGTTATTCCTCCATGGTTCTTTTTGCTTTTTTTACCTTACTGACGCCAACACCAGACTGTCTATCGGTTTGGTCACCGGACTGTCTGTTGCGTTTTGAGTTTACTGTAGTCAGTCTATAGAAATTGTTTTTAGACAAGTTTAACAGCACACCATAACAAATGTTTGTAAACTCACTTGTATTGTTTGCACAGTTTTGACAATTGTGGTAAGTTAATACATCTTAGGGATGAGAGAGTCGAAAATGTGGAATTTGATAGTGCAAAAGTTAACTTATACTTTCCTAGGTGTTTAAGCCCAAAAGGAAATTAGTATAAAACTCAACTTTTAAGACAATAGAGTACTGTATAAATTATAAATAAATATGTACACTTTTGATTTTACACAGCTTGATTAAGTTAAAAAAGGATGCTTAAAGGAACTATGCTCAATATTATTACATAGTATCTACAGTTACTGATTTAACTACTTTGTGTAACAGCAATTATGAGTAACATTAGTGATCGCTTTGATTACTGGAAATCAGTTTTATG
This sequence comes from Hyles lineata, assembly GCA_030180105.1. Lineage (NCBI taxonomy): Eukaryota > Metazoa > Arthropoda > Insecta > Lepidoptera > Sphingidae > Hyles > Hyles lineata. The sequence continues at coordinate 4,547,972 of JARJEE010000023.1, forward strand.
ATAGCTGCTCGACAAAAAGAATTTAGGAACAAACTATGAAGCGAGTTGAGATTTGCTATACTTGTCATGTTTATTCCATAGATGGCGCTAAAATCAATATATGTATGTTGCCCTAATATAGCATGGAATGTTTTCTAATAGAAGTTTGTTTATTGATTAATAATAAAATACCATAATTTTTACTTATTACTATACTATCAATAATTATTTTTAGGTATTGTACACATTATTTTATATTTTCATTCTTTTCATTGGTTTATAACCTCAAAAGCTACTAGATGTTGCAGATGATGATGAAACGAGTTAATAAAATACACATTTTTTATGAAAGGAAACATACATACTCATTATCTGGATCACTATTATAAATTTTGGTTAGCTCTGATGCATGGACCTGCATCCTGCAAGCTATCCACGCATGGATATACTGATACCAGCAAATTCTGACTCGTAATTAAGATTGGTTACTTGGACATATTTAAATTGTTTAAGTAATAAAAAACCCTTGTATTTCATTTATTAGAACTTAATAAATAACTTCTCATTAGAAATACATGAACAAAATTTTCCTACATTCATGAAATATAAGCAAATAGTTAATTATTATTTGTATTTCTTACGAGGACTGTAATCTTTTTTAGATATATTTGACAGCCTCCGTGGCGCAGTTGGTTAGACGCCGCCTGTGAAACGAGAGGCCGTGGGTTCGATCCCCGCACCGAGAGAAATGTTTGTGTGGCCCACAAATATTTCTTCCGGGTCTGGGTGTTTGTGAGACCGAAAAGTCTCTCGTAGTTCCTGATACCCACAACACAAGACTCGATCTTAGTGTGGGGTCAGGACTACGTATGTGACTGTTGGGTGTTATTTATTTATTATTATTATTATTATATACATAAAAGAACTATGTTGAAATTTTTCCTGTTTTCTATGATGAACATTAATATACCATTGAAGTAATTTATTACCTAAAATTATTATCAGTTATTATTTATTTTCAATATTATTTATGTTATGCTTTTCTGAAAATATAATTCATATTGAGTTATAATTCATTGTTTTTTTATTTGTGGCTACAATGTAACTGCTTCAAGTATTTGGGGATGAAATGTGATGAAAGATGAAATCTGGCATTTATGTGAGCATCCAAAGTGAAAACCTGATAGTTAAACCTATTTTTATTTACTATTAAATTTTATAACATGTTTTTTTATTGTAATTAATGGTAAGAAATAAGACCGCTCATGGACAGTAACAAAACCAAAGAACACAATGAATCACAAAGCAATGCTTGGCAATCCACTGCACTCGCCATCCACAGACACAAGATGTTAAGTGTCAATATATCCCATAGTTACTCTGGATAGAATGTCCATCAATCCAAAACACAACAGTGCATTTAAACTGTTGTTTGCGTCACATACATTGTGTTTTAATTACAATTCATCCAATACAAGAAAGTAATTTTTTTTATCAGGAATTAATTCAAGTTCAGTAATCATTACACATATATGAAATAAATGATCCTGATTAAAGCAAAACCTGCCCCATGTATAGTATAAATGCAATGCCATGGAGAAAGAAATTAACAGGTAACTAGGTATTTGCCAAAAATACTGATCAATCATATTTGAAATATTTTTATATGCTGTCAGTGATGGAATTTCCATTATATATATTATTGGATGATTAGAAATGTTGTTACCTACAGTTTATTTTAATTCAGTTTTCGACGAAAATACATAATTTTAAAATCAAAAGATTCATACCCCTTTACTGTGCACCTACTGTAATAATAAACTTATTTTACTACAAAAAGGGTTATACAGTAATATTTAAAAGTATTGATTGCACATTTTCTATAATTTACAGTAGGAATCCATAATATTTCAAATGTATCTTACCGTAGAATTTCTATACGGACTTCCTTGCGGATTGTAGGGCGGCATTGGACGCGGTGGCCAGCCGGGGCCAGGCCCGGGCCCGTAGCCCGCCGGCGGCTGCTCATAGCTATTAGGATAGCGGTGCGGCGGGCCCCCGCTCGATTGCAGCAGCGAATTCAGCGTCGGCGTGGGCCCCGGCGCCTGTGATACCGCCTGGCCCGGGAAGAAGCGCGGCTGCTGCGGCGGCGCCCGCGGTTTACCGGGAAAACCGCCTCGCGGCGCGTAATACGGATCGCCGCCTTCCGGATATCTATACTGGCCGTATTGGTCCGCCAACTGGCGCTCCCCGGGTCGGTCGTGGCCGGGCGCCTCGCCGCCGTCGCGTGGCTGGCCCGGTTCGCCCGACATAGGCGATTTGCTCTTTGTGTTCACGACGCCATCGGGCGGAACGCGCCCGACGGACTTGTCGGTGCCGTTTTGTAACAGAGCGTTCCGAGATTCACTGAGCTGTTCCGATGGATTCTGCTCAACGTTCGCTTCGCTACGCTGGGACTCTGCCTGCGTCGCAGCCATGTTCGGCTGGCAACGGCCGTCCCTGCTTACACTCGCTCTGGCGATCGACCGGCTCACTTACGTTACATCGAAATCGGGCGTCGGATTGCAAAACCGCGACGCGGACACTTCCATCACTAATAAACAGATTAACTACACACAAAATGTAACGCGAAACGGACGAAATATCGTTCATCGACGCACACACATCGATCACATATCTACTTCATTGGCGTAAACGAGGTTAGGGAAAAGGTTACATATCTAGCAGGCGCTTTTGTCACGTCATAACAGAACATTTCATATCACAAGCACGTTAATAACACTCCGCATACGTTCACTAATGATAAAACTCATTCCCGTATCCGTAAACCGGCGAAAACCTCAAAAACAGAACAATAGAATCACGAAACTTCCAAAATTATTAGCGTCCGCCATTACGGACTTGAAATTCTGCAGCGCTTGTCGACGCTTTTGGCTATATTCACTCCGGTTACGAAAAATAAATGTTACAATTTATTGTAAACACGTACATGTGGGTACCTCCGGCTTTCAACAATTTTTCATTAAATTATTTTTTATAGAAAGCGATATACCCTAAACATCTTTTACTTTGGAAAGTTGTTCAAATTATTATCTGTACATGTTTACATTTTTGTACTATTGCGACCACGTAGTTACTACAGTAGTGCCAACTTAACGAAAATTGTGACAAGTTCCGCTGGCGCCAATGCTTTCATTGCAAAGTTCACTCCGTACGTGCGCTGCTAAACGGATATAGATATATTTAAAAAACAAGTTCAGCAAAAATATTTTATTTTATCATTTTTATGAATAATGGTAAAATTTTGCTATTTTTAAAGTATCATTAAAACATATTACCATATTACTCCAAATTACATTGTTTCAATGTCATACAGATAATAAAACCCTGGTTGCCTCATTGGTATTTCGTTGCGATGTAGAATAAATGTTGTTATAACTTACATTAAGCAAAACAAATACATTTTGCTGTTAACACCTAATAATAATTTCAGTTAAATATAAAATGACATTTTTAGAATAAAACACGTACGGGGAACGAAAAAAGAATTTCACGAACATTGTTGTCTATGACAATTCATGCAATAGTCGACTTTCAATAAAAAACATGAACATAATCGTTATTAATACAATAAAAAGTAAACTTTGAAAAAAAGTTTAAAACACTATTGTGTTTTATTTATTTTATATAGATTATTAACATAAGGTTTACTTGTTTTTTTTTTATTACATTATTAGGGTGAACATCGTGACGCGAACCATCAAAATGCAGTATGCTTTCTATAATGTTCGTTACGGCCAAAGAGTAGAAGAATACTATAGTTACGGCTGCTAAGTCTTAAAACTCAAGATGCAAGCTGCTTCAATTAGGTAGTAGTGAAAATAGATCAAGAAACCTATTTTTAGTATTGTAGGAACTTATTAGTTATTGAGGCTAAGGACTATGATGAAAAATTATTACAACGCAAACAGTTTTTTAACTGTATAGATATGTGTGGAGTTCAAACAGTCCAGAAGATTTTGAATGGTTCTTGCAGGCGACATGTCTTATTTTTTGGTAGTATTAATTGTACCCATGCAGACGATTTATAAATCATAAAGTTTGTTAAAACAGCGATTTCGGTTAAAGACTGAATCGGCGAAGACTACTCGTAGGTATTGAAAGGATAATTGATACTCCTCCAAATTAATTACAAAAAAGATTTTATGTTCAATTGGATATGTCCACCAAAAGTGGTTATATTTATTTAATTAAGGTTCTCCAACAGCACACATATTATAAAAAAATAATACTGTTTTTATTAGTTGCTTTCTGATGTATATACGAATTACAGTAGTACATAACACTTATAAAAATTACACACGCAAATAAAAACAAAGAAAAATACATTTAACGTAAAAAACAACTAATTAAGGAATTAAGTCATCGTGAACATTTTCCATAATATTATACAAGAGTCAACACAACACACACAAAAAGTTTTCATTATATGATTTTATAAAAAAAATAAATATTTCTATAAGGTTACTTCGGCCCCGGAAGTATTTTTCTATTTTATGTGAATTCTGTCCAATTTTTGGATCTGGCTGGCAACATTCTTTTACGCAATAGCAGCGCCACTGCACGAAAATTAATAGGAGTGGATAACCGGAAGTAGGAAGTACCAATACACTAAGATTAGGGAAGTGTAAAGAGGTCGAAAATTAAAGCGTGTAACATGCGACCGAACATGTTCTGGAGGGCACTGCGAACTTGGTCTACTCCAGACCATAATCGACAGAGTGGAAGAGGATAGTCCAAAGCGTATCGTGTCGCTGGTTCGATTCGAACCACGCAAAAGCTAATAATTATCTTCTGGTTAATTGTGCAGATCGCGCCGCATTCCACGGCGCGTTGCGACCGCACCATGTTCGGTCGTCTGTTACGGGCTTCATATTTTGGATTTGGGAATATCAGAAAAAAAGACGAAATATATTTTCAATTGATTTATTTTGTTTTATCATTATACAAGATTTGTTAATTTGGTTGCAAAAATATTTTTATCTTCACCAATGACAAGTATTTAGTTTTGTATTAGCTTTTGTCAACGTTATATGAACACATTTTCTATTAAACATACTCCTATTTATATTTGTCGAGTAGGCATTAGTGGTTTATGTTATAGGTACGCGTACTCAGGTGGTTAAGTCATTAATAAAACTGATGTATCCTATGTCGGCGGCTATGCAAACTTCAAACGAATAATTCCTCTAGTTTAATTGAGCGAATCACTAAATATAAATATTCATCTCCTAAAGTAACATAGTTTTGAAATAAAAAAATCTATAAAAAGTACAATATAAATTAATTATGGCATAAAATTATAACTAGGTATAAATCTCAAATTTAAACCAATTAAGTACAATGCTCACTGTATTATTTTTTACAAAATTTTAACAATGTGATGACAGATCTCCGGATATTAAGCTCATATATGCATTCGTATCTAGCTTGCTTAATATATACATCATTATTGTGCTTCAAACTATTTAATATTGATGGCAAATTCATATGCATTTAGATTAATTTTAGATAAAATACAAATGTTTTTCAATAAGCATATTTACACTTTTATTTCCCACACAGGAATGATCCAATGTCACCAATATATATTCTCACTCAATGAACAAACTCCCAACATGCCCGTAATTTATACACATTTTAATACTGAAACAGTCCAAATGTTGCTTCGTTAACTTAAATATATTGAGTTCATAAGGCATTTGTTTTCACGTATTTGTAACACATAAAACTCCTTATTAAAATACACATTTGTCTAGGTTGTATTTTAAAAAGAAATCACAGATGCTTCCATTGTGTCAATAGTGAACATTAATGTATTGATCGTTGTTAAGTTTTTAAACACTACACAGCGGGGTTACATTTCCAATCAGGAGGAGCCGAACTCTGCCATCCAGGAGAGATATTTCTGTATGTCGCCCTTGGAGACGGACTTGTTGCACTTGGCGAGCGCTTCCATAAAGTCCTGCTTGGTGACGGGCAGGTCCAGCTCCTCCTTGGCAAGTTGTTTGATCTGCTCCGGCTTCAGTCCGGCTATTTTTCGCCTCATCGACATCATTGACGCGTCTCTGTAATAGGATATGTATTAGTAAAATTTTCTATTAACTTCTATTAATCTTTTTTTATCACATTTTTATCGTTTATTTATCATTTTCAATCACAACGTATTCGAAAATATTGTAAAGATTTATAGCGTATTTACAGGAGTGTTTGTTTTTTAAGCATAAACATAAATAAAATGTAAATGTATATCACAAATCATTACTGTGGGTATTTTGATCAAAAAATTGTCACTATTGGTGCTTTTGTGACTAGTTTCTTCGAGTCCGTGAACCAAGTATAACTCAAGTATCATATCGGTATTCCTTCACCATACACATTTACAAAGTCTTACATCTTCAAGCATCCACAAACCTGCAAACATTAGTGATATCAGCTCCGGAGTATCCATCGAGTTTCTTGGCGATAGCTCGCAGGTCCACCTCCGGGTCCACCTTCACCTCGCGCAAGTTGATGTGCAGCAGCGCCTCGCGGCCCTCCTGCGTGGGCAGCGGGATGTAGATGCGCTTCTCCAGCCGACGGCGCAGCGCCTCGTCTATGTCCCAGGGGAAATTCGTCGCCGCTAGTACCATCACTACCTGTGTTGGGATGGAAATGTTAATACATTTTATTTAATACAGTAGCTTTTGATATTTTTTAGATTGCTGGGAAATAAATTAGGATTTGGTTTTTTTTTATATTCATCCGTACAATCGGCGCGGTAGTAAATGCTTTAAGCAATAATTCGACTGTTTTATTGTAAGTAACTATGGTATTGGTTTTAAGCATGGATAATATGCGGCGTAATTTGACTATTTACGCTTTACAAATACTGCACGGTAAATTTGCAAAGACGGCCCCCTAGGAGATTAAAGCGTCTCCTGCTAACATGTATTTGACACGGCAAAAACAGCGGTCAGCTAGGTTCGTCTTTATTTTTGTCGTTCTGGGCGGTCGTACATCCGCGCCCCATTCGCATCCTGACATATCTACTAACCACCGTATGCAATGCTGTCTATTCATACTCAAGATTTCAAGATATTTATAGTCAACATTACAGCAAGACGCAATTATCTTCCACATATATAGAATTAATCGATATTTTATAGCACTACTACTAATTTTCTTCCAGACCTTGGCAGGTTCATCGGTGGCGGATCCCAGGCCGTCCATCTGAACCAGCAGTTCAGACTTGACTCGTCGCGACGCCTCGTGTTCGCTGTCGGAGCCGCGCCGGGAGCACAGCGAGTCGATCTCGTCGATGAATATCGTACTCGGCGCGTAGAAACGAGCCTGTAACCAACATAATATTTAAAGCCTTTTAAAACTTTAATCTTGTATTTTAACTTACTAAGCAGTAAAGAGGTAGTGAAAATTTTTTGGAGAGAAAATTTAATTGTAAGACTGTTTTTCTCATATACATATCTATAATTTCGACGCTCCTTACGTAAACTATCAAAACTGTAAATTCGCTAGTTTATACCAATAACATTTGAAGTTTCAATTTCTATATTTTATTTTAAATAAACTTTCTGTTTTATTTGATTGAATATCTAACAATTGAAGGAATAGATAAGCTATACATTTTAATATAATTATGTTAAATTATAAACATTTATTGCTCAACTTGCAATTGCAAAAATGCCATTTTTTCAGTTTCGATAGTTTACGTAGGGAATGTTGATTTATTAAATGATGGTTCTTATAGTATGAAAAATAATCGCCGATATGAACTGCCTTATTTATAAACATTCGATAGCTAAAATGGGTTTAGAAACTATTTACAGTAAATTTTTAACTCAAAAATATATATGATAGTTAACAGAATATTTAATGCCTGAAAAGCTTTATTTTAACAAAAGGCGTAGATTTACATTTGGTATGTAACACATTTCCAGATTATTTAAACATTCCACATTCTATCAACTCGTATCAATTATATCTCTAGCGCTTATTATACTATCTTCAAATAAGTCAATTGGCTTAATCATCGGATAAAAATCGTGTATATATTTTCTATGACTTTACGTTGGTACTTGATAAAAATTATTCAAAGTTGACCCTTTACGTAACACAATCTGTTTTTTCTTCTTCTACCTGGCGTTATCCCGGCCAGTGCCAGGGTCCACCTTCCAACAAATTCTTCTCCATTTCGCCCGATCTTTGTCATCCTCAATAGTAGGTCATTGACTCATAACTAAATCTGTTTATTCTTTTATAATGATTATTATTGCGAAGGACAGGCAAACCAAAATAGATCACAGATGGTAAGTGATCTTTGCCGCCAATGAACATCCTCAACGCTTGGATCATGGATGTGTTACGAGCCCATCCAATCGGGACTCAGAAGCAAAAAGGAGTTTATCAACACGCATACCATTTCGAAGAGCAGGCGCACGAGTTTCTCGGACTCGCCGCGGTACTTGGAGGTGAGCGTGGAGGAGGACACGTTGAAGAAGGTGGTGCCGCACTCCGTGGCCACGGCCTTGGCCAGCATGGTCTTGCCCGTGCCCGGCGGCCCCACCATCAACACGCCCTTCCACGGCCGCCGGATGCCCTGCGGGGAGACACAGAATCGTTATGTAGTATTGCTGATTAAATAATAATTCTATATCAGCGTTACGTTGGGCTCGTGGTTCAGCGCAATATTATGCTGAGTGGTCACCTAAGTGTCACAGCGATGCGACGCGCAAACTCCCACGTCATTTATATTATTATTATTAGTTTGTATTATAATGTATGTTTGTACGTCATATTATGTGGCAATAAAGGAGTTGTTTTTTATGTTATATCTATGATTAAAATGGATTCATGTGAAATCACATTATCATATGAATAGTGTGAAAAATATACTAGTTAGTATATATTCATAGTACATAGGGTATATCAAGACTGCTACCGAAAACGAAGCCGGGTGATAGTTGAAGCGACTTCAGACACAATGTAACAGAAAATATTGGAAAAAAAGCGACAATATTTTTTTGTTATTTTTTATATGGTCGTATTTGGGTGGTAAATACATAATGTCGTAAAATAATTGTGTATACCCTTTTATTTATAAACACTCTGGGGTATAAAAAAAGTTTGTATTATTATTTTAACAAAAACTATGGATTTACCACCCAACAATTTTTATAATTTAAACATTATTTAAAAAATGATTTAAAAAAATTGTCGCGTTTCTTTGCAAAATGTTTAGTTGAATTGTGTTTTTAGTCACTAAAACTACCGACCGGCTTCGTTTTCGATAGCAGTCTTGAGATACCCGGTATAAAAATCCTTGTAATCAAATAACTCCAGCAGCAGGATTTAAAATGATATATCGTGCGATAAAATATACAGAACTGAAAGCTGTAATAGGTTTTCAGATATTTTAGTTCATATAGTTTTTATTTGTGTCATTTATTGCAAGATAAAGGAAATATAACAACAATTTTATTTTTATTCTTTTTTTTTGTACACCAAATAATACTTAAACTAAAACTTATATTTAACATAAAAAGTACAAATGGCAGTCGTATCGCTCAAGCCAATCTCTTACCGACTACCATGGGATGGACATAATTGAAGGAAAATGAAGATAGGGCAGAAAAGTGTACCTTTAGAATATTGCTTGAATTATATATATAAAAAAAAAAAATAGGAAATAATTAAAATATTTAGCTTGACAATTTTCTTCAATATGAGGAAAAATTTTATATTTAAAACAGGATTATAAAAACGACTTGAATGAAAATTATGCACAATATGTATCACACTACTCAAATGTGAACAGCTCAGCAAATCATATAATTATCCTTTAAAATATTGATAATATTATAGCAAACGTGAATAATGCCACATTTATAGGAATATACTGAAAAGTCTTGAAAAAAGGAGCTGAATGAGTGGACAGGTTCATTACATACTCACTTTGAAAAAGTCGGGCATCCACATAGGCAACACGACAGCTTCTTCCAACAGTCGTTTTGCCTCAGTCAAGTCTGCTATGTCATCCCACCGTATGTTGGGATTCTTTTGTACTATATCTCTTTCTGTAAATAATAAAAATTTAATATTTAATTATTGTATGCTTCTAAATAAATGAATGTTATAGGAAGTTAATTACAATTAGCCAAAAAGTACTTTTCTTTCTAACGCGATAAATTCTCCATATTTCCCATAAGATAGACTATCATTAATTTACACACTCCCACACTCCCAAGAAATTTTCACTGTCTTGTGAGTCTATAAATGCACTAAAATAATATAAGACGCTTTTATCAGTCAGCTTAAATTTTGTTTTTTTTTTTTTATACGATAGCAGATAATGGTGCCATCATTGGAAAAGAGCTAGACTAAAACAACTGATACTAAGTTACGCACTTTCATGAGAAAACTTGGCTGCCTCAGAATTATCTTCAACACTGCCATTTCAAATAAATAAATAAATAACACCCACCAATCACATATACGAGTATAGTCCTGACCCCACACTAAGATCGAGTCTTGTATCGTGAGTATCAGGAACTACGAGAGACTCTTCGGTCTCACAAACACCCAGACCCGAGACAAATACTTGTGGTTCACACAAATATTTGTTTCGGTGCGGGGATCGAACCCGTGGCCTCTCGTTTTACAGGTGGCGTCTAACCGAATGCGCCACGGAGACTGTCAATGAACGACCAACCTGCACTTGAAAGTATTGTGACAATCTCTATGATATGCGGGTTGCCCCACGATCCTTGCCCTTAATTCAAGATATAGGGTGTACATACCGAGCATATCCACCAGGTCTCCATCAGCGGCGGAGGGTGGTTCGAAGCGCCTCTCCTCCTCCTTATGCTTCTCATCGTCGGTGTCTCCGTTGTTATTGTCGCGGTCCTGCTTGTCCTTGCCGGCCGCGCCGCCGTGGTCTTTACCACCGGGGTCTTTTGATTTCGCTGTCGACAACGGACTATTGTGTTAGGAGATTTATTTATTGAATTATTATTAACTACATACAAAGAGGAAAAACACTTAACTATATTACACATTTAAAATAGTACAGATGTCAGTCTTATCACTCAAGGCAATTTCTTACAGACAACCTTTGGATGGATATGAGAAAAGGAAAAAAAGATTATTGAGTACGATTGTAATGATTTGATGTTTATGATTAGGTTTATTGTAGTTTAATTACTTATGTTGGTATTGAAATAAATAAAATAATAATAACTAGGAATAAAACCAGACTTTCAGATTTCTTCGTTTCGCGAACAGCATTGAAAAAAATACTCGTGCTACACCAGTAGTAGCATATACATTGTAAAATGTGAAGCAGCATCCTTTCAGTTCCTAGCCGATACAATACTTAGATTAGTCCATAATTTAAGTAAGAAAACATTTTTTCAAAAACATAATTGCACTGATTTATAAAACTACGCAAATTTATTATTATTATAGTGTGCTGTAAATAAACAAACCAAATTGTTCTCAATCATTTCTATAAAAGCACAAACAAACAAACTGACATGTAACCTTATAATGCCTAATTGAATGAAAATATTATGTGTAATACGTACCACTATGAGCCTTATTGGCGGCTAACTTAGGGTTTCTAACATCTGAGGTCTTCCGTTGCGAGGTGGTTGCGTTGCGTTGCGCTGGGGTGGTTCTCTTGTTGTCCGTCCGTGCGTTGCGGGGGTTGTTGCGAGCCGATTTCATCGCGGGAGGACCTCTGGGGTTAATGGAAACAATCAGAAAAGGGATGTTGAAAATAAATATTTTTCCTTAAACCAAAAAGTAGGTTTCATCGAGTGGCAAAAATCTAATGAAGTGAGCGTTCTTCTTTATTTTATATAAATGTGTATAAAATCTATAATGAAAAAGCACTTTAAAATCTAATACAATATATTCAGAAACTAATTGTTCGTAGTTTTGGTATTATTATATGACAACGTACAAAAATATAAAAAGAATGGTAATTATATTCCAGTCGATGTATTAAAGAAACTGCTTACGAACTAAATTGTAACTTAATGTTTGAAGAACACATATTTTGATATGCTGCCTAATAACTGGTGTAAAGTGTAGTTCCATACAGAAAATATATTCACAGATGACATATCTTATTGTTGTTTATTACCATGCTAACCCAATCTAAAATAAAAGGACCCAATATACAGAAAGCAGGGATCACCTAAGCAAATATTAACTAAACTTATAACTTACAATAGAAGCTAAACCAACATATTCAAAGTTTCTTATTCATTATAATACAGTGTAAAGTTTATTATACAAGCCCCCAGCCCTTAATTGTTATTCGTAACCGTACACGTCCTGTTCGCGTCAAACGTGCAGTCGTAAAAAGTAATAATTAATACATGCCCGCGCATCCGCTTTTCAAAGAAAGGGTCAAGAAAGGGCTGCGTGGAATACGTATTGTTGTCAACGCCATCTATTGAGAATCGTGTACAACTGTCTAATCACCTTGCATAATTATGTGACTGGGGGTTTATTTAAAAATAGTGCTTATTTGAATTATATTTATTATTTTACTTTATACTAAATTAAGTTTATTTTTTGTAAAATACATGAAATAAAATTGATAAAAAAAAGACATTTTCTCTGTGACCGGAACGCTCTGTGATTGGTTGCAGCTCCCATGACGTCATCACGCAGTAAAAAGCTTTGTTAATTCATTGTAGGAAGTAGTTGGGGCTTGTTATTATAGATCTAAGTCAAATGTGGTTGATGTTCGCGATTTTTCTGAAATAGTTTTCAGACCTTATCTAAGAAATCTTTAGACTTATTAAGGGGGTGTTCTAGTCTAGAGGTCCGAATTTCGAGCGTTTTTTGGCAATTAATATAAAAGAAGCAGTTAATATTTTTAGTATCGAATTTTTTATCATTGGTTTATTGATATTTCAAGAATACAAAAAAATACATTTAAAAAAAAAAATTTCAAAAAGATATAAGTCCTTGAAGTAGAGAAAAAAAAAAGGCCGTGTCCTCGTGAAAAGGATTTCTCCCCTTGTATTCATCTGAACAAAAAAACAATGCCAAATTATTGATCAGTACAAATGTCATTATCGCACAAACCAACAAAACTTGAAAAAAAAAATTTTTTTCACAAAATGGCGGCTGTTTGAAAATAATGGTCGATTTTTTTACTCATTTTTCAACTTCCTCCAATTTTTTAAAAATATTACAAATTTGAAATTTTCGATTTTTATTGCTTTGTGCAAAAGCGAGATAGTTGAAGAATATTCATGGTAAATTTCAAGTAAATCGGCTGATTAGAACCTGAGATATCTGCATCACCGTATCGAAAAAAGTAGTTTCGAGAAAAACGCGTTTAAAGTTTAACGTTCAGTTTCAAGCAGCATAACTCTGATAAAATAGTACGTATAACTTACATTCTTTTAATCAGCCATCCCAGCTTCATACATTGGGCCTTCCTCTACTTCATATTGACTGTTTTCAGCATTTCTCTCTGTATAACGAGCAGTTCTTTCCTCTTTTGAAGCATCTGAAGCTCGAACCTCAGACCGTTTAATTCTTACTGCGTTGCGCCTAACAGCAAACCCATGGGATTCCAGACCTATTTTTATTCCCATTAGACTCATAATTTGTAAAATAGGATAAAAGCCTTCATTAAAAATGCACGCGTAATTTCTCATTTATACTTCTTCACAGTGGCGTGCACAGGATTATGATACTGGGTATGCGGCGAAGTACTCGGCACAAAAACTTTTCTTTTATAGATGTTTAGCATAGCCACAGCCACGCGACGGATCTCTAAGTCGGAAACCATGCCAACAGAACAAGTCTTAGATGTACTACTATTCATATACATCTACGGAACGCAGAAAAACCAGCGATCGATTGTCGTGGCCGAAGAAAGTCTAATAAGTAAATGATTAATAAACTAAAATATTATAACTACTCACCGAGTCAGCTTCAATTTTCACATATTCAAGGTTCCGGTTAATTGAGATTACTATAGCCCGATGTAAATAAACGACCACCTCAAATATCTTATCCAAGTGAGTGATGGTTATAGAACACGTCCCTTGCAAGATATCCGATGTGGCCTTTAAAAAGACCGATTTTCATGTGATTCGCAAAATATATAAATAAACTTAATAATAAAATTACGGGTTAGTAAAAAAAAACTACTCATTCATTTATAGATTAAATCTATGCGCCTATCCTTTTTTAAATATGATTTTAGGATATCGTCATAGAAAGTTGGATTGCGTTTTAATTCTATCATTAATGCCTTTTCTATAGAAATCATGGAAAGCTCTGTGAGTCGTTGTTGATTTTGTGTGTTTCTCAAATATGTGTGGATACGTTTTAAACACGAAAATGAACGCTCTGCCGATGCGCTGCTTGCTGGGATAGTCACAATGAATTTCGCTAATCGTAACACTTCAGAAAAAACTTTATTTAAATTGTCCTTATACAAATTTTGAATAATACTAAATACACAACTATTTGCAAATTGAGGTGATCTATAAATACAGCGCAATTCATTTTTCAATTTATCAAAATTAAAATGTGCCTGATAATTATTGGTGAACTCTCTGATTTCATTTTCAGGGAAACGTTCACTATATTTTTTAAAATTCTCACAAGAAAGTAGCTCAATAAACTTTAAATCTTTAATGTTTTTATAACGATTTCTTAATTCACTGACTACATTATCAATTATTTCAACAAAAATTCGCCGATAATGTATTTTTACATCATCGACATTGCGCTTTCTTTTAGGTGGTCCGGTAATGTGAACGGCGGCATCATAATAGATCTCGAACTTCTCTCTAAAACGTTCTAAAAATGACTCTAACTCTTTTATCTTTGCTACACAATACGCGATGTCACTAGTTTTTTTTTGCAAAATATCGTACAGAATATCCGTTTCTGCAAAAATATCAGCGAAAAATTTTAAAAGAAAATTAAATTCAAATTCTTTCATAATATATAAAAATGAACTGACTTGTGTCAGTGTTTCACCATCCCAGTCTTGTGTATTTTCGTTCATATTTTCAAACAATTCTAGGAGGTGGGTGGACGCATTATTAATAATATTAACCGTGCGCGAATGATATGTCCACCTTGTTTCCGCGACACGAGGCAGCTTTTTCATATCGGCAAAGTTGTTGTAATGGGCCATTCGCTTTGTACTGGTGTGAAAAAAAGCCGCGATTGATTTTATAATACTAAAAAAGCGTTTTGTTTCAGCAACTCGTTCGAACGATTTCGATAAAACTAAATTTAATATATGTGCTGAACACCAAACGTACATAGCTTGTGGACATTTTTGTCTCACCAAAGCCTGCACGCCATTAATTTGTGAGGATAAAACTGCTGCCCCGTCGTAAGTTTGTGCAACTAATTTGGATACACAATCGAACTCTTCTAAAATTTCCAAAATAATAGAACTCAAGGTTACAGCGGTCCGATCCGCGCTGACATCAACATATTTGATAAATCGATCTACTACTTCAAAATCACGAAAATATCTCAAAACTAATACTAATTGTTCACGGCCGCTAACATCAGGAGTCTCATCTACCATGACGGCGACAAAATCGGACTGTTTAATTTCGGCTTTAACGCGATCGATCATCACAGATGCAACGCTCGAGATCAAATCATTCTGCGTACGGTTCGACATGCCCGTGAATGAGGTACTTGCACTCTGTAAATGGGTTTCTAAAATTCCATCATACTTGGCTAATAAATCTACTATTTCTAAATAATTACCTCTATTCAACGACGATACTGACTCATCGTGACCGCGAAAAGCTAATTCTTGTTTTCCCAGAAAGCAAACAACATCGATCAGCCTTTGAAAAATGTTTCTATTGCGATCAACTTTAGCATTATGCCTCTCAATATCTAATCGTAACTGGCTGTTGATACTCATTTCAATACGAGATTTACCAAAAGTATTTAATTTTAAGCAGGCCTCCAGATGTTTTTCTGTATGGTCATGCTTCTTTGCCGCGGCATAGAAATTATTTAAATCTGAATATCCTGAATCAGTCCACACTGTACTAGAATTACTAAACAATATGCAAGGAAAACAATATAATTTAATCGTGTGTACACAACCACACAGCCAGTTATACGTTTCATAACTTTTAACATGAAACTTTCGAGTTACATTCCCTTTTTGTTGATTTAATTGTTGTAACTCGGGTACACACCTACCTTTAGACAAAATTTGAATCTTTTCACTGAATGACAATTGTGAGAACTTGTTATTTTTAATTTTTAATAAACACACACTTTCAACACAAACCTCACAATCAAATAACATTTTAAAAAATCAACAAACGTACTAGTAAAAGCAAATCACTACAATTATTATAGAAACTCAGAAATAAACTGTTAAATGTACACACTTTCAAATATTAAAATGTAAAATATTATAAGAAAACTATAATTAAACTGACGCAAACAAAATAATAAACAATGCTTATCACATGAAAAAAGCAAAATGGCCCCCGCGAAACACAAAAAAATTGTGCTATTTAAAGAAATAAAACCTTACCAAACAAAAATGCATAATGTGCATTTTGCGCAGTTTATTAGATTTCTGTCTATTATTTTTACTCGGATTATAGGCAACGAACATTTCCGATTACTCCCGACAACTGCCGAGCTTCCGAGGCCTGCCGCAGGAGTCGCGGCTTTCAATATTCATGCGTGTGTGCACGGACACCAAAATTACTACACACATGCAAACAAATGTCATGCGGGACGCGGCGGCATTACTTGGTTGATTAGGTACATTATTTTGCTTTGCAGCGCCTTTTGCTTTTCGAGTGGCAAACATAATGTTTGTGCGCTTGCAAATAGGTGCTATTTATAAAATATTAGGCGTTATTAAGTTATTATATTTTGTTTATTCATTTATTTACTGTTAATTAAAGTCATTAAGAAGTACGTACGTTATAATAAAATATCTGTAAATGGCAAGTAAAGCACTGCATTTCTGCCTACAAGGAGCGCACGCCCCTGCTTCTTCACAGCTTCGAGGTTTACATGGAACTAACTCAAACTAAAAACAAATTGAGTATAGATTCTTGTATAATACGTTACAATGACCTTCAGACTATTGATATAGTAAACTAAAAGTACATGAAAAGAAAAAAAGAAAGCTATTCATACTCAGGTAGCCCGGACCGCCCGTAGTCTATTGTTACAGTCGTCCGCTCAAACCGGTCTAGTTGCCACGACACTAAAACGGCTGTAACTTTGAAAATAATTTGAATTTTGAAAAATCCTTCTAGGGAGATATTTTTGAATATCTAAACTATTGATTTATGAAAAAAAAAAATTTTCTTTTTTTTCAAAATTCTAGACTAGAATACCCCCTTAAGCCATTTCGTGGGCGAGTCTCAGAATGGAGTTATACCAGTTGATAGCAGCAAGCTACCTAAGAGAGATGCGTTGATGGTTGCACATTTCTTTAAAAATAACGCTGATTAATATGTTGCGGAACTTAAAAATTTAAAAACAACATTGTAAGTAACAGTATTCATTTATAAAATAATCTTATTTTATAGTATGTTGAAAAACACTTAGAAATATATTTTTGTTTCACATATCTGCAAGGGATTTCTATGGATACGATGCGATTATTTTAATGAAAACAAATAATTTTAGTTACATTAAGAATATGTCTTCGTTAATTAATATTCACATCAAAATGATCTTCACACATAACAACGTACCCATGGGATGAAATGCTTTTTGGGTCTCCCCGAGCTAGGTCTAACCACAGTTACATTATTTTATCACGTTAACTTAACCGTCTTATTTATGAAACCTATGAAAGCTTATGTTATAAGAAGGGCCTAATAACTGCGACACAGTTACAACTACTGCAGTTATTATGACATTTTTATTGTTCCATTGCTTGTTGGTTCAGAAATAAACTTTATTTTATTTACAGTTTACGTCTTTTCGGTTTCGTTATAATTGAAACAAAGAGTTTTTTCGGACCTTTTATACTCGTATTTGTGTATTGTGACACCACACACCATTTATACACCACTATATTTAATAATAATGAAGAAAACTAATAAAACAAGCTTCGTCGCTATAGTATTAGTAAACAGTTCACTGCGCTGTGACGTCATATCTCAAACAACCAGCGCCATCATTAAAAACAGTGTTTTTGGCGCACTTTTGGAAATTTAAATTTGATCATTGTTTTTCTTCATAATGCAGTAAAATATTCCGGAAATATCAATGTAGTGAGCTTAATATGCGATACAGGATAGTTTAAAACCATTATTGAAAATTAGTCAAATACCCTATTATGTTTATCTTTTGTACGAACACGAGTTTCGAGAAAAAAAATAGGAGAGTTTAAAACGCTCTTTCTGATATACAGGCCTACAAAATAACTTTCCAAACCGTAACAGAAGCAGAATTAAGACAATTTTCAAGATCCATTAGCCATTGCGACCTCATTGTCTCGTTTCATTAAAGCCATAAAGACCGTCAGACGAACGTATAAAAAATAAAAAATACACGCAACGATTCTACAAGATAAAATGTTGGGGGACCATTGTACTAGTAATAGGAATTATTGCTATTCAAATTAACTTCACCACCTTGTTATTTTGAAGCGTTAGCTCTATATTTCTGCTATTGCTAATTGCGCCCCACAGAATTTTTAAATAAAAACTGACCATATTTTATAACCATTTTTTAAATCGAATATTACACATACAAAATTTAAATAGGTTCAATGAACTCACTCCTTCATAGATCGTTTAAAAGTATTAGCCGATTAGCTTTGTGAATCACAATCGCAAATGTTATTATCGACTTCACTTGCTATTTGTGATTGCTATTGCTATTTATTCCAACACTAATCTGTACTATAATAAGTACTAACGTAATCCAATAAATTCTACGAACTCAGTTTAAACCAGTGCGAAGGACTGAGGGCTTATTATAACACGCACGGTGTTATAATTCAGGCTGGCCGAGTGCTGTAATCTATAAAATAAAATAGCTCATTATCCTGTAGGGTATTTGACTATTACCGATTTTTGCTTTATTTTGCGTACAAACGTACAAACTGCTACCGAAAACGAAGCCGGGTGGTAGTTTTAGTTACTTAAAAACACAAAGCAAGTAAACATTTCGCAAAAAACGCGACATTTTTAAATATTTTTTTAAATATCATCATTTTTGGTTGGTAAATCCATCGTTTTGCTAATATAATGATCTAAACTCTTTTACCGTAGAGTCTTTATAAATACGAGGGGCGATCAAAAAGTAATGATAATAAGTATAAAAAAACAACGATTGTAGTTTAAATTTAATTTATTTTTCTACATAGTCTCCTAACAAGTCGATACATTTAGTCCAACGTTTCTCCAAACCTAAAATACCCTTTAAAAAAAATCTGTATCTTGACTATCCCAAAATGCCTCTACAGCATCCATCACCTCGCTATCATCCTCAAATTTCTTGCCCCTGAGGTGTTCCTTGAGCCTAGGAAATAAATGAAAATCGCTTGTGGCTAAATCTGGAGAATAGGGCGGGTGTTCGACCAGTTCGAAGCCTGATTCTCGAATGGCAGCGATCGCAACTTCGGCTCTGTGTGCAGGAGCGTTGTCCTGATGAAACAGGACTTTCGCTCGGAGTTTGCCCCGTCTTTTTTCCTTTATGGCGTCTCGCAGTCGTCTTATTTGATCAGCGTAGTAGGAGCCCGTAATAGTAGCTCCCTTTTCTAGGTAATCAACCATTATGATTCCCTGAGCATCCCAGAAAACGGACGCCATAACCTTGCCCGCCGAGCTCGAGACTTTGAACTTCTTAGGAGTCGGTGAGGATGGCCTTTTCCAAGTCATCGATTGTTGTTTGGTCTCCGGATCAAAATGATGGATCCATGTTTCGTCCATGGTCACAAATCGTGACAAAAATAATTCTTGGTCAGCCTGGAACTTTGCAAGATTGGCTCTTGAAATGTCAACTCGCTTTTTCTTTTGTTCGTCCGTTAACATTCTCGGGACCCAACGCGCGGAGACCTTCTTCATATTCATTTTGCTGGTCAAAATGTTTTGGATGCTGCCATATGAGATCCCTGTGACCTCAGCTAAATGTCTGATGGTTACTCTTCGGTCTGCTAACACGATATCTTCGATTTTTTTCACGTTTTCCTCCGTGAGGGACGAGGTTGGGCGTCCCTCGCGATGTTCATCTTCTGTGGATGTTCTACCCAACTTAAACTCTTTGCACCACCGTGCCACCGTAGAATATGGAGGAGCAGAGTCCCCCAGTGTCTCCACCAAATCGGCGTGTACCTCTTTGGTAGACATTTTTTTCAAACAGAGGTACTTGATGACGCATCTCACTTCGTGTTGTCGCTCCGACTGCTGGTATTCAAATGAATGTAGCTCCTCCAAATGACGTCCTATTTATACAATTTTTTAGCTGGGAAGTGGTGAAGGACTGAAGAAGCGAAATGCTTTTTTTTTAATTTTTATCTTTATTAGAATTACCCGTTTATCATTACTTTTTGATCACCCCTCGTATAATGGTATACACTAATATTGACGTCATTACGTTTGTTTTGCATCCCTCATTTTTTCACCCACTACAAAATTTAAAATGTTTCTAGGTTGTTAAATTCTTAAGGGATTTACAAAATTCTTTGTTTATTTGTAGTTTGATCTTATATTTTAATTATTTGTTTCGTTTTTTATGTCAGCGCCAATCAACATGTCGTATATTATTTATCAATAATTTTAATATTACCCTTAATTTTAAGTACAATAATACCTTTTATTTGTAAATAAAAGGTACATGTATAATTTAAAAAAATTGAGTCAAATACCCTATAATACATGCAGGTAGACATATAAATCAGATCTCACTTGTGTTCCACGTTGGTGGGTGGTGGCCACGCGTTGGGATCTCTGTCGGGCGGCGGGGGCCATATGTCCGGGTCGATCTCGTGCGGTGCCGGGGCCCACATGTCTCGCGTTGGCAGGTCCTCGTAAGCTGCAAACAATATTCATATAAATAAAATATTGAAAACACAAAC
The DNA here is from genome assembly GCA_030180105.1 of Hyles lineata. Lineage (NCBI taxonomy): Eukaryota > Metazoa > Arthropoda > Insecta > Lepidoptera > Sphingidae > Hyles > Hyles lineata. The sequence goes on from JARJEE010000023.1 coordinate 4,569,099, forward strand.
AATATTTATACATAGACATAAATAATGCTCATGCTGACACAGGCTGTAAAGGCAAGGGACATTCTTCTTTTCTCTGTAGCATTTATGTTCGCGGCTGTGGTAAACTAATATGTAGTTTAGTCTCTGTATATAATACTAATCTATGTGGTTTACAACAGAACCATTAAAACAAATGTAATAAATTATTATAATTAATGTAAAATTACACAACAAGGTACATAAATTCCTCACTGAAATAAATTTTACGGCTAGAAGATGTTTTATAGTTAAACATTTGTAGTCATTTATGATAATAAAAATATATGTTTAAATAAAGTTAAAATATAAAAATACTTAGGAAATAAATACAAGTTAAATCTAAGTCGGTGATTTGCTCGCGCCACAAAGTCAAGAGACTGATTAACACATGGTGAAAAATAATTCAAATTTACACACAATAAGTCATTTATTTGCATTTCATAAAATCCTAATCAATGTTCAAATTACGCTCAATGTTTGCTACAAGCACGGTCGCCGCTCATTTTTATACACAATCGCACGCGCACGCATATGTTTAATTTGATTTTACTAATGAATTATATGTATGCTATACATATACTATTACATGTCACTGGATGCAGGTCACTTGCAAGAGGTCGATGTGGAGATCCTTAGGGAGGCCTATGTTCAGCAGTGGACTTCCTGTGCCTGAGATGATGATGATGATTTATGGACTATACTGATGTTTCTGAACCTTCTGTTGAAATTTGTGCACTTAATAAAAATAGCCCAGTTTATAAATGTTCCATAAACCTGACTATTTTAGATATCTACAAAATCCATAAAAATATTAAGATCTCTCATGTCTTAATGAAAAATCGAAATTGCAACATAACGTTTTACAGTTGACTACTTAACGAGCCCTGTGGAGGTCGTGAAATCTCGAATTATTCCGAAGCTACTTCAATAATTACGCGATGCGAGCAAAAAACACTACGCAGAAACTTGCTGGAACAACTTTCAGATGAGAATGTCGCGCTGCTCTCCATACTCCAGACTTTACTCATGTGAAAAACTTTCCAGCCCCGTCTGAGTTCCGTTAACAAGGGAAAAAAGAAATTAAACACCAATTTATAGTAGCAACGGCGCTGAATCGATTCATCAAATCGATGTAATAATTATATCGATTCGCTTATAATACGGCAAAGCTGTTGTTGCTTGTTCTAAATTTCAAAAAACTTCAATCGATATGAATAAACATTTATTTTGTTTTGTCGATTGTCTCGAGACGTAAACGGAACTTCCATTTCAATCAGCCCACTCGTGTTCGTGGTCGATAAAAGGCGTGTGGTAGTGAAACATACTGATATTTTAATCGGCGTTTGATAGAAAGTTCTTATTTATCTGAACTCATGCACGATCGCCCTCCAATCGCGAGCGTTTGAGCTCGTTTTGCGTCAACCCTACACTCGTGATAACACTAATTGCAATCAGTATTTTATTCATCTGAGAAGGGAGTTATAGGTTCACCTGAATAAAGTAAATAGTGTAGAAGCGGGTGGGAGAAGGTTATTTCACTGATACACATAATTTACTCGCCTGTCCAAAACTGAATATAAACAGGCGGTACCCGAATCGCGACATTTGCCAGTCACTGGGCGGTCTTTTGCACTATAGATTATAGTGTATTTTAGTTGCTATTCGGAATGGTGCGAATCAGCTAATTAATAAAATGTTTCGTCAACTGACGAGCTAAAAGACAACTCTCACACCTAAGAAGGCATAACATAGGAGCAGACGGAAAAATACTAACTAATTAATTATATGCACATTAAAAAAACTTGTGAAATTAGGCACAAAATCCAACATAAAATTCGATGAAAGTTTTTTTAATGCTTTCAAAGGTAGTTCAGTTTACGACGACATTATCACGTCATTTGTGGCCGGCGCGCCAAAAGCCAGTCTGGTCTAGACACCTAGACCGGTTCGTGAACGAAAAACAACATGTTATTTTACGTGTTTAATTGTGTGACATATGAAAGTTTCGTGTGGTCGTATCGTATTTCTTATCTGCATGTTGTGTCATTTATATTTTTAAATCGGAATTTTCCTACTTTTGCGAATGTAGGGATGGGAGAGGAAAGTCAACTTGGATTTTAAGGATAGCATTCTAAATGACTATAAGAAGAAATTTTCCTAGACTACATAATCTGTAATATGAAACAATGACAATACATTTCAGTAACCTCAAACAGTCTTGAATCTTTACCAAGTTCAAAAGTAAATTATGCATTTTTTTTTATCATGAATATGCAGTATTCTTGGACTGCGACAAAACACGCTTTCTTCAAGATGATAATAATCGATGATAAGAGATTGTATGTATTACGATTAAAGCGCACGATGACGTCACGAAGACGTAACTGCGTCAATTCAATAATTTATTTATTTTAATGTGATATTGTCTTTCGCTTCGCAATGAATCCATTCAATCGTATGCTACCTACATTCTCATGTGTTGGCCCTTACATGCAATAGGGAACAAGATTCCAATATTTATTTTATTTTAAATTCTTGAACTAAATAAATACACCTAAACTACTACCTACACAAAAGGACCTAAAATACTCAGCAAATTACGGGGTATAATATAAAATTTCTAGGCTAGGAGAGAATCCGCTTCAATATTTTTCATTCAAAAATACTATTCACGGGACTGATTCTTTGCTGATTTCAGGTATATTACCTTCCGTAATTTTACAAAACCGATACCTTTCTTATTAATCACATCCTCACGTCAAATGTAAGAATTTTCTAGAACTGTCTAGATGCATAAGCGCCCCAAGGATGCGTCAATAGTCAGCCCATATAATTTCTCTATACAACGGTGGAGCCGTCCCCATTGTACCTTGTCGGGTGACATAACACAGCCATTATCGCCAGCACGGCACGAAGGTCAAAGGCGTTTAGACGCGGGTTCGATGACGTGCGTTGAACTTTTATAGCACTAGCGACCGTCCGCCGGCTGCGGTTTGCTTTTGATAGACTTTTTATGCTGGTAGGTTTTTGCTAGTCTTAAATTTTATGGCTTGGTTGGTGTTGATACCAGGATATCATTTTTATGTGCTGAATATTCCTGTCTGTATCAGCCCATATACGTCTAACTGCAGGGCACGGATCTCCTCAACAATGGAGAGTACGATTGAGAGTGGTTAGGCTATATAGTCCACCACGCTGGCCTAGTGCGGATTATATTCGTGTGCAAGATTATAAAGACTGTTCTAGGTCAACGGTTTCTGATGCATAGTTATAAAAGATTGTAAGTAACGATACCCCGTGGAAGGAATGAACTTTTAGCTATTTTCAATGCAAAAGTTTTTTTAAAGATTAAATCTGATTAGACTTGACAGTGCTACTATAGCCCTATACCATAGTACCATAGTAGTGCAATGGCTTCTTTTCCTGAATATAAATGAACATTTTTATAAATAATCGACAAAAAATTTATTTTACTCAGTTCTGAATAGCCTTTTCCCTCTACTTCATACAAGCTAAAACGCAGCACGCGTTCACAAAGAACATACTTCATGCCACTCGTTAATTACTAGGAAATGAAATACATTTACCGAGTGCTATGTGTTCTATCATTGCAAATTGGTTCGAGTCCATTGTTTGGGCCTCATTATTGCCTGCGTGGTAATTGGGGCGTTAAATTATAAGAAGATTAGCTTGACACACTTTGATCATCTGTTGAATGTTTCTTCATTGATATATCAAGCTTAGATGGAGAGGATAGAAATTAGTTTTTTGTTTGAATCCTGTTTCTTTTTCATTTCAAATATACAATTATCAGTTTTAAGGAAAACATACTAGACAGGTGACGGATTGTAAAATATGCATATTTTAAGAAAATATGAGAATGTATGCCATTGTGACGGAATGATCTCATATTGCCTATATTTTTGTCCCAGAATGTGACGATAAGACAAGACTATCTCCATACATGACAAACTCAATTACAGTTGAAATAATGGTCTGAAAATGAATGTCAAATCATACTAAACTTCTGAGTTATTCAGGACTCCAGCGTACTTGGCTACAAGGACAATTATTTTCTACCAACGTACAGACAGTATTCAACCACAAAATCATTATTCGGCAAACTAATCGATCGTTTCCACGGTTTGATGAACCTTTCCAAATGTTTTCGTCGAACACGGTAATTTATTATTAACCATTGTCAGACCTATGTATTGGATTGTACTGCTGAGGTAATTGTTGAGCATGTACATATAAAACTTTCAATACATGAGGGTAATTGCTTAAAGGTTATTGGTCAGCAGATAAATGTACCTTTGTAATTAGTTTCGGCCATAAAATACCCACAATAGATTTGGAGTCACTGCCAAGGATAAAATGTAATTTAAAAGGACTTGATGTTATTCAAATTGTGGCGTAGTATAGGGGCGTACAGTCCCCGAAGACAAGAAATAGTTTCAGCTCATACTTTATTCAGTAGGAAGTAGTTGGATGCAATCAGATTTCTCAAAATTGCTGTGAACGTCTTTGGTTGGTGAAGACCTCTGATTGAAAATAATAATAATTCAAACTTTTTTTACTGGTGGAGTAAAAACCAGTGACCTATGGCTTCTCTGTTGGATAAAATTGTTTCTTTCAATAGCTCAATGATATTTAAGTTTCCGTACACGTGAGTTTATTTGTTGTTTTGTTTAGCATGACGTCTGAGTGATAGAGATGTTGTGGAATGTGTATGTGAATTTATAGTGTCAACATACCGCATGATATTTTAGTATTATGTAATGGATACAGTTGAGAATATTTAATAATTTTCAGAGTTCGGTTTTTTCTATATTCTCATATGGCATAATAATTAATATCATTATAGATATAATCATTTATAAATCAATTTATCTATTATTTTTTGTCGATAATTAACTTTATTTTGTAGTTTCAAGTCGACAAATTTTACGCGACGCTGCTTACCCATTGAGTGACAATGAGATGACTGTTTTATTTTAAAAAAATGTAGTAAAAAATAAATGTAACAATCACAATATTATTATTATCAAATCCAGTTACCATTTTATAACAAAGCAAGACTGATTCCTGTCCGACGTATGATATAAAGCTAAGTTTTGCCAACGATCGTGATCTGATAATTTTAGTAGCCAGAAAGACGAATTTGGTTTTATCACGATTTTACGAACTAAAATGTTAGTCAATCCATCAAAATAATATTAGGCCTTTCAAAGTTTTAATACGAAGATTGTTTTGCATGATAACAATTTCACGAATCGACAAAACTTATAGAATTATGCTTTCGAAGGTTTCGGGATGACAGAAAAGGATTGTAGGAAAACCTTCGTAAATGTGATCATAGAAAAGGTTTAATTAAAGTTATGATCTCACGTATAGTTTGTTGTTTTGAGATCAACTAAGCCAACTGGCTCTTTTTAAATGGTTGATAAGGCATTTATATTGGTGTATCATTTATGATGAATTTTATTTTGGATAACTAATGTACTTAAACAAATTAAATTATTTTCTATGGTCTAATTTTAAGTCAGACTCAGAACCATTGAAGTGATTCCATCATGTTCTAGTTAAAAACAAAGTATAAAATAAGGACTCCATATTTTACTTGTTTAGCTGAAGTAATGTAAACAAAACAGATAACCTCTCTAAACCTTCAAAGGCCATTGTGTGCACACAAAACGTGTTACTAGATAAATGGACCACCAATAAATAATGCCTTATGTACGTGCTTTCAAACTACTAGACAAGCCTAATAGACGAAATGGTATGAGCGTTCCAAAGTGTATAATACTTGTATTTTCAAAGCATTTGTTTTAAAAAGGAATGGAACATATTTTACCTATTTGAAGCAACAGTCAATCAAAACATAATCGCATTTAGAAAGGTGTACATCTGTCCAACTCACAAACCAGAATCATTGCCGTAATAAATTACATTGAAATTATCAATACCAGCAAAGTATTCGACAGATTGTTGTTACTGTAGGTAAAATGAAGTTAAATTCATCATCATCGCACGCGATAATAAGGCTACTACTAAACTTGGACTACCCCCCGATGATTTTTAGCAGCCTGTTGGAAATCCAGTGAAATTTGCCTAGAGGTTACCCACGAAACAAGCATAGAACTTAGTATGGGAACCATGGTTATCTCAGCAGCAATAACTAATGAATAATTATATAGTAATTAAAACAGTGCATTTATATAAGCTGCAATGTAAGAAAATTTGTCAAGCAATAAAGATTTATGTATTATGTTCCGTATTAGACCTTCCACCAACTTCGTAGACACATTCTACGTTGAAGCTGTTAGTGAACAACTTCTATTCAAGAACTTTATTTGTCACGTCATGTCCTTTGCTATAATAATCTAGAGTACTCACTGCCGGTCAATGGTGTGATGGCCTTCTCCCCTTCGTGCTGGAACATCTGCAGCGTCGCCACCGTCGCCTTCAGCTGCTCATACTCGCGAGCCATCTGCTTCTGTACCTGAGGACAACACAAACAAATCAAATAAAACATGGCTTTACACCATACTCGTCAGCGACACACTTTAACACGGTATCGAGAGACACAGGGAAAAAAAAAATAACATGAATATTGCGGGCAATACACTAATATAGGCCGGGTCGTTAGAAGTACTTAGGAGTTAGAGTAGGTCGTAATATGGAGTGCAGGAATGCATAAGTTATTGCAAAGCAGTAGTCCAACCTAGTTTCACTACTTTTCACACTTATAGAGCTTTTGTACGTGCTAAAATCATGTTACAGCATTAATCGCACCATTGTATCGCAATTTTTTTAGAACATCAAAAAATGTATGTATACCAGCAACCTCAAACTTGTATTCATCGATTTGAATTGCGTTGCGATATAAATTAGATAAATCTTCAAACTGGTTACTGGTTTAAGCTCTCAATCTAATTGTAATGTATTATTGTAATAACGTGATTGTGGCTTTATGTCTATTTAATATGTTGTAATGTTCTTTATAAACAGTTAATAATGCTAAGAACTTGTGTAATGTATATATACATATTCGTCACGCCTGTATCCCATGGGAGTAGGCAGAGACTAAAGACCACCACTTTGGTCGATCCTGACATATTACTTTAGCTTCATCCACTTTCATCAACCTCTTCATGCATTCACGTCGGTTCAGTGTACTTTTGACCTGACCCTTATCGAGGGTATCACCGATTTAGATATAGTTGTATAATTTATTTGACATCATTTAATAAGATCTCATAGGGAGATTGATAAAAGTGAAGGAAGCGAAAGTTATTTGTAAGAATCAATCAAAGAGGAAATTAAAACCTGCAAACTCCTATGGGATATCGATGTGAAAGTTTATAATATTGTTTCTTTTTCACCTTCGTGGCTTTAATTCACACAGGCATTGTACAACATAAAATATAAACTTTTATTGATTTAATTAAATGCTTATGACCTACATCATATTTTCCTGGTCTGGTCCTTTATCCATAAGGAATGTGCGTTCGCAAAAGGCACTGTACATAATAATACTATATACATAACCTTACGCCTGTATCCCCGAAGGGGATCAGCAGGGGAAGCATAAGAGCCACCCACATTTCGCCGAGCTCATTGACGATCCAAAATATGATACCTAAATGTGATATTGTGAGGGACAAGGTCATCACCATACTGGACACAAAGTTCAGTCCCTAGCAAATCTTGAAAATTTCCAAATAATTAACTCACAGAAATTTGTTTCCTAGCCTGGGAATTGAACCCAGAACCTCAGTGTCCTACAGCTCATACGCAAACAACATTAACATGCATACACGCTGTCTCGAGGCCGGCAACAGGATAATACATAAGTATATAAAGTTCAACACTGCATTTAATTCGCGACGTTCATTATATTTTTATTTACAAGCAATTACGTGAAAAATTACTAACGTGAGTATCAAAGATTACTGTAATCACACTAACCTTCTCGAGGATTTAATGATCAAACACAGTTGTGAGTTCAGAACTAAAGGTAACTTATGTAATTATGTGCTAATGGATTAGGTACGAAGGTAGTCGTAAGCTTGCAATAGTCTTTGATGAAATTAACGGATTGAACACGCGGGAAAATTGTGGTTTGTTTTCGCTGGCAAAGTCGAAACATTGAAAATTTTCGAGGAAAATATTTTCTAATTATTTTGCCCGTTAAAATAGTGGCACAATTATTTTCAATAGTGAAGGCCCGTGCTCAATAGAGGACTGTATAACGATATTATTTATAGTTATAAAGCGTCATTCATTACTGCAATAACCATCAGGTGCATATTATTCATTTAGTCGTGCCCGTATAAAAAGCCTTTACAACGGCTCTCAATTCAGGTTCATAAAGCAATAAAGTAATTATACACATACAACATCGCGATACCACTTATAATGGGTAAAAGATACGTCATTGATACGTACGAGCAATTTCTTCTTTGTCTGAGCACAAAAGTGAAATGTCGATCTCTAAGCCACGATTATCACACAATGTTCTCGCCGCCTTCACAATGAAAGAAACGTTGGACGCTTCCCACACATCTCCAGACCGTTGGGTAACCGTCCGCAGCTTCCGGTCACGTCACCAGTACATTTTCACCTATTTCACGCCACTTAATCACCTTGACCGAGTTCACTCATCTAATTGCCCGAAGGCCGTCTAAATGGAACGTGTAATCACAACCACCCTCACTTTCACTACGAAAAACAACCGTCAACGCAAGTCCTTTTAGAGACCGTGACGTAGCCACAGATGTCGGTGCTGCGCCGCCGACTGTACGGAATTGAGCACCCCGCGTGCGTCACTACGAGACCGATATACCTTATTCAGGGGTTCATCGACCCCAGGCGGGCTGACAGGCCGAGAGGCAATACACGCATGACGGTATAAAACGACCATGACGGAGGGACTCGACAATAGAACAAATGCTTGGCGGACATCCAGCCACTGAATTAGACGAGGTGACCTAAACTCCGCACTAAAAGGATAGCGGCACTTTGAGGTTCGATAGATTTCGACTGCATTAATGAGGAAGTATGTGCGTGGAAGGCTGGCGTGAGACTGCCGGGCGACCGCACCGTCCATAACTTACGTGGTCGGAGTTATAATTGCGCGCAGTTAATGTATTATAATGCCTATGATTTGTTAATTCAACACGTCAGGCTCGCATCGTCCTGTTTTCTTGGTAATTTCATTCTGCCAGCTGCTAATTTTATGTCGTTTGCCACTCCGCCCGTGCGAAAATGGCCTTTGCTTCACTAATTTTGAATTAACGACTGCAGTGCCTTTCAAAGGATAATTCGACATATGATCTTAATTTAATTACTGTTGAGTATCTCACAGGGATACAACACAAATATATGTAATAAAAAATGTTTATTTATTTGCCTTTATTTATTAGGAAACCAATCGCAATTAGTGTCAATATAGATTGAGCGACAAATTACATACAGATGCGACGGTCAATTGTATTTATAAATATAAATTGTTAAAGTCAATTACAGGGTACGTTGACTGCTTTAATTACACGTTTTTACATTACAAGTTATTCTATGTATTATGTTAACTCAAAAAAGTATTAATATGTAACAACAATATTTTTTATTTTATTACATCACCGCTTAGTCGATCTACCATCCAACAAAATTAATAGATATTAGATACCGTTTAACGTTTCATACTTTTAAGTTTAAACAGCTTTGTACAGGCGAACTCACATAATTACAATAACATTTCCGAAAAACCATGGAATTGGGGTTTGACGGAAAATGTCATAGAAATTCTGTGAGTTACGTCGGTATAAAGTTGAAAAGTACTGATCAAAAATCATTAGCTCATATTTTCGATTTTCACGTCAGCCTATCTTTCTTGCGAGTGGTCTGATGTGAAATATTTATCAAGAGGATTTTACGTCTGACGTACTGGCTACCTAGTAGAATCTAAAATATAAATCATAAACCAATGCTTTTTGAGACAAGCCTTTTCGCTGAATTCACATAAAATCAAGGACAGTTATTTAAATGAATTAGAATATTGATTTACAAATACAGGTTATTTCTAAATCAATATTCTAACAACATTTTCCTCATTTGAATGTTGCTTATCAATACCTACTCACATTTAAAGTATATGGGACATGGCAAAAATAATGACAATCAATAAAAGGCATCAACAAAATGCTCGTATTAAATAACCATTAGATAACACATAGGAATTACATAGCTGCTAATTATGGCGTAAGTTCCTCAGTGCGAACAATGAAAGTGGCTACAACGGTGACGCAGGAGTCGAGGCGCAATTTTTAATAGACTTCATTGAAGGACATTAAGCATTGTATAGTTGAGTACAATCTTATCCTCGTCTCGAACTTCAGTTCTTGGAATTGGTGAATCACTTTTTTAAGCGAGAAACAAAACACGTTTGTAAAGGTGCCTTTAATACAAGCTTTTGCTATTAGTGTTGGTATGCAAGTTCTAGATTTTTTTGGGGTTAAAGGTACGGTGAATATGGCTGAGATTGGTTACATAGGTACAGGTCTGCAACCGACAACATCGGACCGACAACAGTGGAAATTTAAGTCTTATGTCTTATGTGTTTATGAGTCATAATATTGTCTAACTGCAAAAGCCGTATTTCATAAAATCGATGGTGTATTCAAGACAAATTGAATGTTAATTGAACGTATTTGTTCTCAAGGTGGTGACAGTAAACCGGCGCACCTGGTGATCGTGAAAGCCAGTAAAATCAGTAGAATCACAGATAAATTGCCGTTTGAGGAACGAGCAAGCCAATTTTCTTGCAGTTTCTAGCATCGCTGCGGAAATCGCTCTGAGGAAAGCCGATTCCACAAGCTAGTTGTGTAAGGGAAATCACAGTACACTGATTTATTTATAATAGTACTAAAGTGAATAAAAACTAAGCACTGTGTCTACACGCATTCAATTTGTTGTGTAGATTGGGAGAAAGCTGCACGAATAGTTATTGATTGAATAGGTAATAAATCTAACATTGAATTCTATGCTAATATTATTAGTTAGAAAGTTTTTAATATAGCAAAACATTGTTCAAAATTATAAATTACAATTCATGAATGAAATTTTATACCGGCTGACACTAAAACAAATCGCTGTTTCTGCAGATTATTTAAATAATCGGCAGTTCTTATTAGGTTAGAGTCTTTCCTAGTATTTGAATACAGGACTTAGGTAATTCTGTCACTAAATGCCAGCTATTGCACATTGCTTCGATGGGGATCAAGAAAGAAACGACTGAAGCCTAAGATTTTGCCAAACATTCTTTCCCTAACCTAGGTTCGAATGTATAATTTATACGATACTAGCGGCCCGGCCCAGCTTCGCCCGGGTACAAATAGTTTTCTGTACAATAATATGTACGTATTTTATATATAAACCTTCCTCTTGAATCACTCTATCTATTAAAAAAAAAACCGCATCAAAATCCGTTGCGTAGTTTTAAAGATTTAAGCATACAAAGGGACATAGGGACAGAGAAAGCGACTTTGTTTTATACTATGTATTGATTTTCGCAATAATTGATAAATCCCATACAAAAGTATTTTTTGTGATAAAAAATGTGTCTGTCAGCAAACAACCAGGCGTGCACATAATGACATTACAAGAAGTTCAGTACCAGTTAATTGAATTATTAAAAAAAAAACCTCTCTAATTTTCCATTCAAACGGCCATGTTACGTGTTGATATGCAAATTCATGGCGCAAAACATCCAGCAACAACCACCACTCCAGTAAAAGTAACATTATAATTGTACACGATAGACAATTTAATCGATTGCAGATAATTTAATCGATTAACGAGCGATCTATTTACGTTCCATTGATTAGGCACGCAACATTTCATTCGAGAGGAACAAAAAGAGTATCGTAATTGTGTTTATAGATAAAATTTCATCCATGTACGTATTTTTTGTATGCAAATTTTTAATACGAGAAAGTTGTAGCAAATTGGTAACATGATTTGTTGCTGCGATGGTTATCCGATAACGATTATTATTTATGCCTCATACATATTATGCATAAACGCGCATTTAATAATGGCATGTTTTATTGTTCCCCGCAAAACCACAAATACACAATTACATAGGGGATAGAAAATATATATTTTATTGAAATATGTGCCCTTTTTCTGATGGAAAAAATAAAATATCATGGTTTAAAAATCTATCGACAAAATCAAAATAAAACTAACACACATACAGCGAGATCAGCACTTGGCTTTAAAAAGGTAAAAATCAAGTTTCACAATAAACTCAGCCAATTGGATCGTTACAACGCGGCCAAATGCCTTGTTTGTTTTGTTCTGACCTTTTGTACAATATATCGGTTCACTAGTATAAATATCAGATCAGTAATCATATTGCCCCCTTTAAAGCCTTCTCTACTCTAGAAATAATTATAGCCGAGAAATATTCTTGTATTATGACATTCGTATCTGGCTGGATAATTACCATCCTACTACACAAAGGTACTAAGCACGTCATACCTATGACCTTCTAAGTGTCACGATGCAGGTTAAGCCAGTGTATCCAGTTTCTAACAGGACGATGACGAGAAATAAACCATCGCTGATACATTATAGGTACTACTTAATGACGGTATAAAAACAGAATTTGTAGTAAAATTACAATCAAAGATTACTTTGGAAACGTTTGTTGGAATGCCTATCTTCAACAGAGGCCTTTCTAATTCCTATGGCTTTTTTATTCATTATTCTAACGAGCAAACAGGTCGCCTGATGGTATACGATTACTGCAGCCCATGAACATCCATAAAACTTAGATCATAGATTGCCAGCCTATCAAGTCCGGACAGGAACAGGAAGGAAAGAAATAAAATATAAAAGAAGAAAAAAAAAAGGGGTATGGTGCAACCGGCTGAAGATAATATTGTTGAAAGTAAGATACATACATAACCGTCACGCTTGTATCATAGGGGTAGGCAATAACCATAGATGTCCCCTTTCTTGATGAAAGTTACAATGCATTTATTTTTATACAGCTTTTTTGTTTTATACGCGGGGACCGGCTTGTTTGAGCTGGGAGATAAGTGATCGCCGTCCATAAACATCCACAGCTTCAAAAGGATCGGAGCTACATTGCCGTCTTTTGAAGCCCTTTGAGTTGCCGACTGACACGAAACTGAATGCAACAGTAAAGCTTGTGAGTTTGTAGAAGGAAAACATCGTGAAAACATCAACGTACCTGATTATTCTACACAAGAAGTTCAAATGTATGTAAATTCCGCCAAACCGCATTAATTCAGCGTGGTGGACGAAGCTCCAAATAAGTTTCTTTCCCATAGGAGGTTTATGTTCTTCAGTCCGACGCATATGAACTGATATCATTATCACGTCCAATTTAGGGGGAAATTGGATTAAAAAAGACGATACAACGGATTGTTATAATTTAAGGGGAAATTCCATCTTGCCAGTATTCCCCAAAGGGTGACGTGAAAACAGTAGCTTGATGAAAAGAATCTTATTACTGTTTATGATTCGTAAATATCTCAATTCTATATTGCGTTGTTAAAGAACGTACAAATAGTACAAGTCGGAGAACGCTTACAATCTATTTGTGATTTTTAACACTTGCTTGTTAGGTTATTAGATATAAAGTGATACTTCACATTTCACAGCAATCCATTAATTTTTATAACATTTTACATATGAAAGTGCATGTTCGTCTGTTTTTCAAGTTCATGGGCATAATCCATGTATTATTTTGTTAAAATTTGACAGATTAGTTCAAAGACCTAAATAACAGTCTACAATGGAGTAAAACAGAAGAGTACATTCTCTAAGCTATTATTAAAAGGCCACAAATGAAATCGTAGACGCGAAGCTTTTCTTTGCAAGTTATAAAATCATCAGATTGCAATTAGGTACCACCAAAACTGTTAGTATCGTCGAAATAAATACCCAAAACAAGGAAAGCATATTTATATATATTACAGATATTTAACTTCCCTAAAATACTGACAATGTTTATAACGAGAGCAACGTTAAAGAGGACACGATGTATTTGATCTAAAAACCAAAATGCTGCAGCGAGAACGAATTCCCTCAACACGAACCACTTTAAAAGTTATTCCCGCTTTTAATTCTGGACTGCGAGTTGGGAAGCCGAGATATTTAAATTTGTAAATTCTCCAACGCTAATGAAGCAATAATATCGCTAATATAAGCCCGGCATCTTGTGATGTTACAAGACACTACTACGGAGAGAATGAAGGAGTTATTGCTATAGGGCCGTCGTGGACACGAGTAAACTATGCGTTTTATAGCTCCACAGAAACGGGATAAAATTAGTTCGAAACATTCAGAAACGAACGGCTTTATTACAAAACAAAATAGGATCACAAGCAGTCTCATAACTAGCAGAACAACAACTCGATCGTTACATAAAACCGTTGAATGGTTATTATGCGGAAAACATTATGTTAAATCAGAGCAGAAGAACACAAATTACTAAAGATTATCTTATAAAACGATATACTTTAAAGCAAGATTGATGTACAAAACAGAATTTAGAAGATAACTGCTAGAAATAGTACTATTTTTGTTCATGCTATAGAAGAAACCATTCAACCGATGCCTCAACTTTCCGCAAGTAAACTTGTACTTAACTTAAAGTTCGGTGACACTTTAAAGCCTTATTAAGGTACAAGTAGACGTTAATCCTTAAATATTCAGTTGCCAACGACTTAGCAACACAGCCTGCCCTTACGCAAGTATCTATTTTGGTGCACGCCAACTTTTTGCCCCACACTTTCGACGCCACAAAAAGTTCCTGTCGAGTATTGGTCTACAAAACGTCTGTAGTTTGTCAGGCTCTACTCCTAGGCGATTGCGTCATCCTGATAAATAACCACGATGAATAAAAAGCCTTTGTCGGGCTTCACCTACAAAAACACCGGCCATATCGATCGGCAAGGACATTAACACAAGTGTTTCTGTTTTAGTTTACAGTGTCTGTTGGCCGTGAATCAACTCTTAATGGCAATTTATGCAACCGAAGATTACTCACCTTTATCCGCTTTTGGGTATTATGAAACGTTATGTATTTTATACTTGTTAATATTTTATAATTCTTTATTACAGCCGGGGCAAATTCCACGAGCCTCCAGGGAAGGATTTAAAAGTAACCGTGAGTTATTTTAAAGAAAAGAAACTTTTTGCGTAAATTTTTAATTACTCTCCTTTGCCCAAACAGCGGCCCGCAGGCAGGCTGCAGGTCAAAAGTCGTTCTTAATAGTCACTCCCAAGGGAAGCCCTTACCCAAGTCGCTGTGCTGTGTCTAAACTTTTAATTATCAGTTTTATAACGTAAAAAATACACTCGGTGGCACTGTTGTACTACTGTATGAATGCAAAGCAGCGGTCTGGGGTTTGAATCCCGGGTTGGATTAAGTGGTCTTGGATTTTTTAATTCATTATAAGCCCGGTGTCAGAAATCTTTGGCCTTCGCCTCTCGTCCCCTATCCATAATGGGACGGAAAATACAAGGCGAAACGTGGATGTTTTGGTTGCTACCTTTTCTAGGAGGTGTGAATTCATGTATGTATGTAAGATACACTTTTATTTCACAATAATGTACAATTTATATATTCTTTAAATACAAATCTTTTCACACCCAAGACATTTATAATCCAACCAAGACATCGCTAAAGTCACTTAGAAACACGACTAGTATAAAACTACATCACAATAATAATATTACTCCGTGTGTAATTTACATTTCCCCTCGCTATGTAAATAAAGCAAAAACAGGTTCCATAGATGCAAATGAAAAGTTTCGCAAGGTTGACACGGTAACCTCTGCTAATTGAGATCGAGATTAATAACGACCATTGAATGCTACACGTTCTATTTTTAGATCCGCTAACAAGAGCAATATTACCAACAGTCACGGTACCACTGACTTGGATACAATCGTTGCAATATTTTTTATTCATCTCTGATGAATTGCTGTCTTTACAATGGACACAAATAAAATCGTTGAGGCCAACAATAAAAGGTATTTTTATGGTACGGATATTAAACCTTAGTAAAAATAAATCGAATTCAATTGTAAGAGACAAAGGTGTCCAAGTTGTTTTGATATCACAAAATACGAGTTCTACTTTACATTCACTATTAGATCACTGTGCCATGATTGTACGAAGAATACACAAAGTGACTTATTGTTTAATCTTAACGAGGCCGACGCTTTAAACGCGGTAAAACCATCGAGTATATATCTGTGAAGGATTTAAAGCTAAACGTGTTTCTTGATTTCTTGGAACAGAAAACCGGGTCGAGTTGACAAATTATTCACAGTCAAGAACCCGAACGCCTTGTTCTTTAAATATTTTGATCGTTTAAAGGTACTAGAGTAAAAAAAATATCTAGAAAGTTCCTTAAATTTTTTCATGGAAAACTGGCACCGTGTAAACAATGATCTAGGTTCTAGGCGTTCGACAATACCACGGTATAATACAACACGCAAACATAATTGCGTATTTACATAAATTATTGAACGTAATGTATTCCACCTCCACAACTTGAGTCCTTACGCAAGAAAACTTATAGCAACACCCTTGCCTTGCATTCCAAACAACTCTATAAAAATGGTTTATGATTCTGCTATCATGGATTTAAGAACTCCTCTTTGAAGTCAGTTTCGTTGAGTTTGATATTGGAAGATTAATTGCTAATGAATGTAAAAGATTAACGACACAAGAAAAAACTTAGAAATCGCAAGATAATGACATCTGAGCGTTGACACTAATGATATTGAAGATAAACAACAACCCGCTACAGCTCCTTTAGTAGATACGCTAAGAACCATTACAAAGAAGCTTAAGCAAGTCTCTTGAAACACAAATTGGTCGTCAGGATTCCTGTCAGGACAAGCAAGTACCGGTAGACAGACGTGAGAACACAATGTTACGGTTTACCATACTATCAATGGCATCTCGCTCGTCTTGTCCTTTTAAAGTCGCGAAGCGCCAACATGAATAATGCATCGCGCTTTACCATTGCCCTTGAAAACTTGAGACTTAACAGTAAGTTTATTTTCCGCTTACTCTCAACAACGTGACGCTGTTTCGTAATCTAACTAATGCAATAAACAAGTGTCTGGACATTTGTCCGTTTCCCGATCACGCGGAAACCCCTAAACCGCATAATACGAGCCCCGATAATGAGGTGGGATTATATTGCGGATAATTTACTTAGTTAACGTTGCTTAGTCCAGATAAAGCAAACACCAAGGCCTCTCAGCATATTTCCTTGTTCAACACTATTTGATTTTATATCGAGCACAAGTACCTTAATTTAAAAACATGGCTTGAGTGTTCTTTCATCACTAGTTTTTAAAATATTTAAATTACTAGTTTTTAGCCAATTAGTAAACCTACTAAATACGTAAAAAGGCAAAGATTTTAAGATGCAATCAAAAATTGCAAAACTTTTCTTACGGCACTATAGTGTTCCAAATAAGTGTTCACCTACGCTCGCATTAAGAAAATAGACTACAACTGAAGTGCTTGTCTGTTTTGTATAAGCACTTCAACATTAGGTCTACGCACTTCAGCGGTATTATATTAGACGAAACTAGTTTAGAAATAAGTACAAGACTGTGTAAACACATTAACTATCATTTGAATAACAGAACTTGGTATTCATTCATACATTATCTAAATGGTAGAACGGTTCATTCTTTTTGTTGTTATGACCATCCGACATTATTAGATACATGCGCGACGAGATGACGTGTAAGACAGTGGGTGTTTGCGAATGATTCAGAGTAGCAACGACCTGGACTGAGGAAATGTCGGGAATTGAATTACTCTCGCACCAACTAAAGACGACTAACAAAATTGTGGGAAAATAAACTTTTACGCTTCGCCTAAAAGCCTCGTATAATTGATTTTACGCATAATATTTTTCATTTCTCCGTAGATAGGCTCGCTGTTTCAAATGTTTAAGCCGTAACAATATCGTTTATGCTCGGCAGTGCACGCTCAAATATTTTTAACAAAACCAAAACTATCGTTTCTTAAAATTTTACTTTGATCTTATTTCGTATTCATTTGGATAGCAGCCACCAGGAACATAGTTGAAAAATCGTTTCACTATACCATCCTCGTTCCGAAATCCACCAGGTTATTTTGGATGTTATCATTAACTAACGCTCACAGCTGATTTTTTCTTTCATCTCACTCCTGCCTGGCTTACATTTTGTTATTACTATACTGCATTAAAAGTAAAAGAACATTAGACTCAACTAGTAATTCTTTGTAACGAGAATTTGTAATAAGTTTGCGGCTAATAAAATATGCACGCACATCAACATTCTGATCGCATGCCTTGCACGTTCTTCTCACGGCGTTTCTTTCGTCAGCTCGTGGATACATATATTTAAAGGCAAAAAACTAATTTGCAATCATCATTATTGAATTCTCTGAACGTCAATCACGAAGGCAACACATAGTTACGTGTTTCTTATAGCAATAAGCTGATCTGCCATACGAGGAATACCTCCATCGCTACAGTTAATTGTTTTACTCTCTTCATTAACAGTGGTATGCTTATGATTTACCAGTGATTAGTTAGAATATTTTGGATTATTTAATTTAAGTTTGGCAGCATTTACTACATTTTGATTAATTTGATAATATTCATTTTCAAATATATTTCCTAAATCGTTAACTATAAAAACAGAACTATGGCCAATGACATCACATATTTGTATTCATTACCATTCATATTAAATCGCAATAATGAACAGGAATGCTAGCCATTTCCGAACCGGTTTTAATGTATTTCGTATGACAACGATGAGTAAGCAGCGAAAAAACTGACCACAACTTATAGCATTCGGCTTTTATGACTTACTATATAATTTATGTATATTGATTACAACGGCTGCCTAAACCAGTCTCTTAACTTACATTAAGATTTAAAAGTTTCGTAGATAAGTTATACCTTGAATGATTAATTACGTCGCAAGTAATAAGATTTTGTATAATGGATATAATGAACTCGAGAATTTTAATATGGATGTCTCTATAAAATCGAATTATGCAGATACCAAAGATCCATCGTAAGAAAGTGAACATTATAGAATAGGGAAAATGTTATAGGATAAATTTACAAAAACCTCTTATTGGGATGTAATTTATTTCAAAATAGGGAATGAATATAATAACTCAATGAGTTTTCATTCGTAATTTAGCAAACATTATTTTGTTTAATAGCTATCGAGTAGAGCTTGGATAATATCAATGGGATAATAGCTTGGAAACCTTTTTTAAGAGATCGAATTTCGTTTCTAAAAGAACCTCAAACTTATCTTTTTTCTTAGAAAGCATTGATTGATTAATGTTCAAGCAACAACAACCATATTTACTGATTCAGAACACGAAGACTCGAGATTCATGTTATTCTTGATTTACATAGTTCGGTCAATCCACAGAATGATTGCCCAATGATCTTCAGGTTGGCAACGTTCAAATTCACGGACTTGTTATCGTAGGGCTTCAAAGATTTGACCTTCACGAACAACGTCCGTAGTCCACACATACAAATTACTCTTTTGTACCGAAGATCGGTCAACGATCCTGCGATTGATTCACACAAGGCTCACATTCATCTGCCGTTGCCAAGTTTGATTAGAAAGCGACGATCGCAAATCGACACGAGAAGTTTCTGAGGTGTGTCTGTTTGGACAAGATCTCGATGCTGTTAGACTCATCCGTGTCTTTTAATAGACTTTAGACGAGTGACGAATAAACAAGGATATGTTTGGTAATGTGCAGCTTAGTTGCAATATTTAATATTTATTCAATATTTAGGACGATAAAAACGTATTTGCAGTTAAGATGCTATGGATTTATTTCAGTGCCATTATTACAAGAATAATTTACGATGGATACCCTAATTTGCTTATATGATGTTACTTCGTTAATGTTCGGCTGTTAATTATATTCTGGAAGTCAATTGCGAGTTCTTCAAATAAACAGGCCCGTTACAGGTTTCTGTTCAAACAAGGCGGGAATGTAAATCAACGCTTGTACGAAAACAGTAATGAAAACGTTTACGGCGATGACCCGCTTCATTTAATTTATAGGTCGGCCAATTAGTAACAGAATGTCTGCGTTTTTCAAACTGACATTGAATACCGTTGTAATACAATAATGGGTAAATTTAATTTCATCGAATTTGCAATTCGTAACATTTAAATATCAACCTTGACACCGCTACACAAAGTAGAGCATCATTTAAAGGTAAATTACAATTAAATTATACATTTTAAACGTAACTATTTATTTACTTAGTTATATGAATTGTTTCGTTAATATCTTAATGTTTTTACATGTTATATACTGGAACAGAAATATATTTCTCTAAAACCTAATGGTAAATATAGTGTAGTGCCGAAGTGACTTGACAAAAAATGCAGCTATAGCACTAGAACGTGACTTTAAATTTCACACTGATTTTAAATAATAACTTTATCAATTCCAGATTTCTTTTTGTGTTTCGCGGAAGGCCCCCAACGTTTTATACAACATCAAACCAAAAATTATTTTCATAATTTCAAAGTTATATGATTAGAGTAGGAACTAATGTGCAAAATAGCACATTTTTAAAGGCCATAAGAATTTATTCTTTCAAATGTCGTTTTAATTTATGGGTCCTTAGATGCTATAACAAAATGCACTTTTAGAATTTTTTGCTCTTTTACCTTGATCTATCTGATGATAAATTACCTACCCAGAGCTGATTCAGTGCATTCGATACACGGTACACCTATCGTCGACATAAAGGATGTTTACACATTTTCACGGCAACACAAAGTCTCGTATAGACGCGTTTTTTGTTCCGCTGCTCGGATCGATTCGTTGACTCATTATATTCATTAGTAAGGGCTCATTGACAGGATATGATGCGATATTGTTTTGATTGCTTTTTGCTGGGCAATTCGACACGTCTCCGCTTTACGTTGCGAATAGCAGAAAACATATCAGGGCTGAGAATATTAATTGCTTAATTACACGCTTGGAGATAAAAAGGGATTACGAATAATGTGTTCAGATATTATGCGATGTTTGTGCATATTTTACTGTATATGAGTTCGATATCGAATAACCATTTATGGTTCAATGTTACAGCATAG
This sequence comes from Hyles lineata, assembly GCA_030180105.1. Taxonomy (NCBI): domain Eukaryota; kingdom Metazoa; phylum Arthropoda; class Insecta; order Lepidoptera; family Sphingidae; genus Hyles; species Hyles lineata. The sequence goes on from JARJEE010000023.1 coordinate 4,590,345, forward strand.
GATCTATAACGAAGTAGTTTACCTATTCATATTGGTAGATTTTAAAAACTGTTATGATACTCTATTTGCCTCTTACTGGCCGATGTTTTAAATAGACCTATTTATAAATGATATGGTTTTTTTTTTCTCCACACAAGATTTTCAATGAAACGCCTCAGATATTATGATACACATTACCGACAACATGAGTAACACAGTACTTATATCCGAGTGATTATTTGGACAACTTGGTACGTTCAAAATAGACCTGTTGCATTCACTGCAATGTTACAGTGCGTCACTCTTAAATCCACATCTGAGTCAGAAAACACATTCGTTTTAATCATAAACTGCATAAAATACAGCCGGGGTTTATCATTGGTTCGTCACGAGAGCCAGTGAATAATACGCAAATATATTATCTAAGGCAAACGCCCTTATCTGTGACGGTATAATTATATGCAATGTTTACCAGGAACTCTTCACGTGAGGTTACATAAGATATGTTCTTTAAAACATTGTAATTTCAATTTTATGGTTAGATAAATTCGTTTATATAATTTTCCTGATGCCGTTGTTTGCTTGCTTTTGGGTTTGGGTATAAATAGGCGTGTGTAAAGAGAAAATTTTAACGCTCCAGAAATAAAAAATCACTTTCATCATAGATATTTCGCAATGGCCTCAGTTGTTGAGGATTATCAGGACATTATTATTTTACATAAATAGTTTTAGGAAATGAAAATACCGAGGTCATTACATAATTACGGCACATAATTAAAGTTGTTACCATTTCAGAATAGAATCATTTGTCAAGTAATGACAGAAACCTTATGAATCGATTTGATATTCTGTCACTACAGGCTTATAATTAAATCTTTCCGTTCACCAAACAGCATACTCTAGGCCGGCATAATGAGGTCGAAGCCACTTTATCCAGTGTGGGTGGAGACTATTGTCGAACAGTGGAACGGTAATAGCCTGTCATTATTGAATCTTTCTGCGAAGTATTGAAATGAGATATAACGAACTTTCTGAGAAATTGTATAAAATAAATAAAGTTACACAAATTTGTGTACGCGGTAACGAAACCTCTTTACGCCTTTATTGATTATTAATAAATGAATTACCACACCAAACAATCACACACATCGTCGTGATCGCATCATAGAAGTGTTGCGTCGCTGATATCAGAAACTACCACAGACTTTACTGTCTCTTACACTCAGACTCGAAACACTAAATTTGGGCTATGTCTTAGTACGAACCCGAGGCCTTCTATTTCACAGCCAGCTCTTAAGCAACTATACCACGGTGCCTATATAATGTGCTATCATTTTAATATGCCGTATTCAAAATATTTTTACGACATCCTGGCAAAAATATAAATAAGGCTAAGATTTCCATTACCACACAAGTATTTTTTAATCTCCATGTAGGACCTTCTAATGCTATTTCTAGTTACGTATATGGTAATAGGATGAAATAAAACTGCATTAATGGAAACATGTAAATGGTATTACCGTGCGGGAAAACTACAGCTTAGGTCTTGTAAGAGGAAGTTCTCAATGTCTACTTAACAATATAGCAATATGATGACTAAAACGTAAATGTTTAAGGTGGATAAAGTTTCGAATATCATCTGTATTAGCCCATATACATCCCACTGTAGGGCATGGGCCTCCTCTACAATCGAGAATACGATTGAGAGTGGTTAGGCCATTTAGTCCACCACGCTGGCCTAGTGCGAGTTGGCAGACTTTACATACCATAGAAATTCTTATAAATTGCTATGTTATGCAAGTTTCTTCACGATGTTTTTTTTTTCACTGTTATACGGTGGTGGTTGAACATCAATCAATACACACACATGCGAAAAGTCAGAGGTGTGGTCTGGGTACACCTTGAATACCATAGTTTTCCCAAAACTGACATAGTATTTGCAGTACTGAAATCTACCAGCCAACTAACAGATTTCGTAGGGTTGGAGTGAAACACACAGCTTTTCTTAAAAATATAAGTCAAATTGAAAAGAACAATGTTTTAGAATCATGTTGTGCTGATTTTTAGTATAACAACTAAGCAGACTTAACCCACTGCATGTACCTTCAGTCGGCTTCTGTCCAATGTGCCACAGAGGAGGCCAAATATTACCCGTTTATCTTGGGTATTAAACTTGTTCCTGCCAGTAACCTGTCATGATTTAACACACCATTTTATTAGAATTGGTGAATTACTGCCATTTAATGATGTTAGATTTTCTTGATATCCCAGAAATCATATGTGTACTTATGATTTCAAGCACATTATGAACAGAAGATGGATGTAGTCAAAACTTGGGTCATTTGTTGTTGACAAATTTCTTTAAATATTTTGGAAATTTATGTGTAATAGAGGTGTTACTTATAGTTTTGTTTGTGCAATATCTTGTATCATTAATGTTAATTAACTAATGCTGATGACTATAACAAACCTACTAAAAGTGTGTAATAATTTGACTATTAAAATAAATGAACAACCTTGACAAGTTTTGTTCTTAAAGGCATGTTAAAATTGTATATACTTAATTGTTTATACAATTTTATTAAACCATTTGTTTTAAGTCACCACCCTTTCTGTAGAATATGCCACACATTATTTACTTCCTCTTTGGTAATATATTTACTAACAATACCAGTGATATTTAAGTAAGCAAAATTGAGTCTAAATACAAATTATTCCAGGTGTTGAGCAATGTTTTAAAAAGCACAACTAGTAGTATGTATTTACAAGTAAAAAAGTTTGTCATAATGTAAGTCCAGCACATACATCACAAGACATAGTTTTTAAAATACTTATAGTACCTACTTACGTTGATAAATACTTATTAAATTTTGAAAGTTTGTAAGTTCTTAAAAATCACAAATATAGTAACAGTTTATGGTAATAATATTATTGCATGGTTGGAAAGCATTTTAACTGTTGCTATACTTAAATCATATTAAATTTCTATCCTTAAGACTGCCCTCTGTTGATCCTTTTCTTACACCCATACCACGGTTGTCTGTAAGACATTGCTTTTGAGTGATAAGATGGCCAATTGGACTTTTGATTTCTGATTGTATTTATTTCATTTTTTTCTATGCAATAGTGTATATAGAAAATTGAAATAATGTTCTTCAAAACTTACTTTGCAATGGGGCTCAATAAATTCCATATTGCAGTATTCAAAATTATCAAGACTCCCAATATTTCCATCATTGCATTATTCTTATCCACACTTGATAATGCTAAATTATTTTTATAATACAATAAAAATTCTAATGCACTAAATATTTATCAGTATCATAAATTAAGTAAAATATAAATAAATGCTTATGTTATTAAAAGCAAATTTATTTATTTCATATGCACAATAGTGTTCTTTATTGTTACAACAAGTGTTTTTACTTTGCAACTGACCTAGTAGCACACATTTAAGTAGTTTTGTCTTACATGAAAACAAAAAAGTGCCTATTTATTATTCACAAAGACATGTCACTAGTACAATACTTTGTTGTGACTTATGTTTTGTTTTCGGTTTAAGTAATATAATTTTTTTAGGTGATGGATTTGTAAAAGCAAGGTAGACATATTGTTAAAAAGAGTTAAATGAAAATAGTCTTATATAAATAAAAAACGCAAGGCGGAATGTTGAATGTGGGAGTTTCACGGTTCATTGCAATGCTATAAGTGTTTGTAAAATTATTATTCAATAAATTGATGTTGACATTACTGCAGATTGCATACATTTTATAATGTTTTTATTGTTTATTTATTGTCTTTTTGTTTTAAATTATGTGTGGTCTAACGCTGAGAAATTGGATGATTGCAAATTATGTTTGATGGTGTTTGACTGTCATTACATTTTTTTTAACACACAGAAGGCGGACATATCATTTAGATCACAATAAATACTGGAAGAAGAAAATAATGAATAGGAGTGGAGAAAAACCAGAAGGCCTAGAGGTAAGATAGTATAATGAGAATATATTCAAATTTGATTTTTTATAATATTTAACAAATTAGGTTTCTATTATTTTAAAATCAATTGAGAGTTAACAGCAATTTACATGAAAAAATGATGTTTCACTGATTTGAAGTTTTTCTCGGCCCAAGTGTCCACATAACATAATAGATAATAAATATCAATTGTCACAACATGTCAACAAGCAGTTGACCCTGATGGATTGCACAAAACATAGAAATGTATACAAACAGGCATGGAAATATGCTCCGAGGCGGTGGGCGGCCTTCCGCCTTCTTCCACAACATTCAACAATTACCTTTTATCATAAAAGGAAACGGCTGCATTCAAGGCAAACCACACGGAACTTTGGAAATAGTTTCAACACAAAGTATAACAACTCACCAACTGCCACTTGGACTTGCGTGTCGGGTCAGCTATCGTGATCAACAGCCTGTGGATCATCTGTATCGTTCCCTCGTAGTACACCAGCGCCGACTCGTAATTGCCCATCAGAGCCATCTCCCTGGCCAACTTTGTGTTCTCGCAAATTTCGCCAACAGAAACTGCCATTATTGTCATTCCCGCTGCGTGCATGTAACCTATCCGCGGCTAAAAATGTTACGGTTCTTCGCCAAGACCCCTTCGAAGATTTATATCGCGTGTGACATCCAATGATCCGAACGTAACACTTCTCATTTTCACAACATAACCCACAACACATCCATTGCGTTTGTGCTAAATTCACTTAGTTTGTTGTCAGTGTGTGTGTCTACGTTTTATAATTTATCTCATTGTTATGCAAAATTTATGAATTTACAACCATATTTTTGAGACAAAACAAACTTATCAATTTCGTTTTAACAGTTCACAATCACAATCGCAAGTCAAGTTGGTCAACTACCAACATTAAATCCATCGACCAATCACGAGCGTTTGTGTTCGTTCCGGAATGTTGCGCAAAATAGTAGTGGGTATTTAGTCTGTAAAATTGTGTTAAAAATCGACTAAAATATGAAAAAACCATAGATATGCAAAAATGAAAAATATTATTCAAATATGGTACTGCAATCTTCGATCAAATATACACTAGATACACAGTTCCCTGTAAAAGATTTGTTAAAAAGTGGCACCGATGCATGACATTAAAAAAAGTAAACAAAAAGATCACATATTCCAAATATATTAACACAAATTCCACCTTATTCCTAGAGCTTAAAGTAGCTTTTCACATAATATTGTCTAAAGTTCTGCGACGTTTTGGAAGCAACGGTCGGTGCGTGACTGAAGGCGAAAGAGTGCTTAAAGCACTCTTTTTTGGTGCCATTTTCTAAGCGCTCATGTTGTATCTAGTGTATATTTGATCGAAGACTGCAATGATAAGCTTGTTTTTAACATACTCTGTGTTAAGTTTTTTATCCGACTTAAAAAAGTAGGAGTTTCTCGATTCGATTGTTTGCTTTTTTTAAGGGACATTTACTGGCTGAGTCCAACGTCTACCAACTCCAAGCTATCAACAACGAAAAGCCAAGTCCACTTGGGCCAAACCATAGACAAACACCCCGTTTACAAGTTTGCGTTCGTGGAGGCTGGCCTAGGTTGGCTAAGCGTGTAAATGCCCCATTATCTTTGTTATCTCATAACTCATGGCTACAATATCTTTCAAATCGAGCATTTACACTCTTGTTTATTAGTCTGTGATTTACACTTCTGTTTGGTGGGAGAAAGGGGTATTGGCGTGGTACTAGTGGTCTAATTTAAGTGTTTTTTTTGAATAGGGTTTTTAAAATAACACTCAACACTTATTAGCACAGCTGCTTATATTTTTTATTTATTTATTAAGCTTCATATACAAATGTATACAAGGCGGACTTAATGCCTGTGGCATTTTCTCCCAGTCGACCTTTAGGTGATGCAGAGATGAGCTGTAGTAGGTGTACGAATACTTAATTAAAGGATAAAGAGAAAAAATACAAGTAATTAAAAATTATATTACATATATTATTATTCGATTTACAAATATATATACATAAATATACACATACACATATACACTATATAAAATAAAATATTATACATATATATATATACAAGAGACTATAGAGAGGATTCTGCAACTTCTTTGAGCAGCATTTCACGGACCTTCATTTTAAATTTGAGACGGGTAGTTGACGTCCTGATTTCAAGGGGGAGAGCATTCCATAGAAGTATAGCTTGAATGTGAAATGAAGAATGGAGAAAATCAGAACTGTGAGAGGGACATGAAAGCAAAAGATTAGTAGAAGAACGAAGATTCCTATCATGGTTGGTGCAGAGAAAACGGAAGTGGGATATTAAGTAAGTAGGTGGAGTGGGGGAAATGAGTAGAGAAAAGAGTGTTGTAAGAGCACGCAATGTACGTCGCTGACGAATAGGTAGCCACTTTAGTATAGAGCGGTAAGATGATATGTGGTCGTACTTACGGAGATTAAAGATGAATCGAATGCAGTTATTTAAAAGGCGGTCGAGTTTGTTGAGCAGATCTGCATTCAGGTCAAAATAGCACACATCACCGTAGTCGATTAAGGGTAGGATTAAGGTTTGCACCAGCATTATTTTAGTTTTAGACGAAAGGAAGTTTTTAAGACGATAAAAAGATCGAAGTATACCAGTGACTTTCTGGCAAACAGAAGTAACTTGGGCGCGCCAGTTTAAATTGGAGTCGATAAGAAGCCCAAGGTCCTTAATTATGGATGACCATCCTACAATTGTGTTATCATACACAACAGGTGGAATAGTAGTTGGATCCAACCTACTCGTCAAACGCTGGCTTCCCACAATAATAGCCTGACACTTAGCAGGATTAACTTTAATACCATAATTATGGGACCATCTGCGAATATGTTCCAAGTCACTATTTATTTCGTCGACTGCCGAGGATACACTACCGATACTTGCCTGAGAGTAAAGCTGTAAGTCATCGGCATAAAGATGGTACGCGCATCGAAGGTCTTTGGTAATGAGATTAATAAATACAGAAAACAATAACGGAGAAAGAATACCGCCTTGAGGAACGCCAGAGTCGAGGTCGCACCATTTAGACGAAGTCTCGCCGATACGAATCGACTGTTGACGTCCTCGAAGATAAGAGGAGAACCAATCCAGAGCTTCGGGAGAAACCATAAGATAGGATAGGATGGACAGTAGGATGTCATGATTGACGACATTAAAGGCGTTTGAAAAATCAACCAGGACCATAACAGTGATCCGGGTGTCTTCCATACCAGCCCTAATGTCGTCAGTTACCTTAAGGAGTGCGGAAATGGTGCTATGGCCAGGTCTAAAGCCAGACTGCAGCGGGCTCAACAGGTTGTGAGAATACACAAACCTGGAAAGCTGCTTATGCGCACATGCTTCAAGCACCTTGGATAAAAAGGGAAGAATGGATATAGGACGATAATGGATATTGAGCGTAGGATTAGGGACCTTGGGAAGAGGAATAACATAGGCTTTCCGCCATAACGACGGAAAAGTTCCCATGCTTAAGGAAGCATTAATTATATGGGAAAGCGCTGGAAGGAGATGATCAAGTATCACGACAATCATGCGACGGGTGATATTGTCGTGTCCGATGGCGTTCGACTTGATCGAGAGGATTATCTTTTTGATTTCATCTCGAGCAACTGGAGAAAATTTAAAGAAGTTGATACCAGGGTATGGTAGGTTGCTCAGAAAATCCAGAGTTTGACATTTGACTTGGTAATCCATCGGAGAGGAAGTAGAGAAATGGCTGTTGATGTCATCCAAGTCCAACGTCCCCCGGAAGTCCAGGCTTTTCTCCTTACCAACACCCAAAGTCTTAAGGAACTTCCAAGTATTAGCAGGAGAGGAAGATATGTTATCAAGAATATGTCGGCGTTTAGCATTACGAACCATCTGGTTACACCGATTCCTTACAGCCTTAAAACGACACCAGTTGATATCAGTCCGATCTCTTTTAAATTTGCAGAAAGCCCTGTCCCTTCGTCTCATAGCCATTCGTATGTTATCCGTCATCCAGGGTGCCGGTGGGCGTTTCAACTTGATTTTTCTGACAGGAGCGTGGATATCAAAGAGTGCATGAACTTTAGAGTTAAAAATTTGGACCATTTCGTCCACTGTATCTGCTTCCATCAGGTCGCTCCAATCAAGCTTAGCGGCATCCCTGGATAAGTCAGTAACATCCATGCTACCAAAACAACGCATATGCAGAACCTTAGGACAGGATTTAGGAGGCTTAAGGATGTAGGAAAGAAAAATGAGATCATGATGGGAAAAACCAGGAGCAGGGAATTGACCATGATGAGAGACAAGGGAAGGGTTGGAGATGAGGATTAAGTCTAGCCAAGTGTCTTCTCCGCTGATGTTATGATGAGTGGCTTGAAGTGGCAAGACACTGAGATTGGCAGACTCAACAACATCAAGAAGTTTACGGGAATTATGGGAATATCGGGCGAGGAGGTTGGTGTTAAAATCTCCCATGATGATGTGATGTGCATATTCAGACCCCAAGGATTCCAGAACTAATTCAAGACTGGAGAAGTAATTTAAGGAGGGAGGACAGTAAACTACACCAAGGATAGTTTTAGCTCCCTTGACCCAAACCTCAAGAAAGATATACTCTGCAGAGGGAGTAGGAGGAGAAGAGGAATCGGAAGAAGTGGCGATAATTTTGTAGGGGAAATCGCTACGTAGGTAGACTGCCACTCCACCGCCTCTTCCAACAATTCGATCGTTACGAATTAGCAGAAAACCGGGGAGGGGATAAGAAGCAGAAGAAAGGTGAGGTTTGAGCCAACTCTCGGAAATCAGGACGGCATGAACGTTGGTGTTGCTGAAAGTTTCTAACAGATCGCTGTAGTGACTAGGTATACTTTGCGCATTAATATGACACACATTCAAATGATGACGAGCTTGGCTACTAAAAGCATCCCGCAAACATTCACCAAGACTACCAGTCGTAGAGCAAAAACTGTCATCTGTAGATGATTCAGTTGCAGAATAATAAAATTCGTTATCCGAAAACATAATTAAACAAAAATATTATACTACAAAAAATATACGAAATATATAAATAAACATAAAATATTTAAAAAATAAATGAACTTTTACAAACATACTCTGCATCACCCGCCAGCTAATAATCATAAAATTAAACACTATAATACATACAAAATAAGAAACTAAAGTGTGTGAACAGAAATAGAAAATAAAATGAGCACATTATACATACAGTTTCTGAACGCAACTAAAGTTGCTATCTGTGAACGATAATTGACAAATTAATAAAAACAAACACAAAATAAAAAACTAAAAGTGGGTAGACCCGCGAATAAAAACAAGTTCATAACACAAGTAAACTAAAACATCAAATTAAATACTAAAAATATTAATAGTGTTACGTTCACGTTAAAACCAAACCAACGTGAGGAAAGGTGTTAAACCATCTGGTATCAGGGTTTACGGTGCTTCGAGCTTGGTGCCGATGGTGCCGCAGCCCCAGGGTCGCGTCGATTTGCCGAAGAAGACGATTCAGCGGGTTTCGGATACTTCTTCACCAATGCATTTAACTCGTCACTGGTTGTCAGCTTGCACCGAGATCCATCTGCGACCTTCACGATTACAGTGCCATCCTGCGTCCAACATCCTCGCATGCCGAAGTGCTGCCGCGCCTTACTGAAGACCAGTTGCCGGGACCTTGTCAGGAACTCCCTTACTGAGCATGGCGAACCTCTCAGCTTTGATTTGGCTTTCCAGACCAAGGATCTATGGTCAGCAGACTTAAACCTAACCAGGATTGGCCGATGGTGATCTTTAGTAGGAGCCCCAATCCTGTGACACGCTGCAAAATCAGGAGAAGATAAGCATTCGAGATGCATGGTTTTACGGAATATATCCAAAACAGCTGTGGAACAATCCTCGTCAGCAACCTCCGCAACGCCCAAGACTAGGAGCGCCTTCCGCCGGTGCCGGGTCTCAATTATATCTACCATCCGACTGCACTCATTATTATATTGTATTAGATCATATTGGGTCTTTTGCAAAAGTAATTAAATGCCACTATTAATTTTACGGGTTTTTATTGTATTGTATTGTATCAGCCCATAAACGTCCCACTGCAGGGCACGGGCCAACTCTACAATCGAGAATATGATTAAGAGTGGGTAGGCCATATTGTCCACCACGCTGGCCTAGTGCGGTTGGCGGACTTTACATACCATAGAAATCGCTATGGTATGCAGGTTTCCTCACGATGTTTTCCTTCACCGTTATAATACGTGATGATAGACTATCAATACACACATGACTCCGAAAAGTCAGAGGTGTGCCCTGGGATTCGAATCCGCGACCACCGTGAACATATTGGCATCCGCGTCTGGTCCATTTACCAACAGGCTACCACACGCTTTTTTGGATTTTTATTACATGCGAATTAATAAAAAATTTAATTACGTATAACTTAAATTATTTAAAGCTTATATGAAATATATAAGACAATCTATTCGTTTGTTTATATAACATCGTATTAATGAAGTGATCTTGTTTACTCGTATGTGGGCTCTATTATTAAAAATGTTTAATTAGATTTGTTTCTAAGCTGTAGGTTGGTACCTTGGTGTGTGGTTTAAAGGACCATGGCTGTTTGTGTTTTATTTGTGCTAAGTCACTTTCAGAAGGTAATAGTGTGGTGCGTGGCTTAGAAACATTAAAAACTGCAAGTCTTGCAAGAAATGACGGACACATACACTATTTAAATGATCTAACATTTGTGAATATGCATGTCATGTGTCGAAAAGTGTACACAAATAAAATTCTATTGTAGCTACAAAGCGTCGGCTAAATGAAATAAATTCTGCAAAATTGATAAGTATGTCTCTTAAAAAAAAGAACTGCACTGTTTGATTTCAAGAATTTATGCCTATTTTGTGGCCTACCAGCTGATAAAGCAGCAGAATTGAAAAATCAAAGAAAAACAGACGCAGAATTAGTAGAGTTAGCACTCTTAAATTTAAAGAAAATATAATTAATCAAGCGGAATAAAGAAGCGATTTCCTTGGAGAATTAATAAAGGATCGCGTACTTAATGAGTATGACTTGATATCTGTTGAAGCAAAATATCACTCAGATTGCTATAGTAGTTTTGTAAACCCAGTACCATCAGCTCATGAAAAGCCTTGCCAAAACGAAAATGTCACTCAAGCTATGAATGAGATATTTAGTTATATACAGAAAAATAAAGATTCATTATTTCAATTGAGTGATATAATAATAACGTCAAAGGTGGAATCCTACACCTTTATTTGTTTTCGTGATACACACTATAATATATTATATATTTATATAGCTATTATTAGGGAAGATGTTCCACCATCTATAGTTGAAACTAAGCCCTACTCATCTCCAAATACTTACTAATAGACAATACTATTTCTATTGTAAAAGTACCTTTAAAAAACTGAACAGAAAAATTTATAAACTAAAAAAAAATATGTCAGAAAATATAGGCTTTGATTGCATGTAACTTACTCGATGATAAAGAAAATTACATGGAATTCTAAACTGAAGAGAGGATGAACACAATATTGAAGAACAAGGAAACCTAGATAATATACATTTTCTACTGATAAAAATAAGCATGAACAACCAGTATCGAAATTAAAATTGTTGATTAATGAATAAATTACCTAATATATTTTGTATTAATTTCTTATTTCGCTTCATTATTATTATTTGAAAAGCTTGATGGCGGTTGGTTGCCGAACGGAAGTGCCTGAGAATCGGTGGTCACAGGTTCGAATCTCAGACCACATTTCTGACGTTACGTTGCGAATTGTTAATTAATTACCACTTTAAAAACATCATGTGGATAACTGCGTAACTGACAGGTTCCACATTTATATTGAGCGTGACCACTGGCCAGGCATACTTACATAGCAGGCGGCCGGCTCCTAAATTAAAACTCACATCGTGGCGTAATGGAGATAAAAAGTTATTTTACGCCTGAGACAAGTAATCGTAGGAGATGTGGAGGGAATATTCTGAGTGAAGAAATTCTTATTAAAGGAAGAAAAAAATATCAAGAAACAAGGGTTGGTAAAAATAAAAACCTTAACAATAAACATTATATTAATATTTCTAAATGTTACACATAGTATGAAACATAAATACAATCTCCAGTTATACAGATTAAATGTATCTATTTACATCAACATTATGCCTTAAGCTCTTGTGGCAGAAAAAGTACAATTACCAGACCAATCTTCACAATAATGTTTAAAACTAAAGCACTAGCTTTTTGCCACATAACAAGGGTAAAAATGTAATATTTTAGCATTGAGCATATTAAACTTACAAACGATAGCAGACATAAATAAAACGTTAATTATTTTACTACTGTAATATTTTGGCCCTAACTCTATGGGAACAAGTTTTGTAAGATTGAATACAAAAAATATAGACACCCTTCCCACTAGTTACTTCGGATGTCGGGCCCGGAAAAATATTAGATGAAACATGGAGTCGAAAATGTGTCAAATTTGACCAGTAATTTGATTTTTTTTAATATAGTAACTAGAGCATTAGACATTTTGCAGGAACCGGTAGTGGGGATGGGACCTTAAACATAAAATAAAATATACAGGTTTCAGTAGCGTAGTCCACATAATTAGCACATCAGAGCAAAACAACGTTAATTCTATAATTTATATTGGAATTTGGAATTAATAAGATTGTACTGAGTAGGACAACGATGGCCGCCGTGATATTTCGAGTTAAAATAAACTAATATTCTCAATGATTTTCATGAAAAGCTTTCGGCGATCTGTTACAATATTAATATAATTGTAGTCATAACACAGGATATGAATACTTCTAGTTTTACAAAAATTAACCTAGTTGTAAGTTTAACGAGATGTCGGTAGTGAGATGGGATTGTTTGTCTATCTAGCTACTAATAAGTTTTCTAGTATCAGTACAAGTGGTGACACTTTAGAACAAGTTATCATTTACTTAGAGGCGTTATACAGATTTGGAGGATCATTTTTATTTCCCATTCACTTAATCGCATGTGACTAAATATTGAGAACCTCTGCTCTAAAGTATTTGTAACCACATTCATTAATTTACTCGTAATTGTACACCTAATTAATTAACAAACGAAGCTACAACAAATAATAAATGTCATATTTCAGAATGGCTTCTTATTTCTAGTAGTCAATATTTATTTACCTTCTCTGTTTTTAAGAATTAATATCGTTGACGTCTTTGGGCGTGGATATTCTAACGATAATCGCTATTACCTGCGCTTCAATGTATTTTTCTGTATTTAATTTAGTCAGTAATAGTCTAACGTAGCAACTCACAGTCAACGCAAAACGTAGGTATTGCTGCGCTAATAAAGTAACTCTGCTGACAAGTTGTTTTGGGATTACAATACCTTTGAACACAATTATATTATTTGAAATGGATTATTTGTTAACAGAGAAATTGAGTCTTAACAATAATTATGTAACAAGATATACACAAAGTGGATGAAACACAATAACTTATATTTTGAAATGAAAGAATTTGGTGTAACTGAATATCTTAGCACCAAATACTGCGTATTTACATGAAATGTACATTAAGAAGACGAGATTAAGACTAGCCAGACAAAACAATCGTTGTTACGAAACAAGTATGGCAATATTTAAATAAAAACAATAGTATAAAAATGCGAAAATAACGTGAAATAACATTATGTCTTACCGTAAAACACTCTTAAAAAAGAAACTATTGATAAAAAGGTAGCATTACCATTAAGATGAAGAATATTTTTTGGATTCAATATTATTTTTTCATCGTTTTGTTAGTCCTCTAGATATTGCAACGTAAGTATTGCGTAACCTTAACACTAAAGAAAATTAAATAAATATGCTCTACACAAAACTAAATATACTTAAACTGAGAACTAAATATTCGGCTGATTGACAACTTAATTATGGCTTTTTTTGCATAGAAGCATAGAATGTTAGTAGAATGTACCATAAATAAAGCGTAATTATTAATAACTGGATATACACTGGCTGATTAGCTACATCAATAGAAGAATTTGTGAAGTCCTCACTGTTAAAACAAAATAAATATATTTATCTTTTTTAAAATTCTACTATACAAGCAGCAATGTTTGTAAATTACCTAACACTTGTGGGTGTCCATATCACGCGCAATTAGTGGGCTTTGATTAAAATATTTTTTCCATGTGTAACTACATCTAACACAAAGAAATAAACATCGTACGGAATAAGCGATACACAGATATACAGCGAAACCCCATCACTAACTTAATAATCGACTACATACTTTTTATTTCGCTAACAATAATCGATTACCAATATTGACTACCACAGATGTATACATTTCGATAAACCTTCTCATTTATATACTTTTGTATGTATAAATAGTCCAATTGGTATAATATTTGTTTAATATAATTGAGATAATTTGTTTATTATTTTAGAGGATAAATTATTTTGAAAAGGTGTATCGAAATATTTACATCTGTGGTCACTAATTTAAGTTCAAGATTGTCTTCAGGCTGCGATAGCTATAGTATAGTTTTACATATAAATAAACTATTTTTCAGTATAGTACACAATACATATACAATCTTACGAAGCATATGTTTTATCACATATATGGTGGTCCTATGCTTTCACACGTTTTCTCCAGTCTATTTTGCCAGAAAAATTAAGTAAACTTCGACCAATATGTTTATTTAAATCGATCTAATTATCCTGTTGGGAAGTACACTTGTCAATAATATAACTTTATATAATATTTTCACTTTTTAGATGTAGATAAATCTAAACTAAACTTTTTTTCAAATTGTTATTTCCAGAGGTTTCTGATGACTAAGGTTTGTATACAACTCCTTGATTTTCATAACGGTAATAATCATATACATAAATATCAGAATAATCCTAAAGAGTTTTCAGTGTCGATTTGTCTATATTTTTCCATATACATTTGGTCATTATTTAGAAAGGTTTTAAAAAATCCATTATATTTAAAAAAATGCAAACAATGGGTCTTAAATCAGAGATATATTACTGTGAAAGCCTTAGCAACAATTACAAATGCAACACAATCGAAATAATAGATGTGACACTATACAAATCAATGAAGTCCTGATTTATAATGTTTCAGGATATCGTCAGTTTATGTCCTCAATAATGTCGTGCCATGAATAAATAATCAGCACAAACAAATTGTTCAGACAGTTATGAATAAAAAGGAGGTTAATATACTATTCATGTGGCAACACTGAACTTTTTTGAATGTACCCGTTTAGTCATAGCACTGCTAGTATTGGGTGTAAAGTTATTAACATTATAATATAAGAACTCTTCGGTTGTTCTAACGTTGGTCTCGAATCAAGCCGCATAATATTATTTCATTATCTCAATGATGCCGAAGTAAACTATTTATATATTTGCCAACATTACACAACATTCCAAGCATTTCACCAACCCGCGCTAGGCCAGTGTGGTGGACTATACGGCCTAACCACTTTTCATCTTACTTTCGATTGTATTGCATTGGGACGTAGGTATATGCAGACAATATACATGCGTGTGCGTGTGACGTCACTAAAACATTTTCATTAACATTGCAAAACGATTAGTCTTAAATGTTTTATGACCGTGTGTCCTATTTCCGGATACGAGTTATGTACATATTTTTTGGAGAATGTCCCGTCCTCACTCCTACCACTGCAACTCCTGTAAGCCAGGATCAAAAGTGGAACCGAGCATTGAAGCTCGATGAGTCTCCGGGAACGTCTAACTTGTCTTTAACCCGCAACGAAATTAATCAGAAATTTAATTTATAGGAGTTGGAAATAAATGATTGTCCACTTTCCTCCGTGACTAAGGTTATTTACATATTGCACAAATGTTCACTTAATTTTTCTGGCATATAAGTACAAAAATAATACACAAACATGTTATAGTAATGAATACGTAAATGTAACGTTGGACATAGTGTTGAGCTTTTTGAAACTAACATGAAACGTCAGCGATCAAAACGAGATTTGCAATATCCGTAACGAAATTCCTATGGACGAATTCTTTCACAATCATATTAATTTTGTAATTTTAACATTCCACGGCTAACACATCGAAATTATTCTTGAGTATTCTCAACAATAGCATATGATGCAATATTTTATTATGTTCTATAATAAATATTTCACACAAATCTACTGAAAATGTTAGCGAATCAGCTCCTTCTTTGTCGGGTCTGCTGCCACCTAGAAAATATCATTATTTTAATTGGTTTTGTATGTATTGTATTTGTTGTTGACCCAGAGGGTATTTAGTAGCAATTATACACGGTGATATTGACATATTATGGTATTTAATGTAAACCACATGTTCCTAATCACCCCAGGTAAAATTGTACCAAGTTTGGACAAAAACTGCATGATAGTTTTGTCACTCGCGATTTTAGGTTTCAAAGCTTTGGATCAACCCTTATAGATACCAAGTCTTTTTACGGCTCAGGTAAGTTCCCGAATCGATTTGAAGAGGAATTGAAAAGGAGAATCTGGTGAAAATGGTGGTAGGTGGTCATATGTGAGAGATCACCTGGGTAGGTAGGCAATGTGTTTTTCTCCCGTCAAACAGCAGTGTTAATGCACTGTTGTGTTTCGGATTAAAGGACATTGTAGCCAGAGAACTACTGCAAATATTGAGACTTGACGTCTTATGTCTCAGGATGGCGAGCGCAGTGGAATGCCAAGCATTGCTTTGTAATTCAAGGTGTTGTTTGGTTTTACTACTGTTCATGAGCGGTCGCATCAGGCAAACGACTCGTCACGCCATTCATTACAATAATAAAAAATAAAAAAATTCAACCGCTTTCAGCGGTATATAGAGAACTATTAGATGAATGGCAAAATAAACGGAAGGTATTTTTCAAGGGACGGCATCTATACCAATATTTTCCTTGCGTGCGTGATCACGGAGGCTGTCAACTATACTCACAGACAGTTCAGTCAGTTGGTGGTCAGGTGTTCCTTGGGCGCGGGCGGTAACAAGTGCACTAAAGGTGTCCTACCACCAGTATAAAATCCGCCATGGAGGCTGTCGAGTATACTTACGTGCAGTTCAGTTGTTGGTGAGGTCGAGGTGTTCCTTGGCTGCGGGCGGCAGCACGTGCACCTGGCGCGCCTTGCCGGCGTGGTACACCTGGCCCGGACTGAACGGCTCCAGCCGGGGGTGCGCCGATATGTCCTTCTTCGGATCTGGAAGGGTTGATTGTATTCAGTGGGGTGTAATAATGGGGCTTGGTACTGGTATTTATGAATGAATATTTAATAATACGAGGGTTTCATACTGGTGTATATTACTGTAAAAATGTATAGTTTTCTTTCAAATTACTGATCAATGGCATAAGCAAACAATATGATCTGTCAGTGTTAAAAACAGAGTTGGTTAAATAGTCAGAGATACCTAAAATTCATACCTAGCAACATCCGTTTTGTTAATGTTATAAATCTTTTGTACTTTTGTGACCTTGTTACATAGCTAACACTTTGAAATAATTACAGTACTTCCAATATTTATAAATATTGACTTTTTCAAACGCACACGAAATAATTTAAAGTATACATAATATATGTAACCTTTGGTATTAGCTGCGATGTATTTGGAGAGTCGTACGGTGGGCAGCGGTAAGTACCCCGCCACGAGCGGCATCACGTCTAATGTCACGCATTGAGGTTCTGTGCAGTTCGACTCCATTGTTATTACCCCTGGAACAAACATCATTATATAATAAACATTTAAAAAAATAATAGTTAAAAAAAACTAAATTCATCTATCTACGGCTATCTTATCAAATGAAGATCCATCCATCAGCCAAAGGAAGTCCACTGCTGAACATAGGCCTCCCCCAATGATTTCCACAGAGACCTGTTGGAGGCAGCCTGCATCCAGCGACGTCCCGCGACCTTTACCAGATAAATGAAGATCGCTGCACGTTAATTACACAATCATAATTACTTTTTAAAAAAGCCTGATTGTTCTGGATAAGGTAATGTCATATACTTTTTGAATTATTGTATTGTCATCGGGCTTCGACAAATCTAAAAATTTTGAATGAAATCTGACCGTTTAAAGTGGGTCAAAATCGCGCCCAAAGGAGTCGGTTACAAACAAACATACATGTGAAGCTAATATAAGGCGTGTAAAATTCGAGGAGATTTGGTCAATAATGCGTAAATTGCAGTCGGAGTTCGATTAAATGGACCACGCAGACAGATAATATCCAGGGCTAGCATACGCCAGTCAGTTAATTTATTACAATAAGCGCAATGATTTTTATATCACATAGAATAAACGTCAGATTAATGGTTACTGTGATTTATCCCATGTTGCAAATTAATTGTAAAAGAACATCGGTCACGTCCATACATATTGGGACCTGGCAAAAAAAAAAATTGTACACAGCTGAGATATAGTTTATTTTGTTGCATAGTGCTTAAGTAATTATGTCCAATTAGACGAAGATTTTAAAAAAGCCTGATTTATTAAAATATTTCATATATTTGTAACTTTTTAGGTTAGGATTACACGTATAAAAAATAGCACATTATAATGTCATTGTCAAAAACAAGAACATAATTTTGAAACACTATGCTGAATTATATGAACACAATGCAAAAAACACTTTGAAGGATAGACTGACGCTCCGGGTTCATGTTGGAAATATGAGAATACTTCGCACTTTTAACGAAATCACAAAGCGATATCATTATCCAATGGTCAATCGTACAAGGTCTTCAGAAATGCAAGGGTCTATCGGAGCCCGTTATCAAATATCAAAGCCAAGTCATAAATATAAACAGATAAATAACAGTAGGCGCAAATTGGAAATCACAATAAAGCAAATGACAGCGCTCAGAAGTCATATGTGTCATAGAAAATACCTACACTTTATTGTTAATTCAGCACTGACTACCTTCAACGCTGTAGATAAAACCTTATTTTGAAACAAAGTATGAGTGATGGAACGCGCTCATACGCGTTCAATATTATTAAAACACGTCAAGATTTTCTTTTTTATCCGGCTATTTAAAAATATATGGAAATATGCATTTTTATTCTAATAAATCGTACTATTTTTTGATGTACCATTCATAACTGGTCCCTTCAAGGTCCATTATGGCCGATGTTCTTTACATATGTCGTTGCCTGGAAGAGATCACTTTTAGCGATAAGACTGTCGTTTATTAGCACTTTTTTTCTGTTCAATATTTTATTTTTGTAATATCTTTGTGGTGTTTTAAATGAAGAGTTTTTATTATTATTGTTATTATAGGTCTGTAATAGCTATTTAAAACGAATGAGAAGTTATGAACAATAGCTTGTCTAGACGACCTAGCTAATGTTGCAGGAAGTATCTTGATTCAGTCAGCTTCAAAAAGACCTGACTCTTATAATCCTCAGGGGAGGCTTATGGTCCGCAGTGGAGATTCTGTGACTGAAGGGAGAGGGAAAAAAAGGGATTACCTGCAGTTCGTCCCAACACAGCCCACATCGACTGATCGGCTAACACTTCGTACATGAGAGATGTGTATTCAGTCTCGTTAACCTGCAACAACATTCAAATACAACTTAACTACATTATGGTATCTGATGAATTCTATTAATGTTCATCTGTATCAGCCCATATACATCTCACTGCAGGGCACGGGCCTACTCTACAATCGAGAGTACGATTGAGAGTAGTTAGGCCATATAGTCCACCACGCTGGCCTAGTGCGGTTTGGCGGACTTACATACCATAGAAATTCTTATAAACCGCTATGGTATGCAGGTTTCCTCACGATGTTTTCTTTCACCGTTTTAGTGCGTGGTGATTGACTATCAATACACACATAACTATGACACATGACAATAATGTTCATCAATTACATAGTATTGATCAAAAATAGTTTCTTGATATCGATTTATCGTAACTGAGTAATGACAAAAACTATAAGCACTAACGAGGTTTTTGCAATACAAACAGACAAAACAATGATCAAGCCATATCTAAGCATCAAAACTGAAAATAAACCAAATATAACACACCTAATATGGCTGTGTTATATTCAGGATTTATCCTTAGATACAGTACAAGATCAATACGATTTATTAGATTTATTTCTTAAAAACAAAAAGTTAAAAACCAAAAATATATTTTAGTCCCACGAAATAGGGCTTCGATTTGACCGTGGAGGTGGGTGAGTCTCATTTACACATAACATAACAATGTTCGGATGTTTGTCAATAAAAGTACGCTTGACGTGTGATAGTGTTACACACGTTCCGTGCAGAAATACATGTACGTAACGTGCGTATGTACATAGTTAACGTATTAAAATTACACACACACATACACACGCACGCACGCACACATACATACTTTTTTCTACCTACTTCGAAAGATATGTATATTGTAAATAGTACAGTATTATCAAATACCCTCTGAATATTCAACTGCAAACAGCACATCTGCGACGCCCTGCAGAAATCAGATCCCTTACTCGGCTCCAACTTGGTCCTTATCACAAACAGTGTGGTATAATCTTGTATATCGAAAGGACAGGTGAAAGTTCTTGGTGGCTCCGTTCCATTTAACATCTTGTACTGCACTGTGAACGTTGCCTTCATCGGTCCAGCCCTTACTAGCGGGTCTTTGAGTAGTTCCCACATGAATGATGCTGTTGTTCCGTCTGATGCTACCATCTGAGGACAAAAAAGGTTGTTTCTATAAAGGTATGACCAGTGACAGTAATATATAATATCAGGTATTGATGAAATTAAATGCATTGATAAAACATTTATAACTAATAACGTAAGTTGCAGGAAGTCGCTGTATGCCAGCCGCTTCCAACAGGTCGATGTGGAGATCCTTGGGGGAGGCCTATGTTCAGCAGTGGACTTCCTGTGCCTGAGATGAAGATGATGATGAAAGAACTTACTGTAATATAGGCAATTTTTCTGATGATTTACACATCGACGTAATAAATTATTGTTGGTCTTCGGGAAACAGTTTTAGAATACTGATGAACGAAATGATGAATGAAATGAATGTCATGATAACCATACTCTCGATTGCAGAGGTGACTCGTGTCTTGCATGGGACGTATATGGGCTAATACAATATGGTTCAAATATTTATTATGAATTAGCTAGAGATACATTTCATTAAAAGTTAACATTATTGAAAAATAGGATTAATTACCAATCCCAGAAGGACTCCATCCAGGAAATAGGGCAGTATTCATCTATGACCTATTTTTAGACTATAACATCCTGCACAATAAATAACCGATCATTAAACCCCTACTCACCATATCCTCTCCTTTCTTTGGGTTCAAGTCGGCCACGGTGTTGTTCCCGTCGCACTCGAGCGCGGGGTGAATGAGGACGAAGTGTATGAGGTGCGCCACCGTGCACTTGAGCGTCACGTGCACGAACTTGCGCGTGTTGGACGTGAGCAGCCGCCACGACGCTATCATAGGGGGGGAGAAGTGGAGGGGCACTTCCGTTACCGACTCCCACCATGGACATGTCAGCCATACCTGTTGATACAAGTGTAAGTGTACAGAAGGGCAATTAGTTTTTGAATTTGTATTTTTCTTTTTAGTTATCCACCAACCCGCTTAAGGCCAGCGTGGTGGACTATATGGCCTAACCACTCTCAATCGTACTCTAGATTGTAGAGTAGGCCCGTGCCTTGCAGTGGGACGTATATGAGCTGATACAGAATAGCGATAGCCTGTTATTTGAAAACAAAATCCAATAATAAAAATCCAATAAGAATAAGAAAAAGTACACAAAAAAGATATGATCCAAAATTATTTCTGTCCACAACAGTTAGGTATTGTCTCCAAGTGAGTGGATTTGAAAACTGTACTTTAAAAAAAAAAAAATACAAATATATTTACATTCTGATTGCACAAAGATAGACAATATGCATTCAAAACAATTAAATATCTTTGTAGAGCCATTAAGTAACACTATGCATGGGTAACTAAACTACATTTAAAGTAATTGAACAGTTCATTGCCACAGAATAAATATCAAGTTCAAATATGCTCCTCAATCTTCTCTCATTTAGTATACAGACTCGCAAACGGATTTGTGATTACTTTAAAGGAATTTAACACTTATGCACTACAGAATAAAGATCAAGTTACCGTGTGCTCAACAGTTTTCTCTCTCCTAGGCTGTAGACTGGCGAACAGAGTGAGTGGCACGCTGACAGTGGAGAAAGGTTCGCACGCGGGAACCGACACCGAGGCCTCACGGGACATCACCGCTGGCTGTTGTGATGAGAGACGGATGAGCAGCCCTGATGATGACTTCAGCTGGATTACTGCGTTCTGGACAATACAGGGGTTATTTTTTTAATCTTAGCGTGGCTGAAACTTCACCTCACTTGAGGGTGAGGTATGGTGGGAAAAGAGTACCGAATGGGGATAGGATTACTTGCGAATTGTCAGAACTATGGCCTATACAACTGTAATAGACCACTTTTTTATATGATTAATATGTCGACTGCGGCGGACACACACGTTGTGTTTAATTGTTATTTACATTATGAAATGCTTTAAAATTGCTGAATTTGATGGGAAATCAAACATCAATATTATCATACAAACTAAATGAATAAAAGTAGGATATTAGTAATGTCATACTTAATATGTAGTTTCAATTAATATTATAACGTTCTAATAAAAATTATAAAGTACCTCTTCAATACGCGAACTGCCGCTCGTAACGACCAGCTCCATCGCATGTTCCAACCCAGCAACCAAATCCTTCTTCGGCTCAACCTTATTCAAATACACATTCACACCCTGAGTGACCACGTCAAACCCAACCTTACTTCCTATCAACACATTCGATAAAAACTCCAATTTCTCCTCAACAAGTAAAGATATCTGCCCTAATTTGAATGTGCCACACTGCTTCCCAGTAAATTCTAGGACAATCTCATTCAGTCCAGGTTTGAGGGTGAAACTTTCTTTTGAGAAGCAATTTTGGTAGTTGTTTCTGGTAGTGGTGGAAGGTTTTCGGTATTTGCTGCTGTCTGACCTTCGTAATGTCACTTTTGGGTTGTGGCATTCAACTGTCGCTTTCTGTAAGCTCTTGTCCTCTTTGTAGTGGAGTTGTGAGGTTATTTGTAACGGGTTCAATAATGGATTCTTCGGCTTTAAATCTTCCAGTCTTATGCTGTAATTAAAGTATAGATTTTGACATTAAATTTCTTTTTGTTAAGCACAATGGTATCTTAGATTTACGCGAATGTTACAGATTCAAATAAAATTATTTTTTACGGATATTATCGCAGATTTGGTTTAATTTTAACATTTGATAATTTCAACTTATTTTGAACAGGTCTTAGAGCCATATTTTTTATAAGCCCACATTTCAAGTAATCTATAACAAGATATTATTCGCATGCTACTTTAGGCACATCTTAACTTGTATGTTATTTATTTATTTATTTATATCACCTTTTTTATTGTAAATTACACAGCCAACTTGTAGCAGAAGAATACTAAAACTTGACAAATTTCCTAAAGATATTTCTTTAATAAACCAGAAAGTATGAAAAAAGCTTACCTAGAAACTAAACAAGTCGCCTCTGGTTCTTCGGCGACCTTCCTAGGGGAGTTAGTCTGCGTTCCTACACTACCGCTAACACTTAAATCAGTCTTATGTTTGACCGGAGTGCGTTTCTCCGCTCTGTCGCTACATACTTCTATACTTATCGCGGCTCTGGTGCAAGTCACATCTTTGGGCAGATTGCTCTCCACCACAAGTCTACACTCCACCTTATTGTCGGTGATGTATACACCTCTCTCCGAAGGCAATAGAGCTACGGAGATAATCTTGAAGCATTCGTTCAGTTCTGAGAGAACTGTATCGGGTTTCTTGCTTAGTTCTTCCCGTATTGTCTTCATCATTTCCTCGTAGTAAAAGTTTCTGACTAGTATTTCTAATTCAGCCGTGCTTGCTATCGTTGCGGACAGTTTTGTGTATCTGAAATGTAAAACATTCTAGTTTGTAATGTAGTATTTATATACATGTACCGGATTTATCTATTTTAATTAAGATAACCTTAAAGTTATTAATATTGAAAAAGACAGTTGCACACAAACACGTGGTATCATATAAAATATTTTTTAGGATTGCTTTGCGGACTCTAAACAGTTCCATCTACAGGCAAACGGTTGAACTACAACAAATATGAATTAAATTTGAAAATACCCGCATTGATTAAAATTTTCTACCAACTGTCACTAGGTCAGTGTGGTTCCCTAAATCTTCTTAATTTAATCTGGTAATAGTGATAGTCGGCCAATCCGCACTAGACCAGCGCATATGGACTATATGGCCTAACCATTCTCAATCGTACTCTCGATTGTAAAAGAAGCCCATGCTCTGCAGTGGGAATGATACTAATTCACTCCATCATAATTAGGGTTGTCAACAACACACCCGTTATCATAATAAGAATAAGACACTTGGATAAAGGAGAATGCCAATTTCACTATGAAACTTAGTAATGATGTGAAGATTGTGCCTCGAAGTAACCTATTTTTTTGTGTCGGGAAAAATATATATTTTCAATAAATATAAACATGATTGCGACCCAGGTCGGTGTTCTTGGGGAAATTAACTTGAAGTTGAATAAAAAAAAATTCTTCGACTCAGTCAACAAAATGTAAAGTGTGATTACAATTACTTTATTTTATAAAAATTTGTGCTATATGGCCCACCTGTCCATATCACCCATCTTCTTGGCGGCGGCGACCAGCTCGAGCCTGGTCTGTGCGGCGAGCTCGCGCCAGCCCTGCTCCTCGTACGAGCGCAGCGCGTCCATCAGGAACACCACCGCCTTGCCCGTCTCGCCCAGCTCCGAGTAGAACGCGGCTAGATCACGCCCTATTAGGCGGGCGAATCTGTGGGGAATGAAGTTTGCGATATAGATTTTGAGACTATCATCATTATCTTCTTCTATAAGTAGTCCAGACACTACATTGTAAACTGGTTTTGAAAAGAGCAACGCTAGAGTTTCTTGCCCGTTCTTTTTAATGGATTCAATAAATTATTGTCTTTTTTCTTTTCATAGCTGAAAATTTGGAATAACTCATTTTCTCCTACATAAAAATACTTGGCCTGGGGATTTTCATAGTGATATATTAGAAAATAGAAACGACCTGCATTTTGATACTTTCTGCAATTTTGAGAATAGTACCTATTCTAATATACATGCTTGTGGGGAGGAGTAGGGAGTAAAATAACTATAACATATTGACTATTTGTGATCTTTAAGAAAACAATACAAACTAGTAATGGGCATTCTAAAATATCAAAAATACCCCCATTTTGAGTCAAAAATAAGCAAAATGATGGTACTGATGGCACCGCTTTAATTAATTCACAAAAAGATGTGAAAAAGATATACGAACCTTAACCGTCCTATATGTTTATAAGTGCCCATAGCCAGCTCAGCCAGTTCCAGGTAGTACTGCTGAAACGACTCGGCGCTGCACAGGGCCTCCTTCAGCCTGTCAGTGGGGGTGGGAGTCCCACTGTTGGGCTCGCTGTCCCCCATGCCGGCTGACAACATCACTACCAGGTGCAGCTGCTCTGATGTGGGCGGAGGCGAACCCGGGAGCAGGCCGCAAAGCTTGCCTAGCTCGTGGAGCTGGTGAAATAGTAAATTACTTTTTTTAACCTAACTAACTAAAAGTACTAAACAAATCTGAAAAATAAAAATGTTATTTGTGTGGTGTACAATAAAGTATTTAAAAATAAATTAATATACATAAATACTCGTAGTACTACAATTTGTTCATTATTTTATTTTATTTATTTATTAGGTACTTCACAACTGACCAGCATTTATATACATTATAATAATTTTAAACGAAACAATACGCCAATTACGAATTACACATATAACAATAATTAATAAGCAAAGAGTAGGCAATATCAAGATATAAATGAGAAGCAATACTTTTATAAACTTATTAATGCTTATGGTGGGTGTGTTTGTTGGTGTGTGCGAGTATAATAATTATGTATGGAAAACATTAAATAACATTTTAAACATATTAGATACCATTAAAACACCTTCTATCCTATAACATAGACTCCATCGTATAATGTATCATCGCACTCACCTTGTCCTTGGCATGATGCAGCAGCGGCGCGTGTGCGCGTGCGCAGCGCTCGCGCGCGTGCGGCGGCGCGGCGGCGGCCAGGCGCTCGGCCGCGCGCAGCGTCTCCGCGCACGCCAGCAGCGCCCAGCACGCCGCCGCGCCGCCGCACGCGCCCGCGCCCACCACGCACAGCTCCGACGCCGTGCTCTGCACTGTGGACAGGCAGCGGGTTGCTATCTGTCGATACAACCGTTCACATATTATATTACTGCTGCTAGTAGTTTTCCCTGTGGCCTCACACTGTATGCCTCTAGAAGGCTCAAAGTCACTCAACAAGCCATGGAGATGGCTATGCTCAGTATTTCTCTACGAAATCGAATCAGAAATGAGAAGAACAAAGTTTACCGACATAACCCATAGGATTGGCAAGTTGAAGTGGCAGTGGGCCGTTGGGGCTGAAAGGTTCTAGAGTGGAGGCCACGTACAGGCAGGCGAAATGTCAGACACCCGCCTGCAAGGTGAACGGACAACCTGACTAAGGTTGCAGGAAGTTGCTGGATGGAGGCCGCTTCCAACAGGTCGATATGAAGATCTTTGTTAAATGAAATATACCCTATATATCTTTGACACTTGATAATGTGTATGCAAAATTTAATTGTGGTGTATTATGAATTTCACAGAAATATTTTAAAACTATAGGTACATATCATGTTTTCATTTCACATATCAATTGATCTATCAATCGAAAATTTGCATTGACATTTTCGCCCTTTCATATTCTAAAAGAAGTACAAAATTAACCACGTTCTCACGGTGTCGATTTTGCATGAATACATTAATCATGTATTGCGTATATGTTAATTAGCGTAATGAACGTTAGATACAAATAAATGATTTAACTTATTGAGAGCGCATCTTAACTGCAGACCCCTAACTTGTTATTGGTATAAAACTCTTCGTTATAAAATAAATAAATACACCCAACAGTCACATACATAGTCCTGACCTCATATCAAAATCAAGTCATATTTCCTGGGTATCAGGTACTATGAGGAACTTCTCTTTCTCACCAACACCCAGACCCGAAACAAATACAAGATCTACAGATCACACAAATATTTGTCTAGGTGCGGGAATCGAATCCACCGCCTCATGTTTTACAGCCGGCATTTAACCAACTGCGCCACGGAGGCTGTCAAAAGTAGGTAAATCTTAAATCTAAAACAATTTCTTATTCCTAACAACATTTTCTCACACAATTGAACAGCACTTACTGATCGATTTAATGCGCTGACTCAAAACGTACGAGTAAATCTAACTGCACATTACGAGTGGCAGGTAATTCGTTCACACATGGCCGGCCATGGGGAAAATATTGAATTACAATATCTGGGTTTCTTTATAAATCATTACGTTTGTTATTACTATGAGTTATTGATGAAAATTGCCTCAATTATACTTAACATGCAATAAATTAATTACATGTTATGTTTCATTTATAATTTCAATGTATTTGCTTAATTACTTGTTTATTTTTTAATACCAGGGTGGTTACTTTATACTACGACACGAAGTTCGAATATTCGTACCTTTGACGTCCACGTATAAGATTAATAAAACACCTATTCACTTCGAACATTCGTTGTCGTGTCGGAGTATGGAGAACCGATTGTTCGTGCTAAAGTTAGTGGCAACTTCTGGGGCCCTACTATATTCATCCGAACGAACGAACGAACGAAGTTGGGCCCTACTATATTCAACCCAACGAACGAACGAACGAAGTTCGATACTTCGGACGATCGACATACGAATGTATCTACTCTGTAAAAGTTCGAAGTTGTATAACGTACATCGTAACCATAAGTCAATTACGACCATAAGTATATGTAGGTACAATCGTATCGTATATAAACCGCGATTATCCGAAGTTTCGAACTTCGTTTGTTCGGATGAATATAGTAGGGCCCAACTTCGTTCGTTCGTTCGTTCGGATGAATATAGTAGGGCCCCAGTACCGCACCGATAAAGCCTATGATATGACTAATGTGGTATAATGATATCTACATCTCCATGCGGGTTCGATCCCCGCACTGAGACAAATGTTTGTGAGGCCCGCAAGCATTTGTTCGGGTCTGGGTGTGTGTGAGACCGAATAGTCGCCAGTACTTTCTTATACTCACGACACGAGACTTAATTGATCTTAATGTGGGGTCAGGACTATATATGTGACTATTGGGTGTATTTATTATTTATTTCTCATCCGTTGTTAAAAATATATTGGACTAAATAATTAATGTATTAAGACTTAAGTTAATAATAGTATAGAGAATGAAAGAATGCGGGCTGCCCACAGCCCAAGACTGGGGTGATTGGCGTTTAATTCAGGGAGCCTTTGTGCAACATTAAAGTCACAAGCTGAATATAAAATTATCGTAGAACAGAGGCTGTTCTCCAATCCAGCTGTGAAATAAAACGAAGCGGAAAAGAATGAGTGTATTGAAGCCATTGTGCAGCCATTGTTGTTTATTTTTTTCATTTTAAATATTAGCCTCTTAATCGGTGTGCAGAAAATGATCGATTCTAAATATACAGCATACTCATTGACATACATATATGGACATGGCGGAAACTCTGGTGTAATTCGCAATGATTTTGAAAATACTGCTTGAATTGTAAAAGAAAGATTAGAAAAAAAAAATACATTATTTATAATCTTTATTTCCACCCCGTTACGAAATAAATCTAGCATGATATTTACGGCCATCTTATTGATACTTTCAATGAATTGAAGAAGGGCTTATCCTGACTTTTTCCATTCTATTAGTTTAGTACCATTTCTATTCCTACAGAAACCAATAAGTATATTGTGTAGCAAGTTAACTTTTAATGGACTATCCATCCTACAGTCACGAGCAAAAGCTATTAGCGATTTAAAATTTCATTAAATTGGATACCATTCGCGAATACTTTCTAACAATTCGAAATACTATTGCAACTCGCGTGAAATGTCAGCGTCAAGAAATGAAATATGGCCGGACGGTTGGCGCAGCGGCTAAACGATCCACTTTCTATTGTGATTACAGGTTCGATCGTCATACAGATGAATATATGTCGGAAAATATACTATGACAAATTAAAGGTTGTTACTTGTAGGAAGTAGCTGAAAGTAGGCATTTTTCAAGAGACCACTATAGATGGGCTATTTTGTGAATTTATGGTTAGTAATTATGAAGATAATAAGCCTACTGTTAGTTGTTCTTTGTCTAAGTGCTTGCACATTTGTTTTCGGTTATAAATGCATTAATCCAGAAATTCTAGCGTGTCAGTGATTTTTCTAGGAAAGGGGCAAAAAAATGGAACATTTTTGGGTATATTTTCGAATAATGCAATAGACTACTAAATACTATTGAAACTCGCGAGAAATATCAACATAAAGAAACTATAACACTTCGTTTTTTACGTGAGAGTGAACGCGAAATGAGATAATGAAAGTGACTTGCGAAATCTCAGTTCTTTATTACATAAAGACACATTAAACTTCTCATATCAGTTACTATCGTAGTATCGCGATTATGCAACGAGTTTGCAACACGTAGTAGCGGTAACGCGAATATTCGTCCAATGGCGAAATTCGGACTGATTAATAAATCATTTTACGAATACTAATTGTTTTTGTAATAATCGTTGATTGCCGTGATTGAGGAACTTTTACGATTGTTCATTTCATTTCCTTACTTTTATTAGTTTTGGCGAATAATTTCATTCTTTATATTTCTATTTGTATGTTGTGACATGTAATATGTATTATATTAGTCAGAGTTTTATTTTCCGAGGGGTGAAAAATATCTGCAGGCATCAATTTTATAATACTTAGGTATTAGAACATATATTTTACGTTGTGCCCTTATCTCATTATCAGATTTACGCTAAGTCGGTATAACATGATTTTAGTTTTTAGATCTGTCGCCTACCAGACGTTCAACGTTTTGGAAAATTATCAAATCATTAAGAAAATTGAGAAAAAAAATCGACCTGGATAAATGATGTAATATGATACCTAATGGGTCATTTTGATCCTCGATGCTCAATTTCGTACATTAATGAGCTATCAATCCTTCCAGACGTGTTAGAAATAACACAGACAACATAAAACGCGTCTACAGTCAATCTAGACATACCTAAACCTATAATTTCAGACTATACCTCAAGTAACAACTTCCTACTACGGACCACCCATAGTTTTAGTCATTAGCTACGCATGACAATACTTAGTGCGGGTTGACTGAGATTCAACTGTATATAATTATAGGACAAATCACGTTCACACGCCCACATAATACGTGTGGGTCGCGCCTTTGTACGCTTCGAGTCAATTACCCTTCATACCTATAAGTATTTTCATAAGTATTGAGGAGTACTCCTTGGGGAGAAGGGGGATAGGGTATAAAGAGGATTTCAGTATAGAAGGGTGTTATTTTTTTATTACAATGAATGGACAGTAGCAAAACCAAACACCTTGAATTGCAATGAAAATGCAATGCTTGGTACTCCACTGCGCTCGCTATCCTGAGACATACAATTTTAAGTTTCAATATGTCCAGTAGTTACTCTGGCTAGAATCTCCTTCAAACTGATACACAACACTGCTGTTTGGCAGTGACTGAAGTTTCTAGTTTATTATAAAACTAGCGGCCCGGCTTAGCTTCGCCCGGGTACAAATAGATTTCTGTATAATAATGTATGTATTATACATATAAATCTTCCTCTTGAATCACTCTAGCTATTAAAAAAAACCGCATCAAAATCCGTTGCGTAGTTTTAAAGATTTAAGCATACAAAGGGACATAGGGACAGAGAAAGCGACTTTGTTTTATATTATGTAGTGAAGTTGAAATGGAATGTACTGTAAAGTAATTTGTGAGTTTTAAAAATATAGTACTTTAATAGGTATTTCAAATCCTGAAATACATATGCCTCAAAATACTTATTTTTATATTATTTTCGCGCATTTAGTATTGAATGGATAAGTTTTCATCATTAAGGCAATTATTCACTAGTCACTAGGCAGCGCAGTCATAGTATGTAACTTTCATAATAAAATTATTCAACATTTTTATGAGACATTCATAAAAGTATTCATAGTATTACACACAAGCAGACAAATATTTTAATAAACTTAATTAAGAATTTACATTTATAATTATCATACATAAAAAGTGTACAAAAGAATATCGAGATAAGAGTTCAATGACTTTACAAGTGAAATCATTTTTATGAAAATAAAAATTTGTCAAGTGTGAGTTGAGTTTTCTGACTGAGAATTCTGTACAAAAAAAAATAGTTTGATTCACAACATTCGAATTTTTATTCTTTGTTATTCTACTCCAACGAAAAAGCTAGAACCTTTTAAATGTGGAACAAGCATATAAATATGGATATGGTTTTTTTTAAACTGAATCATTAATGTCCTATGTAACGATTTTAATTATAATTTAAAACTGGCCGTTTTAATTGGTAAGTAACAAAAAATAAACAATAATAACAATTGTTATAACAATATAACTTTAAAAACTCACCTCCCAAGGTTTACAAGTAAGCAATAACATGGCACTTTGTCTTTGAAACAGGTAGCTTCGGAAGTCCAGTAGGGAAGCTTTCTTCTTTACAATTAATTCCCTTAAATGCTGCGGTACCAGTGCTGTCAATCTCACCGCCTGCCATGACGTCACGGGTTGTCTGAATGTATCGAGCCATTTTGGACTCACAGTCACATTTGAATTGAGCACAAATTGCGAGAACAATGCGTCCAATTCATCATATTGTACTAACGCCTCATCATACAATCCTAGCATTTCTAATACAAATGCTAGTTGTTCCTGCAAAAATGGATAAAATTAATCTTTCATTGCAAATAGTAATATGCTAGTAAATACTAGTTTTATTTTTATATAAGGAATTATTTGGAGTATCATTTAAAAATTAATACATACTAATAAATTAATAAATAATGACCCACCTGCAGAAGAAAGTATTTACAAAAATCCCAATCTGGATCATTTCTTTTTTCCCTCTGCTCTCTCATATACTCCTCAAACTTTATCAATGCTTTGTTATATGCCACTAAAATAAAATGTCTCACTTTGGCAACCAAAGCTCTCCATGACTCTGCACTCCTTGCCTCTGACTTGATAGGATTTATGACCGATATAAACCGGTCCTCTGTTTGTTTGATAGCAAAATCGCCTTTAATTTTATCCAAAACAGTGGTTCTTGGCAACAATTTATTTGTTTTCCGGATGTCATAAGTTTCTACTTGTACAATCATCCAGTCGGTGATTCCTGCTTTTTCTAACTGCTTGAGCCATGTCTCTACCTCTTCTCTTAGGGTTGTTTTGTAATATTCTATATCCTGTATATTTATGATATTTTATTTAATAACTATGAGTTTACAGTATGGTAATCTGATGATAATTCATAGAATTTTATTATGGTTTGGGTAGTCCAAGTCAATGACCTGAATTATTGTGATTTGTTATATCAGAAAATATTTTCAAAAGGAAAAAACAAATCTCTCATTTTAAAACTCAATCTTGTTGAAGTCTAGGTTCAACATAAATCTACATTGAAAAAGACTTTCATATTTGGAAATTGATTTTAATAGGGAATATGCACCAGACTTCAAAATAAGTCAAAATATTTTTTTTGTAATCTTTTTTAATATAGAAATATACCTTAAAGATATTTCTTAAATTTATCAACTCTAAATCGGTAAAATAAATACTTAAAAAATGACATTTCAAATTTGCCGCGCATTTTTTCCAAAACGCGATCTATTGCTTGAAAAGGAAAGTGACGACAATGGGCACGTTCTTATGAAGTTTTAGCTTGTTGTTTTACGTTTGTTTATGAGTTATTTTGTGCTTTCTTTATGCTATTAAATAAAATGGATTATTTTGTCACGAAATACAGTTCTGTAGCAATTCATTAAAGAAACTTAATCCAAATACTACGTTGCTCATAACGTGCCCTATGACGTCACAACGAGTTCGCGCCAACATGGCGTTCAAATGCTTCGAAACTGATAGCAGTTTTGATATTTTTTTTGTACTTTATTAATTGATATTTTCAAAGACTTATATTTTTTTCCGATAATGTAATAACATACAGAATTGATTAAAAATATAAAAAAATGACATGCATATTCCCTATTATCTAATTTCAAAACAGCATTTCAGCCTTGATTGTGATATTTTATTAGAAAAGTGGATACATAATGTGTTTATTGTGTGAGTATTGAAGTTGATATTCTACAATATTACACCTTATAAGAATTGGGAGATAAAATTACAATATGTTTTATTGTTAAATATTTTTAATAAAAGGTGATATAATTTAGAAAGATAATCAATTTAATTTCAACTTAAGATGGATAGTCATCTAGGAAAAGCCATACCCAAGTAGGATGAGGGATTTTATTATGCATATACAAGGAAAATAACTGTCTACTTATGTAACTGAATATTTTTTAAAAAATTTACTCCCAAAATTTTTCATTATGAAAATTATCTCTAGTTAAATGTGCTAATAAAACACAACATACCACACAGTCGGTCCAATAAATATGCAATATGGGGCGTTTCAGCAAATTAATTTCTGTCTGAGGTTTGTCCTTGTATTTGATGAATGATGCCTCCAAGTAAACAGATTTAGTTGCGCGGCCATACGACCGCCTCCACTCGCAGGAGTCCTGCGGGATCGCGGCCACCAGCGGCGCCTCCAACGTGCAGAATAAATTCCAATCTCCCGCGCCTGACACAGAAACACCTTGTTTTGATTTACGTCCAAATTCATTAAACCCACATTTTTAACAGCACTTACATGTTACTATAGGTTTGTTTGTCATTCCTTCTCGATCAGCTGGAGAATTATCTACACCCTTCATTTTTTATCATTATCAGCAAAATCCGTCGATTTTGCGGGCATGACACAAATAACATTCCAATTAATACGAACGGAAACCACCCACTTTACTGGCGAATGCTAATTACACTACAAATGAGGTCCTTCATTTAAATATGCACTAATAAAAATTGTTTACGTAGAATTTTATTTATTCGCATAATATTTTTAAGTCGTTTTGGTTTTTTGATGAAACTAAAAACCAGAATTTGTCAAAATTCGCTGTCATCACCCAACTCAACAGATAAATTGCGTTTTGTTCAATTCCAGATTTTTCATGAACATCTTTATTATATTATATTTTCTTTCTTACTTTATTAATTTTTAAAACTTATTTAAATTAGTATATTAAAATGAACTAAAATATACTTATTATACTAAATTGTTTGTGAATGTTGCATTATTAATATTTCATGTTGACTTTCTTGTTGGTCTGTGATGTTGACTAATAAAGTTTAACTCTATGAATGGATTTATTTAACATTATAGATTAAAATTGGCAACTAAATACATTTATAGGTCCTTATGAAATCTTGAGTCCATTCATAAATGTGTGGCGGCGCATTACCCATCAAAGTGTTTATTTTTTAACCAAAATCCGGTTTTTATCGCCTCAATTTCTAACCTATCAGCGTAGACGGAGAAACTAATAGACGGAGTCACATGTTCTATCCCTTTTACACAAAACGAAAGAGATTTATACATAACGTTCATGGAAGAAAGAGATGCAAGCTTTTGTAGCCTGTCCTTATCGGCGTAACCGCTTGACTCCAGGAAATTTGACGTTTTGGAGGCAAATATTTACATTATTTAGGGTGGCCAGCGGTCCGACGGTTGATATTCCCTAAAACAAAAGATATTAAAGATTTAAATTACATTTTAAAAATCAAACCTCATTAATTATCTTTTATTTTTTAAACTTTTTCCTTATATGTATTGAACTGTATATGGTTACGCAGTAGATATTGTTTTTGAAATAAAACTATTATTTACGGATTTTATCGCGGATTTGGTTTAAGTTTTGCTTTTTTTAACTTCTCCAACCGACGTTTCGATTACTTTACAAATTTCGTGGTCACGGGGCGGACTAGATATTATTTTGTTATTAGCTTTTATTACAATAGTTTTTATTATCAGAACTAGCTATTTACTTAAATTATGTTTATGTTATACAGTGTTTTTATTAGTTCTGAGTGATGGCTGGTGACCCAGGCATGTATGTGCACTGTAATTCAATCAAAGTTAAAATATCGATATTTTAGCAATTATATTTTTTTAAAGAGCGGTCAAAGTTTCCCGATACCTTAGGAAAAACGTGTCAACCTGGCCACACTCCCACAAATATCGCTATCTCATACTAGGTTACACGGTGGCTACCCCTGTGCCTATCAGTAACAACCCTACGCGTTGTCTATGGACAGTCAAAATGTCGCTTTCTGTTTTGGTATCGTCTCGCAATAAAGGAAATTAATTTTCATAATTTATCCATGATTTTGTGGTTATATGTGAAGTTTTTTGTTTGTAAAATCAAGGAGTAATACAAGCAGAAGTAACAGGTAATTGCTGCAGAGCTTTAATTATATGGTTTAGACCATTTTAATTTTGGAGTATTTTCGTCTATTTCTTGTATTATTGATATTAACTTGCGGAATATTAATTATATTGTTTTGAATATTTACCGTATTTCACAGATTAAACTTGAATTTACATTATTCATGAGCTCCCAAAACGGCGAATTCTTTGAATTCCTTCCTATGTTCAATTCTCATTATTTAACTTATAATTTGTACCTTTTACGTTTGATTAAATTAAATCAATTATCTCGCATACTATACTATTATTTACAGTTATTTACGTGACATTTACCATATGTAGTTTAATTAACATTAGCCTCATCTTATAAATGTAGAGTTTTGTTTTGATTTTTATCAGAAAGCTCGGCCTGTGTCGGCGATTACGAAATAATTACGGTACAACTTATCGTATGACAACTTATCGTAAAATTAATTCATAATAACAAGGATTTCATCAGGATTTTTTCATCTTTTTCTTGTATTTAATTTAAAATATAAGAATTTTGAACAATCACAAAATAATATCTAAAACGTACTAATCAATAATAGTAGAATATTACGCCGAAGTCATCGTATAGTTTCAAAGTTTCATATTTTTCGAATACCAATTTATGTCAAAATTTCATAATTATTCATTAAAACTTTTTAATCATTCTTTATGTTATGTGTTTTAGTCATGAATACTACAGCTCCAACATCGGCGGATGCGTGCCTCAGCATAGTCCACTCTCTCATGTGCCATCGCCAGGGTGGTGAGAGTGAGGGCTTCTCAAAGCGAGCTATAGAGTCCCTTGTGAAGAAACTGAAGGAAAAACGGGATGAGCTGGACTCATTGATCACTGCAATTACCACTAATGGAGCACACCCTAGCAAATGTGTCACTATACAGAGAACTCTAGATGGTAGATTACAGGTGAGATATTTACAAAGGAAATGAGTCATATATACAGGTATTTTTATAACCATATTGGATTAACACATTCAGTATTCTATAGTGTCATACAGTATGCTAGCATGTGGTCTAAAGATAACAAGTAAATAAGTGCATATTTAAATTAAATTGAATATAAAAGAAACTGATTATTGTCTATATTGGATTTGTGAATGACTTGGAATTATTCCCATATTGCCAAGTGCTGACTCATTTAGGTACAAAAGTTAAATATTTGGGTGATATTGCACAATGTTGTGAAATATTTGTTTTGTTTTTGAAGTTTTAATAAATTTTGTATTTAAGTATACTGTATGTGTAGCCTGTACCTTACAAATTATAGTTATAAACAATAAGTCTGGTTATTGAAATATGCCTTTCGTTAATTAAATAGAAGAATATTTCTAATCTAGACTGCTACATAGACTGCCAAGAGTTTAATTTAAAACTGTCTTTTAACCCATACTATTTTATATATTTTTTCCCTTGCAGGTTGCGGGTCGTAAAGGATTTCCACATGTGATTTATGCACGCATATGGCGATGGCCAGATCTGCACAAAAATGAACTGAAACATGTTAAATTTTGTCAATTTGCATTTGATTTGAAATGTGATTCAGTTTGTGTCAATCCATACCATTATGAGAGAGTTGTATCACCTGGCATCGGTAAGTAATTGATAAACCCCTTGGCATGTCATTGTGGCACAATGTTTTTCTTAATAAAAATGTTATTTATGGATATGTAGTGCACATGCATCAGCATTTTTAATCTCTTTAGACTCAATAAATAATTTTAGAGGTATAATTTGATTTACTCTTTAACAAAAAAAAAAAAATAGGTATTTTCTGATATGTTTATATGTATTTGTAAGAAAATTATAAACCAAGTATTCCTTTGAATTAGTTACTTTTGAGTAGAGCAAATTTTTAATCAAGTAGGAAAAATACAGTTTCTATTATTCACATACAATTAAATTATGGATTTAGAGCAAAATTTCGACAAACTTCTATGAATAAATCAATACTGATTGTACAAAAAGTTGTTCAACTGGTTTTAATATATTCAATCATTGATTTAATTTCTATAATATTATAATTCATTTCCTTGAACCTTATTGCCTTAATCAGAATCTAAAATAAGGCCATTTGTTTAAACAAAAATCTAACAAATATTTCCTAATATAATAACTGTGTTACAAATTAGAGTACCTATATATATTTTTTAATTTAAAATATCATGTTATAATATAGTAAATTAGAGAGAGAATATCAAGAGCCACAAGCTATGAATCGAATTGCTAAATCAATAAGGATTTGTCAGTTCATACATTTGTTTGAATTTTAAGTATTATTTAACCACAATTTATAAATATATTTTAAAAGATATTATTTATAATAAAAATAATAATAATTACTGAAATATAAAATTCAACAGAAACACTATGCACTCAATATATAATGTCATCTCTTTATACTTACCAGATTATGCCAGTTATTTTCAATTGTCTTTCACTACTGCACTCTTAGCCAAGTTCATACTGCAAATGGAATCATCATGGACTCCCTTATTAGTAGGACACCTAGTTAGGACTAACAGACTTTAGTACCAAGTTTAATATGTAAAACAGGTTTTTACTTGCGCTAGACGGAAGCTTGTCTATTATTTGTTATTAACAATGCATGTGCAGACACCTGGCCTTCCCCTATTTTGCAATTTTTTCTCTGTTATTCACCATTTTCAACTTTCTTAATTTTTGCAGTCAGTCTATAGTGAAATTTTGAGTGACAAGTCTGTAAATTTTGTGTTTTGTAAGTAATTTTTTCTCCATTCGAAGAAGATATTATTTGTATTACTTTTTCAAAAATCCATATTATTATAAACATCAAATTAATTTAGTGTTTTTTTTTTCACACAAATATATTCGTTTTAAACTTTAAAATAACAACAATAAATGGTTTAGTCTTAATAGATAAAAACGAATGTATATGATTGGCGCCTTTTCAGGTTGTGCTATGCATGTGTTTTGTTAATGAAATGATTTCTTAAAAATAGAAATTGCTCTATAGGAGTCTCTCTTTTGTAATCATAGTCTTTTAAATAACTTTACCACACGAGATTGAAATTGGGCCAATAATGTTGGGTCCACATTTTTAATAGCATTTGCTATAGTTAATATTTTATAGCTGGCTGAAAAACCACAGTGCATTATCAGGCCACCTGAGGCCGTGGCTGCAGTGGACATACAAAAGCGTCAAGACAATCCAAATATATCTTGATAAGCTTTCCAAAACGTGGCACCAAACCCGCACGCGCCCGCGACAAATGTATTTTTTTAATTGCCTGTGGTAATTTTTTCAGATTTATCAGGTCTGTCGCTGCAGTCAGGGCCCAGTAGGTTAGTTAAAGATGAATATACGGCAGGTCTAGGCGGGAACGGCATGGATATGGACACGGGCGAGCTGGTGACCATCCAACACCACGCCACCAGCCCGCGACACCACCACTCAACGATACCGCACCACCATCAGCAGTTTCAGGCATCCAATATTATTATCAACCAGGGACAAAGTGAGTCCATGTTTCGGTGGTCATTTGTGGACGTTGAGTGTCTGAAAATGTTTTTTAATATAAATTAATTGCTACTTAGACTCTGTCTGATACGAGTAGACAATTTTGTTGAAGTAGCGAAAGATGTTTATAGAAAAATGGAAATTTTAATTGAACATTTTCAGACACTTCAACACAGTTGATCATAAATGCTGTTTTGCGTTCGAAAAGCCAAGGATTATTTTTTGTTTCCGCAATGCATGTTGATTTTATTTTGCGTTTCTTTTCCGTGCCAATAGCGCCCGATGGCGTACCGAACTTGTTTTCACCGACGCACGGACCGCGGCCACCGATCCGACCGCCGGGGCCTCCGCCCCAGCTGACCCCCCAGCAGATGGGACACTCCCCGGGCCCGCCTCAAATGATGCCCAATCATGGTCAGATGCCCACACCGCAGATGGTACCGGGACCGCCGCAATTACGCCCAGGCACGCCTCAAATGGGCCCGGGAACACCCCAACTCGGCCCAGGCACGCCCCAAATCGGGCCTGGGACGCCTCAACTTGGACCCGGAACGCCTCAAATGGGACCAGGAACTCCGCAAATGGGAACAAACGTGCCTCAGATGGCCTCGCCGAGAATGGCGTCTGCGTCGACGCAGATGTCTCCTGGAGCGCCTCAGATGCCTTCGATAAGCCAGGGGATGTCCATACCAAGCCCTCAGCAGATGGCCATGGTGCAGCAAAGAACGATAGCGCCCAAACTGGAACCGCCCGACACGATGGACGCTCGAGCTATGTGGCTGCCAAAAAGAATGAACCATTGTAAGCTTTTCATATTTATTTTGCACTTGTTTTTATTACGATCACTTTGTTTTTTTTTTATGCTGTTGTGTGTTGGTATCATGTTAGAGTTCCTTGTTGTGTTTTATAGCGTATTGTGTGTTGTTTAGCTGCAATGCCAGTCAGCATGTCGCCGGGTGCCACAACGCCTTCAATAGACGGCGCAAACACAACGTTCTTCGCTCCGGAACAGACCACCATTGAGACGCAGCTTACGCAAACTTTGCCCGGTAAGTGTTTTTAATACATAAATATTATGTTAGCCTTATTTGATCATTTGTTATTTGACTGTGTTATTTAGTCAAATAATGACCTGAGACAAATTGGATTGTAATTTTTGTTTGAACTGTTTGTTTTTAAAATTCTAGGCCTGCAGACAACATATTTGTTTTCCTAAAGAACGATGTGTTTTAATTGTTATTTTGTATACGAGAAGGACTGAGTAATCAATATGGTATGACCAAATAAACAAGAGTATTTTTTATTATTTAATTACCGACTACTCAACTTATTTAGATTTCTCTTTGCGCCAGGCTATTAAGATGGATTAAATACATTATATCATGACTATACTATGAACATATGTGCAATAATACTAATCTTTGTTTTAACTACCACTGTCCACTAAATTGTTTCATCTCCAGCTGAATGCCTTCCATAGTAGTTCGTTCAAAGAACACTTTTTAATAATAAATACACCCAAGTCACATAGTTCTGACTCCACACTAAGATCGAGTCTTATGTCGGCGGTATCAGAGACTACGAGAAACTTTTCGGTTACACAAACTCCCAGACCCGAAACAAATACGTGTAAATCAGACAAATACTTGTCTTGGTTTGTATGTCTCTGTTTTATCTGATCCGTCTCTAGCACGACGATTCTATGCTACGTTATAGTGGGCAGATACTTAAGATTGAATTTGAGAACTCACCATTGCAGGCGCCGTGTCACCAGTATCAGCGGAAGGATCTCAGCAGAACGGCTTCGTTACCACCAGTCCGGCGCCGCAGCCTAGTCCCCTGCAGCATCAGCACCAGAACCCGCAGCAGCAACAACAACAACAGCAGCAACAGCAACAACAGCAACAACAGCAGCAACAACAGCAACAGCAGCAACAACAACAACAAGGTATAACTTATTAGTTACTAGCGGCCCGTCCCAGCTTTGCCTGGTTGAAGATCTTTTTTTATTTCACTCCACACCAGATAGATGTTATTATCCTCCCCCTTTCTTCTCACCATGACCCGTCACGTCCCGTCCCTTCCCATTCAGTATCAGCAGAACTGTCTATTTACAATATTTAATATACCCCCTTCCATATGGCAACTCCATGGGACAACACCTTCTTGAATCACTCTGTATATTGCTGGAAACTGTATTAAGATCTGTTGAATAGTTTAAAAGATATGAGCGCAGACACCGGAAGCAACTTCATTTTATACTATGTAATGATTTACAGACTAGGTGGAGGTCATGTGAGACGTTCTTAGCTTCAGGTTTTAGTATGGGTTATTCATGAAATATTTACGGCCTTATTCATAGACAGTTTTAAAACCCATTTTAGTTATCGAATGTTTTGTCTTTTTTGCTCAAACTGGATTTAAAAGTCGTTCGAAAGGGACAACATTAGATAAATAAAACAGTATGAATAAGGCCGTTATACATTTTATTTATAACGAAAATGATGGATTCTCTCGGTTAACCCGAATACGGTACTGGTCATATATAGCCACGTATATGTAGTGCACGTCACCATAACCATTTTTTCTAGGAACATGGACGGGCAACAACACGTTGACGTACACGCAGAGCTTAGCCCCGCCCCCCGCCGCGCCGCCCGTGCCGCTCGATGCGCCGGCGCATCATCATCACTACTGTAAGTAACACTACACGGTTATCGAGTACTTTGATTATAATGTTATGTTATACTATTTATTATATTAGAAATATTTTTTCGTGTTTTTTTTCGAGTAGCTATCTGAATTAATAATTTAATTATTAAGTGAATACTGATAATAAATTTAATTATTAAGTGCTTTTAAAGCTCCTGTGAGTTCCATTATAAATCTCAGTGGTTTCTTTGATGCCTTTGATTTATGTGTTAATATATTTTATAATTCATTTAAAAATATAATATATTCATATTTTTTTTATAAGTACAATAATTCTTAAAGATTTCGTAGAGCATGTTTCTTAATAAAATATTGGCTTGTAACATTATAAAACTTACTAATAATTACTTTGATTTCAGACAATGGCAACCCCGGTGGTCTGCTATCGAGTCAGCCAGCACCTGAGTATTGGTGTTCAGTGGCCTACTTCGAACTGGACACGCAAGTCGGAGAGACGTTTAAAGTACCATCCAGTAGACCGAATGTTACTGTGAGTATGTTTTACGTCAGTAAATATTATATGGAAATAACTATATAAAGCAAGAAAGACCAACAGAGTTCAAAATGGAGTCACAAGCCGTCGTAATTGAATTCATGATCCTTAAGGAAGATAAAAAGGCGCAAAACGCTGGTATATTTACTGTAAAGCACAGCGATATTTCGTATAGAAAAATGAAACTAGAAATTTCGATATTTAAATAAACATTGGTTTCTTTTATTGAAGATGTCAGTACGTGAAATAAAGTTTTAGGTGTTTAACTTAATTAATCGAGTAATTTGATTCATAATCATCAGTAATTTAATTCGTTCTGCTCCAGGTGGATGGTTACGTGGATCCTTCAGGAGGCAACAGATTCTGTTTGGGAGCTCTCAGTAATGTACACAGGACAGAACAGAGTGAGCGAGCAAGGTAATATTATACTTGGCAATTAATTTTTATGTGGATTTAATTTTTCGCTACTAACATTTAATTATTGTTACGTAGCCATATTCTTTGAACATTTCTTATTTTTTTTATATAAAAATTATAGGTAAGCAAAAGACTCTGGCGATTTTGTCATATCAACAAAAGGTGTGTCACATACATAACATACCACTCATAATTTAATAAAATGTTATTTTAAATATAGCGTTATTGGGTGTTTGTGCCACAGAAAAGCCTATCGCAGTTTATGGTACTCATGACATAAAACTCGTTCTTGGTGTGGGGTCGGGTCGTTTCGGATCATATAATACTGAGGTGGCGGTGGTTGATGGCGCTCGGCGTTTTTCGGCGGTGCTTGGATGTGTTCGGTAGTATTCGGTTATGTACGACGGTGTCCGACTGCGTTCGTCGATGTTCGGCAGTATTCGTGGGTGTTCGGCTGTATACGGAGACGTTCGGCTCGCGTTTCTCCGGCAATTACCTTACTGGCCCCTTAAAAGAAATTTCTAAAAGAAATTTCCACTAGGCGCGATACGGGGCGGACTGGCGCGATCTTCACTTTTTTCCCGCGTAATGCGCTTGTCATTTGTTGTTCAATTACTTCGGAAGTTTTTGTTGGAATGTTTTTTATTTGTGGAACTCTTGGAAGTGTGTTTCTATTATGAAATATGTTAATTCCAGACTGCACATCGGCAAGGGCGTACAGCTGGACCTCCGCGGCGAGGGCGACGTGTGGCTGCGCTGCCTGTCCGACCACTCGGTGTTCGTGCAGTCCTACTACCTGGACCGCGAGGCGGGCCGCGCGCCCGGAGACGCCGTGCACAAGATATACCCCTCCGCTTGTATTAAGGTACACGTCTGAATAATATAGACAGCTAGATAATGTGCCTCCGTGGTGCGGATAAACGCTGGCTGTGAAACGAGAGGCCGCAGGTTAGATCCCCGCACTGAGAGAAAAGATTGTGTGGTCCACAAATGATTGTGTCGGGTCTCGATGTTTGTGAGACCGTCTTTCGTAGTTTTTAATACCCATGACACAAGACTTACTTGATGTAAGTGTGGGGTCAGGACCATGTATGTGACTGATGGGTGTATATGTATTTATTTATTTAAGTTTCTCTAACAGTATACACATTTTTTTTATTGCACTGAATGACGAGACAAGTATGCCGTTCGCCTGATGGTCAACGATGAGACCGCTCATAAGAT
The DNA here is from genome assembly GCA_030180105.1 of Hyles lineata. Taxonomy (NCBI): domain Eukaryota; kingdom Metazoa; phylum Arthropoda; class Insecta; order Lepidoptera; family Sphingidae; genus Hyles; species Hyles lineata. The sequence continues at coordinate 4,634,422 of JARJEE010000023.1, forward strand.
GCTAAGTCTCAATATGTCTAGTAGTTACTCTGGCTATAATATCCTTCAAACCGAAACACAGCACTGCTGTTTGGCGGGAGAAATGGACATTGTGTGGTGGTATTATTTACGATTTTGATTTTTACGCTATTTTTACGATGTCTATTTTTATTTTATGTTTGTATATAGTCTACCATCAGTATCGATTCAGGGATATATACATGAGTATGTGTGGTAATGTGGTGGTGTGCAGGTGTTCGACCTGCGGCAGTGCCACCGGCAGATGCAGACGCAGGCGGCCACGGCGCAGGCCGCCGCCGCCGCGCAGGCCGCCGCCGTCGCAGGGCACATCCAGCCGCAGCACCCCACGCTCAACAAGTGTAAGGCGCTCTCTCTCTCTCTCTCTCTCTCTTTCCCGTTTTTACTTTTTAGATACGGAACCCTAAAAAACAAAGCCTTGCAACACAGTTCTTCTACACTAAAAAGTTGTGAGATACATATATTATTTCAATGGATGGCGAGGCGAGCATGCCATTCGCCTGATGGTAAGCGATACGACAGCTCATGGACAGTAGCAAAACTAAACAACACCAGGAATTACAAAGCACTGCTTGGCATTCCACTGCGCTCGCCATCCTAAGACATAAGATGTCAAGTCTTAATATGTCCAGTAGTTACTCTGGCTACAATGTCTTCACCAAAATAATACAGTGCATTTGCACTGCTGTTTTACCAGAGAAAAAGACATTGCGGTGGTACCTATCCAGGCGGCCTCACATATGAGACTAGTACCACCAGTAAAATGGTAATGGTTTCTTAGATTTACGCGAATTTTACACATTGAAATAAAACTATTATTTCATCTAATATTTCATCGTGTACCTGACGCTTGCAGGTCTGACAGCGGCGGCTGGTATCGGCGTGGACGACCTGCGGCGGCTGTGCATAGTGCGGCTGTCGTTCGTGAAGGGCTGGGGGCCCGACTACCCGCGCACCTCCATCAAGGAGACGCCGTGCTGGGTCGAGGTGCATCTGCACAGGTAAACACGCCAAATAACTTGGCGAAAAAGGGTATAACTTGGCAAAAAAGGGTATAAATTGGCAAAAAAGAGTATAACTTGTCAAAACAAGGGTATAAGTTGGCAATAAAAGGTATAACTTGGCAAAAAAGTGTACAACTTGGCCAAAAATGTATTATTTGACAAAAAAGAGTAGAACTTGTCAAAAAAGAGTATAAGTTGGCAATAAAGGGTATAACTTGGCAAAGAAGGGTATAACTTGGCAAAAAAGTATTACTTGGCAAAGAAGGGTATTATTTGGCAAAGAAGGGTATTACTTGGCAAAAAAGAGTATAACTTGGCAAAAAAAGTATAACTTGGCAAAGAAGGGTATAACTTATAAAAACAGTCTAACTTGGCAAAAAAGAGTTTAACTTGGCAAAAAAGTATAACTTGGTAAAGAAGGGTATAACTTATCAGAAAACAGTATAACTTGGCAATAAAAGGACAACTTGGCAAAGAAGGGTATAACTTGGCAAAGAAGGGTATAACTTGGCAAAGAAGGGTATAACTTGGCAAAAAAGAGTATAACTTGGCAAAGAATTATTACTTGGCAAAAAGAGTATCTGTATCTGTATCTGTATCAGCCCATATATGTCCCACTGCAGGGCACGGGCCTACTCTACAATCGACAGTACGATTGAGAGTGGTTAGGCCATATAGTCCACCACGCTGGCCTAGTGCGGGTTGGCGGACTTACATACCATATAAATTCTTATAAATCGCTATGGTATGCAGGTTTCCTCACGATGTTTTCCTTCACCGTTTTAGTGCGTGGTGATTGACTATCAATACACACATGACTCCGAAAAGTCAGAGGTGTGCCCTGGGATTTGAAAAAGAGTATAACTTGGCAAAAAAGGTATTACTTGGCAAAAAAGAGTATAACTTGGCAAAAAAGAGTATAACTTGGCAAAGTAGAGTATAACTTGGCAAAAAAGAGTACGATGCGGTGACAATTGGCATTAAAGAAAAACGATTATGGTAACACTATTAAAATGTCAATGTGTTAGTTGAATAATTTTATACGTAGATATTTCTATACATTTTTGTACGGTTAATGATTGTTATGTGATTTGAAATTAATAAAGAGACTATTGAAACCAATTAATCAAAATAAACAATGTCTAAACATTTTCCGACGTAGCATATCGGGTTGCCTTATTAATACTAAATTGGATCTCAGCGCCCTCATCAAAAACAGACTCTTTTTTGCCAAACTATATGTCTATCAGCCCATATACGTTCCACTGAAGGTCACAGGGATTTACTATAATTAGAAGTACGATTGGGAGGGGTCATTCCATGTAATTCTCGATTATATCTATCTTTATATGCACAGGTAAATAAAAACTTACACACACATAACTATAATATCTATCGATTTTTAATTGCTGATTGTGGAGCTAAAACAATGAGCTGTTCAACATTTTGGTTAGGTGTATTATGTAGGTAAAGTTATGGAATGAGATTAATGCACGCGCGTCAACAAACGTATGCGTGCGTCGTAGTCAACGTGTTACATTGACGACTTTCACATAGTCAATAGTGAATATTATTTAATAAAACAGTGTAGTCGACTGAGATTTGAGTCCACCTTCCGTAATGTGGGAGGGGCCGCACACAGCAGTAGCATGTACTGGCTAAGACAAATAGCAATCATACATAAAGTACGCGACACGCGGGGTATGTGTTGACGCGCGGAGGAGCACAACGCCTGCGATCTCCTAGCCTTAGTGCTGCACGACTCCACATCGACCGTGCTTATCGATTTAGATGCCGCTCACATGGTTCTTTTTGTATTCAAATGTTGTGTATTGAATTAAATGCGGCAGCTTTTAAAACAAAAGAAAAAAACTTTAATTCATTCTCATTCTTACAGTTTTATAAGTTCATACAATCCCTCTTAATAGTTTTTCTCATATATCTTCCACGTGCAAACATCGATTAGTTGCAAATTCTAGATAAAATATTCAATCATATTGCATCTAATAAACTTGACTTCATAATTTTGATTTTATGTCATTACGTTGCAAAAAATATATCGATATAATTTACTTGGAACATGAGACTACATCACTAGAAAATTACTGCAATATCGACTTGTCGCGGAGAGTACATAAGTGAATGTATGTTTGCAGAGCGTTGCAGTTGCTGGACGAGGTGTTGCACACGATGCCGATCGACGGTCCTCGGACCAGCATCGAGTAGGAGTTGATCGGCTTCTTTTGAGGCCTTCGAGCGACAGCCAACATGGCGGCCAACGCTACATGTGCAATTCTGTTTCCGGACGACCAGTGTCGCCTAGTGTCGGACGAGAGTGATTGTGAAAGAAACCTGTCCAAAATCAATGGTGTATTATTCATTGTCGGTCGAGTGGCCGCACCTATAGCAATAATTTTTTAACTTTTACTTTGATAAATGTCATCGATAAGATTTCTATAATTAATGTTAAGTGCCGGCGATATTTTCATTGTTACTCGTCCCTATAAGTGCTTTTAAATTGACGTATAGTGTCTTAATTTTTTTATTGTAAGCGTTCGGTGTTTTAAGTATATTTCGATTCCACGCATTGATGGTGGATAATATGCCATTTTGTTTAAGTTTACCGATTGCCATATGAAAGCATTTATTTTATTAATCTATTGTAAAAACAAAATTGTGTTTTCGGCCTTTGTCTTCCAAAATTAATTATTATTTGGTCTTCCGTAATTGTTTTTGTATCGTGTATTATTTTCGTAGAAACTACGATTTTTTGAGGTCGTACATAAAACGTGTTTAGTATTTTTTCTATTCGTGACGAATAGGCGTGTTTTAATGTACTTTTTGCGGTTATGTAAGATATTATTTTGACGATGTTGCAGTTTTTTTTTGTTAGTTTTATGTATTGACCTCGTTTTTACAGAACTCATAAGGTGGGACAAGTGAAGTATTGAAACAAATTGCACAATGTGAATGAAGTGCATCGCTCGCGTTTATAAAAAAGGTGAACTTTAATTTATGTCTTGTATATCTATTGATAAATAAGTAGTACAGTTGCGGCCAATCTGAAGGAATTAATTTGAATTTATCGATATTAATTATCGCCATCAGTTGTCCGCATTGTATGTTAATATGTGTATAACAGTATTGAGACGGAACAAACTAAAGAGCATATAAAGGGATCTCAGTAAAATATTTTTCACAAGTACGAAATGAAACGTTTATAATTATGTAAGATATTAATATTTATATTTAAAAAGGTTATTGATCGACAAACAGAGTCACAGCGGAGTTAGAACGGATTGTATTACTGTTGACTATCGTTTCGTTAAATTTATGAATATTCTAATTGACGGCGAATAATGCAGTATATTTTTACAAACAAATATATTCTCGATTTGTCATTAGGTAACGATGCGTCGTATCATTCTCTCCAAATCTGGAGTGATACTCTGTACTTCGACACGACAACGAATGTTCGAACGTAGTACACCAAACTGTGAGAAAATGCCTAATAATAACTTTACAAAATGTCAAATTTCTCTTTCGTACGTCGTAACCTTAGACGTTCGAAGTTAATGATAAGTTTCATAGAGAATAGCATTGATTTTTTGAAGAGGATTTGTTTATCTTCTACGTGGACAATCGTCCGAACATTCGTTTGTGTCGGAATAAAGAGTGTCACTCAGTACATTCGTACTCGGTTTGTCGTACTGTTTTATTGTAGAGAGAATAATATACAAATTTTTAGTAACAGCGATACCAAAATAAGGCATTTTTCTATAAGTAGCATAGATTGAATATGACAAGACATAATTATGGTTCAACTTGAAAGAAGCCAAATGGGAATTAGCTTTTTACGTAATTTTAAGGTAATATAAGTTTATTATTTATTAGATGTGGGCGATTATGATTGAAACGAAATCGATAATCTTAATATAAATAGTATCAATAATCGAGTAATCACTGACCAATACAAATAATAAATTTATGAATACTGTAAGTATTAATCACAATGCACAATCGATAGTAGAATCGATTAATTAGCAAGTGATAATCGCCCGTGTCTATTATTTAAGTTTGTAATTTATGTTAGGGTGTAGTTTTGGCGATCGAGTCGCGCTGCGAGGAAGGCTGTATTTTTGTTAGCGTGATGTGCCTGCTTAGTGAAATTACATGAACATAAATAAATAATACACCCAACAGTCATATACATATTCCTGGCCTCAATTTAAAATTAATTAGGTCTTGTGTCGTGGGTATCAGGACTTAAAAGAGAGTTTTCGGACTCACAAGCACCCAGACCCGAGACAATTACTTATACATACAGACTTATTGTCATTAATATTGCTGACCAAATTCTTAAAGTATAAAGGATATACGTAATATCGTCAGGTAGAAAAGAAGGTTCAAATTCAGACTAGTGTTGTGATAAAGGTGTTAAGGGTTAATTCTTAAACAGCTAAACTTATGTACTGCCGAATGTTAAAAATAAATGCCAGTGTAATTGTATTGAGATTAGCATTTTGTTACTTCCGAGATTATTCATAGACAGTTAGCACCCTATTTTAGTTATCGAATCTTTTGTTGCTTCGAATGGCTTTTGAATTCAGTTTGACCGAGGAAGACAAAACACCCGATAGTTAACATAGATAGTTATTCAATGTGTGACATTCGCATAAATCTAAGAAATCATTAGTTAAAATAGGTTTATAACATGTCTTTGAATAAGACTGTTCATCTACAATTGTTCCATACGAGGCGTACTTACTATTTTCTTGGAGATTTTTTAATGGTTTTTCTATATCAAAACTATGCATTGGCTTTACACGACATTAAACTATAGGATATTATCAATTTATTTTATTGTATTTATGAAAAGGTTTCTATATCCAAAATCTAACAAAGAATTTTGTAAATCCATTCACAATTAAACAAGTCAGTAACGATTTAAATCTTGTAGAAGTAAACGAAAAGGGATACAAAACAAAACGTATGTCGCTAGTCTTAATATGCATTATAGTGCGCGCGTGTGAAAGAGATGATAAGATGTCCCCATTACGCTCCCACTCTTTAATTTAAAACAAAGAATTGCCTCAGTTACAAGTTACTTAAACGCTGTTTTAACAGTTTTTTTATTTCATTGGTATTTGTGTTTGTACGCAAAATAATATAAAAAATCAATCATAGTCACACTCTATTTTTATGAAAATATCCTATTGCTGTATCTCAAGCAGACATTCTATTTTGGTTGTTATTTCGATGGACGTTCATGCAATTTCTCTAAAACTGTTTATTGATTGATCTGTGATGTGCTAACAAAACCTGTTTATATGTAAGGCGAGCGCGAACTCGAAGATTGGCTATAAATATAAAAATAAATCATTTTTTCTCGTTTGAAATGTAATTATTACGAATCGGTACACATAGGCGTAACTAATTTAAGAATAAAATGACATATTTTGTGTACGGAATCTTATGTTGTAAGAAGTTCGATATAAGATATTAATTATAGTGGTGTTTCTGAAACTATGAGTATAATGAGATTTTTTTTCTTGTCGTTTGCTTAAGAATTTTTTGCTTTAATTATTATTATTACTTGGCAGATTTATAATTGTCTTGTTTGAATGATTTTATACGGTTGATGTTAGTGAAGAGTTAGTGTTTATCGATTTTTTTGAACAATTTATTTTTTAATAGCATTGTGCTGAGTGACTTTTGGTAGTTAAATTAATAAAATTGTAAAATATTTTTTTCCCTTCCTAAAAATTAATGTATTTATCAGAAATATTTACTACAGATTTTTTTATTTACATATATACACGTTTTCGAATAAAATAAAATGTAGTACAATACAAAATACAAGAGCTGCGCATAAACAACATGTGTCAAATTGACAGCTGTCAAAATTCACTCAGCAGTTTACACGAACGAATTTTGTCTACGACAAAAAATGTAGCTTTTATAGATTCATCTCTGAGGAGTAATATGCTTGCAGTTTTATGATTTTCGCGCAGTAACATGATTTTAAAACGTCTGTCTGATTTTATGCGTAGCGAGCTATCATCACAATATAATATTTTATTTGTTATTACTTTTTATGATTTAGTTTATTCGATCGGATTTTACATTGTTACCAACGTTTCTTTGAACGGAGTTTTCAAGTTATTAAAGTTGTGTAAATAGTACAACACGGAGCGTGAACGGTTTCCGGGCCGACAAAGTATACGGCTCGGAGCGTATAAATTATATTCATTAAAATTTATAGAAGCTTTCACAAAAACAACATGTATCAAAAATACCTCTTTATAGTGATCAAAAAAGGATTCAAAGGGTTTTTAGATGATATTAAAAGTAAAATGAAAAGTAATCGGTAAGTTTTTTAAAATGATGTTGAAGTTTTGAAATGATAAAATATTTGTCAAATTCTACATGCCACAGTTATTGTGCTAACAGTTTTCATGTTCTCTCGTACAATTTTATTGTGAAACCATCTTCTTGGTGTCAACGCTGCGGGGATTCGATCGAGTTGTGATACAGACTGCCAATTACAACTGTTTTCTTACTATTGAATGACTGTAAATGTCAAGGTGATTAATTGACACGACTGGCTCATTTTAATATTTTCAATGATTTTTGGACAGGAAGGTTTCATTTCATTAATATTCTTGTGTATAAATAATGTTGAAATACAAACCAGAAAATTATTATATTTATATTATACTATCACGCTATGTGTATATGACAAAATAATTAGTTGCAGTAAAGTATGAACTCCTTTCACCCAGCCAAGTACATTAGTCATGTCGGCGACCATTGCCAAAGTGTACGCAGCTCTATAGAATGTCCGCGGCGTTGGCTTAGGGCACCAACACATACAGCGGGCGTGCGGACGCGTGCGTCTTGTTATAAATATAGGGACGCACTTTGTACTATGAAGTTCATGAACTAAGAGTGAGTCAATTTAAATTGGCAAGGAAGTGAGCGGTTTGTCGGGTATTTTATGCGATAGACAGAGAAAGTAGGTAGATCTCATGTATACAAACCAGTTAGATGAAAAAAGTGGGTCTATTGATCTCATTGATCTCATCTCTCAAAGCTTTTGCTTTCGGGTTTCGTAAGGTGAATGAGATAGCTGGAGTCTCAATACTTTTTCCCTTAAACGTCTGTTTAACTTCCCTTTCCATTTTCTTTTTCCAGACGCCAACAATCACTATGCAAATGTTGTTAATGGTATTAGGCAGTGTTACTATCTGGTGGGCCGTTTGCTTGTTTGTCATACCTGTGCAATAAAAAAATACATGACTATGAATTTCCATCAATCTTCTTTTGATTTGTAACAAAAAAGTATTGAACCTTTATAATATCGGATTATCTAATTTTATTGTTCCATGATTGGCCAGAAAGACGCCCGTATCCGCACGCGAGACCGCACGTCAAGTGTGTTTATGCCCTTACAGTTATTATTGGAGTTATACCGAAGTTATCCAAAGTTGATGAAATAATGTTCGTTGTTAACATTATGGAACGTTTTTAAATAAATATTGTCGCTTGTGTATATTCGCTACGTGGTCTTGTTTAAAACAAGTTGTGACGTTTCATGTTTTTTTTTCTTTGTACTTTTTGAATGTATTTGTTTCGTGTACTGTGTATTTGCCGCGTTGGAGGTTGAGCGTCCACAAGTATTCTAATCGTTTAAAAACATTACGTGCATCATCTCATTATTATTATTTTATTAAATTTCATTTAAACTAAATACAATAAATAAGCTATTTCAGATGATATCGTGTGGTTTTTGTTTGAGAGACATTACCAAGTCACCTTAGCTATAAATAGTTGCTTCAATATGCTTATTTATTTCTTTTCAAATAACTTTTTGTGTATACTTTTTCCGCAAAATACAAAAAGAAAACAAGATTAAAAAATTACGATGGATTTTTCATTATGCGATCTTCAATAGCCCTAATTCATGTTGTTATTAAAAACGGACAAAAATGTCACTGAAATGTTTACTTTTAAACATTTTAAGGGGTATTATTAACACAGTCTTATCTTTAGTCTTCTTTACCAAATATTATAAAAAATTTCGTTTGAATAAAAGCCAGTGGACGCTCAATCTTCACAAATAGTATATTTTTCTACCTAAACCTTAGTTTCCCAAGTACATGCAAGGGTTCCTTGTATGTACTGTTCGGGGCCTCGCATACGTTTCATACGAAACGAGCCATGTTTTGACGTATTCAGTTGTTTTATTTGACGTGTTTATTAGAACAGTGTGTTATAACAATGTTGAAGGGATTTAGACTACCGCAGACGGTGTAACATAGCCTTAAGCGCATAGTTAAGAGTGAAACTATGAAACAAATGAATATAAAGGTTATTCCTCTAGTATTGGTTTTATTATCCCTTGTCATATTTGACAGCATCTGAGGCGCAGTTGGTTAGGCACTGGCTTTGAGTCTTAGAGGCCGTGGTTTCGATCCCCGTGGCGAGAAAAACATTTTTGTGGCTCGCACATTTTGTTACAAGTCTGAGTGTTGTGATACAAAAAGTCTTTTAATTTTTAATACCCACAACAGAGGACTTTCTTATCTGTGGACTCAAAGCTATTCTTTGTTGGATGATGGTTGGATGTATTTATTTATTTATTTATAACAGGCCAACTCGACTAGAGATTATCTGCTACGATTAAAGTGACATATATTTGATTTACCTTTGCCTTTCTGCATACTAATACGCAAGCATTGGCTACTGAGATTTGTCTGTCATCTCAGTTCGGAATAGAAAAGAGAGCAACGCATTATTTATTGCAACTAGTGGTGATGTATGGTTTGATCTTTGGCCATGTAGTCCAGATAAAATGAAAGAGAAATTTTTTAACATGTATTAATAATATATACCATTTTTTATAAAGCCGATATGGTACGCACGAGTTCAAATTGTTATTTTAGGCAAAACTATGCATTTATCTCCAAAACGCAATGATATTTAAAACATCACAAAAATCTGTCGTGTTTTGTAGTTGCATTGTGTTTAGTCAGTAAAACTACCACCCGGCTTCGTGTTCGGTCGCAGTCTGCATATACCGTATAAGTGACATGGATATTAAAAAAACTTTTTTTTTTTGCGCTACCAGGGGCGTGGTAAGGGCGTGTTAAGTTTTGTGACGCCATTGGGTTACGCATTAGCATACTCTATAAAATTTAAAGCTACACATGTTGTAATGTTTTCCCTCTATTTTTGTGGTAATTATAATACCCATTATTCATAGCCGAGCGTGCGGGATTTATAGTTGGTCCGCTTTAAAAGTTATTGTCGTCTGTGTGGTGCAAGTAATAGGCGATCACTTTAATATTTCGCAGAGCTCAGCTTTAAGATGTATTCAGGATGAGTATTTCGCCTTACTGGCACAAATTCCAGTCACAGAGAACTCCGTAATTACACGGTACCTACTAGTAAAGTTCACAAAATGAATTGCCCGACTTTGTTACTCAATGCAGCGTCTCAAGGATTCACAATTCAAATAAGTCCGATGAGGCGATACCGATGCACTTGTCGAGCAAATGTTCCCTTGTTCTTTTTTAAATGTATTTCCGAGGTTTTTTAAAATCAATGCTAGTAATAAAATTAATTAAGATCTCTTATTTTCTATAGAGGGTTATGTTCATTTTCACGTGGATCGCAAGCCCACAATGCTGCAACAATGATGCTGTTTGCTGCTAGCTAATTCTTCTCGATGATTTATGTGAGCGACAAGTTCACCGATTATCAATAAAGAAGATATTTAAGATACAGTACAAAACATGATTTGAAACAATTTTGAAAAATGCCATGGGACTTTTTATCTGTGTTGTAGTTTTTGCTATATTTATATAATTTCTCGCTCAAAACTCTTATCTTAGCCCCAACAATCGTCATTGGTCATTTTATTATAAATACCTCGCGACTCACTCAGATCGGCACCATTCCAATACACAGAGAGAACGAGCACTCGTTTTCCAACTGCGAAAACACAGGCGATGCCGTGCGAACATTAAATAGTTTTTATCCTCTCCCTGCGGTTACTGTGCGACACAATGTTATGTGTGCGATGGTGGAAAACTCTCCACTCGGTTATTTTCGTGTGTGACCTGTGGATCGACACTGGCCCTCACATTTTATTCGTATGACCATCGCTTTTCATCATGTATGAGTGTTAAACTAACTAGTTACATTCGAAAGTAACTCTTTTAATTGTGAGATTTTTAACCTGATAGTCTTATCCATTTTAATTTTATAAATAGGCTTTAGGTGTGTAGTATTGAATGAATTCTGGAAAAGTTACAATAATATATTTTTCATAGGTTATGCTAAATTCCTCAAAGTAGGTATGTATGCACCTGAATTGTATTATGACAGTTTGAATGTTACATATTAAAATTGATTAGAATTGGTGAGTGCCATCATTTAAATATCTTAATAATTGTTGCAGCCTGTGGTCGAACCCCAATTGCGGGGGATCATTGGGAATGACCTGATAATTTAGAAAATACACAAATAAACTTACAAATCTTCCTGGTACTCTCGATTGTAGAGGAGATTTATGGCCTGCAGTGGGACGTAGGTATATGGACTGATACAGTAGGTATAGTACAGTACCAATTACTTTACGATCCGACACGAAATTCGAATGTAAGGATTTAGTTAAAAAATAAATAAGATTTAGGATTTCTTCTTCTAAAAATTAATACTTTTCCCTATGATACTTATAATTGTCTCCGAGATTAGTCCATATTTACTACGTACGGCAAAGGATTCCAAAATTTTGTGAAGTATTTAGGCACATTAGTGAAGTTTTACGTATGACGTCCGAACATTCGAAGTTCGTATCGGATCGGATCGGAGAGTAACCCCCCAGCATTTCTAGAACATCTCCTATAGAAGTAAGGTTCCAAGGGCAGGCATTTGAGACAGTTCTTTGGCGCGATTCGTCGGTTATAGATAGTCTTTCACAGGTCGACGATCCACCTGACCTACATCATACATTACGTTTGCCAAAGACGCTAATCCAGAATTTCATTCACACTGACAGTTCTTTAGACATTGAAGTCAATCAATCTATTGATCACCAGTTCGTGAAGAACGCAATAATTAGTCTGAATTTCGTTCCAATAACATTGTATAATATTTGTACATTAACCCAATGAATACTTGAATGTTTACTGATTTTTCTCTTCTATAATTAGGGTCTCACATGTGACATTAGGCTTTTTTTACGTGTTATTGCAGCAAGTATCGGATGCATTTAAAACTTGTTGACAATGTAATATTAAATCTATATTTATGATTATGTTTAACACAAACTTAACGACGGACTCATCGTAAAATTAAATGAATAAAAGGAATATAAAGATTCGAAATTTTGCTTAACATCCCATTTTGATTCGAATTGACACGGTTCGTCGCGGTCCCTCTAACATGTTTTACAAAATCAAAGCAAAGGTATGCAAGTTAACATTACCAATTGGAATGTAATAAAAAATCAGCTAAGCAGGTCTTAGTGAAGATTTGTGAGTTGAGCCGTTATATCGGTAAGAATGTCTGCGAGCCGCGCTGTGGGAATATTCCGAAATACAGTGCGTTATATTTAGCCCCCGAGGCCGCCGCTGTTTACATGTTTTTCACTTTACTGCCGTGCTATTTTACACTAATGTTTCCTCACTGCTTATTTTTAAGAATCGAAACTCGTTTTATTTCATCGTTTTGACAAATATTACAAATTGTAGGACGTTAAGACTTGAAATAAAGACTACCACCTTTGACGAAAGAAAATTATTTAATAAATAATAACCTAGTAGCAAACTTGTGATTTATTTCTTTGGATTACAAATAACGTGAATCGCTTAAGTTTAAGTTTGGTAGGCTTCAAATTATAATAACTAAAAATTTTACTAAGAAAATATGGTGTTAAGATTTTAAGATTATGCTGTTTAAAGCGCCGTAATGGGGTTGCGTGAATAAAATCAGAACCATCGCCACGTGGTTTATATTAAAAGATGTTAAAAGGATATTAATATCCAAGGTTACAGGAAACCGCTGGATGTAGCCCAATTCTGATGGGTCACTTAGAAATATCTTGGGGCAGGCTTATATTCAACAGTGGACTAACATTAAAAAAGATGATAATAATGATGAATATCGACCTATGCGTTTGATAACCTCTTTTGCGCGGTGGAGTCAGGACTATGTAGATAATGTTTAGGTATGTGTGCGTCAATATTATTATTATTTAAACTTTAAAAATTAATTTAAAACGAAATTAAAAGTAAAATTTAAAGTTTAAAACGGATAAAAGGATAATAGCTAAATATACTTTGGAATTAAATAGGCCTGAACTAAATTTCTTTTACTTTTTCAAGTAATTCGTGCAGGTTGGACAACCTGTCTTATCAGCCAATAGGAGGGCAGAAAAGGTGGCCCGGCACCACAATTTTATCTATGTTGAAGTACCAGCTCGCCCTCTATATCTATACTATAAAATTATAAAGCTGCAGTTTGTTTGTTTGTTTGTTTGTTTGAACGCGCTAATCTCTGGAAGTACTGGTCCGATTTGAATGATTCTTTGGGTGTTGGGTAGTCCATTTATCGAGGAAGGCTATAGGCTATATATCATCACGCCATGACCTATAGGAGGAAAGCAGTAGTGATATTTCTAGCAAATACGAGGAAATTTTGTTAGTTTTTCGTGGTTCGATTGGTCGATATTCGAAACTGATAGTCAGAATTAAACATTTTGACCGCCATTTTAAAACGTGTATGCACCCGGGCGGAGCCGGGCCCGACCGCTAGTTAAATTATATAATTTAAGTGGATGTAATGGATTCCCCGATCTAAGAATTGAAGAAGATGAATCCCTCAACGTTAAATGCATAATGCATTTAGATTTATGACGCAAGTGATGATGTTGAGTTGTATTTATGGAATATTGTTTAATTTTGTAACGCGTGACGTACATTTTATTTAAGGATTCAGAATTCATTAGTAGCGACGAGTCATTGCGATAAATACGTCATGATTGCACTGTATTAGTACATAATCGCCCACGTTAAACACACTACTCTGCAATTCAGAGTTCGATTGAGAGGGGTTAGGCCATAGCCGATACTATTCTAGGGACTAGACTTCACATACCATACCAAACCATAAGGGTAAGCTGTTTAGTTTTTTCACTGATAATGATAACATTCGTTCAGTTCTTGTTTTGTTTTTGTAGTTTTGCTCGTGGATTTGCATTGTATTTTAATTATTAGGTTATGATATATTCCTAGTAATTATATCTTAATGTATTGTATGTCAATTAGGCGGGTCACAGCTGCTCAAACTAAAAACTTATGTACACCATCTGTACCTATATGTCCACAATAAAATATTTTGAATTTTGGACCCTATAAAATCTTGTTAAGATCTCTATGGGATGAGGGCTTCCTCAGGATGTTTAACTTTACTATAAACAGAATTGTATCAGCCTATATACGTCTCACTGCTGGGCACGAGCCTCCTCTACAATCACGAGTAGGATTGAGGCAGTCGAGTAATTAACTAACAATTCACACATGATTCCGAGAGGTCAGACGTGTGCCCTGGGTGTCGAACCCACGACCACCGTCTGGGCTGCCGGATCTGATACGATATCAACAGGGCAACACGCATAATGTTCAAGTACCGAACCCAAAAATAAATTCAAAAAATATAATTAGCAAGAATTTCACGAATTTTACACTATTTGAAGAGGTCAGAACAGTCTTGTGTTTTTTTTTCTGATTGGATATACGAAAGAACAAGCGTTATAATAATATTATAAATATTATTACAAATATTTATTTAGGCGACAATCCATTTGAAGAGTTAATCACATCATTAACAAGGGAAAAACACAACACTATAGCTTTAATCCATATGACTCATCCATTAACAAAAGTTTAAGAATTAAGTCATTAGTAAGATATTTCCAAGAAGGCCAAAAGGTGTGAAACTTTCTCAGAACCATAAAATAGTTTATAATAGACAAGATAGAGTGTGTGTATCGTGTACGGTGTAAACAAGTATTGGCACATTTGTTGGATGTATGAGTCACGCCGCAGGTAAACGCTTTTACAAACACTTTGGGCATTTCCGTTCGTAATTTGATTGCAAATGTCAATTATGTAAGGTTGTGTTTATAAATATTTATGTGTGATTAAAATCAAGTCCAATTCTTTATTTAGTGAGATCAATATGTTAAAGTCTTATATACATATTAGTCAGACTGAGAAATAAGTTTCTATATGTAAGTTGATGTCATAGTTTTACTCTATCATTATATAATATATTAAATGCAGGAGTTGCCGGCGCTAAATTATTAAAATAAGAAATAATGCTTTGTATTTTTATTTAAATAATCTTTTAAATCTGTCTTATTATTGCTTTGATTGTTCCTTGCAACAATAAAAAGAAATTATACTGGTGGTAGGTCTCTCATATGTGAGAGGCCATCTGGGTGGGTACCACCGCAGTGTCTATTTCTCCCGTCAAACAGCAGTGTAAACGCACTGTTGTGTTTCGGGTTGAAGGGCATTGTAGCCAGAGTAGCTACTGGACATATTGAGACTTAACATCTTATGTCTCAGGATGGCGAGCGCAGTGGAATGCCAAGCATTGCTTTGTAATTCAAGGTGTTGTTTGGTTTTGCTACTGTTCATGAGCGGTCGTATTGCTTACCATCAGGCGAACGGCATGCTCGTCTCGCCATTCATAGCAATAAAAAAAAAAAAAAAAAAATTACACATTAAAATAAAAGAATATTAGTTAGATACTGCCTCAAGTATATTAATTTTAAACTGCCGAAGGTTTAGCAGTTTTAAATACTTAGGTGAAGTTTAACCGCTCAACACGTTAAACTCGAGGCGAGTGGGGTGCGGAGGTAAATCACCGTATAACCTTTATACCTCACTTTACCCAATTTAAAAACTTTTTTATGAAGATATATGTTTTTTTACTGAAGATTTTAACTTGCACTATGTGGTATAAGCTTTCGTACATATAGATAATATACGGAAGTCAAGATTTGATGAATAAAGGCAAGTGAAGATAAATTGATGGAATTTGTACTTGAACTTGCAGAAAAGTAATGTACCTAGTCTCGCAAATCCACATCACATCCACGTTTCGACATCCACGTTTCGACTTGTATGTTTCACTCCACGAGCCTTAGCATATTTCTGCCTAACTGCCTCGGTGGCGTAGTTGTTCTACGGTACGCTTACAAAGCTGAGGCCTCGGGTTCGAATCCCAGGTCGGGCAAAGTGATTGGATTTTTCTATTCAGTATCAGCTCGGAGTCAGGAATTTGTGCCCGATATGGCGATAGGCTCGCCCCCTATCACATTGTGGGACGGAACATACTGGGGAAATGTGGATGCCCTGGCACCTCTGCCTACTCCTTCTGGGAAAATGGCGTGTGTTTATGTATGTATGTATGTAGCATATTTCTACTATTGCTAATAGCCATTTATCAACCATTTTTCACATCTAAAATTCATACTCAAAATTGACTGTTCAGTTTCTTCTTTAAATGGGTTCGTAATCAAAACTCACTCCTTCATAGATTACACGAGATCTTATAAAAATATTAGCCGATTATTCCAACTAATTTATTCCAACACTACATATTTCTGACCCCAAACTAAGATCGAGTCTTGTGTCGTGAGTATCAGGAACTACGAGAGAGTTTTCGGTCTCACCCTCACACCCAGACCCAAAACAAATACCTTTGAATCACACAAACATGTTTCTTGGTGCGGGGATCGAACCCGTGGCCTCTCGTTTTACAGTTGGCATCTAACCAACTACGCCTTGGAGGTTGTCTAACTTCAGGAGACATCCGAGTGTAAGGCTATAATTTAAAGATAATAATAGTGTATGCTTAAAGCATGTTATTTAATATTGTACGTGAATTAAAATAATATCGATGCAGCTTACCTTTTTACTAGTGGTAGGTAGGTATCTCATATGTGAGATGCCGCCTGGGTAGGTACCACTACAGTGTCTGTTTCTTCCGCCAAATAGCAGTGTAAATGCACTGATGTGTTTCGGATTGAAGGACATTGTAGCCAGAGTGTGTCCACTCTATTGAGATTTAACATCTTATGTCTCAAGATGGCGAGCGCAGTGGAATGTCAAACATTGCTTCGGAATTCGAGGTTTTACTACTGTTCATGAGCGGTCATATCGCTTACCACCAGGAGGACGGCATGTTCGTCTTGCCATAGCAATAAAATACTTGTTATTTAATTATTTCTCTTTAATGCAGTAGTACGTAAGCGCTGGAGTGAGTCTGCGTCACATTTGTTTTGTCTCTGGAAGCTGCCAGTCGCACCGCGCCAACTTATTGTTACTAATAAGGTAAGTCTAGTTGGTATTGCAGACTTTCCTAACTTATTCGTATGATAGATTCCTATTTTTTGTAGAGGGAAATGGGATTATGAGTGATTTAAGAATCAGACACATTGCTATGAAATGAAATCGCATTAGCTTGATCAATAATTTAGGTTCGAAGTTTTCCATAATAACATAGAAAAAAATGTCTAGCAGAGAAATAGACGTTAAAGTACCTGCCTGTATTATGAATTACTTTAGAGTTTAGACTATCGATTGCTTAACTTGTAGCCAACGAGAATAGTAGTAGTTGTAAAGATTATTGACAGTTGAAGAAACGAAATAGCTATGTTTGGATCGTAGCATTTGGCGCTTCATATTCTTTGCTAACCCCATTGAGACATAGATGAGAGTTCACGTATTTTGTACTGGTGACCAATTAATTCTAGAATTTGTTATCAATAATTGTTTTAACGAACTGCCTATGTTCTGACTCCTCAGTAACTTAATATTGGCCTTAATTTTTAAACTTGCAGTATACTTCTGAAACTCAATATTCTACACTAATAGTTTTCTTTGGTGTACAACATATGACATATTATCCTACTGCATATAACAATAGTGTTTTTAAAGCTTTTTTATCACCAAAAAATTACCTCAGTATTTTTTTAGCATGTTTAGAAACCGTATCATATTTTTTTTGTAAGACGACTTTAA
Source organism: Hyles lineata (assembly GCA_030180105.1). NCBI lineage: Eukaryota > Metazoa > Arthropoda > Insecta > Lepidoptera > Sphingidae > Hyles > Hyles lineata. Next base: position 4,652,549 of record JARJEE010000023.1, read on the forward strand.
TAACAAGATCAACAAGACAAATACAAACTATAAAAATATATTCTGGAAACATTTTGTTAACAACGAAACATCCCGCCATAGGATGAAAGGTAACAGACCAATTCGCAATTCGACGCTTCAGTCAAAATAAAACTTTCGCGGCGCCTAGTGCTGCCGAACCGACAATCAACCGATACGATAATCGATAAAACAGATATAGATACCACACCTTTTCATTTTTTTTATTATTTTTGATATCTGTATTTACTTGTTGTATTAACCTCTTTTCTATTTATCGGAAGACGTTTGTAGGTTGTGATTTATGAAGTGGTGTTAATTGTATCATCAGATTTTGAAAATTATTTTTGCGTATAAATGGAATCCCCTGGTTCCTTTCTTAATTCTTCTGTTTATGAGTATCCTTGAGAGTAAAGCCCTTGGCCTTCAAGCAAGACAATGTCAGTAAATTTATTAACACCCACTAGTACTATTATGATCACACCGTTTCTTGTGCAGCCGTTGTGCATCGGTATTTTCAATCATCATTCTTACTTGAGTGATGACATAATTCGTCGTCTTCACTTAATATTACATTACATTGTTTTGCAAAGGTTATTTCGTATCAGATGTTTTGTGTGACTCATTAGGGAAGCGAAAGTAATAAAGTTTATACAAAGGTATTATTGATACAAGGATGTTTAAAAGGCAGATAAAATATACTAAAGGATTAAGAAAGAATGTGCGTGTGCGATAAAATAAAAACATATGACGTGTAACAAAACAAAAATAAAGTTACCTATTATTTTTTATAAGTATAAATTAATAAGTCAAACAACCAGATTTGTGTAACATGCTACCCTTCATTTAATGCAATAAAATAAACCTCTTTTATTTCCAATATAAAGTATGAATATCATCTGGGTGATCGCAAAGTATTCTCACAATACAACAAAACATCATTCTTAGATTTATATAAATTTAAATATCAATACAAAACAATAATATACACTAAATTCCTTACAAAAACATCCGCAACACTAACATACACAAAGACAACAATCATAATATTTAACTTTAACAAAGGACTGGCATATAAACATCTCTACCTGGTAAATAAAAAAAAAGAAAATCCACACCAAAGAACTGGCATATCAACATCTCTATCAAGTAAAAAAAGAAAATGTTCCACCGATAAGTGCGGTAAGCCCGCATCCCTACTATCCCGTGTCCCGCGTAGTCCAGCGCCGCTGACTGCCGCCGACTGCCCGGGCGCCCGGCAGCGCATCCGAACGAACGAACGCAACCACACCCGCATTATTCGCAACACGCGGCCGTGTTTACGAACGCTATTCCATATTTAAAAATTCAAAATATATTTGCGAGTTCTTGAGTGCTGTGTTAACATTGGATTTTAATTGTTTGTGATTATAAGGTGAGTTGTTCGGAATTTGAAATTAGTTTATTTTTAATTAATGTTTTCTGTTCTCGTTGTTTTGATAAACGCGCCAGTGATAAAAATATTTTTTAATTAAAGACTTCAACATAGTTAATTTATCTAATTGCTGGGATAGTTTTAAATGTAAATTGGCAATTATTAACGAATGAAACTTATTGCTTTACAATATTGTCTTTTATTTGTTTAATTATAGAAGGTAGAGCTCTTCAGGGAATAGTGAATTTCATTAATTCTTGTCAATAGTTGTTTTTTGTTGATTGCTGTTTTTTAATAGATTACATTATTATTTAAATGCATGTGGATTAAAGTATGGTACCTTTTTAAAAATGTTCTTCACAACAAGAGTTCCCTTCAACCGTGAATGGCTTCAATCCAGTATAAAAACCTGTGTTACACACGTTTAGCCCATACTAATAATCATCCGCGCGGAATCGAACCTGCAACCTATATATATGTTAAGGGCCAAGTGATTAATTCGGGCAGTATTCATAATGCCCGGGTATTATGAATATGGCTACATGATGATCGGGCAATGTGATTAATAGGTGGTTTTTTACGTGGTGCGCTGCCGCATTATCGCATCTGCGATAGATCTATAAATTAGAAAGGTTGATCTGCTTATGTTTAGTTGTTTTTTAACGTCCGAAACATTATCTTCAGAAGAGAATTAGTGTACTCACTTTATGGATCAATTAGGTCGACTGTGCCCCAAAACCGACTCGGAACACCCCGACTTCACGTAGTCTTTTGGTTACCGACCCTAGAGTGTATATAAAATGCCGGAGACGATGCATAAGCTAATTTGTATTGACAACAAGTGTTTCAAGGGTTAGGTTGCTATAATAGATATTTCTCAGGAATGGTGCGTTACCTTTTCATGGGAGTGTTACCAGGGGAGGCGCGACACTCCCTCTCCCCCTCCACGCCTCCCAACCCACCCCCTCGTGCTGCTCTATTCTCAATTCTACCACTTCGGCTCATTGTTTTGATTTTAATTTGCTTTACATCACTCTGCCCAATAGGCACTTTGCATTATTCATAATGCCCGGGCATTATGAATAATGCTCGATTAATCACTTGGCCCATAACATATATATATCAATAGATATAATGAAACTTCATATTTTTAAGAAAATGTGTGACTCAATTACTCTTCCACCATCAAAGTCTTTAACTAAGTATCACTTTGCATCTTATAAGTGTAAATAATTTGATTAAACATTTTATTAAATTATTAAAATGTATTTTTAAAACAAAATCATAATATGACATCACAATTTTTAATTTGATTGTTGTTGTTTTTTCAATTTATCTCATCGAAAGGCAAAGGTATTTTTATTTTGGGTATTTTTATTTCGAGTATCTCACGTCCGCCATCTTGCTGGATAAAGGAAGCTATATCATAATGCCTTAAAATTAAATAAAAACCGTAACGCGTTATTAGGCACGTGCATTACGGCCACACAGTACGTAAGCTGACTAATGCCACTGAGTCAAAGCTCGCATTTAGATGCGCGCGCAGCCGCGGATGCTGACCAAACATTAAACTTAGATGATAAACGACAGATTTATATCATATAGAGGATATATTTAAAGATACGTTTTTGAATAGAATTTAAGTATTGCTAAGGGGTCTGACAATCTAAGGTCATGGAGTTTTAATTTGATGTAGATTCGAAAAGCGCGAATCGATCGATCTCAATCAATTATAACCATAACAGTACAAAATTAAATTATACTTGAGGAATGAGGATCGTAATACTTTTTCTACTTTCTTCTTGAATTCATTATGTAAAACATAATGTTTTGGTTCTGCGTGCAACATCAGCCCATAATCGTCAGCTGCTTACGACAAGACTGTCGAGTCTTCTACTATCGAGAGTTTGATTGGAAGGGTTTACTCTTTTCAATACTTATGTGGATAAATAAATAGTAAATACACCCAACAATCACATGCACCTATGCACATCATATGCACCTGACTCCACACTAAGATCAAGTTTTCGTGGGTATTAGGAACTACGAGAGACTTTTTGGTCTCACAAACACCCAGACCCGAAACAAATAGCTGTAGTTCACATAAATATTTTTTTTCGGTGCGGGAATCGAACACACGGCCTCTCGTTTCACAGCCGGCGTCTAAACAGTTGCGTCACGGAGGCTGTCGCCTTTATAATTATAATATTTTGTAATATAAATTGTTAGTTGTACTTCTAGTCAAATTGTTAATTTCTTCATAGCAATGAATGGCGAGACTAGCATGCCATTCGCCTGTTGGTCAGCGATACGACACGATACGATACGCTCATGGACAGTAACACCGTGAATAACAAAGCAATGCTTGGCATTCCACTGCGCTCGCTATCCTGAGGCATAAGATGTTAAGTGACATACCAGCAACAACAACCAGAACGCAGTTTACACTGCTATTTGACGGGAGAAATAGACATTGCGGTGGTACCAAACCAGACGGCCTCTCACATATGAGAGACCTACCACCAAGTTTAGTAATAATATTATAGTCAGATGTCTGCGACTGTACCTGAGTCTACCTTCTGTGCATTTTTTGATTCTGAAACATTGCGTGGTTTGGATTGAATAATTTTGCAATAGGGTTTACGTCGGAAGGAGATTAGTCGTTGAATCGTAAGCTAGAGAGATTTAAAGCGAATGCATTCTCCATTCAACAGCATTCTAGCGATAACTAAGTTAAATTGGTACACAAAGTACGCTAGTGAATGGCACAACGTTGATATATTTTTGCACGTAGTAAATTGACGGAGACCCTAAATACATACATAAATACATAAATTCACGCATTTTCCCAGAAGGGGTAGGTGGAGGTGCTACTAGTACACCCACGTATCGATTTGCGTATTTCGTCCCACGATGATCAAAGCAAGGTTATCTTCATATCGGACCCTAATTCCTGACCCTGGGCAGATAATGCGTACAAAAATCCAATATTAATTCGACCCACATTACATACATTTTGTGGTCGGATAATCGGGATCACTGTTGGTGAAAACCACTTTCATTACTAAACACGTCAGTGGGTCCGGCAGCGATTAGAATGTAGTATGTTTTAAGTATAGTGTACATCATGGTATATAGCATAGTATAGTGCGCATCCCTATGATGCTGTCAGTTAAAATTGTTGTCCAATTATTAGAAAGACATTTACTGGTGGTAGGTCTCTCATATGTGAGAGGCCATCTGGGTGGGTACCACCGCAGTGTCTATTTCTCCCGTCAAACAGCAGTGTAAATGCACTGTTGTGTTTCGGATTGAAGGGCATTGTAGCCAGAGTAACTACTGGACATATTGAGACTTAACATCTTATGTCTCAAGATGGCGAGCGCAGTGGAATGCCAAGCATTGCTTTGTAATTTAAGGTGTTGTTTGGTTTTGCTACTGTTTATGAGCGGTCGTATCGCTTACCATCAGGTGAACGGCATGCTCGTCTCGCCATTTATAGCAATAAAAAAAAAAGACAAGGAGAACATGCGGCCGGAAGTTGTAGCATATTATTGATAATTCTATCATGTTTGTCTTTACAAAATGATTAAGTTACTCAAAATACGCAATCAGAATATCGAGGGAACTGTCAGCGATTTATGCTTATAACCTAACGAAGGAAATGTCGCCATTAAAGAAAATTTTGGGATGAAATGTGTCTTTGGCAATTTTGGATGCAGCACATCACAATGCACACGAAGTGTATAAAACAGTTTCTGGAATTTTTTTTACTCTTGTATAAAAAAGTTCATTTCCAATAAGCGATTGTCACAGAATGTAAGAGTTCAAGTAAAAGCCACCTTTGGAAAACCCAACTTTAACATTCAAGTTGCCAATAGACATAAAAACTAACCACATGGCGCCTGTTTAACAATAGTTTTATAGATATGTTGAAATACCTCGTAAAATGGCAATATAACTGCAATTTCTTGTCATTAATACCGTAGAACACCTCAGACTAAACAAATGAAAATTAAAGATTTTACCGTCGTGGATTAAACCAAAAGTGCGTGTTGGCCTGTTGGTAAACGGAACAGACGCGGTTGCCAACATGTTCACGGTGGTCGCGGGTTCCAATCCCAGGGCACACCTCTCATGACTTTTCGGAGTCATGTATGTATTTGAAAGCGGGGGCAGTTGGTTAGACGCCGCCTGTGAAACGATAGGCCGCGTGTTCGATCCCCGCACCGAGAGAAATGTTTGTGTGGCCCACAAATATTTCTTCCGGGTCTGGGTGTTTGTGAGACCGAAAAGTCTCTCGTAGTTCCTGATACCCACGACACAAGACTCGATCTTAGTGTGGGGTCAGAACTATGTATGTGACTGTTGGGTGTTATTTATTTATTTTATTGATAGTTAATCACCACGCACTAAAGCTGTGAAGGAAAACATCGTGAGGAAAGTACTATATGGTCTAACCTCAATCGTACTCTCGATTGTAGAGTAGGCCCGTGCCTTGAAGTGGAACGTACATATATGAGCTGATACAGATTATACCATAGTTTCACTTGATAGTATTTGAACCGTGGTATAACTCATTTTAATCCAGTTTTGCTAGATTCAATAAATACACTCAATGATCACATAAATCGTAATGACATTATTTACCAAGATACCAAGTCTCGTGTTATAGTTATCAGAAATCGCAAGTGACTTTTTGGTTTCACAATGCTCAAACCAAACCAAATACTTATGAAAGATACAAATTACTAAGCGCTATTTTCTCGCGGCGAGAATCGTATGCTACGATCGCACGACATAAACGCCATAAGGTTGTCGTGTTTGACGAAAGTTTAAACAACGCAACTTTTTATGTTACGATAATCGCATTTTAGAGGCGAGAAACTGCCCGTGTATATAGAGCTTTATGCGGTAGTCGAACCGGCAGCCATTCGTAACTTGCGGCTTAAGCTAGAAAGAAGTAAATTTTCAAGGAATCAAGTGCTAAAAAGTAAACAAAAAGTCACAGAACAATAACCACTTTTCTTTTTTAAGACTGCTGTAGCTTGAAAAGTAAATAATAAGCTACAAGGTATTATTAATCATAGTTTTTATATCGTAATAAGTCAAGCGAGGAACATTGTGTTTTAATTCACAATTTAAATGACTCCGGAGTTACTTGACCTTTACTTTAATCCTAATTTATTCTCACATATTATTTTTTTTGTTGGCATCCAAACCAAAATTATATTTTGTGCTTTGAAAAAGCAAATTTAATGTTTAATAGTTGAATTGTTTTTAGGTACATACTTTAATTGCTATTGGTAGAAACTTTAGAAATTGGTGGCAAATAATGTGATAATGGCCTCTTAATCGTACGACGTACTCTACGCTGTAGAGGCGGCCCGGGCCCTGTAGTGGGACGTATATAGGCTTATACATACAATATGATTATAGTGATTTAACTGTATTTGCCATAATACGAGTTTTTCAGATTCTAAAATATGGATACTAATCAGATTAACGTAGTTAATATTTTTATACACTGTAAAACGAGACTATTTCAAAATAATAGGTAACTTAATTTTATACTCGAAACATAAGATTAACGTAAGACACTGGACAGCCCGATTCACAGGCACTCAGAAACGCAAGTCTTTAACGGTTATTCATTGGCCGATCAATCATTTAATTGCAATTAGCGTCTAGGTAGCCCGCATGAGAAATTATTAGTTATCGGTTTTACTGCCAATCGTCCTAATTTTATTTTCTCTGTTGGATTTGGATACCAATATTATTTAAGTACTTTGTAGCGCAATTTTTTACATAAGTTAGAAAATTTAAGAAGCAAATAAAGTCAATTTAGTAATTCGTTTTGCTACCTAATGGGCCCAAACATATTTTTACTTGGATAGTCATTTGCACGTTGTTTCGTTTACGCTCACTTGGAGTAATAACGGTTAAGTTCAGTTCGATATCTCAATCAGAAATTTCTCAACGAATTCTATGAAGCTAGGTACATAAGTGTCTCAAATAAATTACTGTCAACCTTTACTAACCACAGGTTCTGCGAGAACTAAACTCTATAATAATTTAACAAAAAAATATAAGCCGTTTATTATTCGATGACATTTTGACAAGTAAAACAAGATGGCGGAGTGGCGAGTGTTTATCGCGCATTAACGTTTACATTCAAGTGAAACGTAAAAGGTCTTGGCACAGGTGCATCGCAATTAATCATAATGGACGCCATTTCGTGATATAAACGACAGACACTGGAGTTTGAGAAATGGAGAGCAGTGTTAGAACAGTGTCTAAGTTTACTCATCATTGTGTAACTTCGAAACGTTTATGTTTATGGTCGGCCATTATTCCACTTGTGTGGTTGTTAAGCTTTTCCCTTGCGTGTAATATCGAAGGGATATGACGTAAATTATGCTATAGATAATACATAAATTTAGCAACAATAGATTGGTTATACCTACTTTGAAATAAATATATGTAATACGATTGTCATTTGTTAATAATTTCATTCCTATATACATACATGTACATACATACATACATAAACTCATACCTTTTTTCCAGAAGGGCTAGGCAGAGGTTCCCAGGACACCCATGTTTCGCCTTTTGTATTCCATCCCACGATATGATAGGGGGCGAGCATATGGCCATATCAGGCACAAATTCCTGACTCCAGGCTGATAATGAATAGAAAAATCCAATATCACTTTGCCTAATCCTGGATACGAACCCCAGACCTCAGCGTTGTAACCGTACTGTAGTACAACTACGCCACCGAGGCAGTTCTTTAGTTAGTTTTTTGTCCAAAAGCTCCAATATATCGATGAATTTAATTATACAATAATCAAATTTTATCATTACCTTTTTTCTTTCTACTTTCAATGTTTGAGTCTGCTTTTCTTCCCAATCTTCGCCATATCTCGATCTTTACTGTTGTCAAAACAATACTACAAGCAAAAATAGCAGTAATACAATACAAATTACTTTAATGCCAGATATTAATCAAGATCATTAGTCGGGTAGATGAACGAACAGACACGCAAGGTGACGGTCTAGTCGGTACAGGTGTAACCAGAAAAAAATGTTGGCACCATGTTACTTCGTCGCTAATAAGATAATTACTAATGTTCATGCGCGTGTTACATTTATCATATTATTTACTAGGCATTGAAGACTACATATAGGGTAAATAATTCATGGTCTTTGGGTCTGACCTTATTCTTCATAAAAATGTAACAGCATTTTGTCGGAATTTTGATATTATGAATATATGGTCCGCCGCATTTTTAATTATAGATGTACTTTCACTTAAATGTCTTACAGGGGTAGGCAACGACTATAAAACATTTAATACGACGTTGGAAACCTTCTAGAATGCTTAGTATCTTCAAGTTTCGCGGTTATGTTTTTTCCTCATTTTATTTTTATTATTTTCATTATCATGTATACAGAACGCTTTGATCTTCATTGACCAGTAGCTTAATAGCGGACTACAAATATTTTAGGTTATTATTCATTCGTGCTAGTATGACGAAGTGAGTACAAACCTCAGTGCACCAGATCATAAGTGCAGAGCAATATCCGAATATAAAACAAACAAAAACTTATTCTTGAAGAGACATCGATCGTTATTAAGTTTGGAATGTTTCTCGCTCTGTTACATCGTCATTCTCCATCATAATTATTTATCTTACGTTATACCTCACTTGACAATCAAGCGCAGTCTCAAACAAAACAAAATCCCTGTGCATTACCGGCACACAAAACAACTAGACTAGATTCTAACAGTCCATTTCTCCGTCTATATTAAACCATTAGTGGTATTTTATTAATCAACGTCACAGTAGTATGCAGCCCACCTGGCGGCGCGCGCGCCTCCGCGACCCACTTACAAAGCTAACAATAGTGCCATATGAAATGGTCCGTTTCATTTGAATTATAAAGACAGGGGCGGATTTAAACATCGGCCCATTGGAATAAGGAACGTTGGAATATAAAAAGGTTTTGCAAGATAAAGAAATTTGGAGGGTGATCTAGCAAGCGTAATAACCGGTGGGAAAGGCGTATCACTATCCATAAACTGTGATTTCATAGTTGATTCTAAAAAGACTATTCAGCAGAAATTCAAGCACTCCAGTTATTTCGTGATACTTCAGTATCATGATCACCAATCTTTTATACTACAGAGAATAACGAATAGACGACATACTCGTATTATCTGTTATCAGATGAATTTGCTTTTATGCGTCTTTATGAATGACGTCGTTGCAATATTTTCTTTTAAAACGTAGTCCGATTTCACACCTCATAAGACTGGGTCACCTTTAAAGTAGAATTTTCTTTTGCAGTTCTATAAATTCGTAAAAAAACAATCCTTTTGATTAAGAACAAAATTTACATATTTTAATGACGATTTATTCTAGCTAGCGTCGTTGGACTGGATGATGTAAGCTTAAATCTAAATCCGTCCCTGCATATGGTTCCATTTATAAGGACTTTATGTGTTTACGTACCTGTTTTATTGATTACCGCTTTGCGGTGCCATATGTGAAGGAAATTGGGTTACTAATAAGGAACTGCTCATAAATACACCTATATTTAGCTGATGCTGATTTTAAGCAATCTATAGTTTACAAATCGATTATTTGTTGTGTTGAAGGATTTCTTGAGTCAGATTTCATTCAATACCATAAAAATGATAAAAATATCTGCGAGAAAGATAGATTTTTATGTCGTACATAGCAGCAAAGTAACTACTTCGCTATTATCTTATTAGAATTTAGATCACTCCGCTTCTACGATACCTATGATTTCATTCAAGCATTTAGCACAATCCTAACATTTTCGTTCTCGATCCTCACCCTCAGTGTTCATTTGATTGTAATAATTGTTCCGATTCCGTTTGAAGAACATTTGAAGTTACGATTTATTTCGTTTTTAGTTTAATTGAAATATTTTTCTACTTATTACTACATTTGGATTTAGTTATTTCGATTTTCGGGATCCTAAGACACCAGCATTGACAAGCCGAACAAATTGCAATCGACGCATGTTATTAACTAAACGACGATCTGCTCAGAACATGAAGATGGACGTAGGACATGTATTTATCATGTGAAACGTTTCACAGACAGTTGAAGTTGAAGATTATCTTGGTAGAAATGCAGATGTAGGTTGGGTTTAATCACATTTAAACCCTAAGATATTCAGGTTTAAAACGAACAGTATTTTTAAAGCCGCTTCCAAAAAAAGGAGGTTCTTAATTCCACTGCATGTTTTTTTTTGTTATTACAATCAGCCAAAGGCTCTTTCTCATATGTGATATTAAGATGATATTCGGATGTAGGTATAGAGTACTCTTCAGTTCAATAGATTTTAAGCAACAATATGTATTACGTACATGTTGTTGTAAGATTACACTTATGATTGAACTCTGAACGACTTCAAGTCTAACATTTTTCTTTTTCTCTATTTTTCTCTTTTCGAAAAATTACATGTTAAGCTAAATCATGATTCACCAAACCAAAACGAGTACTTGACTTGATCATTGAAAACACAATCTCACAGTTCTATGTTCTTTGACCGTTGACGTAACGAAAATTATTATCAGCCGCAGATACATTATGTGATTTAATTAATCTTCGCACAATACTATGCATAGCATCAACCGATATCACACGCAATTTACAGCTCGCATAGGAATGGGATGCGCAGTTTCCTAAATATAAAGCTGGCTGGAAGCCACTGGCTATAATTATCGTGAGAGTGCCAAAATTCTATTGCCATATATCTGACATGGCGGGGAATGTATGCAACTGTTATATTTTGTATGCTTGTTTGCCTTTCATGAGATTTCACGTTGAAACAGCTTATGATTTTGGAGCAATGTTCTGATTTTGCCAATTGTCAATGTGATCTTGGGAATTTTGATGCTGTCACACGATAAAAAATAGTATAACAGATGTATGGCCAATGAAAGAGAGAGAATCCATCAGAGACAGGTATAAAATAAAATAAAATAATTATGGTGATAAGTCTAAAATCTTTAATGCGGCAAACTTGCACTTGATATTTGCATACCACTGCATTTAGCATTATGTTTATTGTGATTATTTCGTGGTGTTACTATAAAAATGATTAACAATCATACATAATATGATGGCAAGGGTGTAGGTTCCTCATCATTATTTAAGCAACTTGTTTTTTAGTAACGCGAATTCCCAAATTTATTGCGCATCATAAACTTGAGACGAAATGTCCAACCCCTACGTATACTACATCGCAAGTATTTTTCATTCATTATTGTATACTAAACATGTTTTTATTTACATAGAACATTGTCAGGCATGAGCTATTTATTTCCACCCAGTCGAAACAAATATGCCGGCATGCTTCAAACCGGATGTAAACTGACTAATCTCGGAACGTAATTCGCTTGCATGGGTCCCTACAAAATAATTACTATGTCCTATATTCAATCAAACATTAAGATTAAACCAAAATCTTTTCTATAGTATTTGTCTCGGGTCTGGGTGTTTGTGAGACTGAAAAGTCTCTCGTACTTCCTGATACCCACGACGTAAGACTCGATTTTAGTGTGGGGTCAGGACTATTTATGTGATTGTTGAGTGTATTTATTGCTTCATAGACATCTACAAATCTAAATTTAATTGATGATATTTGGAATACTAATGAAAAAACAGATGATGTCAGACAGGATGTCGGTCATGAAATTAAAATCCAAGTTGGCTGAAAACTGATGTTGCACCGACGCGACGTGACGTGCGATAAAGACAAGCAGAAGAAGTTAGTCAAAAGTATGACTTACAAAAACCCTCTATCGATTCATTCATGATCACAGTATAGCAGAAAAACCAAACCAGAATGCAATATGACTTCCAAAAACCCTCTACCGATTCATTCGCGTTTAAAACTGAAATTTACAAGTATCACGTCGGTTCGACCTTCCATTTTGTAACGGTTATCCACAAATAGTTTACCTAGAGCCCGACCTTCGAACATGTGGAGTAACTCAGACGCTACCAAAACATTCACACTGATCGCTATCTTTTGCAGATACAAACCTTCTGGTGGATGTTGAATTGAGCTGAAACGCAGACAATATGGCGGCTAATGGGTAAGACTTTTCTCTAGTTTTGATAAAATTAGGCTAGGTTTTGACTTTGAGGTTTAATGTTTTAATGATCAATAGTTGGATTTACAATGATTTTGATGGGACTGAGCTAAATTTTAACTCAGATTTAAGCTTCTGTAGTGCTAAATCGTTTCATTTCATTACTATTGATATGGTTAAGTTAGGTTTTAGTTTAGAGGTTTCGCACTATATTGACGATAAATAGTCTGGGAAATATATTTTAAATAATCTTCATCCGTAGTAATGAGAGGTTTAGGAAATCTTTTGGATTCCAATAGTCTTGTCAAACATACTGATGAAACATACTCGTATTTGTCAATTGGTATGTTAAAGATAACATATTTCTAAATTTTCCCATTAATTTTGATGAGAAAATCTTTTTGATGAAAATTCTACTCATAATAGGTTTGTTCCAAAACAATTTAATTTACAAGAATTACGCTGTACAGAATTTATTGTTAGTGTAAGTATGAAATATTACCATTCGTTGGAAAGTAAAACAAACGTAGCGTCAGTTCTTGCAACTAGCAAACATTTGTCTAACCTTGGAGTGTTTCACGGAGCGGGTTCTAATTCTGTGGATGCAATACGTAACTCTTTTCATAAAACTCGAGATTTATTGCTTACCACATATTCTTTTTATTAGTTTCTTCCTTTTATTATATATTTTATTTTAGGATCTTTAACTGCAGCCATCATAGTTGTAACTCCAAATGAATTTAAGATATTTTCGTTTACAATAAGACGATTACTTAACAGTTCGGATCACCACTGATGTAATAAAAGGCGGGCATCTATGTTTAGGTTTCCTACTCCTCCGTATTATGTCCGTGCTATGAACGTAGCTCGTAATAAAAAGTGCTCTTTGTATGAATACACTATTCGTTTCATCACCGCTAGTGACTTAGGTGCAGTCATAGTTATACATTTTCTCTGATACGTTTATAGCACAGATAAGGTATAATAATGGATTTTTCTATTCAAAGATGTTGTCCTGAGTCAGGAATTTGTGCCTGATATGGCAATAGGCTCGCCCCCTATCACATGGTGAGACGGAACATAAAATGTGCGTGTACTGGCACCTTTTCCTACCCCTTCTGGGAAAATAGCGTGAGTTTATGTATGTATGTATGTACATATATTAAAGTATACTATAGTGGGCAGAGCTTCGTAAGAACATGATCTTGTCTTTGACCCAGCTGTATGGTATATCAAAATTATCCATTGTGGATCTACTGAGAATAGTAAAGTGGAACAGGTCAACAATTCCCCGGCTCTCGCTAGAGCGGGTGTCGGCAACGCAGTCGATGTCAGCCGAGCGAAAATAACCCGAAAATTGGCCGCCTTCCAGGTACGGAGCCGGACCGGTGGCTGGACACATGGGCAGAATTCCTAACTTCGGCAAAAGTAATGTTAATGTGAGTACATATTTTGTAACTATTGAATGCGTAGCATGGGTCTTTAATATAAGTCTGGCAACTGGTTGGCCCGATGGTAAGCGATTACCGTCGCCCTTGAATATCTACAACGCCTGGATCTTAGTTGCGTTGCTAGCCACTGAAAATTGTAGGCGATAGAAAAAAAATGTGAAACTTGTACGACACATCGAATTTTTGCCTCAAGCAAACTTACTTATAAATACGCTAACAGGTCTTTGTGTTTAGATGTGGGCCATATTTTGATGTTATACACCATAAATTTAATTTTTTTCTGAAAAACCTAAACGATAAGGCTGCAAAATATTATTGATATCGGTTTTAATTAATTAGATGTCAATGGGGATATGAACAATAATGTAAAACTTCGTGATAAAATTCGCCTTATACCCCTACCTTACCCTTACCCTTTCCTATTACAATTAAAATCAGGTTCTTATCATATATTTTCTCATTTCTAGCCAATGGGATCTGTGGAGCCACCAGCATGCATTCAAAACGCCATGATGACGAAGGACAAGAAGCCTTTCACATACACACCTGGAGGGTTAGATCTCTCGCAGATACGAACTCCAAGCATGGCCAGAAGAATGGCCAGGCAACGCTCATACGAAGATCACGAGCAACCAAACAACGCTGGCTATCACCCACAAGGAGGACCCCAGGGAGGAGTGCCACCCCCACCACCGCCTCCACCAAAAGTTCCTGCGCCACCACCACCCCCACCCATCGTCATCCAAGCACCCAATTCAAACGCACCAAAACCATTAGCACCAGGCGAACGGCCTAAGATTGACATACCAGAGAACCCAATCGGTATGCTAAGGAAAACCCACAGCCCATACCATTGGGAGGCAGAAAAAGCTGAATTACAAAGGATGGGACCGGTTCCTAAATACGTAGAGAAGGTGCCAAGTCCTTTGACTGTGAAAATGCCCCCGTCTTCATTCTCGCAACAACAGCCACAAAACTACACTCCGCAAGGACAAAATAATTATCAACGCTCGAATAATCACCCCGAAAGTCCCATTTACAGACCTGAAGCACAGTACGCTCATCAGAAATCATCTTCTCCTAACATAAATGGATCACCCCCTACAAGGGAATTATTGCAACGTCAGGACTCTCAATTTAACAAAAGTCCTCAGCCATTTAATAACCAGTCACCCATTAGTAACAATTCTCCCTATTCTCCAGCTCCTAACAACAACTGGAGACAACCTGAGAGGAGAGATTCACCTGCTAGCGCAAACAGTAATGTACAACAATCGCCACAATTCAACCGCGGTCCATTTTCACCCAACACACAGCAATATTCACCGAACTTCCAAAATCAAAGTCCTCCGACTAACTCTGGCCCAGTGTTCCACACCCTGCCCCGAGCTGGTCAAAGAAACCAGGACACAGTTAACAACAATATTAATTACAACAACGCTCCTAAACAGCAAAGCCCACAGGTTGAGGGTAATGCTGCTCCTTGGAGAACCAATACTTTGAATAGATACCCAAAGGAAACAGAGAACAAACAACCAGCGTTTAACCAGAATGCTAATGTCCAACAAACATATAATGCGCCATGGAAATCAAATGACGCTAACAACAATGAAAAGCCTTATGTGCCTCCATGGACGCAGGAAGCTAGAAATCAGCAACAATACAATCCGCCATGGGTAAACAATCAAGATAATAACAATAACAGAGTACAAGAAAACTCTGCTCCCTGGAGGTCTCATGAAGTTGAACGGTCTCCACCTACTAAAAATGAACCTCCTCGTTTCCAATCGACGATATCAATACCAGTTACTCCCAGGAAACAAAACACACAGCCAGATTACAGTACGCCACCGCAGAAAGAGGCTGTGTATGTCAACCAGGAGCCAGTGTACTACTGCCCTGACAGTCCCAAATCGATCCCACCGTGGGTGAAGACACAGAAGGAGAAAACCAAAACTCCTCCGCCAGCTTGGTGCCAAAGACAAGTAGACAACAACAACGACCCCAGAGAGTTGGTAACACCTCCAAGGGAAACTGTTCCAGAGTGGGTAAGGAGAAGCAACGAGGTCCAGAAAGGCGCTCGCGAAGTAATCAGTCCACCTAAATACCAACAGGCCGCTCAGCCAGCGTGGTCGACGCGGCCTTCTGAGAATCGTAAGAGCTTGCCTAAGGACAACGCTCCAAGCACGCCTGGAAGCAGAGTCATCCCTATTCAGATGGAGGTGTCGAGCACAGAGACCAGGGATGCGAGTAGACAAGGTCACCAACAACCCCAGTTGAGAATCACAATTGGAATGAACCCGAATCCTAATGAAGCTCGCGCGCCCTTCTCACCTCCTACTCAGCGTATAATGAGAGTGCTGTCACCACAACTGGTGAGGATAGACGACAATCAGACGCAACACGAGCTGCCCACACTGAACAGAACTTTCCAGAATCAAGATCAGCCGAAGACCCGGATCATTCCCATACAGATTGAAGGGAATGGCGGGGCTAACAAGAGGTGAGTTGATATTTTTCACTAAAATTGGTCGATAAAATTATCGACACATTATTCTAGAAAATCATTAATGATAAAATGTAATTGTAATAAAATATAATATTTGCCGTAAGAAGTGAAACTTAATAGGCCCTAATATTCTACGCCCCGTAAGACTAGAAAATTGTTAACTGTAATTAATTTAAAGAAATGGTTGTTAAATATTATAATAAAAATGATGTTTATTAGAGTAAAAAATATGATTCTGCTCTCTTGGTTTTTAATTACCAATGTAAAGCATAAGGCGAAGTTTGCACCTTTTGACTTATCTAGACTAATTTTGCCTGCAATATCTAATGAAATTTCACTTCAAAAGCACATTATATAATTTCAATTCTAGCAGTTAGTTACGTGCAAAAATCCACGCAAACGCACAATGGCACGCGATATTCCTATCACCACTGTAGCGTCTGTTTATTATGGGAGAACTCAAAATTGTATTCGTTTCAGCTTCGGTGGCCGGTTCTAAGGGAGCTTGTTTGCTGGTCCAAAGTAAACACATTTTTATTGCACAGCTTCTCATTCGATGAGTCAGCGTAACATTTGCTTTATATTTAGCGGCACACGCTTTGCAAACACGCTCTAATTCTGTTTACTTCACTAATCGAATCATTTTTCGCTTCGTTTATTTGATGTTGGTGTATTAATTGATGTGAATCACGTGTTGTATTATTGCAATCACAGGTTGAAGTATTTTAGGCTGTATTGTAGTTTGTATAAAGCTTTATTTGTTTTGTAGAGATGTTTGTATAAAATTCTTGTGTTTCTTAAGGTATTTTCAGATAATTGTTTTTTAATTACTAACGGATGAAATTAATAATAATAAAACATTTATTTCAGACAAAATCCATAAAATAATAATACAGTAGTCAGCACACAAACAGTTCTAGAATATAAATAGAAAATGAACGATATACCAAATCAATTAATTAAATATACAAAGGAAATAGATTACAGACACATAATTATATTAATTCAATAGTAACCACACTACGTAAAATATTCATTATATCTATATCGTTATGTCAATCAGTCAATTAATTTGGAAAAATAAAATAATAAGAAAATCATACACAATTCATAAGTTAAACAAAAATAGGAATATGTCAGTCTTGTCCGGTAATTATACACATCCATTTATGTTGGATCGGACAATCCGCGCGAGAAGCAATCATCCTGAGGATGCTATTACTACTGTCTCTCACTCGTCTTAATAAAGAGGCAACCTTTTTTCGGATTAGAGCTTGATAGCCATCCGTCCGAGCATCAGCAAACATTTGCGACGCACTGCAGTAGGGAGGCAGCCGCAACAGCACCCTGAAGATGTTGTTATATTGAACGCGCAGGACCCTGGCAGCCCGCTGAGTATGATTCACCCATAGACCGCTCGCGTAAAACGATTGACAAAATGCCTTAAACAAAGTAATTTTTACTGGGGAGGAGCACCGAGCGAATCTACGGGCAATCATGTTTCCTCGGACCGCCAACGCCCTGCGCTCCCGCTCCAAATCTGCATCATCGGATAAATCATCCGTCACAATGTGGCCCAGGTACTTAAAACTGGTCACTCTCTGCAGTTCCTCATCATATAATTTAATAGGAGGAACACGTACTGGAACGGGAGCACCTGACTTACCCTTGAAGAGGAGAACTTTACTTTTTGCTTTACTGTAGGTCAGTCCGTGTTCCCCAGCGTAGGTCTCGCATATAGCCAACATCTTACGAATAGCACCTACCGATGGTCCCAGCAGCACCATATCGTCCGCGTAGCTAATATTATTGACGCATACACTATCAATGTAACAACCGGTATGAGTGCTGCTGAGTTCACCGATAAGGTCATTTATGTACAAGTTAAATAACAAAGGAGAGGTCAGCCCCCCCTGCCTCACGCCACACTCCATGCCATATGGCCCGGACAAAGCTCCCGCCCATCTCACCTGGTTCCGCTGGCAGTGGTACCA
This sequence comes from Hyles lineata, assembly GCA_030180105.1. Lineage (NCBI taxonomy): Eukaryota > Metazoa > Arthropoda > Insecta > Lepidoptera > Sphingidae > Hyles > Hyles lineata. The sequence goes on from JARJEE010000023.1 coordinate 4,671,054, forward strand.
TTCCTGTAACACTGATATGACCTCAACCGGTACACCCGCCCTGCCCAGTTTGTCCCAAAGCTTATCATATAGGACAGTGTCAAACGCCTTAGACAAGTCTAGGAAGCACGCGTATACCGGTGTTTTCCTGTCTGTATAGTACTGAACAGCCTGCTTAAGACATAATATCGCACTTTCAGTAGAAAGCCCATTTCTAAAACCGAACTGGGCTTCATGCAGTTTAATGTGTTTGTTAAGAATGTTATTAAGCAGGCTGTCCAACACCTTAGCCAATATGGTCGCAAGAGAGATGGGTCGATAGTTATTCATATCTGAGACGTCCCCAGTTCTATTCTTAATAATTGGAATCACTATAGTTTTGGTAAGTTCCTCTGGTAAGTAACTATGGCAAAGGCAGAGATTATAAAACAAGGATAGGACGCGTGGCAGGTGGACTCCAGCATGCCTAAGATGCTCGATGCTGAGACCATCATATCCAGGGGATTTACCTCTATGCATATTGTTAATAACTTTTTTAACCTCCTTCGATGTAAAACTGATATCTCTTTTCTGAATGATGGTTCCAGCAACGGGCGACCGAAACACACCAGTATTATGCTGCGGTGTCACCTTGAAGTGTTTACTAAACGCATTTGCAATCAAGTGATTGTCAAAAATACCATTAATACTCACAGGAAGGCCAGACTTTTGGTTAAATTTTCCGGTATCTTTCCAGAATTGTGGGAAATTATTAGCGGAATGATGGGATGCAAGTGCATCCATTTTAATTTGTTCCTGCCTATCCTGGCACCATCTTAACTTCTGCTTAAACAACTTCCTACTTTCTACCATGTCAACATACGTCTGACCACTCTTGGGCTTGCCATCTTCCACCCAGGCCAAAAACCTCAACCTGGCCTCCCTATGGTAACTTACAACATACTTGTTCCATCCCGCAACATAACCACCTCTCCTTCGAGCCTTGACCCTTTTGCAAGTAGCTGTTGCTGCATCCGACAATGTAGTGACCAGTCTTAAGTACATATTTTTTATTAATAACTTGTGCTCAGCATTGGAGCACATTCCATCACAACAACTACTCATTTCCATCGGAAAATCAATTTCACGCAGTTGAGCACAACATAGTTTATTATATTTTCGGATTTGCTCAGCCGTACGTTTACGCCAAATAACCCCACTGAACATCGGTTCACAGATTGGAAACTGTTTATACGACACTAAATCCAAGTTACAATCAATTACCAGTGGGAAATGATCAGACCACTGCACGTCATACTCGACAAACACGTTAACACGTGTTAATGAACGATCTTCATCGCTATTTATAGACTGATCCAGGAAATCAACCCTTGGGTTACACATTTATCGACACCCTCAACAAGGACGTAATTAGATTGGTTTACTTTCTCGATAATCTTTAGATAGGCACTAAGTTCGCTTTAATTACTTCCGTAAAATATATTTAACCACGGACAGAGGATTCGTTAAATTCTTATTTCTAACAATAACGCTTTTAATTTCAGTATCCATCTTGTACATAAATCTGGGAGTTCATTTTTCTTTAAAAAATCATGGATTACAATAAAACTATTATTTACGGATTTTATTGCGGATTTGGTTTAATTTTTACATTTTTAACTTCCTGACGTCTGATTACTCCGCCTTCGCCACCGTGAGTCCGCCCTGCGACCACGAAAGCTGTAAAGTAACCGAAACGTCAGGAAGTTGAAATAATGTAAAAATTAAACAAAACCGCAATAAAATCCGTGGAAAATAGTTTTATTTCAATATCTATCATTCGCGTAAGTCTCAGAAGCCCTATGTATAATAATTATCTAATCAATTCCTATTTCTGTTTTCCAGCGTGTACTACCACAAGATCACAGTCGAAGGGGCGCCGCGACAATCCAAAGCTTTTAGAGTATTGCAAATCATCACAGACACTCAGGACACCGACGATATGCGCAAAATGGAGAAACAACATGGTTTTACCGATTTATAATTAGGAAAAAAGAAATAAATAGAAACTATAAAAATTGTGTTACAATGGTAAAACAATGTCACAAATTATTTGTTAAGGTAACGGGTATGTGAAGGGAATATTCCCAGCATGGATTTTGTTCAAACGATAAGTTTACTTATCATAAAGAACAAAAGTGTGATTTATGTGTGTAGTTACCGAATTGATCTTAATAATAAAGTAATTTAAAATAAAAATGTGTACAATAAAATGAAAATTTGTTGCAAGCGCTTCGACAACGAAAATAATTAATTAATTATAATTTAGGGAGAAAATATTTAACATAATTGTGTATAAATGTATTCTATTAATATTATTTTTGTATATAAAACGAATCAACGAATGGGAATAGTGCTTTTGCGTGATCTAAACTAATGCTCATGGAAACAGCTAGCTTACCAAAGAGAAGTAATAGATTTATTAAATTATTCAACTAGTATTATAAAGAATAATGTAACATTTAACTTAGGTTATTCTATTTTATATTTCAAACTGGAAATACTAATACAAGTAATAATTATAAAATATAATATCAATATTAACCGCTGCCAGTGCGCACAAAAATTTAGTATTAAACAATTTTTTGTAGAATATATTATTATTTAATCAATTTGAAAATATAGTTAATTAAAATTTAATTGATATTAACGAAATTTTATTAATCTATTTTTGATAGTTAATTTAATCTCTCAAAATTTATTGAAGGGTAGAATATTATCATACATATTACTTTATGTAGTGTTTTCAGTATACCGTCGTACCTATAAGTTCAATAAATATAAACGAATAATAAGCTTAGGTTAAGTTATGCTAATTGTGAATATATTTTTATATATCCCTTTACTAACGAAACTGTAATATATACGTATATATTGTATTTTTATTATACACCTTATTTATGTAAGATGCGAGAGTACTCAGACGTAAATATTATGTACCTATTGTTTGTATTGTCTAATTTGGTAAAAGTTTGCCAAATAATGGGACCAAGGATGTGTATAGGGAGCGAATTGCGCCCAATATTGGCCTATGTAGGCCAACATGTGATCATCAAAAAACATCGAAATGTATTTACAGTTAATAGTCTGAGTAATCTTTCATCTTATTCCCTTTTATTTCCTCTTTAACATTTATTAACGATCAGTATTTATTTATTTAAGTATGTATGTATGTGTTATACGTATGTATGTATGTATTTTTTGGAAAGATTAACATATGCAAAATTACGAAAACTAACAAACAATCCTGAATTTGTTACTGTGAAATTTCCGTGATTTTCAAATGGTTTTGTATTTGTGATTAACCAAAATGATGGTTTTTATCATTATAATGGTATAGAAACTTTTTAATTAAAAAAAAATGCTAAGGAAACCTATTATTCAGCCTAAATACATTATCGATTAAAAAAAAATAATTATATAAAATCGACTAATTATTGCGTTCCATTTTAAAAAGTAATATTTTTTTTTATTATGGCATCCATATTTTAAACATAATTATTGGCATAATAATTATTTATGTTTGAAATATGTACAATTTAATTAAAAGTTATATACCATTGCAGTGCATAAAAATATCTAAAAACAGACAAGGGGTGTGGCAATCTAGTCAGTGTGATCTTTTCTGATATCATATTATATTGAGGTATTATATGATTTATATACATAGTTATAGATTTTATATTTTGTTTAAACATAGGATATAAGTATAATTATATTTTTTAAATAAATTGGGAAAACCACATCCGTTTTTGATTTTGTAAACTTAGATAGAAAGATTTGAGCTAATAGGGGACAGGACATGAAATAACAATTTCCAATTTTCTTGTAATATCTTACACATATTAGATAACAAAATAATAATTACTACACATGAAATGTCGGTCTTTAGGCTATCAATTAACACCAACCCAATTGGAACTGGTTTTACTGGTGGTAGGTCTCTCTTATGTGAGAGGCAATCTGGGTGGGTACCACCGCAGTGTCTATTTCTCCCGTCAAACAGCAATGTAAATACACTGTTGTGTTTCGGATTGAAGGGCATTGTAACCAGAGCAACTACTGGACAAATTGAGACTTAACATTTTATGTCTCAGGATGGCGAGCGCAGTGGAATGCCAAGCATTGCTTTGTAATTCAAGGTGTTGTTTGGTTTTGCTACTGTTTATGAGCGGTCGTATCGCTTACCATCAGGCGAACGGCATGCTAGTCTCGCTATTCATGGCTATAAAAAAAACCGCTTATATAGATTTTAAGAAAAATGCCTACATAAAAACAATGGAGTTTGTTACAATCATCTCTAGCATATCGTAGTTTTAGTTTGTGTATAATATAGATTTAAAATAAAATAAATAAATAAATCCATACCACTAGGGTGGTTGTAAGTTGTGGCTAACAATATAAATTGTTTTCATTCCAATATTTAAATCAGTCTTTTAGATATTATACTACCCAAGTTATCATAAACAAAATCAACAATTTTCTGTTATAAAAATAATTTAACATTTCTGGAACATTTTCGATCCAACTTATTTTCTTCATGTTTTTGAATTTCGAATTTTTTCGGAGAATCATTTTTTCTAGTTTTCTGCTCTAATTATTCTTTCCATCATTTTTCCTAGATTCTGGCTATAATTACTTATAAATATAAAGCAAAAAATATTCTTTGTATTGAAAGTACAACTTGTTACTATTGTCACTAAATTTTTTTTTAGATTTTAGCAAACATGATCAAACCGTAAAGAAATCGTTAAAATGTTATTATTGTTTCAGTGCTAATGGAAAATGGAAAGAGGAACAGTTGCATTATTTAACTTACGATATTAAAATTAAATGTAGTTGAAAAAACACGGCGATAAGTTACTTTGCGTACGGTGTAGTTACATAGCTCAGGTCTCGGGTTCGAATCCCGGGTCGAGCAAAGTGATATTAGATTTTTCTATAATCGTGCCTATTAGGCGATATGCATACCCCCTATCACATTGCGAGACGGAACATACGAGGCGAAATGTGGTGGTCCTAGCACCTCTGCCTACCCTGTCTGAGAAAAAAGGCGTGAGTTTATGTATTTTAGAGTATGTTATGTTTGGAATTAAATAGGTAATTTACATTGCTTCCTATAGTAGAATGATTTTTGTTACATAGGGTAGGAAAATTAGCAAACAGGTCAACTGATGATGAATATACTCAACGCTTGGATGTGTTGGTAGTCCATCAGTTCAGGAGGGAAGTGAGAAGGAAAATACACTCATCAAACGAAACACAACATTGAAGCTGTCACTTCACATCCTTCTTCGGACGGACGAGCCCGCCCATTAATGTTGAGTCCCTATACATCAAAGTACTCTGTGGTTAAGTCATGACTGACAACGGAAAATAATTTATTGATTTCATAAAATATTCAACATGGTTTACATTTCTTCATTTTTTTGTTCTTCCACCCGGTTCGGAAAGCGATTTTCACGCAAGAAAAACGAGCAGAAAACTAGTGTTGCTCTTTTCAACCAGTTTATAAACCGGTTTACAAAAGAGTAATACAAAAGTTACGAGTTGCTTTGATTCCGAACAGTGTATAAATTATTCCTATAATTTACACAGACTAAGAAATACTATAATTTATAAGGCATAATTTATGTTTTCTAAACCAAAGCATCGAGGATATAAGGCCACTAAACTTTCGTAGTCGTTTGTCCAACTGTTGATAGATGGCGTTAAAGTCTGACTCTTATTCCTTGTAGTTTTTTTATGATTACTTTTTGTATGTGACAGCCACCGTGGCACAGTTGGTTAGACGCCGCCTGTGAAACGAGAGACCGCGGGTTCGATCCCCGCACCGAGAGAAATGTTTGTGCGGCCCACAAATATTTCTTCCGGGTCTAGTTGTTCGTGGGACCGAAAAGTCTCTCGTAGTACCTGATACCCACGACACAATTCTCGATCTTAGTGTGGGGTCAGGACTATGTATGTGACTGTTGGGTGTTATTTATTATTATTATGTTCACAAAATGTAACACACACCCTGCATCCAAGGAGAGGCTCTATAAACTACAAGTTATAATGAAAATAGTGCAAAGAAGCCCACAAGAGGCGGGTATGATATCCAATACTTGGAGTTCATAACTGCGGTCTAAGTGCAAAGTTCCCAGCTTGTATGGATGCGCGGTGTTAAGTGTTGTTAACGAGATACAGCTATTGTTTTTCTCAGACGTGTGCAGATTATATTTTCATTTTTAATATTAAATGTATTGTTTATGTTAATGCATACAGATCATTTACAATTCATTGGTGTGTGAAATATGGAACTAAAAATAAATACATACACCCAACATTATTCTGACCCCACACTAAGATTGAGTCTAGTCTCGTAGGTATCAGCAACTACGAGAGATTTTCGGTCTCACAAACACTACGACCCGAGCCAATTACTTGTGGGCTTCACAAATATTTGTCTCGGTGCGGGGATCGAACCCACGGTCTCATGTTTAACAGCCGGTGTCTAACAAACTGCACCACTGAGGCTGTTTCTAAAAATAACTTACCCTTTCGATATTTTCTTTGCCCGTTAAAGTGCCGGGTGATTCACTGTCAATATAAAATAATATAAAGTGTGGGCTGGGATCTAAACGTGCGACCTCCTTGAACATGTTGGCCTTGAGTCTGGTCCAATTACCAAAATGCCACCACGCACTATTATTTACATACAAAAACCTTAACTCGCGTCGTATCCCCAAAACAAAAAGGGTAACGGTATGGTAATTTCATTAGAATTATATTGTATCAGCCTATATATGTTCCACTACAAGGCACGGGCCTCCTCTACAATCGAGAACTCGATTGAGAGTGGTTAGCCCTATGTTCCACCACGCTGGTCTAGTGCGGGTTGGCGGACTTTACATACCATAGAAATCGCTATGGTACGCAGGTTTTCTCACGTTGTTTTCCTTTACCGCTTTAGTAGTGATTGTCTAGGTATCAATACACACGTGACTCCGAAAATTCAGCGGTGATAAAAATAATTATAAATTACATACATACATACATAAACTCACGCCTTTTTCCCAAAAGGGGTAGGCAGAGGTGCCAGGACACCCACATTTCGTCTTGTGTTTCGTCTCACGATGTGATAGGTGGCGAGTAGTGTTGCCAGGTGTCCCGCTTTACGCGGGACGTCCCGCTTTTCAGGGGTTTGGTGACGCGTCCCGATTGAACCTTCGGCGGGACGGCAAATGTCCCGCTTTTTGACCACCCCTCTCAGAACGAATAAAAAACTAAATATTACACACTTTTATTTATAATCCGTACTGTATTAGCGTTTTCGTAAAATTATTAACCTACTTAGTATCTAATTCGATTCTAAAGTTGTTTCCATAGGCTGATTCCAAAAAAAATACAGGACTTTGAATAAGTTCTCGCGGTTTGTTCATGAATTCCTAGCTTTCTTATTTTAGATGGTAACACATGTGCAAGAAAATACTGTTAGTGAACGTATGTCTTCGTGAATATTAGCTAGCTCCAATGAAAATTCCTTCGTAACAATTTCAAGTTTCATACCGCTTAGAGAGTATTTCTGGCGAATTTTACTTTACGACATGTACATGTAGATGTAGATGTAATTTAAAAAAAAAACGCATCTTAACTTCACTTAATTCTCTACGAGCATAATAGCGAGCATAATTTGTCGGAATTCATGTGTAAAGGCGTGTCGGAAAATATCAATTTTCATCTTGGAAATAACGATCGCTCTGGTAAATCGAAAAAGTTAGAGTCTGAGAATTTAAGGAATAACTCGATGAAGACCCATAGCAAACGCTAGAGGAAAATGCAAGATTTTTGAAATATTTGGAGTAAGTTAAGAAACCTCTGCTATTCCGTTTGGAAGAAAGGCGTCAATTTGTGTATGTATGCATGGTATAAATCCATGGCGCCTCATGAATTGAAGCCTCGAGAGATATGGTACTTGGTCTGGTTGAGCTGCGCTTCAATTATTATAATAATAACCAAAAACGGCTATTGTCTTTGAGAGCCTCCAGAGACGCGACGTTTTTCGATGTGATAAGTATATGCTGCTAGAAAGAGGGAGAGTAATAATGTGTGAAAGCAAAAAACTATATACTTTCCTCTTCTTTAATAGGCGTCCCGCTGAAGAACTCATAATCCCGCTTTTTTTAATGTCCTGTCCCGAATTTTCAAAAATTAAACCTGGCATCCCTAGTGGCGAGCCTATCGCCATATCAGGCACACATTCCTGACTCTGGGCTGATAATGATTAGAAAAATCCAAAATCACTTTGACTAACCCGGGATTCGAACCCGAGACCTCAGCTTTGTAACCGTACCGTAGTACAACGCCACCGAGGTAGATTATAAATTATTATCAGAATAATTAATAATAATTTAGAACTATGGATTCTTATTTTTATAATGATTTCTTAGATTTACGGGAATGTTACATATTGAAGAGATTATATACTCCTATAAAGATAATTTAAAATCTTAAATTTTAATTTAATATTTGAAATTAAGGGTAGTTAAATTATTGTTAAAAACAGTCATTGTGCGGATGAGCAATCAAAATGTCGGGAAGTTAACAAATGTAAAAATTAAATCCGCGATAAAATCCGTAAATAATAGTTCCTAATTTTATATTATTTTGATGCATTTGAACTATTGGTTGTAGCGAGGGTAAACAAACTTCCTCTAAGTTGTTATCGTCTATAAAGTTTTAGTTATTTTAATTAAAGCTTTTGTTAGCAAGATAGTGTAGACGGATTTAAATTTAATCAAGAAATATAAATAGCCTTAGGTTCATTAGTTTGGTTTCGCATGAATCAAATGATAATTTGTATTTCTCATAGTTCTTGTTGTTGTTATTTAAGCAAGTATTAGAAATAGTCATACCTTTATATTATGATACAAATCTTGTTTCTTGGATATCAAAAGTAATGAAGCGTTTGTGATTTCCACCCCACTTATTATTTGGAGAAACTACTAAACAATACAATTAATATACTTTTTCATTATTTTAAAAGGTGCGACGGTTTCTTTTAAAGGTTTGCGTACACTATAATGCATGTCTCTAGCCTAGTGACGTCATTAGTTTTGCATCGCACACCTGTTCTTTTACTTATGGATGATTGTTTAATTCTGAATTGATTTACAAATTCTTTGTTACATTTTGGAGATAAATCCGATTAAAAATGTAAGTAATTCTGTATTTTTGTACGCCCTCTCTCTCTCCTTCTTTTAAATTCAGCCCATGGTTGTCTGGGAGACATTGCAATAGAGCAATAAGCTTAAAATAACTTTAGATAATAAGATAATAGCTTAAGATAGCTTTTGTAATTTTTTTGTATTGTTTCTATATAGTAGTTTTAGTTTGTGTACAATAAAGTTTTAAATAAATAAATAAAATAATGGTGTTATATACTCTATTATGATTCATTTGAGAAGTAGATTCATATGTATTCTTACAGGCAAGTAACTTGCTCAATCCATCACAAAGAGGCTCCCAAGTGTATTACTAACAAAGTAGTAAAAATTAGCAGTAAACTTCTACTAGGCTGGATAACAAACATTTTACGGCCTGTTACCACGCCGGACATAATGAGTTTTGTTGCAAACTACTTTGGATATAATAATTCTGTTGAAGAACATAAGGAACTGTACTTATCTATTGTATTTTTTGTACTAACTTTTATATATAAATAGTTATTGGTCAACAATACAGTTTCTATAATAAGACAGATTTGTTGTCGCATTTCGTTCGTTAAGTGAGATTGTCAGGAGACTGTCCCGCCTTAACATCCACCACTGTAACTCCTGTAAGCCAGGATCAACAGTGGCACGCCATGTAATGACACCGTACATTGAAGCTCGGCGAGTCTCCAGGAATGTCTAGCTTGTCTTTAACCCGCAACGAAATTAATCAGAAAGTGTAATTAATAGGAGTAGTTGGAAATTAAATATTGTCCACTTCCCTCCGTGCAAAGCGGGTGACAAAACAATGAACTAAAGAGGTAAATAACCTCGTAAAAAGACTTTTACAGCCGGAGAAGCCAGCTGTAAAGCACCACGGATCAAATCATTCTTACATTTAAATGGGACCTATTATGTGAGCTTTTATAATTGTTTCCAGTAATAGGTATGGTAAAAACGCCGGAAAGCACGGAAGTTCTTCCTAGTTTCTACAAGATCCATGTAGTATACAAGTCCAGATGATATTTGCATACTATCCAGCATGGTTTTACGCTCATTCTGCCAAAGACTACACTCCCAAAGTATATGATGCGCGGACTGTTCGTACTCGCAGTTAGGTGTTTAATATGGGCACGCAGGCGATTCAACAAGTGAGATTGTCAGACGACCAATACCACTTTCGGTTTTCCATCTTTTTCCCTTCTCGCTCCCCTCTCGATTTGACCAGCCTATATGCCCGTTTACCTAATCTATGTAATGAAAAGAAACGCTTGATGGTAATTGCAGTGCAATTCAAAAATAGAATCCAATAACGGGAGGTGAAAATCTTTCATGGTTTTATATAATCAATGTGGCATTCAGTTCGAAACCACATGTAAAGATGCTGACTACGACGTATTTGCATCCGTCAACATAAAGGTTTTTCTATCATTGTACTACTACGTAGTCTGCGAAAATCATCTCTCACAAAAACCCACCAAACAAAAACAAGAAAAGGAAACGTTCAAAAACCAAAAAAGTTTGAATTAAATTGATATACAGAAAAATTAAATGTATCCCTTCGTCATTTTAAAAATGTTTTATTATGAACAAATTACATAATAATATCGTCATCTGTTACTCAGTGAGTGCATCACTTGATTAACGCGTGTACATCAAAGAGTTATATTGCCTCAGAATAGTTCAGACGTCATAACCATAGAAATACTTCAAAAATTCACTCGCAACTGAAAAATTATCTTCGATGAGGTTGGCTGGAAGAGCGGTAATAAACTAAAATATGGACACGCAAACATAGCTTTTTACTAAATGGTTCCGTACACATACATAAACTCACGCCTTTTCCCAGAAATGGTAGGCAGAGGTCCTACCAGAACACCCACGTTTCGCCTGGTGTGTTCCGTCTCACGATGTAATAGTTTTGACAATCATCATCATTTCAGCCACAGGAAGTCCACTGCTGAACATAGGCCTCCCCCAAAGACCTCCACATCGACCTGTTGGAGGCGGCCTGCATCCAGCGACTTCCTGCTACTTTAGCCAGCTCGTCTGCGCACCTTGCAGGCCCGACATTTCGCTTCATCACCATAATGACAAGTATTAAATATGCAAGGTTTTCCTATTATTATAAGGAACCCTATAAGAGAAAAGTTTATTATTATCATCAATGTTGACGTTAGCTTTTAATTTGGCGACTCAGTGACGCCTTGAGTGACGAAAGCATTTTTTTGAGTACAAAACATCGCGAGCTCGCGAATCATTTGCAAATGTCTGTATATTGGTCGTAGGAATATAATATAAACTAGAAGTGACAGCGTACTATTATCAACTATAATATTTATTTTATTTAATGACTATTTAGTCCAGTAAGTGAATCATTATACTGATGTGGGCCTTGGACCAAAATGGTAATTTTAACATTTATTAATTTTATCAAGTATTAAGTAGGCAATTTTCATTTGTAAACACTTTTGGGAATTTCATCTATACGTATAAATAAAATTGAAGTGTCTGTTTGTAAAGTGAAAATAAAAAAAAATGTCTAACTACTTATCGTTATATACACGACACCTATAACGAAAATGACCTTAGATTTTTTTTATCTGTCTGTCTGTCCATCTGTCTGTCTGTCTGTTTGTTCCGGCTAATCTCTGAAATGGCTGGACCGATTTTGACGGGACTTTTATTCTCAGGTAGCTGATATAATAAGGAGTAACTTAGGCTACATTTATTTTAGAAAAAATATTATATTTTATAAAAATAAAGTTTTTGGTTAATTCCACGCGGACGAAGTCGCGGGTACAGCTAGTTATTTTATAAAACAGATTTTTTCATTTTTTTTGGTTAAGAAAAATCACAACAACAAAATCACGTTTCAGCATCTACCTGCCTATTGTTCTTAAAAGACACAATACGATAAACAATAGAATTATTGTATTAACTATCAATTTCAAAATAACGTTATTATACTATTTTTATAATTATCCACTAACAAGTTACACATCTATCACTTGACCACAACACCGTTAAAACCGGCCTAAAGCTTTACAAACACAGGCCCACATTCCCGCGCGATATTAAGCTGTCAGCCTGGAACAAAGGGAATGCATAGAAACCTTTCCTCCAGCCCGACTGCGCGCATATCCACTAGATTTGTGATCTTTCTTTGTTTGTGAATTGGTGCTTGGGTTTCAGTTATTGATTGTGTTTGTTAAGCTTACAGTGCTGTGGCTGGGTTTTTAAAACTAGTTTTATATATGTATGTCGCCTACCAAACATCAGTTGAAATGCACTGTTGAGTTTCGGATTAAAGGACATTATAGCCAGAATAATTATTGAGACTTAACATCTCATGTCTCAGGTTGGCGAGCGCAGTGGAATGCCAAGCATTGTTTTGTATTTCAAGTTGTTTGGTTTTGCTACTATTCATGAGCATTCGAATCGCACACCATCAGGCGAACGGCTTGTTCGTCTCGCCATTCAATGCAATAAAAAAAATTCAAATTTATGTTACCATTTTAAACATAATATGATACTTATTTTATTTTATTATGTAAGGAAGACTAACAGCTACATAAATACATAATATAAATACTTAAATGGTAAAAGGCCTATAATAAGTATTACAACACTATTACAGTAACAATAATTACAGCAAACAAAATGTAATTACTTGTACAAGCCCCTATGGGATGAAAATCCTGGTTGTTTTAAACACAGGCCCTCAGCTATCAGTCACCAGTCTCATATCCATGTACCATAAGGATGTTTTTTGTACCATTTTTCTGTATGAGACGAATAAATAAGAAAATAATTTAAATGCACTTTTAAATAATTATGCCACCATTATCTGTATAATTACAATAATATCTTTTAGAAAATAAAAAGGACGATCTTTACTAAACCATAATAGCAGCGGCGTGCACAGGATTATGACACTGGGTATGCGGCGGAGAACTCGGTCACAAAAACTTTTTTTTGTTTTTAGCATAGCCACAGTCAGATCTCTAAGTCGGAAACCATGACAACATAACAAGTCTTAGATGTACTACTATTCACGTCCATCTTCTACACGGCAGACAAAACAGCGATCGATCGTCGCGGCGGAAGAAATTCTTATAAGTAAAATAAAAATCTCACCTAGTCAGCTTCAATTTTCACATATTCAAGGTCCCGGTTACTTGAGATTACTATATCCCGATGTAAATAAACGCAAGATTTCGGTAACACCTCATTCATTCATTTTATAAACATACATTTTCAACACAAACCTCACAATCAAATTACATTTAAAAAAATAAACAAACGCACTAGTAAAAGCAAATGACTGCAATTATTAATATCGATACTTAGTAAACTGTTAAATGTACACACTTTCAAATGTTAAAATGAAAAATCTTTTAAGAAAACTACAAACATACTAATATAAAATCGTAAACAATACAAAAACACATGAAAAAATCAAAATGGCCCCCGCGAAACACAAAACATTTCTGCTATTTAAACAAATAAAACCTTACTAACCAAAAATGCATAATGTGCATAGGTGATTTATTAGATTTCCGCCTATTAATTTTACTCGGATTATAGGCAACGAACATTTCCGATTACTCCCGACAACTTCCGAACTTCCGAGGCCTGCCGCAGGAGTTGCGGCTTTCGATATTCATGGGTGTGTGCGTTTGCGACTGTGCACGGACACGAAAATTACTACACACATGCAAACAAATGTAATGCGGGACGCGGCGGCATGACTTGGTTGATTAGGTACCGAGAGTTTTTAGTCTGAGTTAGGTACATTATTTTGCTTTGCAGCGCCGCTTGCTTGTCGCGTAGCAAACATAATGTTTTGGTGCTTGCAAATAAATGCTATTTATAAAATATTAGGCATTTTTAAGTTATTGTATTTTGTTTTCATTTATTTACTATAAATTAAAGTCATCTAAACCGTACGAACGTTATATTAAAATATTTGTGGATGGCAAGTAATGCACTGCATTTCTGCCTACATGGAGCGCACGCCCCTGCATAATAGAAACAAATATTTTACTGGAGTTCTCATATGTGACAGGCCGTCTCGGTAGGTACTACTGCAATGTAAATTTCTCTCGCCAAACAGCAGAGTAAATGCACTGCTGTGTTTCGGTTTGAAGGACATTGTAGCCAGAGTAACTACTGGATATATTTAGACTTAACATCTTATGTCTCAGAATGGAGTAGTGGAATAGAAATAATAAAAAAAAATCCACGCTATGTTTTTTCATTTTTTTTAGTTCCACCCGGCTTCGTTTTCGGTAGCAGTCTTGATATACCCGGTATTTATGTGAGAAATTCGTGATTGCAATTTTTTCACAACTCCATAATAACCTGTATGGATGTAGCCTTAACGTTTTTTTTCAGGAAGTGGTACAATATATTTGGCAGTTTAAATTGTCATTTCAAGTACATTATTTGATTTATTGCCCCGAACATATAAATAATTGATTTTTGGACAATATTATTATTTTTGTCAGTACAAAATAATCATTTCTAGTACATATAAATGTAGTTTGGTCGATTGGATTGGTCTAGGCGCGGCAACTGTTGCCAACGTAGCTCTGACGCAAGACGATGTCTTTTATCTACAGACGCCGCGCGCGCCGGCGCAATTGAAGCCGACTCGGGATTTGAATAACGTAATGCATACATTCGAGATTACTATAATGTTCGGATTATTTTCGTGAAAATTATTACGTTATTTATGTTGTCTCAATGGTTTGTTGTTATAAGACCAATAGGAGTTTTTGTAACCGACTACAAAAATGGAAGAGGTTCTCAACTCGTCTGTTTTTTTTTTAATATTTGTTAATTCATAATTTATCAGCAACTATTTGAAGTTCACAATACGATATAATTTTTTTGTCACTACATAATCATCAGCCTTTCTTCGTCCACTGCTTGCCACTACTCCAAAGAACATACGTACATATTACATTTGTTCATAAACATACGCCTTTTTCCCAGAAGAGGTAGGCAGATTTGCTACTAGGACACTCAAGTTTTCGCCTTGTGTTCCGTTCCCCGATGATATAAGGAGCGAGTCTGGTCATCACTTAGTCCAACCCGGGATTCGAACCAGAGACCTAATGCGCCACCGATGCCATCGACTACACCAATAAACTAATTAAAGAATAGTCTTGAAATCTCAAAATATCTCCATAGTATGTAACAATGAATCACGCCACCTGCAGGAAAGATAGTACAAAAGTATGACAGGCAACCCTCCCGCGCGGTCGGGTGTCGTTGCGACCGAGCCGTCCCATTTAACGAGCCATGTGACACACGTCTAATCCATTAGCGTCTAATCACGGGATGCGACGTAAATCCGACCCCTATTGACCGACGATCGTCATTTTGATAACATTTCACCCGAAACCATTACGTTTGAGATTGGTCTCGCTTTTAAAGTAGGTGCCGTTTATTTTATTCAGATGGTAAAGTTTAAGTAAAGGTTTTTGTATGGTTGAATATGTTCTGTAAAGTAAAATAAATATGGTGTTTATTTATACAGGGTGAAAAAGAGATTCTTCATTAGTTCTCTTTATTGCAAAAGTATGCGGTAACATCCTTACTAATATTATAAAGGTGAAAGTTTGTAAGTATGGATGTATGGATGTTTGTTACTCTTTCATGAAAAAACGGCTCATCAGATTTTGATGAAATTTGGTATAGTGATAGCTGACACCCTGGATTAACACATAGGCTACTTTTTATCCCGAAAAATGTAGTGTTCCCGTGGGATGAGTCAGGAGATTTTGATGAAATTTGGTATAGTGATAGCTGACACCCTGGATTAACACATAGGCTACTTTTTATCCCGAAAAATGTAGTGTTCCCGTGGGATGAGTCAGGAAACCAAATATACATATTTTCTACTCTTTCAAATTCAAATTGTTGGCACGGGATGTCCTCTCCTACGGAAGGGAAATATAGTCGACGGCACGCGGGAAATATAGTTAGTAGACACGCGAAATAATATGTTCTTGATGTGGATTGGACTCAAAAACTATCTGCACCCGGGCGAAGCCGGGCCCGACAGCTAGTAAATTATATTTAAGTTAGCTTCATGAACAGTTGTTTTGACATGGGAATTGGACTTTCAGCCCCCTGTAAAGCAATCGACTTGTTCCCTGAGACGTCACTGCATTTTTGAGGACACTAATATTACAACAGTCATATTTTAGGTTGGAATCAAATCGCAAGCAAAACTATTTACTGAAAAGTTTTCATGGTCATTTAAAACATAAAATTGAATTGTCTATGTTGACAAAAGCTTCAAATAGAACAACAGTTAACTGTTACATGACATTATAACTGGAACAAGCTCAGAAATCCTTCGCACACATCGTAAAATTAAAATTAGCGCAATCTCACGGCTCAGTTTAGATACATAATAAAACAACATACATAAAACAATATCGTAGGGTTGTCTGTTAATTAACAATTTGACGATGGCGCCGACCGCGGGATTATTAGACCCGGTCGCCATTACCGGGTTGATAGCAAATAGATCCTCGTAAAATGAACATTGGGACACCTTCCGGCGTTCTGTTGGTGTGAACTGTTTTAATCAATTCGTTGTTATCCGACCTTTGTCAAGTTGACCACCCTGTCTATTGGGAATCGTTGATGGGGGTTAAATATTATTAAGTTAATTCCATCAATATTCGAACACACATATATGGCATATATAAAAGTTGGCGTACGCTTATCTTAGATTGCAAGAATATCTTTACCCCTTACCTTACCTTACCTTACCTTGGAAGAAATAATATGAACAACAAAAAAAAAATATTAACCAACTTACCAAGTCTCAAAAGTCAAGCGTGCGTAAGAAGATTAACTTCAAAAAGTTGACCTCAAAATGCGATATACTTTCATTTGTTGTTATAACAGCTTTTGCATCTTACGAAATGAAATTACAATTGTTCAAATTCCTTGGACGTACGCCGAACTTCGCGTATCATAGTTGCATTCTGTGTCCCTCGTCCCATCACTAACCGGCGTAATAAATTGAATTCTATTAAGCTGTACTAGGCGAGCATAAGCGGCATAGAGGTGTCTAGTAAAGACAATCACAGGTATCCGATTGTGCGACATTGGGTTCAATTAAGTCAAACTGGGGGGGCACGCGTCGATTTGTCCCCCCTCCCCCGTTTCTCTCGTCCCGGCGCCCCTCAGTTCAATTTGATTGTGTCACTACGAAAATGGAAAATTTAAGCCTTTCACGTTAATAGGATTCATTTGTTTATATCAGCAAAAAATAAAATTTGATTTCCGAAGGAGTTTTAGTTCGGAGTTTTTATTTAATTTCTGGAGTATTTGAACAAAAATGTACTTGAGAGTCAAAGGAAACAAGATAATGGAAGTTTTTTCAGTAATTCTTGCATGACGTAATGAATACAGGATGTATTTAGTGCCAATAATAAATGTATCTTTGGTAGCAAAAATATGTTCTTTCCAGTTTAGACAAGCATATATTAAAAATTCATTAGTCGCAAACATTTTGAAATGGAGTTTTTTTAGTTTCAATTTTATACTTACATTCTGACACGTCAATATAAATCTATATGCTTAAAAAAGAAATATTTTTTAAACGCTTTTTTTAAATTTCTATTAGTAGCGGGACGTGCAAGCCATTCACCTGATGGTAACCGATATGACCACTAATGGACAGAAAAAAAACCAAACAACACCATGAATATCAAAGCTATTCTTGGCATTCCACTGCGCTTGTCTTCCTGAGACATAAGATATTAAGTATCATTATGTCCAGTAGTTACTCTGGCTACAATGTCCTTCAAACCAAAACACAACAGTCCATTTACCGTGCTGTTTGGCGGGAGAAATAGACATTGCGGTGGTACCCAGGCGACTTCTCACATATACCTACCACACTTAATATTATTATATTTCTGTAGATGTGAGATAAACGGTAAACGTCCGAGAGACAGATGTCCCATCAGATGGTTGGACCAAGTCAGCTCGATCCTTAACATCAAATTTCACGTTGCGCTCCACTATGCCAAGGATAGGAAAAGGTGGCGCAGCATAATCCGGTCAAAGATTACTCCATGTTCAGGGGATCACGATCCTCAGCAATGAGGAAAATGATGAGAGGAGGAAGAGATGTGAGATAAGTACAGACAGTTGAAGAAAAATATTTTAATAGCATATTTTTGTGTGTCTCATCTACTATTGAGATGGTTTAGATCTCGGTACGAGTTGGTGAACTTGACCTATATTTGAAATTCTTGTGGCATATGTATGCTTTGTTATTGATAACAAAGTCGAAATTTATGTGTCGTGGATGTATAAATTCAGATTTTCTCGCTGCGTATAATGGATATGGTATAATAAAACATTTTATATTGTTTGTAAATCTGGGTAAACTCAAATAATATTATTTTTGCCATTATTTGTTTGCCATTATTGTGATATAAAAGCGTAAGTCTTGACTGTAGAGTAGTGAGTTAAGGCACCTATTGTTAAAAGGGAAGCCACTGATTTATTTTAACACTGAAACGATTTCTGACACGAATATTGTTGGTGTAATATTGCAAAAAAATTATTGGCCAAAAAGTTCTCGAATGCAGGCCACGTAGCGGAAAGCGCAGACTAGAACATTCACCCACAAGGTGGTCAGACGACCTGCTCAAGGTCGCGGGAGATCGCTGGATGCAGGCTGCCTCCAACAGGTTACTGTGGAAATCATTGGGGAAGGTCTATGTTCAGCAGTAGAATTCCTTTGGCTGATGGATGAAGATTGAAAGCTCTCTCGTAGTTTCTGATATTCTCATGGATTATTCAGGACTGACATCATTCGATTCTTAACTCTCAAAGTTGTTTCGAAGCCAGAGAGGGCTATGCCCAGCAGTGGACACGAATTGGCTGATGATGATGATGATGATTCATGAGTTACGTTTTATTACGATAAAATTCGTACCCCAGCTTATATTACTGTTCAGTGTATTTAATTATAATTTTCCACTGAAATATTAGTAAAATAGCCAATATCACACATCGTACATCAATGTCTGATATTTGTTCATCTGACAATACCGACGATCGAGGCTAATCGTATCTGTAGCGTTAACAGCGCTATGAACCGTGGCCTTGCTCTACCGACTCTACCGTTCCTGTAGTCTATCATTGAACCGTGCTTCTGTATTGCAGTATAATATGCATTGATATAATAATAATAACACCATGTAAAAAAGAATAAACAAAACAATACAAATAAGAAAATAGAAAAAAATCGATAACTAATTGCTAGGCTGTTCACTTAGTACTTTTAATTAGGAACAGATGTCGCTGTTCATCGTTATTATAATTATTTTAAATACACTCATTACTCGAAATTGCCTGTAAAGTCGGTTTTACGGGCGAAGATTTTACGTGACAACGTCTTTTTCTCGGTAGAATATTTATTGATATGAATATAATTAAATTAATCACTCAACTATAATTAGATCATAGTTGAGTGGGAGAGAGACGCAAGGCATTCGGCGGGCCTCTCTCTCGTTCGGTGACTCATCGTAACGTTACCGGGCGTTACACTTTTTCATAAGTGACTCCCAGCCGCAACCTAATTTAAGACGTTGTCACGTCAAAAAACAAAAAATTATATGTGAGAGCAATTTGAAGCTATAGTGATTGGATTTTGCAGCAAAAAATACACATGAATACAAAAATACCACCATCATAGATCCTTCGTACATCAATGTCTGGTATTTGTTCGTCTGACAATACTGAAACGCGAGGCTAATCGTATTTGTAGCGTCGTTAACAACGCTATGAAACTGCGGCCTTGCTCTACCAACTGGGTAGAGACGGTAGTCTGTACTCTGCCACTAAACCGCCTTTCCGTACTGTATTATAATATGCATTATAGCGACCTTACCCGGCATTATCGTAGGAATAGTGTCACAAAATTAATATGCATAGTATTTTTATTGCAATGAATGGCGAGACGAGCATGCCATTCGCCTGATGGTAAGCGATACGACCGCTCAAAGACAGTAAGCAAAACTAAACAGCACCATGAATTAAAAAGGAATTCTTGGCGTTTTATGGTTCTGAAACTAGTGACTACTTTAAGCGTCTTGTTTGAGGGTTGTTTTAGGGCGACAGGGAAATAGCAGTCTTTTCATCTTTTAATGTATAAATAGACTGTTTTAATGTGCAGTATATGTTTATAATTAATGCAATTGTTCCTTAATGAGCCTTGAAAGATTCTCATCACCGCCTGTGAATAACCACAACACATGAAAATTGTGTAGCTTATATGGCGTACTGTTAAGATATGAGGAGAGAGAGAGATGAAATGAAACCTTTACCGAGTGTGTTAAATATAAGTATTTTCTAAAATTAAACATAACAATTTCTGTCTCTGAGGTTGAAACGTTGTGTAAAGCAGTTGGGTACATTTATTTATTTATTTTATTTAGGTGCGTGTTGGCTTGTGGTAAACCAACCAAATGCGCCTACCAATATTGTTCACGGTGGTCGCGGGTTTGAATCCTAGGGCACCTCTAACTTTTCGGAGTCATGTGTGTATTGATAATCACTCACCACTCACTATAACGGCGAAGGAAATCATCTTGAGGAATCCTGCATGCCATAGCTATTTGTAAGAATTTCTATGGTATGTAAAGTCCGTCACCCGCACTAGGCCAGCGTGGTGGACTATATGACCTAAACACTCTCAATCGTACACTCAATTGTAGAGGAGGCCCGTGCCCTGCCGTGGGACGCATATGGGCTGATACAGATACAGAAAGTGTACCAACCCTCACTAGGCCAGCGTGGTGGACTATATGACTTAGATACTCTCAATCGTACTCTCGATTGTAGAGGACGCCCGTGCCCTGCAGAGGGACGTATATGGGCTGATGCAGATATAGATACAGTTCAATAAACTCGATAACATAAACATATCATTCAAATGTTTCATTGGCGTTTCTCGGCGATTGATAAAACTTTACGATTCCCGGCTGTATCGTGTTGTAGTTTTATTAGTATCATTATGTTTTTATTGTATTAGTCATAGATCAGTTGCATCTCGATTTGTGAGTAACGTAATAAAGAGTACCATTAAATTATTTTTGCATTGACGCATTACACATTGTATTCAAACCGCGATCGAAAATGAAGCCAGGTGGTGGTTTTACTGACTACAGAACCTACGCACCTAAACATTTTGAACTAAAATACGTGACAATTTTTTTGTTGAATTTTAATTATCATCGTATTTGACTGACAGCCTCCGTGGCTCAGGTGGGTAGATGCCGCCTGAAACGAGGGGTCGCTGGTTCGATCCTTGTACCGAGAGAAATGTTTGTGCGGCTCACGAATATTTCTTCGGGTCTGGGCGTTTGTGAGATCGAAAAGTCTCTCGTAGTTCCTGATACCCACGACACAAGACTCAATCTTAGTATGGGGTCAGGACTATATATGCGACAGTTGAGTGTTATTTATTTATTTATTTGTTATTTATTTGGGTGGTAAATGCATAATTTGCTAAAATAATAATTTAACACGTCGACTACCAAGCAAAATACCACGGTTTCCCGTTCAGGCCGCGTCGATCAGTGCAGATCGCGTTACACGATTTATACGCGTTATATGTTTTTGATCCATTCTCACAGGATGTAGGGCAGTGTTATCAAACTGAATCTCATATTAATTGAATAAAAGTGGCCTTATACGAGTAGTTAGTACGAATGAAGTTGGTTTTCGAAAAAAAAAAATAAGTTCTTGAAGAAAAACAAGAATTATAAAGGTGTATTGTGGAACTTTTAAAGTCATATCATCCATCCATCAGCCAAAGGAAGTCCACTGCTGAACATAGGCCTCCACCAATGATTTCCACATAGACCTGTTGGAGGCAGCCTGCATCCAGCGACGTCCCGCGACCTTTACCAGGTCGTCGGACCATCTTGTGGGTGGACGTCCCACGCTGCGTTAAGTCATATACTAGAGAATAAAATTATACTTGTTAAATAGTAATAACTGTTTTTTTACGTACGTACGTTTAGTACGGTGTTGAGACAAATATGTCCTAAGAAAGGTTGTGACATTTGCAGTTAGATTGCAAAAATAGGCATTTCACGCCTGCGCAATCTTAAAAAAACTGATTGGTTGTTTTCATGCACTCACGAGAAATCAAACCCACGCTTTGACGCTTTTAATGAATACTACATTTTTCTTTTCACAATTACACGAAAGATATATCGCTCATTTGCGGTAACATCGTCGCAAAACAATGTCACGAATATTGACTAGTAAATATTTGAGGACGATTAAAAATACTGAAATATCGCCATTAATTCCAAAGCAACGTTTGAACTGAAACGACTGTCTCGGCGCAGTTGTGCTACGGTATGATTGCAAAGCTGAGGTCTCAAGTTCGAATCCCAAGTCGAGTCGAGCAAATGATATTGGAGTGTTCTATTATAAAATTATTAGGTCATGGCCGGCTATTCTTAGACTTAGATTACCCAGGTAAATTTAAGCCATCTCGTTCAACCCAAAAGAAAACTTACCTGAATAATAATGTTGTATAAATATGTAATTTGTGTGATGAATCGATGGTGTGTCTATTATAATTAAATCAATAAATAAATAAATACAAGGGACATAAAAAAGACACAACTTAATCTCTCGCTACCATCCATACGTTTCGGAGGTCAACTTATAATGGTCTATAATACTTAGATAGTTCATGTACGTATATACATATCGGTGCATTCTTGCGTCACAATTTACAATATGGATAAACAGAACAATTATGCAAAAAAATTGGCAAATGTACAAGAAAAATATAGCGTTTTCATTAACATGCCGTCTCGCCAAGGTCGCGTATTGATGATTAATGATTTTTTTGTTGGCAAATAAAATATAGAGACAGTATGAAATGGTATTGCAACTAAAAAGAGAACTATCTTTGATGAAACTATAATCTAATTGTAACATGGGTTCAAATCAAAATTGTCTTTGAGCGAGACGAGCTTTCCATTGTCCTGATGGTAAATGATACATCCGCCCAGTAGTGGACAGTACATGGATAGTAGAACAACCAAGCACCGTGATGAATTAAATGCAAATGCAATGCAATGCTTGGCATTCTACTGCGCTTGCCATCCTCAGACATAAGATGTTAGATCTCATTATATCTAGTAGTTGCTCTGGCTACAATGTCCTTCAAATCGGAACACAACAGTGCATTTAGATATATTTTTCTAAAATATATGATTGTGATTTAAAATAAACGCATGTTGTATGTAAATTGACAAGAACTAATAGTTCATTAAAATAAACACAGAACAATGACACTGAGGAGCAAAACTCATCACATGAACTTTTTTATCAATAGCTTTTGATTTAAAAAAAACTTTGGGGAAAATCCTTTCTTCTATTATAAAGACACTGTGGCATGAACAGAGTGTCTTAGTACCTACTGCAGTAGTTAAGCAACTGGTTCGCAGGAGTTGCTCTAGTATGGAGAAGATGCGGGATCATTGACATGCAGCGCGGCGGCCGCCAGACGCGCGGGTTCTGAACCTGTTGCCAACAGCCGCGGCTTGCACAGTAGACACAGAAGGGTCAGTTTGATTTGTTACTGAAATTTCGTCTTTATTCAAAGGACAAAGCGAGAGCTACAAAAATATTTCATAAAATATCACATTATTACTCTTAAGTATTTTAAAGATATATATGTAAATTAAGCTTTCATGTACGCCTTAGATGTTATTTATACCTATATTATTAGGCTGTTCACATAATGTAGATAAGATCTAATCTTAGATAGGTAGATTTTATTGATTGATGGAAAAAATGTTGGTACTTCAACTTCTTATAAACGCTATGTTAAATTATCTTAATAAATTAAATTGAGTTTAAAATATTATTGTAGGGCCAACCCGCACTAGGCCAGCGTGGTGGACTATATGGCCTAACCAATCTCAATCGTACTCTTGATTGTAGAGTAGGCCCTGTATATGGGCTGATATAGATACAGATTATTGTAGGATCCATATGTCTCTGTGGCGAATATTTGCACACCATTTTAAATATGGTAGAATTTATTTAGAAACAATTCATTGTCAGCACCTTACTATGTATATGTACACTATATTCTTGCAAATAAATCATTTCAATTAAAATTTGATAATCTTCAACTAGTCCACTAATACGAAGAACAAAAGTTACCGATATATCCAGACTGGAATGCCAGTGGGTAAACTATATGGGGTAGAGAACAATAACAGAACCATCGCGTAATGCTGGTATTCTACCACATGATGATGTCCCACCCCACTCGAGCGGACCTGTTCCTACAATAGCTCTAGCATAGTGTCTAGTATAGTCTAGTGTAGCTCTAACAATTTTAATTTTTTTTATCTCTCCCATTTAGCTGTGGTGCATCTGTACAATTTACGCTGTGGCTATTTGCGTAGGTGGATTTATTTGAGCTATTTTATTGTAATGTACGTGCGTAGGTCAACCCGCGCTGTCAAAATAATGGACACGATTATAAATAAGATTTCATTTGTATTCTTTAGTTTAATTTGTACATGTAGAATAAGAATAATATTCAAGTGCAGTGCATTAATTTCAATCTAATATATTTGATAGTAGCGTTTGCAGCCAAACTAAAGAAAAGTTTGTGTAACTGAAATAAATCTAAATTTATATTTTTTCATCAATAATTTATTTTGTATTGGAGGCTAACTGTTTTAAATTATGGTTAATTGGTTCGTTAGGTACCTTGAACTTTTTGTAGCCACAGATGAAAGTAACTGCCGTATTACCTGTAATAAAATAAAAATAAGATACTTGTAATACCACTTAGTTGACAGAGGACTTAAAAAGATAGCGGATGAATAGGGCATATGACCTACTCCAAACTGGGAATGTTGGTGCACATATAGTAAGTCCCAAAATCAGTCCCACTGTTGCCTGGGTGTCATCCGGGCCCCTATAATGGTCTTCCATTATAGGTAACCATATATGCTGGTTCTTAGCAATGGTATTTGCGGTGGGGTGGTTTTCGCCCTGGGATGTTCGGTGCCGTCCACAAAACAAGTGACGGTATATCGAGGAGTTTTAGTTAGTGTGCTGGCGTAGGTATTGTTTGGGACCCAGTTTGACTACAACATCCGCATTATGCTGAGCTGGAAGGTCAGTGACATACATCGGCCTCCTCCGGGGTACCGAAAGAGAAGCCTAATAACTTTTCCTCTTGAAACAAAAAAAGGTGCACCATTACATGACTGAGTTTCGTTTGTCTTCATGGTTGGCCAATTAAAGCTTATAGCCCAATTTTGAAAGTTTTATCATCAAGCGAAATCACGATCCGTTGTCATGACATATATATAGTTGTACATTTTATTTACGCATTTGCAAAATAACCGTATAAAACCACAGTGATACTGTTAAGCATGACAAAAAGATTCTAAAGTAATTGCCGCTTAGCTGTTGTAAATTTTATCTCAGCCCCATTAAAAGGTTTAAGCCCGTAATGTTGTGTTACTTTATTGTTGATTAGATGTGTGCACAAATTGCGAGTGCAATTGCAGTGTCGCAACCAGATTTGGAATTCTAAATAAACATGTGCCTAGAACGCTTTTGGCTCGTTCTAATTTATTTAAGGACGGGAGAAAATCCTCAGAATTCTCTTATTAAAATAACTGTGTTTGGCGATGTGAGGGTAGGAAATGTTTACAATTTAGTTTTGTAATTCCCTTGACCTTAATTTTGTTTTATATTTTTTGTACTGCTAGGTGTTTGGGTGTGTTATTTAGCTTAGTTTTTTTTAAATTAGAATATCCAACGAAGATAACACATTACATTTTATTTAAGTACACATGTGTCCTTCTGCATGTATCTTCAATAACGGGAGAGTACAGCTTGCACTAATTTATTTAACATAAAAATTAGTAAAATAAACTAAAAACGGAAAAATGCTATCTATCTTTCTCATCCATTGAAAAGAGGTATTACAATGTTCTACTGTCTGCTAAAATTATTGTCAATGATGGTTAGGTGAGGTGAATATTTACTGCCTCGCTGGAACATTTCTAGCAGGGTATGATTGCGAAGCTGAGGTCTGGGGTTCGAATCCCAGGTCGGGCAAAGTGATATTGGATTTTTCTATTGTATTAATTATCAGCCCGGAGTCAGGAATTTGTGCTCGATATGGCGATAGGTTCATCCCTTATCATGGGACGGAACATACAAGATGAAATGTGGGTGTAATAGTAGCAGCTCTGCCTACTGCGTGAGTTTATATATTATTTATTTGTGAGCTCCTACTGCGCAGTTGGTGAAGACGCTGGTTTTGAAACTACGTATCGCAAAATAGACCCACGCACCGACACAAACACTTATATGATTCACATTATATTTGTTTAGGGTAAAGCTTTCGACTGAAGTCTCTTGTAGTCCCTTATACCCCCGACATAATACTTATCTTATTATGGGATCAGGAATACCTGTGACTGGTGGATGCATTTTTTATTTCTGAAACTAGAGCATCGTGTCTATCACGGAAACGTTCACATAAACGCTACAAATACGTTACGCTACGTTTAAAGAGACTTGTCGACGCGTGACGAGATTAAACGGAAGATTGATGCTAATTAGTGGCTTTCAAAAAGAAACATTTAGAACTGGGACAACCCTATAATGCGACTAATTCTATGGGAGACATTTTCATGTCTGGGAATGGTGTAAAATCTTTTTTTTGTTGCAAAGGATGGCGAGAAGAGCATGCCGTCCGCCTGATGGTAAGCGATACGACCGCTTGTGAATAGTAGGAAAACCAAACAACGCCTTGAATTACAAAGCAATGGTTGGCATTCCACTGCGCTCGCCATCCTGAGACATAAGTTTTAAGTCTCAATATGTCCAGTAGTTACTCTGGCTACAATGTCCTTCAATCCGAAACACAACAGTGCATTTACGCTGCTGTTTGGTGGGAGAAATAGACATTGCGGTGGTATCTACCCAGGCGACCTTTCACATGTATGGAATACGTTTAGAAAATACGTGGTCGATAAACAGCTCTATGAATTAACGTTGAATTTGAATTCCTGTGTGAATCTAAACAGATAATGAATTTGGTTGGGTGTGAATCCTCGAGATTGTCTTAATCGGTATTGCTGGATTGGAATGGAATCGATATTGGTAATAGAAACCCGTCAAATTGCCTGTCTATGATATATTTTTAGCTGTAAACGTAGCGAGAGAGTAAGCAGTTCATTCAAAGGAACATGATTACGGCTGCCAATTTGAAATTGTAGATGCATTGCCGAATGCCGATCTTTGCTAAAAATTTGACCAGGCATCGGAATATTTGAATACAAAAATTGATACTTCGCATCTGATTACGATACAATTAATAGTTAATTCTATATCTTTATATGAATTTCGTGCTAGAAAAAAATGCCTAACATTACATAATTGATCGAAATGATTTTAGGCACGGAGATCAATGCATTTATTCCCAATGGTGTTGCAGATGTTCATAGGCGGCGGTGAACTCTTGCCATCATGTGAATCATATGTTCATTTGCCACTTATAAATAAAATAAAAAATACATACATAAACACACGCCTTTTCCTCAGAAGCAGTAGGCAGATGGGCAAATCCAGTATCAAGTTGCCCGACCTGGGATTTCAACCACAGACTACCGTTTTGCAATCATGCCGTAAGATGTTAAATCTCACAATGTCCAGCAGTAACTCTGGCTACAATGTCCTTCACACTGAAACACAACAGTGCATTTACACTGATGTTTGGCGCAATGTCTATTATATTGCGGTGGTACCACCAGTATCTTCAACAATTTTGTAACCTGCATAAAAATCATACAAGATGAACACAGATCGTGTCGGTTTAACCAAGCGTTGCGCAATTGGTTCTCAAAATACAACCGTTGGATGTTCTCGCGGCCTTGATGACGCTCTGATAAATTAATATATACATCATGCATTCCTCAGCTGCCCTTTACGCTATATAACTAATTATAAACATGTTACGGTTCATTTACAGACGATAACTCAGTAATACAGCACGAGGTGAAGAAAATATTATAATAAATAAATAAATACACCCAACATTCACATACACAGTCCTGACCTCAAATTAAGACCAATTAAGTCTTGTGTCATGGGTATTAGGAAATACGAGAGTTTTCGTTCCCACAAATACTCAGACCTGAGACAAATACTTGTGGGCTTTACAAATATTTGTCACGGTGTGGGTTTCCAACCTACGGCCTCTCGTTGCACAACCGGCGTCTAACCAACTGTGTCACTGAGGCTGTCTGTTATAATTTCATAGATGTCGAATATTTTACACACTCTGTATAAAGTATTAGATCATAATCGCCCATTGCTGATTACTATACTACGATAGTTTGAGTTAATTGTCATCCTGTATTTGGCCGTAATGATTAGTGTAAAAAGTTCTAGCATAGGACCTATACGTAGATAGATAATACTAATAGACTCGTAGTTGGCGTGCCGCTGGCAGAGACAACTAAGAACCTCCAAAGCTGTCAGTCGTTTGTCAGTGGAAAAAATACTAATATTGAAAAAAAAAATTTATTGCATAATTCTATACACCGTACCATATTTACTTTTAAAAATATTTCTCGTCGCTTGTATTTCGATTTTTAACACCTGATTAGTAACATTTAACATACAATTAGCAATTTATTTCAATAAAACCGCTCATTACGTTTTCAACTGTCAAAATCTCTTTAGAAAATTTTAATTGCTAAATCTTGAAAAAACCGGCACGCGCCGTGACACAAGAAATGCTATCATTCTGTCTCGTTTCTTAGCACGTCATAGACATAAGTTGTTACTCTTCTTGTGTGAATGCTACAAATAATATCAATTCGTCTATATATTTTCTGTCTACGGACCTATACCTATTTTTGACAGCCCATCTTCAATATATTACGCATATATTTTGATTTGTTTATTAGTCAAGACAATAACCAAATTAACAATCAAAGTAGAGTACTTTGTAGTGGTGTTTTTCTTCTTTCATCATCATCATCATCATCATCATCATCAGCCCGTTGCAGTCCACTGCTTTTTCACTTTTCACTTTTCTTCTTTAGGGTTTTTTTATTTAAAAATCCTTTCCACTAGAGTTTAGACCTATTAATTTTAACGGCCGTGATATTAATAAGAATTTTGAACATACGATAAAGTGTTAGTCAGTTATTTATTGTCAAAACAATATCAAACATCAATTTATATGTGGCAACACTTTGAAAGTGCTTAAGTGATTTTCATAGATTTTTCGAATATAAAATAGTTTAAATTTATAAATTTAAATACAGGTTTAAATTTATAAATATTTCACATTGTTAAGACGTTTTAAATTTTTTAATAATAAATGTGTTAGTAACATGTACAATGTAAAAATTTAACCAAATAAGCGATACGATCCGTAAAGAAATATGGTTTTTAATATGTAGCATTCGCCTAAATCCAAAAAACCATTATTTTTGGAAGAAAAATATTGGTAATTATGTTTTTTGAAAATAATCTCAGTGTTACAATAATAGTAGGTAGGCGGATTGCGATCTGCCATTTCTATTTCTATCCGTGTCAACTGCGTGGTGATTGACTATCAAAACACACATGACTTCGAAAAGTCAGAAGTATGCCCTGGAATTCAAACACGCGCCCATCGTTGGCAGCTTTTTTATCAACACGCTACTAGGCAGTAAATATCATCTTAAGTACAATGATGTTCAAATAAAAATAATGTTTCAATGTTTTTTGTTATTGCTATAAAAAGCGAGACGAGCATGTCGTTCATCTGATGGTAAGCGATACGGCCACTCATAAACAGTAGCAAAACCAAACAACACCTTGAATTACAAAGCCATGCTTGGCATTCCACTGCGCTCGCCGTCCTGAGACATAAGATGTTAAGTCTCAATATGTCCAGTAGTTATTCTGGCTACAATGCCCTTCAGACCGAAACACAACAGTGCATTTACAGTGCTGTTTGACGGGAGAAATAGTCACTGCGGTGTTACCCACCCAGATGGCCACTCACATATGAGAGACCTACCACCAATAAATAATGTAAGTGTCTAAATAATTAAGTATTCTTTAATGGAGATGACAAAATACGAGTAGTAAATACACGCGTGATATATTTAGCAAATGTGACACGTTTTAATAGAATGTACATATTTATTTACGACAGACGAGCGTGGCCAAGGATGCATTGTCATTACAAATAATGTCTTATTGTATTTAACGTGCCAAAGTAATGTAAATATTATATAAGTGGGTTGTAATGCATTTGTTGTAATTGCATTTAGAAGTCGGTTATGTTTTTTTAACAATTAATGGCGATACAAGTATGCCTTTCGCCTGATGATAAGCGATACAACCTCTCAAACAACAACATCACGAATTACAAGGCAATGCTTGGTATTCTAAAGCGCTCGCCATCTTGAGACATAAGATGTTAAGTTTCAATTTACCGCAATGAATGGCAGACGAGCATGCCATTGCGTGATGATAGGCGACACAGTGCATTTACACTGTTTGACGGGTGAAAAGACTTTGCAGTGGCATCTACCCTGGCGGCTTCTCGCACATGAGAGACCTACCACCAATAAAGTCGTATTTGAATGTAGTTTTCGGAGTGTATTGTGATTGATGCTACGACTAAATAATATCTTAGCCCTTATATGTATATACTCTCCTATTACCAAATAAAAGAGCCGAATCACGGAATTATATTGGGATATTTCTGTGGGCTCGGATAACTGTCTCATAGAATTATTTTTATTATATTTATTCTCATATTTCATTACCTTAGACTCCAACTTAGTTTTTGCCAATATGCTGTGAATATCTATGGGCAATAATAATAGTTCATACCAAGTTTTATTTTTAAAATATCGCTTAAGTTGTGTTCCCAATTATACAGAGCCCTCTACTTGCGAACTATCCCTTTTCACGCTCAACTTTTAGCAAAATTTACATTTGGGATGGTAGAGCAATAGTTACATTACAGCGTGGAGCATTTTCCCAGTCTTTAGCTAACATCTTGCGCTGGAAGTTTTTGAAACAAAAACATCGCGCGAGCAAGCGAAAATACACACGGTTTTACACTTCATTGCTTATTTAACAGTAGTGCATATAGCTCATTTATTTACATTATTGTTTTATATAATAAAAATAATAAATGCACCAGTCACTTATATACAGGGTATATCAAGACTGCTACCGAAAACGAAGCCGGGCTGTAGTTTAAGCGACTTCAGACGCAACAATGCAACAGAAAATGTTGGAACAAAAAGCGTCAATTTTTTTTGTATTTTTTTTAATATGGTTGTATTTGGGTGGTAAATACATTTATTCGTAAAATAATAGTGTATACCCTTTTATTTATAAAAACTCTAAGGTATAAAAGAGTTTAAATTATTATTTTAGCAAAAACTATGGATTTACCACCCAAAAATGACGATATTTAGAAAATGATAAAATAAAATTGTCGCATTTCTTAGCAAAATTTTTAGTTGTATTGTGTTTGTAGTCACTAAAACTACCACCCGGCTTCGTTTTCAGTAGCAGTCTTGATATACCCGGTATACACTTATGTACCTGATTACACAGTTATAATCCAACTAAACTAATAGGTACCGTTTGACGCAGTGTAAATGCACTGTTGGGTTTCGGTTAGAAGGACATTGTAGCCAGAGTAACTACTGGACATATTGAGACTTAACATTTTATGTCTCAGGATAGCGAGCGCAGTGGAATGCCAAGGCTTGATTTATAATTAATTGTTTTGTTTGGTTTTGCTACTTTCCATGAACGGTCATATCGCTTACCATCTGTCGAATGGCATGCTCGACTCGCCGTCCATTGAAAAAAATACTATATGGGCTGATACAGATACAATATCCAGCAATATTGGTTGGAAGTTGAAGAATATTTGGCGAGTGAGTTCGACGAGTAAACAAAGTGTAGTGAAGTTTGCGGAACTTGCTAGGATACTGCAACAATATAACACATGTTGGATGTTCCGAGGAATACTGTACTTCATGTGAAACTTTGATTAAATTTCATGCCGTGTATGACACCTATACATCAATATGGTACTATACAGGGTATATTAAGACTGTTACCGAAAGCGAAGCCAGGTGGTAGTTTAAGCGACTTTAGACACAATGCAATAGAAAATATTACAAAAAAAGCGACGTGTTTTTTTTTGTTATTTTTATCTTATGGTCCTATTTGGGGGTAAATACATTTTTTCCTAAAACAATAGTGTATATCCCTTCATTTATAAAGCCTCTAAGGTATTAAAGAGTTTAAATTATTATTTTAGCAAAAACTATGGATTCACCACCCAAAAATGATGATTTTACAAAAATCATAAAAAAAAATTGTCGCGTATCTTTGCGTAATTTTTAGTTGCATTGTGTTTGTAGTCACTAAAACTACCACTCGGCTTCGTTTTCAGTAGCAGTCTTGATATACCCGGTATAGAAACGTGGATTTACTATGGCCTATAACGCAATTAACTGCAGAAGTAGTAATTATTATAAATTAGTACTCTTTCATACTGGTTTCTTAGATTTACGCGAATGTTACACATTGAAATAAAATTATTATTTACGGATTTTACGGATAGATTTTTTAATACTTCTATGACTACAAGGAATCTGCTGGTAACAGGTAAAGTGTGTCCAAATAACAAAGACATAACTATCCAAAGATGGTTAATTTGGCCTATTATAGCAATACAATGGGGTAATTTTGTTAAATTACTTATTATTAATACGAGTCAATCCTAAACCCTTGGACTAAAGTTAATCCATTGCTCATCCATGTTTATTAAAAAGGCCCTAAATGTCTCTGAATACCCTATGTTCACCTAGGTTCGATTGGTAGAAAATGCCTTAGGCATTTAGTCCACCTATAGATCATTTGTTTGAACTGACAATAAAAAGAAATGCGGCAGTAATACAGCTACATACGTATACAATGCTTAATATTGACTGCTTCGGTGGCGTAGTTATACTACGGTACGGTTACATAGCTGAGGTCTCGGGTTCGAATCCCGAGTCGAGCAAAGTGATATTGGATTTTTCTATTCATTACCAGCCCGGTGTCAGGAATTTGTGCCCGATATGGCGATAGGCTCGCATATCACTTCGTGGGACAGACCATGCAAGGCGAAATGTTGGTGTCCTGGCACCTCTGCCTACCCCTTCTGGGAAAAAGGCGTGAGTTTATGTATGTATGATATTAAAAGTTTATTTTTTAATTACGTTGTTTCAATGTTACATACAAATGTTATATAGTTTCGCTGCAACGGCCAAACCGCACCGACGTCTATATTTAACTCTGTCATAATATTTTTATATCGCGCACATTGTTTTACTTTGAAAATGGCGGCCATGAAAATACTATTTTATATTCTACTATTCGGTACGTGAATAAAATTCTATTAGGCGAACTTAACTTGGCGACGTGTCGTAAAAATGGATTTGAATTTTTGTTTCAATATTGAATTTAAGTGCGGCGTATTTGCATTGGAATGTGGTATCTTTATAAGAGTTTATGTGTGAAGAATCTCTTTGAATCCCTTAACTCTATTATTAATTTAAGGATATCGATTTTATATACGAGTATATATATACCTACATGTATATACCTACTTAAATACTTCTTTTTTTTTCAATCGAATTGAGACCCTCTTCCTTTTTGGAGTCGGTTAAAAATGAAAGAGTAAATGAGTGTAGAATCAGGATTTTTTTATATTAGTGTGAATGACTGTAAGCGTCACTTCTGCTTATAAGACAATAATTAAGCCCGCAACAGTATGAAATGCTAATGAAACGCCATGCGACCCGATACGATTTGATTTGATTCAACACGTGTCGCGTTGGGTCGTGTCGCATGGCGTTTTAGTAGTATGTTTCGTTTCGACTATTAATACACACATGACTCAGAAAAGTCAGAGGTGTGCCTGGGATTTGAACCCGCGACCACCGGGAACATGTTTGCAGCCGCGTCTGGTCCGTTTACCAACAGGCCACCACGCACTTTTTTAACAATCAACTGTCTAACGATAAAGCCCAATAATATCACAGGCTCAATTCAGTGTCAAGTTTAGTAGAAACACACCAATACTACTTACACAGTACTGTTTGCTGCCAGCGGTAATATTTATCAAACGGCTCCTTATATCTGAGTATTACCATTGTAAATATCAGTACATTTATCAAAATATTGTATAAATATATAGTGTATTAGCCCATATACGTCCCACTGCAGAGCACAGCCCTCCTCTACACTTAAGAGTACGATTGAGAGGGGTTAGGTATAGTCCACCACGCTGGCCTAGTGCGGGTTGGCGGACTTTACATAATATAGATTTTTTTAATATTCGCTATGGTATGCAGGTTTCCTCACGATGTTTTCCTTCACCGTTTTAGTGCGTGGTGATTGACTATCAATACACATATGACTCCGAAAAGTCAGAGGTGTGCCCTGAGATCTAGTAAACTAAAATAAAGTGGAAGAAATTGAACTTGGTTAACTCCAGGTTTCCTCTTAAGTATTCAAGTTTGTATCTAAACCTTTGAAGGTGTCAAAGTCATTGAAGAACACTTGATTCCTATTCACAGTTCGCGTGTAATACACGCCAAGTTTAATTAACCTCAACATATTAAGTTTTGTCAGCGTAGCAAGTTGCTACGCTAGGCTTCAATACAAGTTTTGAATCGATACCGCTACGAGTCTACGAGGTGCTACGCTGGTAGCATTGATGCATTATATTGATGTAACACTATGTATAGGTATATCTTGTGAGTTTTATAGAGGGACTAAGTCAAAGTCTAGTTGTGGGACATAATACTTACCTGTACGAATAGCAACTATCGCGTACAATGGTGGAGAGCTCGTAAGAAGGGCATTTGCAAGTGTATCGAGTTTTGGGTTTATCCTGGAAATCTGGTTTTGGCTAGGTCGGCTTGGTTGTATAGACCGGATGAGACATTTTTTTTATTGCATAGGACCGGCAAACGAGCAAACAGGTCACGACAAAACAACAAACAGGTGATGGTAAGTGATCACCGCGGCCCATGCACATCCACAACGCTTGGATCGTTGATGTGTGATGTCGTGAATATATTTGCAGGCTTATTCTAAATGTTTGTGCTAATTTTTTTCCCTAAAATGATCGGATTCTAAGTAATTTAACGCTATTTTCCATAGAATTATATACTAATTTTGGGTTGGCATGATGCAGTCTATCGCTATAACGATCCCCGATTCCCTTCCTAAACAAGTCATATAAGATGTTCAAACCGAAATATTCACACAAAGTAGTTTTACTTTCCTATAAATCAAACCAAGGTACCCATAGTTTATAGTTCAAACACGCTACCACTATAAACCAATATCCTGCAAGGAACTGTGAGAGTATCTACTGTCATCTGACAGCCTCCGTGGCGCAGTTGGTTAGACACCGCCTGTGAAACGAGAGGCCGCGGGTACGATCCCCGCACCGAGATAAATGTTTGTGTGGCCCACAAATATTTCTTCCGGGTCTGGGTGTTTGTGAGACCGAAAAGTCTCTCGTAGTTCCTTAACCCACGACACAAGACTCGATCTTAGTGTGGGGTCAGGACTATGTATGTGACTGTTGGGTGTTATTTATTTATTTATTTATTTATCTCTGCTTACTTTCAGGATAAAGGTGTAATCTTACCTATACAGAGTGATATTGGGATATAGTATTTAATTTAGACCATATGTACTCAACCATACCTTACCTGGTTCCTAAATCCATCCCATGGTTGTCTATAAGATGTTGCCTTTCGGCGATAAGACCAATTGTAATTTTATGTTTATATTTGTTTTCTTTTTGTGCAATAAAGTGTAAATAAATAAATAACATTGTACCAACTTGGTAAAAGAACTGCCTGGTAGGTTTTTCAAAGATCGCGATTTTTTGTTTAAAAGGATTTTGGTTAACTCGCATAGGTATGCGTCTTCTTACAGCTCCGGTAAGTACCCGAACCGAAGTAAAGATCACCTAAACCGTAAAAATACTCGATATGGGATTGCTAAAAATCGTGCAAAACGAAATTATGATTACTGAAAAAAAAACAAGTCGACATTTTTCAAATTTTGTGTATTATCATCATGGGTGATGAAAAAAATGTGTTTTTTTTTTCAGTGAATGGCGAGACAAGCATTCCATTCGCCTGATGGTAAGCGATACGACAGCTCATGGACAGTAGTAAAACCAAACAACACCATGAATTACAAAGCAATGCTTGCCATTCCCCTGCTCTCGCCATCCTGAGACATAAGATATTAAATATCCTTCAATCCGAAACACAACAGTGCATTTACACTGCTATTTGCCAGGAGAAATAGACATTGCGGTGGTACCTTTTCAGGCGGCATCTCACATGTAAGAGACCTACCACAAGTTACACGTGGGTTAAATGAAATAACATATCTCAGTATCATCCTGTCTGTAAATCTGTATTAGCCCATATACGTCCCACTGCAGGGCACGGGCCTACTCTACAATCGAGAGTACGATTGAGAGTGGTTAGGCCATATAGTCCATCACGCTGGCCTAATGCGGGTTGGCGGACTTACATTCCATAGAAATTCTTATAAATCGCTACGATATGCAGGTTTCCTCACGATGTTTTCCTTCACCGTTTTAGTGCGTGGTGATTGACTATCAATACACACATGACTCCTAAAAGACAGAGGTGTGCCCTGGGATTCGAACCCATCGAGTATCATCATGTAATATATATTAATTGCACAGCCGCTAGTTTATTAGTGTACATCCGTTTCGCCAGCGTATCTGTCGGAGCCATTATTAGCGTAATGTTCGTGAAGCTCTGCGAGTAATAAAACATTATCTATTTATATTGAAGGTCATCTGTCCAATACTGGCGCTTGTATTGTTTTACCGTGGTTTGACTAGTAGCTAAGATGTTAAGGGGAATATATGTGTGATAAATTCCCTTTACTTTGAAAAGCTTCGGATGTACAACTGTTCAAAGGTTCAAAGTTGATTGTGAAATAAAAAATCGCGGGTTCCATCTTGGTGCTACTAAGACTAGGAAGTTATTTGTGTAATAGTTTCAATGACACAAAACTTGTACTTCAATGAAGGGCCAAGGCAGTGAAGATGTGAGTTCAGCAAGTATTTGTTTATTTAAAAAAACGTTCATTTGGATGCGGGTTAAAGGCAATGTAGGCATTATTGAAGACTCGCCGAGCTTAAATACTTGGCGTCATATAAATATGTGCCTCTGGCTAACCTGGCTTACAGGAGTTTCATTGATTATTGTATAGTAAAATAGTCTCTAATATATTATTAATATTAGAAAGTGAAAACAAGAACAGTATTTAATGCAGGAACTAGTAAACTTGGTAAAATTATTTCGGATTGAAAATTACGTTCACGTATTTGTCGAGGCATACCGCAGACGTATGTTTAAATTCGTTAGTTTGTTGTAAATGTTTAAAATTGTTTTGTAAGCTTTGTACCGGCTATGCCAATTGGCAATATGTCACGTGGCTGGCCGTCAAACACAAGGTTACGCGCAAATATATATGTTTACGTTCGCCATTTTTATTTTGTTACTATATAGCCAATTTTATTTGTAGATTTTTATGAATTATCTTATGTTATTCCTGGTTATAGATTTTGTTTTGTATTTGTAGCTGTGCAAAAGATTTGAAATAGCTCTGAAGTTGTTCCTGAAGAATCCAAAAATTGCAGATTTAGGAATTATAGATCAGATTTGTAAAATTTGATGTTTAATGAAATAAAATGTATAACAAAATAAAATAACGAATTGTAGAATGTATTAAATTCGTATCTTTCCGCCAGGATAGCAATTACCGTTTAGCCATGCGTGAATATTGTGTTGCACGAATATCCAATACATCGAGATCATATATAGATACATCGTACATCGAGTTTTGAGTAGTCCAGCATTACTATGAAGATTAACCTTTGAGTTTATCTTTCTCTATATACTGAATCTGAATATTACTGCTAATGCCTTGACGCGTTAGAATATACAAAATAAACTTTATGAGTTTATTTTTTGCCATCATATTTCTCGTAGCAATAACATATGCGGTATAATGAGCTTGATGTCAGTGATAATATCGTCTACATAATTGCTGTCAACAGCTCCTTGTTAGCGGCTGGCAAACTCAACCATTGCATAACAATCACGCCACATTTTTTTACTGACTTTCATTTCTCTGTTTTGACATAACAACTTGACGCACTGCGGACGCGTGAAGATGCCTTTAATTCTCCTTATCAAGACCCCAGCGGTGGACAAATGAAGGTTGGCATATTAGCGCAGTCGACCGCTACACCAACCCGGGACTGCATCGGGATCTGACGCTGGAATCGTGCTTTAGGGAATCAGACTGGAAATATCGCCATTGGCATTAGAAGTGTTCCGACCGCCGCGCGCACTTGTCGCCTTCACTGGGTTTTCGCTCAAACAATAAAATTATAAGCGATTCGTTTATAAATAGCCGGCTGGGCGCTGACTTGCTTCGTGAAAACTGCGTAGTGCCAGTCTGGAGGATTGGAGGCGTGCGGTGCGCCGGCGCTACTGCGATCGACTGCTCCCAGGTTAGTACACCTGTCCCACGTAAAGCAATGTCATTATCACTATTATTATAATACAGATAACAAAGCTTCATTCATCGGTCGAAGCCGCGCCGCGCTCGGCCACTGGCACCGCGTCCGCGAAAAATCAGTGTCACAGTTAATTCCGTAGTTTAAAGTAAGTAAACCGGGAAGCAATTACCGCCGTGTCTTGATGGAAGTGACGTGTGCCCTTTACTGTTCGATAATTTAACTCATTCATATCACTATCAAGTGAGAAATTTAACCCGATCGTCAGATAGTGAAGTATCTGGTGCTACAGCGATAATGTTACATACGAAAACGATTACGCTAATTAATGTGCTGAATAATTCAGACGGGTGTCGCGATTGTCGTGGTACATTAGTATGTCTGTCAAAATGGAATGCTTTAGAGGACGTCATAGAAAGCGATATTAATTAACACATAATTACACTTAGTGCAGAATATATTGTAAATCCAATTTTCGATAATAAGCCTCCAAGAATGTTAGTTAGGAAAGATTATCGTTTATTTTTATGATACAGCGTGGGCGGAGGGACATTTTGTAACGTTTCTCGAATGGTACGGGTAGTGCAATATCAAATCTATTTCTGTGGACGACAAACCGTGACGTTAGTAATGAACCTCTTCTTTAAAAAATTGTTTACGAACAGTATTTCGATAAATCAGCCTCGGGAACAGATGTGTAGGGATCGATGGCGCTCGAGGAATAAGCTTTAATGTTGCCATGCATTCAACTCAAGAATTTAGCTCAATTTTCTTGATAATTACATTCTTATCTAATAATTAATCTTGAGTAATAGTGTCTGTTTTCATTCAATTGAATAATTTAGGTTAATTTTCTTTATAATAATTACATTCTTATATAATAATTAATGTTCGGTAAAAGTGTCTGCTTTCTTCGAAATGTTATTTTTCTAAATATTTACTAAGTTAGACGAATTATTAAAAATTTACGACGTATTTTAGAAATATAAGGCTTTCAGGCTCCTTTGGTACTTAATTAAGAACGAAAATAAATATTTTATTAAATGTGAATTATGAATTTGAAAATTTTTGTATAAAACTAAATGAGTTTCGTCCATTTCATCCATCAAAGCTTTTGAGCTGGCTGCTTTTGTGTTATCTGTATATGATGATACATATGGATTATCTAGCTCATATTAAAATATAGCTATCAGATTGTTTTTATCAAGTGCGCGTGGTATCTCGTTATCTTCAGTTCTGACAATACCCTTTTATATCTATTCACTAAATTTGGTTTTTATTCAAAACAAAGAATTTGTTGAAATATGTTGGCTTCTAGACACTTTTAATATCAGCAGTTTTTTTCCTGCTATAGTATTTTGTGACCTTTTCTGATCGTCCATCTATCTCAAGTCAATGATGATTAATATTGTTTTGACTTAAACCAGATTTTCCGAGAAAATTGAAATGCGGTTTCAATAAATTATTTCACAATTGATTCGAGATGGATAGCTTGTAAACACACGAGCACTTGCAAGATTTTTTGGCTTATAAAAGATCGGGGAAAATAAACAGACCGAAACTGCTGTTATTTCAAAACATGGGAATGTTCCGACCTATTTCGGCAGAATAAATATCAAACGAATGGAAACGCATCGATGTACTTTGAAATTAATTATGTTTATTTGAATCCGGATCGGTTGCGAAGAGATTTGTTTTATTTTTTTATTAAGATGCATGTAACATAAAATACACTAGTTCTCAAACTGATGCTTTAGTTAAGACTCAAAGATCTCTATTATTTGATCTTAGAGAAAAAATTACTGTTTTGGATTGGACATTGTTATGAAGCAAAGGTCAATCTTGGTTTATTTTAAGAACCATATTTTTTTTGTATTTAGTTTTTAATTATAGGTGTTACTGTAGTGATATTTCCATTCAAACAACTGACTTTATTTAATTGGACATTGTTTTCAAAAGAGGTTAAATAGTTGCTTTATTTTGACAACAATAATTAAGGTATTCAGTTTTAAATTGCTAGTTTTACTGGAGTTGTGATATTTTCATTGAGAC
This sequence comes from Hyles lineata, assembly GCA_030180105.1. Classification (NCBI taxonomy): domain Eukaryota; kingdom Metazoa; phylum Arthropoda; class Insecta; order Lepidoptera; family Sphingidae; genus Hyles; species Hyles lineata. The sequence goes on from JARJEE010000023.1 coordinate 4,712,073, forward strand.
AGGCTTCAAGCTTCAGAATGATCGTTATATATTGTTTGTGAATCTCGCTGTAGTTTACTCAAGATTCTCAAGATAGATGACAGCATTACTCCATGTAATACGAGCAGCATATTGCGAGTACAAGAGTACATTGTCTTGTTGGTGACTTTTATCGTAAAGAATATTTTCCTAATTCATATTACAAAAGTGAGTATTGTTTTGTTTTCCTTTGTATCCGAGAGCCCTTCGTTATTATTTATCTGTGCACCTTAACGCTTTACCGAGAAACGTATGGTTTTGTGAAAAAGTATTAATTTAAAAACCGCTCTTGAAGTTGGAATCTTGAAACGTCATTGTAACTATTATATTTGTCAAAAATTGTTTTTGTTTTAATTAATAAAAGTCTCGTAATAGTTGTAATAATTAATATAATTGATATAGGTGCTTTAAGTTCGTCATTATTTTCATTATCCTTGGCAATGGGAAGTTTACTCCTGAATACAGGCAACTTTTCTCATGGATTAAGGTTTTCTATTCATTATTTATTAGATTCTATAACCTCAATTTTAGTTACCTATTCTAAAACTAGTTCAGCAACTAGTTGGATTAAACCTATCCTATCAAATCGCACTGGGATCTTACGCGAACTAAAGCTCAAGTGCCTTCAAACAATGCATATAAAGATCTATAAACAGCAAAGGAAAGAGGTTGATAAACATATAGTTATTATGCTAAATGTTTATCAACCTCTGTGTCTGTAATGTGATTACTCATAGTTAAATAAATACATCTGACAGTCACATACATAGTTCAGACACCACACTAAGATTGAGTCTTGTGTCGTGGGTCAGGAACTACCAGACACTTTTCGGTCTCACAAACACCCAGACCCGAAACAAATACCTGTGGTTCACACAAATATTTGTTTCGGTGCGGGGATCGAACCCGCGGCCTATCGTTTCACAGCCGGCGTCTAACCAAGTGCGCCATGGAGGCTGTCAGTTTATGTTTTATAGAGGGATTGAAATTTATTTTGATATCTAAAAGTTTGGTTGTTCAATTTTGAAAGTAAATAAACATCGGGCAACTCGTTGGCATAGAAATATGAATCAATACCATATTTTCCCAGACGCATGATATCACTGTCTAGGCGTTAACTGCTTACAAAACTGATTCACAGAGTATTGGGAGGTTATTTCACTCATTTAGTTCTATTTGAAATTCTATACATCCTATTGCTTTTCGGTACTTGAAATTTGCAATGTCCGTTAATATGGAGATATTTTGGCGTGTGTTGTTGTGCGTTTTGTATTTTAGCTACTTTTTGGTTGTGGTTAAGAAGAAATTGATGTTGTAAGTGTTTTTCTTCTTTAATTTTTATTTGCTCGATTTAAAGTTGTACAAAAATGCCCGTATATTTTGTTCTATGGAATGCATTTCGTTTTTTCGAAAGTTTTCCTAAGATATTACATACAAAGTGAATGAATGGCCTGAAAATGTAAATGTACGATGCATGATGGACGTCTCATGGCTTTTAATAGGGTATTTGACTATGAACGATTTTTTGTATTATTGTGCGTCAATACAGTATTAAATAAGCTAATAACATGAGTAAAATATTAGGATTTTGAATTAATGAGTGGGAGCACACTGCAATGTATATTAAGTCTAGTGACGTCACTAGTTCTGTTTTGCAACTCTTTTCTTTTACTCTCACTGCAAGATTTTGAACGTTTCTAACTTTTTAAATTAAGAAATGATTTACAAATTTCATTGATTATTAGCTTTTGTTGTCCTTCACCCCGCACTTGGCCATCATGGGTCCACCATATATGACTTACACCCTATCAAATAAAATATATCAACTATTATATGCAGTATACAAAGCATGCCCATAATATTTAGCGTATGCTCGATCAATGCAGACAATGCTGTGACGTGTGATAGCGTCACATATTTGGCGGCAGGTGAGGGAACACCTCACGTAAACACCCACACAATACATTGCTCTCCGAATCTACTCTTACGTATGAATTTATTTTGGAATTCCAATACCTACAGTCTGCAGTCTGTACCTACTGATTTTTTTAAGCAAAGAAACCGCAATGTACGTAGCAGCGATAGATGTTGAAATAACTAAATGAAGAAAACAACATATTGAATTACAGCCTCTGTGGCGCAGGTGGTTAGTCGCCGCCTGTGAAACGAGAGGCCGCGGGTTCGATCCCCGCACCGAGAGAAATGTTTGTGCGGTCCACAAATATTTCTTCCGGGTCTAGGTGTTTGTGAGACCAAAAAGTCTCTCGTAGATCCTGATACTAGACTCGATCTTAGTGTGGGGTTAGGATTCTATGTATGTTACTGTTGGGTGTTATTTATTATTATTTATTTATTTATATTTATATTCCTATTTCTTAAACCTATAGTCTAAATGTGTATATTTTTATAAACAACGAAACTGCAGTATGAAAAAGATGTGAAAAAGAAATGACAAAAACATGATGTAGCATTTTTCCGGATGCCACAAATCTATTCTTGTCTCTTACGACTGAATTTATTTTGGATTTCCTATATTTACAGTCTACGGTCTGTTTCTAAAATTTTTTTAAGCAAATAAAGAGCAAAGGAAAAAAGAAGTGTAAAACAATAACAACAAAGAACAAAATAACATTTTATTGTGTTTCTTCAGACACCATCAATCATCATAGTATTGTGAATTTAGAACAGTTTTGACTTTACTACTTTTGTTATTGAGATATTCAGCACATTTAGAAAAATGAGATCATGCTTTATGACGGAAAATATTACCATTTTTACGCCCGTTTTTCAGACCTAAATATTTTATTAGAGAGCCTATGGCTACCTTGGGCACTAAATCCAGTCCTACGCAAATTCTATATTTTTAAATCATGATCCTAGATACCTAGATACCGTATCCATGATACCTTAAGCTTCGAAATCGACGTATTCATAAGTTGGCCATGTTATTCGATAAATATAACATTTTGTATCGTTCGGGTTCTGCGTTTAACTACGTTTTCGTTTTAACTACCATCTATCCGGTTTTAAGCACATTGTAGCCAGAGTAACTACTGGATATATTGAGACTTAACATCTTACGTCTTACGATTGTGAGCGCTTTGGAATGCCAAACATTGCTACTGTCCATGAGCGGTCGTATCGCTTACCATATGGCGAATGGCATGCTCGTCTCGTCATACATAGCAATAAATAAAATCGTATTGTATATAGTTACGAATCGGCTGAATTGTGTCGAATGACTCTATTTGGGTAGGACTTTATTTACCATGAGGTTTATTCAAGTCACGTTATCATTGTAGTATCAACATAGATACATAACCGTCACGCCTGTATCCCATAGGGGTAGGTAAAGACTATAGGAAAACCCCGTAACCTGAGGATAATACATATTCAACAGCTGGCCATATTCGCCAGTAATATATCATTGTGGAGCCAAACCATTCGCGTTTCGTCTGCAATCGAACCGTTTGCTAATTCCGATGTGTTTGTGTGTTCAAGTCTATTGGCACGATAAATCGTCTTTATTTGTATGTATAGTTTAATGTGCTATTGTTTAATGTATTTATATATGGACCGGATATGTATGTTCATAAACATGTATCGCGCCTTTAGAATTAAAGAGACCTAACTAAAAATTTGTAACATAAGAAATGTTGTACTTATGGAAGATACCTCGAGAAGACCGAAGTATACATTTTTCTGTCTTTCACGCGTCAATAGGTTCTTCTTTAAGGGTCGATGGAAATAGTCATTTTAAGCCAATATATGATTGAAAGACAAAATCTGTGTTTTTGCATTAGTTCCCTTTAATTCTTAAGGTGCGGTGTGTCTTTTTGTCTGTTAATTAGACAATTATGTGGTTATACGCAACTTTATTTTAAATATGTAAGGGGATTCTGATTACTCCGACTGCCTGCCTTACGACTACCAAGCCTTTCCTTTCGGCAATATATATTAATAACTAAGGAACACACAAAGCCGGCATAATTATATCAATTGGTGAGAATATATTGCCCATTCAGTAGTTCATCGATATCTTTGCTCTGAACGACAAGTATGTAGTATATTGTAATTTGCCAATATCAAAAAAGAAAACCAGGGATTTTATCTAAATTTTCATGAGTCGCAGGCCATGTATAACTAATTTGAACCCTATGTGAAATGATTGCTATAAGACCAAATACTCCCACTTTGTTCCCATCATAAAAAGCGAAAAAGAATCTAAGTATATGTTTTTAGAATGTTTACTTTCCAAGATTTTCTGCGATACAAAAAATAAAATAAATTTGAAACAACATCGCGCAAGTTTCACAAACTAAAAATACTCGGTGTAATATTTTGTAAAGTTAACCTTGGTCGAATCAAAGAGGATTTTATAGCGGAAACAGCATTCAAGTTTGTTATAAACTTTTACATGCTGTAAAATGGGGTGAATCGAAACTCACGGATGAATAGTAACGAGACTAGTCAAGTGAAGAACTGTGAAATTGTCTATTATATTTGTACATATAAACGTCACATACTGATATTACTGGTGGTAGGTGTAGTGTATTGATAAATTCATATACTTAGCATCTGTCGTCTCGAACTATACACTACGCGAACCAAGGGTGAAAGAGATAGATATAGAAGGAGATAGATCATAGACGTGGAGGACGGAACGGAGTGTGAAGACGTGGTGTATAGCAAACGAGCCGATAAATATTAATAATTGTATTCTATTACAATGTTACACATATTAACCGTAAATGGTGACTGTTACATGTGGCGACGAGGTGAATTATGAGTGGAAATGATTGTATTTGTGGTAATTCCCAATTATTGATCGGCGACGATCTTGAATGCGTGTTGTCATGCTGTTGTCGAAATGTTGGGACTTGGGAGTGGTATTTTTCTCTTCACATTTCAATAAATTGGATGTGTTTAATTCTGTTACTAATACCTAGTTAATCTAATACCTAATTGGCGGGACACAAATAAAAAATGGCGGAAGGAATTATAAAAGTTAGCTTCGAGCCATGGAGTAAATTGTAAACTCCATGCATACACCACAATTACGTATGTAAATTCTAATTGTTTATAATATGGAGGTATATCTCGAGCAGTGCAATGAATCGATATTTTTTAAATGTAGGTCATACTTTGATACTGACAGGTGAGTAAATTAGTGTGTTATAACTTCCCGTTTTTGTAATTATCAAATAAATAAAGAAGAAAATGATAGAATGGGACCGCTGTCACATCAACTCCTAATATTTAATTTATTTATATTAAAATGAAATTGTTGGTGGAAATAATTGCTGTTGATGGATATTTATGGTACGAGATTTAATTTATAATTTAATGAATAAATCCTATAAAGCAGTGTGGACGTTGATATATATATACATATATTTATTTTATACATATTAGTATACAAATTTGTATGCGGTTTGTTTCAATTACAAGCAAATTTTGATTTACAGACATATTAATTTCATATCAGTTGCTCAATTGATTAATTCTAAGCCATCTAGATTTAACAACCAATCAGAGGCGTCGCTTATTGGCAATGCGTCTCCGTGATGGCGAGACTAAGGAAGCATTAATCGTAATGCCTTACGAGTGCAGGTATGGAATAATTAGCACATAAATATTATTTTGGTATTAAAATGTGATTATATGTTTTAATTAAGAGAAATATATACAAACTATAATTAAAATATGAGAATATACATTGATAACTAAAATATAGATATAAATATAGCCTCGGTATGGCGCGGTTATATTGCGATGTGTCATGTGATTAAGGTGCTCGGGTCTCGGGTTTGAGACCCGGGTTGGACAAAAAGTCGAAAAGAAAAAGAAAGAAAAAAGGAAAAAAATAAATAAATATGAGTTTGTTTATGTACGTATGTTATAGCTCGTACACACAATGGCCAGTATCGGCAACTACGGACAATGAAAGTAGCAGGCTACTAAAGTAATATCTTAAGCATATTATGTGCGTTTTGACGCGAGTGGAGCTCTGCGTTTCGACTCATAATACGCCATTGCGTAGTGACGACTCTATGCGCGATTCATTTAAAACGGCAGTATACTGTCAGGTTTTGTTGTACGAAATATTTTTATGTATGAAGCAAACAGAGTACATATGGAATTTGTCATGCCTAATAATTAATCATTTAAAATCAACCACCCTCAGTAACTTTTATTCATGTGTTGGATGAAGGAATGACGACTCTAGTAACACTAGCGTGGAATGTGTAATTTAACGCACGTGTAGCATGGCGCATATCCTGGACACGATATTTTGGAAAAATGCAATATTTGTGACGAAGGTTGCCGAATGTACCGTGGCACGTGATTGGCGATAGTGTAGACGCGCTTTAACATTGGCAACAAATAGCAAAGATCGTCCGGAACATTGGCATTAAATTGCGGTAGCATTCACTACGTTGGCATTAAATTGCGGTAGCATTCACTACGTTGGCATTAAATTGCGAGTAGCATTGACTACATGGGCATTAAATTGCGGGTAGCAGAGACTACATCGGCATTAAATTGCGGGTAGCAGAGACTACATCGGCATTAAATTGCGAGTAGCATTGACTACATCGGCATTAAATTGCGAGTAGCATTGACTACATGGGCATTAAATTGCGGGTAGCAGAGACTACATCGGCATTAAATTGCGGGTAGCATTGACTACATCGGCATTAAATTGCGAGTAGCATTGACTACATCGGCATTAAATTGCGAGTAGCATTGACTACATCGGCATTAAATTGCGAGTAGCATTGACTACATCGGCATTAAATTGCGAGTAGCATTGACTACATCGGCATTAAATTGCGAGTAGCATTGACTACATCGGCATTAAATTGCGAGTAGCATTGACTACATCGGCATTAAATTGCGAGTAGCATTGACTACATCGGCATTAAATTGCGAGTAGCATTGACTACATCGGCATTAAATTGCGGGTAGCATTGACTACATCGGCATTAAATTGCGAGTAGCATTGACTACATCGGCATTAAATTGCGAGTAGCATTGACTACATCGGCATTAAATTGCGAGTAGCATTGACTACATCGGCATTAAATTGCGAGTAGCATTGACTACATTGGCATTAAATTGCGAGTAGCGAAAAGGCTACAGTGGCATTAAATTGCGAGTAGCGAAAAGGCTACATTGGCATTAAATTGCGAGTAGTGAAAAGGCTACATTGGATTTAAATTGCGAGTAGTGAAAAGGCTACATTGGCATTAAATTGCGAGTAGTGAAAAGGCTACATTGGCATTAAATCGCGAGTAGTGAAAAGGCTACATTGGCATTAAATTGCGAGTAGTGAAAAGACTACATTGGTATTAAATTGCGAGTAGCGAAAAGGCTACATTAGTATTAAATTGCGACTAGCGAAAAGGCTACATTGTCATTAAATTGCAAGTAGCGTAAAGGCTACATTCGCATTAAATTGCGATAAATGTGTGAAATGACATTGAATTGCAATAATGTAATACGGCATTAAATTGCAATAAATTTGTAAAATGGCATTAAATTGGGACAAATGTGTAAAATGGTATTAAATTGTGATAAATGTATAAAACTGCATTAAATTGCGATAAATTGGTAAAACGTCATTAAATTGCAATAAATTGGTAAAATGGCATTAAATTGCGATAAATTGGTAAAACGGAATTAAATTGCAATAAATTGTTAAAACGGCATTAAATTGCGATAAATTGGTAATACGGCATTAAATTGCAATAAATTTGTAAAATGGCATTAAATTGGGACAAATGTGTAAAATGGTATTAAATTGTGATAAATGTATAAAACTGCATTGAATTGCGATACATATCAAGTTGGGAACAAATTTCGACGATGATATTTATTTTCGATTTCGATACTAGATTTCGTATTATGTAAAAAACATATACGATTAAAGTTCTACAGTTGACAGGTGGCATTGAAGTATGGTACTATGGTTTAAATCGCAATAAACTTTCGACAAATTTGAATGTTATGAGGACCTAGGCTCAGTTGCTATTCAGTATGTTCATTAAGAAAGGAGGTTGGATATATGTATATGTATATTGTATATTCAGAGTTGACCGGTATGGACACTAATGTTCAGAAAAGAGAGTATTTGTTGTATATTGATGCACGTGAATTACATGAAATATTATACAGTTATATACCAAATGCCTGCACACTCTAGATGATAATAATAGACAATTTTTTATTGTAATAACAATAAAATATAGATTAGATGTATATTTCGCACTGAAACAAAGTAAAACATACGAAATACATGTATGATTATATGCTAATAGAAGGTTAATAGATTCCGATTACACCATAATCTAATAAAGGATAAAACATCTAAGAAGGTAAAAAAATACTGGTATTGTAGTTATGGTACAGAATAATAATACACATGAGAACTTTGTCGCGTGTCGCAGCACTTATTTAAAGTTATTAGAAGCGTTTCCTAAGTGAAAGGATGTTTTAATGGTACATGAAGCGCACTGACAACTATATTACATTGTAAAAAAAAAAAAAAAAAAAAAAAAAAAAAAAAACTCTTCACGTAGTGAAAAATGAGTTGAGACTTCAGTGCAGCAAAGGACAATGGCAGATTTCCATACATGATTTTAGTTAATAAAAATTTGGAACGTTTATTGATGAAAAAAATATATATGAATTCCGCTGGTGTTCCTAAACAATAATGTCTTAAGAAATACTGGTCGAAAAAGTCTAAATTACTTACTAAACGTTTTCAATTTATAGATTTTGAGGTTATGTTATATTTGATTGTTTTCTTAAAAATGTTATTTGGTGAAGTAGGGCTATGAAATAAATATTTACCGCACTTGTCTTACCAAATAAAGCTATTTTTGTAACCGATTTTGCGAAATTCGATGAAAAATATTTTTTAGCGGCTTAAAAGACCTAACGCCATTGATGAAAAAAATCTAACGGCCATACAAAATAGTCAATAAAGCTTTTTATATTATTGTGAAACTTAAACATCGTTACACAACTATAGTTAGTATGCTGAAAACTCATGAAAAATAATAATATTATTATTATCAAGTATGATATTTCTAAACGCGTTATTAGTGCACATACGATTTCGCCATTGTCCTTTGATTATTATATTCACAATTATACTCTAGAAGTAGATTTAGTGGATTCTTTGTCAGGGAAATGATTGCTGATTTTATTTTATTTTATTTTTATTTTACACACTATAGAGCAAATATATATATTTATTAATCGAAATGGTATTGAACATGTTATACCAATTGCTATATCTGTGACACATTTTTAAGCATGACAACATGAACATTATAAAAAAAAAAAAAAGAAAAAAAATATGGTTCAGGGTCACGGGTGCAAATCTCACATCTTTGAACGAGAAATTCTTGTCTATATATATAAATATGTATATAATCTGGATCTCGGAAACCACTCCAGCGATTTTTCATGGAATTTTGTATGCAGGGTTTGGGGGCGATAAATCGATCTAGCTGGGATTCATTTTTGGAAAATAAACAATAAAGGTATTAACTGATAATATTACTCTTCCTGACACCTATTGGCGAATGATAATACTGTTTGTTTTATTGTGTACAGCTGACTGCACAACCATGCAGTGGCACTAGAGATAATAAATAATAAATAAATAAATGAGTGGTATTAGCCATTAGGTTTTATTAGGATGTGTGTCGGAACTTTGAAAGTAGTAGGTGAGATTGGTGGTTTGGCGTTTGATTTTAGATATGGCTGTTTGTTTGAATCATGGATTATTAAGGATATACTGCCGGATTGAGCGAGTATTGAATCGAGAGATAATGTATTGTGTAAAGTGTGGTATATTCCGCGGAGCGCTACTAAGAATAATATTTAACGGAGAATAAGACCATGTTGAACTGTATTGGAATTATAAATGGTAGAAAGTACAAGAGGACTTTTAGTGGAGTAATTTCTTCAAGGGTGCATTAAAGTAAAAAAAAAAAAAAAAAAAAAAAAAAAAAAAAAAAAAAAAAAAAAAAAAACTAGCAATGCTCGAACATCCAGGTAGTACTGTTTAACGAGGGATTTATTGACTATCCAACACCGGATTACATTTTCGGTTTGATCTAGTAGTGCCTAAGCGGTTTCAACCACACAAACAAACAAACCCGTTAGCTCTATATATTAGTATAAATATTGAAATGGACTTATAATAGCCATTGGCAATGTACAATGCTATGATAAAATGGAGAAGTAAAACCGGGATATACTTTAGTATGGGATGCCTCAAAACTTCACGAGAAATACATGTTAGAATTATGTTAGGAGACAGTTCTGCGGAAAATTACTGATGATTAAGGACTTGACATTTAACTCGGAAATCCCAAAATTGAAAAAAAAAAAAAAGACAAAGGAAAAAATGATAGATAAGTAATATATAGACTAAAGAAGAGGGCCCATGAGTTGGGAGTTAGATATGGATGATAAAATAGAACTAATATATGCACAAATTCATCATAGACCGCAAAGGCGAAGAAAAGCGGAGACGTACAGTCCAGGATCACGAAACTGGGGAGACAATTAAGCAAAATGGACTCATTTGAAAAACTAACGGATAATATAGAGTTATACAAAATAAACAACACTGAAATGAACAAACTGAATGAGCATCCTGATTACCTAAGTAATAAAACATTGGTACTGTACTTAAAAATCAATTTCATATTTTAGCATTTATAAGAAAAATAGTTTTAATCATCTAAATGAATGTCAAAAGATATGAGCAATAAGTATCTATACTGTTGTTCAAATTATTTAATGCGCTGTATATTGAATTACCTCTTAAAACAACAAAAAGGGAGGGATGTAGTGTATTGATAAATTCATATACTTAGCATCTGTCGTCTCGAACTATACACTACGCGAACCAAGGGTGAAAGAGATAGATATAGAAGGAGATAGATCATAGACGTGGAGGACGGAACGGAGTGTGAAGACGTGGTGTATAGCAAACGAGCCGATAAATATTAATAATTGTATTCTATTACAATGTTACACATATTAACCGTAAATGGTGACTGTTACAGTAGGTCTCTCATATCTGAGAGGCCGCTTGGGTGAGTATCATTACAATGTCTATTTCACCTGTCAAACAGTAGTGTAAATTCACTGTTGTGTTTCGGTTTAAAGCACATTGTAGCCAGAGTAACTACTGAAGTGCTACATATAGAGACTTACCAACTTATGTGTCAGGATGGCGAGCGCAGTGGAATGCCAAGCATTGCTTTGTAATTCAAGGTGTTGTTTGGTTTTGCTGTTGTTCATGAACGGTCGCACCGCTTATCATCAGGCGAACGGCATGCTCGTCCCGCCATTCAATATATAGTAATTATAATCATAGCAATAAAAAAATAAATAAAAAACAATCAATTTATTTCTATTCACCATTCAATTGCGATCCACCCCGTTTTACGGTACTCTTGGCATGCCTTATCACGAGATAAGATAGGTTGGTATCGTTTATTTCGATATTAAATCAATACTTTTGCTTTATTCCGTATCGAACTTCTGATTTCGTAGGCGAATATTTTTGCTCTGCATAGGTACATAGAGTATATGGTTTTATTTAATATTCGTACATTTACGGTAAGAGACTGAAAGGATAGATGATCAAAAGGTTGAATTTGAAATTTGGTAGGTGCACTGGGTGTGCAACTAATTTTCCGTGTTCTTTTTTTTTATTTTCTTTATTGCGATGTATAGCGAGACGAGCGTGCCGTTCGCCTGATGGTAAGCGACACGACCGCTCATAAACAGTAGCAAAACCAAACAACACCTTGAATTACAAAGCAATGCTTGGCATTCCACTGCGCTCGCCATCCTGAGACATACGATGTTAAGTCTCAATATGTCCAGAAGTTACTCTGGCTACAATGCCCTTCAATCCGAAACACAACAGTGCATTTACTCTGCTGTTTGACGGGAGAAATAGACACTGCGGTGGTACCCACCCAGATGGCCTCTCACATATGAGAGACCTACCACCAGTTCATTTCTACGATTTGTATTTTAATTTAGTCAATGACCTGTATAGTGCGTGTTGAAGAATGAACCAAAACAATTTACACCTTATTGAATTTTCTGTGGCATATCTAAGATGTACAGGTTTCCCTATGATGTTTTTACAGTTTAAAAGCGCCATTTGTACTGCGCATACGTTTAAAAAGTCAAAGTATAAATACGATGGTGTTTTAAATAGGCCAATGCATCAAGTTAAGGCGTTTATTTTTCATTTCTTTACCTCACAAATCATCATCTGATTTATAATTTCCATATAAAACCTCATCTGAATTATGCCTAATGGCACTTACGACGCGCTAAATCTTTTCCATTTTACCAATTCTATTTCCTTCGCGAAATGTTCTGAAATTTAGAAGTTAAATGGGAAATCTGTGTCCATTACAGCTCGACTCAAATATCGCGATTTTTTTTAGTATCCTCAAAAGTGCAGTTCTGGATCTGTGAGTGATCTTTGGTAACTATATTTTTATTACAATCATTAATTACGTGTACGTAAGTACGTAATTGGAGAATATTATTTATTCTGGGTACGCAGTTGTTCATTAAGTTTCAACTATTATCCCAAACAATTGAAATAATTTGCCCTGTATTTAATATTCTCAAAATTGCACATTTTTTCGATATCTTCTGTATACCAGCATGTTACATGTTACTATTTAATTCCTAAGTCCATATTAGTTGATAGGTATCTAAATGATCTGTTAAATTATGTATTATAGAATATAAAATACCACCTAAAAATCAACGCGAAACAATGCTTTGTCTATAGGTACTTTGGTATTAAATACACCCAAATATTTGCCAAACATTCCTCCAGACACCTAATCAGATGTTCAAAGGTTGGGCAACCCCGGCAACCCCATATCCGCCAGTCAAAATCACACGTAAGTTCATTAACACTTGGCAATGTGTATACGCTACCTGGACTTCCACCGGCCCTGGCAGCCGGCCAACGCAATGCCATTCTTCAAGAAGTCATTGATACACTTGGTAATTTCACGCCTTTGAGATATTTTGATTGAAGTTTTCCGCCGGTAAAACCTATTTTAGCTTCCGAATGTTTTGTCTCCTTCGCTCAAACTGAATTCACAAGTCGTGAGAGAGGGACAAATCATTCGACAGCTAAAATAGGTTTTATAACTATCTATTCATAAGGCTGTTAATATAGCACAGCGGTAGGTTAAAAATAATTATGTTTTAAAAGAGTCTTTATTATATTTCGCAGCGATACGTAAGCTGTCGATATTACATCTTACAAAAATAAATAAATAAATGATAATAAATACACCTAACACATACATAGTCCTGACCCCAACTATCGGGTCTTGTATCAGAAACTACGAGAGACTGTTCGGGCTCGCAAACATCCAGACCCGAAACAAATGCTTGTGAATCACACAAATATTTGTCTCGGCGCGGGGATCGTACCCACGACCTCACATTTCACAGCCAGCGTCTAACCAACTGCCATATTTTAACTATAATTTGTAGATCATTCGTAAGGGTTGGATCGTTAAATGCTTACAAATCTTTGTATCAGTGACATTAATATGTTTATTCGAAGGTGACATACATTCCGAAATAACTGACCAGCTTGATAATAATAACGAATCTGTTTTCACGCTTTGGAATGTTCGGGGATTGTAGTTTCATTTGACATTAAAAAGCAGATTTACATTTAATAAAAGTGTTTTGACAAACTAAAAATACGATATTAATGTTTAATGATTGAAGTTCAACGAGAGAAAATTATATTTGTCGATAAAAATGTTTAAGCTTATCGAAAGCTTCTATAGAGGCGGGATTTGGAATAGGAGAAACTTGCGTGCATTATTATTTATTTGACACACACAGAAATTTTAGGTGTATATGTAAATGTATATACCAAATTCGAACTGGCGGGATTTCGACACAAATCTTTTCATGTTCATTTGCATTGTGCATTTACACTGGCCCTTGGCGGGATAAATAGACATTGTAGTGATACTTACCCAGGCGGCGTCTCACACATGAGAACACCAGGTTTAATTAAATTTATGAAATTGTAATAAAAAATAGTAGATAAATTATACAGCCTAGTTATAATTACAACTTTCAACGAATAAAAAAAAATGGAAATTGCAGCAAATTCTCAATTTTTTTAGTCTCATGTCTAGTGTTAGTACTTTACGACGCATTTTAGCTTACAATGAAATTATGATTTCGGCGGAGATCAGCTGTTTGTTCTTTTGCTTTAAAATATTTTAAAAACTCCTGCAATAAGCCAACACGGAGACCTATAGTCCTCTCAATCAAACTTTCCTTTGTAACTTGCAAGCGCATATATTGATAATTATATAAACATACATAAACATACACGTCTTTCTCACAGAAGGGGTAAGTAGAGTAGCCACCAGGATAGGACGTGAGCTTATCACTATATCGAGCACAAATTCCTGACTTCGGCTTGATAATGAATAGAATAATCTAATATCACCTTGCCCAACCTAGGATTCGAACCCAAGACCTCAGCTTTCTAATCGTACCGCACAACTGCGCCACCGAGGCAATCAATATTGGTAATTATATGAAATAAATAAATACACCCAACAATCACATTATGTATGTGGCTAGGCAAGAACTACGAATGAATTTTCGTTTTCACAAACACCCAGACCCGAAACAAATACCTGTAGATTACACAAATATTTGTCTTGGTGCAGGGATCGAATCCGCAGCTTCACGTTACACAGCCGGCCTCTAACCAACTGCGCTACAGAGGCTGTAATTATACAGATTTTTATCTGTATATTATGTGTCGAGTAAATACGCCTAGTTTCTAACCTATGTGACGAGTATACAGACCGCGATGGCGCTAGGCCAGCGATCTAAAACTATTCGGCACAAACCGCATTATCTGCTATTGCACTAACGCATATCCGATAGCTTGGAACATTGTCAAAACTAGCCATTATCAGCGGGTTTTTGTGTTAGAAATTATGGGTGGTGGGTGAAATTTTGTTAAAATATTTAGGTAATTGCTTATGAAGGCAAGGCTGGAAGATGAATATTAGGGTTTGTTAGTATTGTTGTTCTCCGTAGATTTAAGGATATCGTCGTGCCTACCCGCGTTAGGCCAGCGTGGTGGACTATATGCCCTAACAACTCTCAATCGTACCTGTCGGTTGTAGAGGAGGCCCGTGCCCTGCGAGGGACGTATATGGGCTGATACAGATTATTCGTCCATACCATACAATCAGGTCCATTACCAGGTTACAAAACTTGAAAGAATAATTTTGTTCGTCAATGGTATATGAGTTACAAACTTGTTTCTTAATCATTATCGAATAAATGCACACATTACTGCGTTATACAATTCAAAAGTATTCCTGTCAGTTTTACTAGGTCGTCTCTGCACATTATGAGTGGACGTCTGAAATCAATTGGAGTTCCAGTACGTAGCCAATAAAAAAACATTGTCTTACTCATAATCCCATTTCGGCCATTTAATTAGGTTTTCCGGTTAAAGATACATCACTAGAAGAATCCGATACGCTCATTTCGCCCTCGTTTTCTGGCACATTTCAGCGCGAATAAATCAAAATGGATACATCGACAGTGGCCCCGACAACTAAAAATACTGCTTCCGTCTTTCTTCGGAGTATCGGGATTTTCTTCTTTGCTAAACTATATCCGTTGCTTTACTATGTCTTTCGGCTATTTACAGTTTTCAGTCGAAACATTTTAAACTGCAAAGGCGTTAAAACGAGCAGTAAAGTTTTTGTCGGTTGTTAAAATGTAGTAAATTGTTTAGTATGAACAATCCCGTTGTGTTTATTTTTAATGCAGGTAATTATGATCAGGTGGGGTGGAACAACAAGATAAAAATTTGTTTTTTGCTGGATTATTCTTCCCATACTTTTTCCGTCCCTCTTTCCTCCCGATTTGATGGGCCAAGAACCCATCCATGATCCAAGCGACATGGATGTTCATGGGCGGCAGTGATCACTTGATCGTTTGCTGCGACTAAAATTTAACAAAAATAATTGTCTCATGTTTATTCCTCACTGTTGTTTTCGTTTTGTAGTTTGACAGTATTATGAGTAATAAGGTTTGAAATAAAAAAATAATGGATGTAAATTATATCCAGTATATCCATTTTTTTAATTTGTTTATAAATTATGTTCCTGATTCACAGAACACTCACTAACTTAGTCTGTTAGTGAATAATTAATTTTTCCTCCACTTTTTCTTTTATAATAGATGACCAGCGCTTATGAATCTTAAAATATCTGCCCATATATTGACTGAGTAATGTACATATGTTCCTATATTTATATTGTGTGTCCTATATATTCGATCGCTTTGTCACAAACGTCACCAACATACAAAGTTATTTTTAACATAAATCGGATTGTAGTTTCTATAAAATTAATGATACTCCTAGAATTGATATATGTTTAACCTCTTATACTTCGTTTCAAGTAGGCAAAGAGAAGAAACGAGTTTGGTACAAATATATTTGTGTGATGGTATTTGGTTTGGTGGGTGTTTGCGAGACCGAAAAGTCTCTCGTAGTTCCTGATACCCACGATACAAGACTTGATCTTAGTGTGGGCTCAGAACTATGTATGTGACTGTTAGGCGTATTTATTTATTTGTTTATCAGACAAACCAATTTGCGAGTTTTTCGGTTCAGATATTTATATCTGTGTCTTATTTTCAAGATACATTTACCTGCTGGCTAATTATATAATATTTGTACTTGCATAATTCCTAATGAGTTTATATGTACTTATATTAGTTATTTGTACTTATATCCTACGACCAACAAAACATATTATGCGAGATTCTTGTGACGTATCGCTCATAAAATGTCGGCTCCTACATAATATATCAGTCATCACAGCAACATTACGATGTAAAGTGGTTTTGTATGTGTTATTGAATAATATAAATAACTATATATATGTCAATTTTAAAGCTTTATTTTCTCGCTAAAAGTCAGAGATGAAAAAGTTTTATTGCATCAATTTGGGTCAGTCTAAGTTCTCAAGGCGAAAGAATATTTTTAAGTAGCCCTGACTTATTTTTGTTTTTGTAATATATGTAGTACCATTGGTATATTATTTTATATGTTATTTCAACAAGGTTAGTAATTAAAAGTAGATTGTTGACCGTAAGATTTGAGGTTGTATTCCCAGTTTGGGTAATCCATTTTTTGCAAATTTCCGAGGATTAGAATTTGTGTCAGATATGGTGATTGTCTGGTTAGAAGAAAAGCCTGTTTAGCCTAAAATATCTACTCCCAAAAGTGGAATTTAATCGTGTATTTCTTCAAAAATTATACGCTAAATCCTGCAAAATATATGAAAAACGAGTTTGCGTCAACCATATAACTAGAAATAAGCATATAAATAGATAAAAGCGGGCAGAAAAAGAAGTACCTTACTTTTAATAAATGTATCAGGTAAGGTCACCGAAGGGTAATAATATAACAACATAATTATAAATACTTATAAAACTTATCATAATAAACAAAAGTCTTGAAACAACTCCCACACTGACGGATAAAAACTTAGTATTAAGATGTACAAGGGAACTTTTAAACAGACATTACTCCTAAATATTTCGTTACGCCGTGAAAAGAATTACAATAACAAAATAAATTCCACTTAGCAAAAACTTTTTACATTATTTTCTTTCAAGTAGTTTCGGAGTTAAATATATTTCTTCATCCCGCTTTTAATTTGTAAACTTCTTGTAAATTACTTTACGATTGAGACTTTTTGGAATATTTAAAGTGTTGAAATAAATATAAGTGAACGTCAATAGTATGCGGATTTCCTTACTATGTTTTCCTTCATCTGATATTGTAAATTACTATCAATTGATATTAAAAATAAAAGTCAGATATGGGATTTGAAATAAATTGAATCCATGAATTTCCACACTCCATTTTGTTATTGCAAATAATTAGATGTTATACTTAAATACTTAATACACAGTGAAAAGCGTCTCAGATCTGTTTAAAAGATAGACAGACGACCTGGCTAAGGTTTTTGGAAATCGTAGGAACTTGGATTTAGGCAGCTTCCACTATGAACATTCTTGCGTCAGGCCTGCGGGATTGACTTTTTGCGGCTGAAGAGAGACAGAGCTAGACCGATAATTGCTTTCCCTTACGAACGAAAACGAACATCGAGAAATGAACGAACGAATCATCATAATTATGTCACTAAAAACACTATCCAATTAATACCAAGACCACACAACTTACAGAGATGCCAAATTTCTGAATCTCATTGAGGTCGGTTAGTGTTAAATCCGTATACATTTCCTGTTTACATCACAATGACGCGGCATGTGTGCACAGTCCATTTACAATGGAACTCGAAATAGCATCTTTAAGCTCTGCTCGCCTGGTACAATGAGTTCGCATTGACGGCTCATATATCGATCTAGATTGTGTTTAGTGTTTATCTGTCATGGTATTGTGAATTATATTTGGCTTATGGTTTATTTAACTGTTAAGATAATAGTATATATTCTAATGAATTATTTGATTTATTTAAGTATTTTATGGAACAACTATTAGTAGATATAATTTTAGTACCTATCGTAATTCATACCAATGTGATTTGTAAAAATTGTATGGTTTACATATCATAAAATTCTTACGAGTTGCTTTGGTATGTTAAGTCCGCCAACCGGCACTAGGCCAGCGTGGTGGGCTATATGATTTAACCCCTCTCAATCATACTCTCGATTGTAGAGGGCGTCCTGGTCCATGCCCTGCCAGGTAACTTATATAGGCTGATATACAGATACATTCGACACTGTTATACTCTTCTGCTAAACACCGTAAATATTGCGTTAGGTGTTAGTCAGTTGCATTCATTCACTGCTCAGCTTAATTCCCTCCCAGAATGGGGTAGGGAGTTACCCCGCCATAGAATTTCCAAACTCAACATTTCACAAGTAGAGTGCCTCACTTAGAAATCAAACCCAAAATCTCCCTGTTCACAGCCCATCTAAACTACTGCTAAATCAACGAGGCTAAAAATTACAATTGATTCGATTTCCCTCGTTACTCTGCGTCGTAATAAATTGAGCAAAAACTTCTTGTGTTATATTGTATGTATATATTATCACGAAACAAAAGTTGGTGTTGGAAGACCAAGTTTATATTTGTTCGGGCAACCGAAACCGTAATAAATCAACCGGCGGCCGCTCGTTTTTGCATCGTCTAAAATAAATATTTATCAAGACTGCATTTACAGGGAGCGGAGAACGGTACAGCATGTATATTAATTTAATGATACGTGAAAATAGAACGGTAGTATAAGTTGTAATCATGATAAAAACGTGCGCAAATACTGTATATTTGATTTGAGATATTTTTCATCTAGTTTGTGAAAAAATATCGGAATATAAAAATGATAGATAAAATCATCCGATTGATTGGACGACCGGTTGGTGCAGCGGTTAAGAAGTTTTGTTCTTGAGGATTTTATATCTATATAGGTTATCCAGTTACTCTATATCCAGATTTTTGTATGCTCACTGATATTTGTTCGGCTCTGAGTATTTAGTATAACGAACTTTATTTAACACACATATAGGAATAATCTTTGTTTGAGGTAGTAATTAAAAACTATTCTGAACAATTAATAAGCCGGTTTAAGCCCTCGTGGTGTAACGTTATAAAAGGTTTTCATCAGTTCATAAATGAACATTTATTAATACATTTTGCAGTTATTTTGAAGCAGGAAAATTGAAAAAGTTTTTGGAATGTTTTCGTAGGTAGACTTTTATCTAACCCGATATTAAATAAGTTAAAACAAAATATTAGTAACAATAAAGCACTTGAAAATATTTTCAGTCTCATATGTTCGTCAGTAATAAGTATTTTTTTGTTAGGAAGTTCCGGCAAACGAGTAAACAGATGATGATCACCTGATGGTAATAGATCACTGGTTCCCATAAACGCTTGGATCATGGATGTGGTGCCGGCTCATCCAACCGGGAGTGGAAAGGGAAGATACAAGGATGAGACGAAGAAAGGGGTATCCGGTAATCTCACTCACCGAATGAAACGCGATAACCGACAACAGCGTGGCTCTACCACTTTAAAAAAGTATCTTTAAATAGGCAGTGATCACTTACTATGAGGTAAACGGTCTGCTCGTTTACCAGACGCAATAAAAAAAAACTGGTCAAATTAAAAATAGAGTTTCATTGACCAGTACATCCTATATTTGAACATTTGTACAATTTCCTATAAAATATTAAGCAAACGTGCCATACCGTTCTCCCTACGCATATTTTTTATTACACAGTTTTAATAAAGCCAGTACTTCTTTGTGTAACCAATTTATTTGACTTTCATTTGGGCGTTGAGATTAATTCTGCCACGGAAAACCAAGATAATACCTTTTGATCGGATTTTAAAATTGATACAAAATCAACTAGCGAAATGGCGTGGAAATTAAATTATTTATACTTTTTATTCATTTTTATTTATAATTGATAAAATGTTGTCTAAGTAAATGATAGCTGTATTCAGTGAGGACATGACTTGGAGGACATTTCGTTGGTTCTCTCACACTCAGAGCACACTCAGAGCATACTTCTTGACGTGTCGAAGTTTAATGTGAATTTGTGATAGAAGGAAAGTACAAGATAAATATAAATTGTTTGTGAAAGAAAATGGCATATTTGTGAGGACAGGGGTTTTAACCTTGTGTAAATGTCCTTAAGCGATATTTATAAGCTAAGCAGTTATTTACACTGGGCCTCCTCTGCAATCGAGAGTAAGATTGAGAGTAGTTAGACCCTCCACGCTGGCTTAGTGTGGGTTGGCAGTAAAGTCCGCCATAGAAATTCTTAAAAATCGTTATGGTATGCAGGTTTCTTCACGATGTTTTCCTTTACCGTCATAGTGCGTATCAATACACACATGACTTCGAAAAGTCAGAGGTGTGCCCTGGGATCCGAGCCCGCGACCATAGACACTATTATATATAATACTAGCGGCCCGACCCAGTTTCGCCTGGGTGCATATAGATTTATTTACAATAATATGTACGTATTATGCATATAAACCTTCCTCTTGAATCACTCTATCTATTAAAAGAAACCGCATCAAAATCCGTTGCGTAGTTTTAAAGATTTTAGCATACAATCGGACATAGGGACAGAGAAAGCGACTTTGTTTTATACTATGTAGTGAATTATAAATATAGTGATCGAGTATAGCCACAGGAATAGCTAAAATAAAACTGCGCCTTTAAGACTTAGTATTCTTCGTAATGGTTTTACGAATGAAATACATTCTAAATGATCAAGTACTTGAAAATGAATCAGGAATTTCGGTAAAGTGTGGCCTAATAATCTATATTTAGTGCGGTCATATATTTTTTATAGCTTGGCGACCTTCGAAAATGTCTCCGATTGTGAATTTTAAAATAGATGCTCCATTTCTTGAAAAATATTACACTTTTTATGTCGTAAATCCTGAATTACAATGACATTGAGCGTTTATACGAGTGAGAAGTTATTTATTGTGTACAGTGAAAGTAAAATTAAATATGTAAGATTTCGGATGTTCTAGATTCTTGTTGTAGCCGGATTTAACTATACTATACAAGGTATATCAAAACTACGACCGGGAACGAAGTCAGGTGGTAGTTTAAGTAACTACAAACACAAAGCGATTAAAAATATCACAAAAATCTCGTAATTTTTTTTAAGATTTTAACGGGCAGTTTCATCAGTTACTGATAAAGTCCCTGATAGCTATCTGGTACTTATCTGTCAGATAAAATACGAAATTCGGTTGCCAAAGTACTGACTGCAGTTTGTATTTTATCTGACACATGAGGACCAGATAGCTATCACGAAGTTTATCAGGAACTGGTTAAACTGGCCCTAATATCATCGTGTTTGGGTGGTAAATCGATTTATCCATTTAGCGTTTGCTAAAATAATAATTGAAACCCTTGCGTTCTATAGCATCTTTAAAAATAAAAGGTCTTAAGTCTGATGTAGTCTGGCCTCAAAAAGTATTTGCACCCAGACGAAGCCGACGACGACGGTCGAGTCGCTATTAAACCATACATACTTTTAAATATTTTTAAAACCAACAATAACAATGCAAAAAGCAGCCTCTAAAGATCCGCTAACAAAACCAAGTAAAACATTTAAGTCACTGGCGGTACACGTAGTCCGCGTCACTTACAAGACTTCACTTTTTTTATCCTTTCAGATTTTTTGCAAAGATGTCGGCCGTACGGCGCAGACTTTGTTGGAAACGCTTTTTGTTCACTTAATGTTATGATTAACGTTTTAAAGTTGTTGACTTGTTTGCGGCTGTTAAATTAGTGTGAATTATTTATAGGGTCATTTTAGTAATTTAGATGCCCTAGGTCGCTACTTTGACAAATCATAATAAAATCATATTAAGATATATAACTCGGTCTATGGTTTGCTGTTATACTAACATAGTATCCTAACGTATCCTAGTTTTTTATATTTTGGTGGCTGATACTGCAATACTGAACAATATACGATAGATAAAATAGTGGACATAGTATAAATAATTTTACGTATTACAATTTGAAGGAACATAAAAGATTCAAACAATTGATACATCATATAAAAAACTTGATAATTGGGAACGGAAGTACAGTTGGCCAATTCGCATTCATAACATTCTCTTGTGCTATTTTTAATAACAGATGTATGTTTTTGTATATTCGCCTGCAATATTAAGTATGTGTAATTTGTGTATTTTTATAAGATGTTATATTCAGAAGCAAATAAACTTACTTCTTTAATATGTATAACAAAAAAATATCGTTATATTTTGTAATAATAATTGCGCGTTGTAATGAGCTTTTGGACATAAAATCGTTTATAAGCCTAATCTCAATCGGTTTAGGATACGATGATATACAACTCTTGTAACTATAATCTAAGAATTCACACAAACATGATAACCCCACCTGGCAACCGAATCCAAAACCTCAATATCCAAATACCACTACTATCTGCACAAAATCCAACCATGAAAACACCAACCAGGCGATAAAACGCGGAAAATATATTTGAAATCTGCATCGTATGTTTTACATAAAAATATGAGAATTACTTCGCCTTGCATCGGACGTCGGAGTCTCGAGCCATCCGATCGCATTATGCACAGACTATCGCCTTAGGAGATTCCAACCGATGAACCTATCTCGCTGAACAGACTCCGCCTTTCAACATTTTGCCGCACGACATTATTTCGCACAAGTTACCGCAAATAAGCTGTGAAACGCTGTTTTCTAGCTATGTATACTTAAAAGCTGGAGGTTTCCAATCTTTTTAAGCCCGCTGGCGCATTTGTATCTGCATCAGATCATATACCTTCTGATGCAGGGCACAAACCTCCTCTAGAAACGAGAGTACGATTAACAGGGTTTAAGTATTGACTTAAAATCTAAGGATAGGCCCTTCAGTACATTTGAAGTACTAAAAAGATGGCTGTGAAAATCACGCTAAATATTAAATTAACTTAATGTAAAAGATTTTGTCTTAACTATGGTAAGAATTAGTATCTTTTTTTCTTTCATTTCAAACTTTCTGTCATTGTGTTTTTTGTATTAACAAGTAAGCATTTTGAAAATCGTTGTGAACATCTACTGATTTCAGTTACACTCCGTTGTAGATGTAACGGATCGTCGCACCATTTACCTCGGGACCCTTTACGCTGTCTTCATCCGGTGCATATTATATATTTTTTTATTTATTTAGGGTAAACAAACAGTTCCACATTACGATATTCAATAAAATTAATAATAATTTAAAGAAACATATAAATGCGCAACCAGCACCGTTATCCACAGCATATAAATATATGTATTTATGTCAATGGGTTTAGGCCATATAGTATTACTATTTTATTTCGGCGCCCTGACCGACAAAGCTGACACTGACCGCTGGTTGAAGTAGATAAGTACAATTATACAAGTATGGTAGATAGGCACAAAAAATAATAATTTACAAAGAGAGGGAGAGAATCGCTTTACGAGGTCCTCCATCACATTCTACGACGCACCAGGGCACCGCGCACAGTTTGAGAACCAATGCAAAAGCAAAAACAGATATGAAATATACTTGGATTTTATTCGTCTGTTAAAGAGATCTTTTTGTGCTTTATTATGACGGCTACCCGTTTGTTCTTGTGATAGTTTAATGGGGTTAATGTTCTTGACTTGCTGGATACTTGCCTAATGCATAGTGGACCTGAATTTCAGCGGTACGAATTGCGCTCTGATTTGGTAGTTGTTTACATATTTAAAGCTCTTATTTCTTTGTGTTTTTTTATTGCGATGAATATTGAGACGAGCGTGTCATTCGCCTTATGGTAAGCGATACGATCGCACATGAATAATAGCAAAACCAAACAACACCATACATTAAAAAGCAATGCTTCGCATTTCACTGCGACTACCATCCTGAGACTCCTCTGGCTACAATGCCCTTCTAATCCAAACATAACAGTGCATTTAAACTGCTGTTTAGCGGGAGAAATAGACATAGCGGTGGTACCTACCCAGACAGACTCTCACATATGAGCGACCACCAGAAGGTTATTTAAGCTACAAATTCCTATTTCAATTACGTTAAACAGTAATCACACTCGTAAGCAAAACTTTTGAAAAGCCAATTTCTCCGATCTTTACCCGACATGTTTTCAGCTCTTAGCAATAGTCGTGAGTTATAGGATATGTCTCCAACCCGCCCCCGGATAAATTGTTTCTATCGGGATTTTGTAACCTGTGTGATTGAACTAATGGATCATTTTGTATACTTATCGGAATCCAATACTTGGTGATACTGTTTAATAAATATGTAAATTTTTTGAGATTGAACAACAAAACTGGAAATAAATATTTATTACACAAACATTAATTGTGAGAAATGAACCAGCGGCTTCTCGTATTTCAGCTCTCATAACAACTGTTGTACAGAGGCTGTTAGTTTTTTCAGCAAAACGACTGATACAATAGACTAATACAGCATAAATACATAATGTACTACCTATCTATCTAACATTAGCCCTTTTCATTAACCTAAAGTATAACCCGACAATTTTGAGTATCCTCAGGCATTACTCGTGATATTAGTTCCGTTCAAACAGGCCACAATGATCGGGATAAGACACCTGTCGCTTACAGGACATGTGGTCGAAAACAGGACAGGACTGGTCCCACTTTGATTAGGGTCTATATACAAACTTTGGAGGAAGGAATGCGACGTGTAATTAGCACCTTCCTCAATTTGGTATGTGGATGATTATATAGGGTATATCAAAACTGCTACCGAAAACGAAGCCGGGTGGTGGTTTTACTGACTTCAGACACAAAGCAACAAAAAATTTTGCAAAAAAAATTGGGTGCAAATACTTAGTTTTTACTGAAATAATAATTTACACCCGTTTATTTTTAAAGTCGCTATGGTGCGCAAGGGTTTCAATTATTATTTATTTATTAAGCCGACGTTTAAAAAAAATTTTCGCCTTTCTTTGCGAAATTTTTAGTTGCATTGCATCTAAAGTCACTAAAACTACCACCCGGTTTCGTTTTTGATAGCAGTCTTGATATACCCAGTAAGTATATGGATAGGAACTACAGATAATGGTAGGAAAACTGCCGTTTTGATGCAAGAGTGTTACGACACTTGTCATAAGAATATATCAGCACCCGAACATTATTGATATTTATGCGTCGAATTTATTTCGCCGCTGCATTTTATATTGCTATGATTGACGAGATGAGCATGACAATAGTCTGTTCGTAAGCGATACGACCGGTCATGGACAGGAGAAAAACCAAACCTCACCATGAATTACGAAGTAATGCTTGGCAGTCAACTGCGCTTGCCATCCTGAGACTAAAACATAAACATATGTAAAGTCAATATGTCCAGTAGTTACTCTGGCTGCAATGTCCTTTAAACCGGAACACAACAGTGCTTTTACACTGCTGTAGGCTGTAGCAATAGACATGGCAGTGTTACCTAAGTACCAAAGGAGCGTCTCACATAAGAGGGGCGTACCACCAGTAAATAGTTATTTAAGAAATAATCTATAACTCGATTTTAGTTCAGCGAGACACGACAAATACACAATATCCTTTTTCAGTTGCTCATGTTTCATTTTATTCGACGGATGATTCAATTAATAGAAAATTAGAGCCTTTAAAATGTAAGTAAAAAATAAATTACTGTGTCCTTGACATCATTTGGAACAAATTAGATTAATTTTATACCGGCGATGTCGATAATAAGTAATTAGTTAAAAATAATTTCCTTTCAATTTAGGTTAAGGTTTTTCTTTTAACAATTAAGTATAATGTTAGAAAACTTTCTCACTTGGTGGTTGTTAATTGAGTTTTATCAAGAACTTGTTGATTAAAAGATAATTGAGATGTAAAGCTGCGGTAGCTATGAAACAGGCTGCCGAATACTAATCGAGTTAGCCAAGTTTGTTTTTACAGTCTCAGGTGTAAAATAAGTAGGTAGTGTTATTAATTTTTTATTAAAGTTAATGGCGAGACGAGCATTTTGTTCGCCTGATGGTAAGCGATACAACCGTTCATAAACAGTACCAAAACCAAACAACACCTTGAATTCCAAAGCAATGCTTTGCATTCCACTACGCTCGCCCTCCTGAGACATACGATATGAAGTCTCAATATGTCCAGTAGTTACTCTGGCTACAATTTCCTTCAATCCAAAACACAACGGTGCATTTACACTGCTGTTTGGTGGAAGAACATTACGTTACGAAGACATTACGTTGGTACCTACCCAGACGGGCTCTAACATTTGATATACTTAGCCAGGCAAATTTGTGTTAACATTTAGCGCGTGTTATTAAAATTAGTCTACGGTAAAAGAGCAAACGGCGCCTATAGGTTCTAGATTCTCGCCGCCCAGTGGCATATACTACAATAACGGGTATATCTAGACTGACTAGTGACTGTGAGTTTAGACAATATGCAACTAAAATATTGCAAAAACCCGCGACGCCTTTTTTCGCAAATTTTCGCAAATATCGTTTTTGCAATTTTTTTATTTTAAATCTTTGCGTAATATTGCGTATTTAAGCATAAAAGTGTGCGTATATTAATATTATTTATTTCATTATTTCATGTCGACGGATTTTATTACAAGCTGTGAAACAAGACATTTCAGGTTCGATCCCAGCACTGAAATCATTATTTATCACATAAAAATATTTGTTTTGAATTAAGTAGTTGAATAGGGAATATGCACGAGACTCCAAAATAAGTCAAATATTTTTTGTTGTAATCTTTATTGATATAGAAATATATCAATAAGATATTTTTTTAAATTCATCAACTCTAAATCGGTAAAAAAAAAAATCTTAAAAAATGTCATTTCAAAATTGCCGCGCAATTTTTTCGAAACGTTTGAAAAGGGAAGTGACGACAGAGTACACTATCTTATGAAGTTTTAGTTTGTTGGGTGTATTGTTTTACGTTTGTTTAAGAGTTATTTTGTGTTTTCGTTGTATTATAAAAAAAAAAATGGATTATTTTGTGACGAAATACAGTTATGTGGCAATTAATAAAAGAAGCTTAATCCAAATACTACGTTGCTGACATAGTAGACTCTGACGTCACAGCGAGGTCGCGCCATAATGGCGTTTAAATGCTTCGAAACTGATAGCAGTTTTTATTATTTTTTTGTACTTTTTTGATTGATATTTATAAAGTCTTATATTTTTTTCTGGTAATATAATAATATACAGAATCGATTAAAAATATAAAAAAATGGCATGCATATTCCCTATTATAAAATACCTCGTAGTTTCTGCTACATACGACAATACTTCTATTATAGCTTCTGCTCTGTTTACGTATTTATCATTAAAGACGCATTTCATTGCGTAATCCTAACAGTATTTACACCAAGGACGTCAGCAGAGGTCGGTATTGGGCAGTAAAAACTATTCACGTACGTAATTACGTATTGACTAGTTATTGTGATGTAAATTCTTGGGGCACGTGCGTGTACATTGTTGCCAAATTTTCTTAATGTGCTCGTTTAAGATTTAATAACGGTCTTGTTGTCGGGGGCGGAAGGTTTCTAGAATATAATACATGCATACATAAATTCACGACTGTTTCTCAGAAGGGGTAGACAGAGTTTCGCTACATTTTGCCTTGTATGTTCCGTCCCATGGATATCCCATGGATATAGGGGTTGACGCTATCGCCATATCGGGCACAAATTTCTGACTCAGGCTGATAATGAATAGAAAAGTCCAATCTCATTTTGTTCGACCCGGAATTCGAACCTGAGACCTCAGGTTTGTAATCAATTAATCATACTGTAGTACAACTACGCGATCGAGGTAGACAGTCAGTTTAATATTTTAACATTTACTTTTTATTGAATAATCAATTTACTAGGAATAACAAGTCATTTCAAGGCCAACTTAATTAAAATAATTCCTAGAATCCTGGGCCAAATTAATTAAAACAATTCCTGGAATAATATTGTAATACATTTTTATACATCCTTAAATAATCGGCTATTATTTATTATGGTATTGTTAATAATTTAAAGGGAGTTGTTTTATATCTGATACTTGGATGTATTTCAGATGTCTGTTTATTTGTTTATATGTATTTCAGCTTTATGTTTATTTACATAAATGTTCAACAAGGTTAAGAGAGAATATGTGGTTCAAAAGCGTGCGGCTAAAGCTTTTAAGAATATATACAATGTAATTATAATTAGGCGTTGATTTGTAAACGATTTAGATAAAAAATTATGTTGCTTATTCCAAAATAACATACCGTGGCCAGGTTATGAACATAGACAAACATATCTTTGATTCATTTTATTCTTTTTTTTTACACCAAATAAATCTTAAGAGCACAAATGGCGATCGTATCGCGCGATTTCATCTGTTACCGACTAACGACTTACCGACTCTTACTGTCTTTCTCCTTATCACCATACCACAAATAATGCGCTGTTGTGTTTCGGTTGTCAACCCGCACCACAGGCCACTGTAGTGGACTATGTGGCCTAACCACTTTCAATCGATATCTCGATTGTAGAGGATACCTGTGCCCTGCAGTAGGCCGTATATGGGCGGATACAGTACAGTACAGTATTCCGGTTTGAAGGACATTGTAGCCAGAGTAACTACTGGACATAATAAAACTTAACATCTTATGTCTCAGAATGACGAGTACAGTGGAATGTCAAGCATTGCTTTGTAATTCATGGTGTTTGGTTTTGCTACTGTCTATGAGCGGTCATATCGCTTACCATCAGGTGAATGGCAAGCTCGTTTCGTCATTTATCGAAATAAAAGTAAATAGCTTTGCAAATTATGTCTCGGCGTAGGGATTGAATCTGTACTCTCTTTTTTCGATGCTATCGATGTACCTACTTCCTGATACCTTTATTAGGTCATCCGTCATTATTTAATTGATTACGAATTATCTCGCGAAATATACTTTTCCGTATTTTTCATAAAAAATAACTAAGTATTGCGAGAAGTCAATACGTATAAATAGCAGTTATTAGCATTGTTCAAACAAGTGGAAGTATCTTTAAAATATTAATTCTTTTGTTTTTTTTTGTTTGCAGAATGGCGACAGAGGCGAAGTCCGCGAGCTCAGAAGTAACAGTGAGTCTTTAAATTTTTCCTCTTTAATTTCCGATGTGCATAATGGAAACGCTTTTTTTGTCTTGTTTCGATTCGATTTATTTGGTATTCGATACTGGTAAGTTATTTGTCGCGTCTGTCGTTGATATGGAAAATGGTATTTTTTCATTTAAAGATATGAGTTTTAACATTAATTGATTTGATTTTTGAAATACTTTTGTAATTGTGCCACTTTTCACAACAATTATTATTTTACTCTTTTATATGGTTTTGTTATTATGAGTAAGACTAACGACTGAGCATCCGAATGTGATCCGAACGTCACTTGGTCCTCGCATTGAAAATCAGCGTTGCGGTACTGCTTATGCATTACCGAAGCATTTAGCTGAATGCGAGGTCCATTGTTGGTGCAGTAATAATTATTTTAATTTACCTTCTTTGTTTATACCGTCCAACAATATATTCTTTCTTGCTTTCTATCTACTTAAATCCGTGAAGATTGATTTAAAGATTTCAAATTCCTTCATGTAAAAACAAATTAAAAAAATCTTAATTGCTTGATAATGTAGATATAATAAAACTGTTTAATAATTGCACGAAAAGAGCTTAATGCATGTACGTAGATTAAATTGCTTTCTTTTATTTGGTTCCAAAATAAAACTTTTTTAGCTCAACTAGATTTATTCAGTTTGATCCTAATAAAATAGACAATACTAGATTGATCCTAATAAAATCAAGAACATAGCTATTCTAAGAATTCTCGTTTTTATGGAAAATGCAGGCGAATTCTGTTCCCGTGACGTCACAGGGCATATCGGCCACTGTATGCGAGCAATGTCGATTCGGAAAGTTTTGGTTTGTAGCCAACATTAATAGCACAGTGATATTTGGACGAGTAACCACTGTCGACCGTAAATCTTCCCTAAGCTGCATTTAAACAACATATTTTATGTGAACATTAATATTACATATTTCCAAGACAAAGTCAGAGGAAAGTGGTGTATTTCGGGAATGTCGCACCTCGTTTACAACAATATCATTTGTATGCAGCTATAAATTTTATTAAGATAAGTATGTACAACAAAAAATGTATACTCACAATAATAATTTCATAATGGACCAGTTTAAGAAAAATCAAAAATAATCGCCTACGCCTTGTAATAAAAATTTAATGAAATAATAAAGTGTCACATTAAATGAGTTAAGGACTACATCTGTCACTCCGCGTGGGAGCGAGATGCAAGATCTCCGAGCGATACAGCGAGCATGAATGAAGACGCGAACGCAATAAATAATAATGGCGAAATTGTCGGAAGTATTCCCGATGTTGTTTTGACGATTTGCTCAAGACAAATTGTAGACGAGGCGGCCGTTAATATTGGGGTCGGTACCGAAATACATAGTGTCGGGCGAGGAGCGGCAGTAGAACGCAAGCGGCGCACGCGCCCGCAGCGCGCAACTCCCAGATCCCAATGTACCGGCTCATTTACGACACCCGCGCTATATTTAACCGCTCAGATAATATCTGCATGTTCCACACAAAAATAAGTGATCCATTCCTCAAACGTGTGATGTGAAAATTGATCTACGAGTGCCGTTCCGTGATACAAATGTGCTAACTGGATAAACGGCCGCCAGCGCAGCCACACAGGAAGTAAATATAATATTTGCGGCCGTAGCCCTCGTGAGTATCTCGTGTCTATTTTCTACTTTTTTGTCAAAATGCCAAAACACGTCCGGTGCTTTTCACTTGAGAAATATTCTGACATTTTTCATAAAGTTTATGAAGGACATTTGGTTTGATATGTAACCGCGGTGAAATTATTTCAGCAAAATGAATCCGCCGTCGGCGTTGCACGGAGCGATGAGCCGGGAGCGTAAGCCTTTCACATACACGCCCGGCGGGCTCGATCTCTCGGAGATCAAGTCGGAGCGCATGGCCAAAAGACTGATGCGAAACGCTATGAATCAGGGTGTTCCCGACACGCCGGTGCATTCAGTGCAGTCCCCACCGATGCCTTCGTCCCCAGTTATAGTCCCCAACTTCAATTGTCTACCGGTGCAGGTTTTCCCAACGTTCAATCTACCGGCTAATCCAAAATCTTTGTTGCGAACGAGGAGTATTCCCAATCAAACGCAGGAGCCAACTGTGCCAAAGTTTCCTCCGGCATCACAATTTGTAAACAGACCAGAGCCACCTGGTGGTGACAATTATGACAAATTCAGTAGACCTTCGCAACCGTATACACAGGTAAACAAAAACAGACCGGCGTCCATGTATGAATACAGTACACCAAGCAATCCCTATTACGCTGTGCCGCCACCGAATTATAACAACGAGTACATTTCCCCAACTCTTCCAGAAATAAGTTACGATGCACAATATTTTAGTACTCAAACGCCGAAATTACTTCCGGTTTATGATAAGCGACCTGAAACGGAAACTGTAATGGCGCCGGAAACTATAAAATCAGTAGAAATCCCAAAAACAACAATAGACGAGAAACCTGATCGTGTCGAGTTGCCAAGATTTGATAAGCCAGATACTTTTGAAATGCCGAAATATGAAAGGCCGGATACTGTTGAAATACCGTACTATAAAAATCATGGTGCAAATGGAGTACCAAAAGATGATACAATTGAAATGTCAAAGTATGAAAAACCGGATACTTATGAAATGCCAAAAGCTGATTCAATTGAAGCGCCAAAGTATGAAAAACCGGATATTGTTGAAACACCATACTATAAAAGTCATGACAATATAGTCGAAATGTCGAAGGTTGATACCGTTGAAAAACCGGAAACTGTTGAAATGCCAAAGTACGAAAAACTGGATATTGTTGAAATACCGAAAGTTGAAAAACGTGATACAGTTGAACTAAAAGTTGAAAAATCCTATAGTGAGGTATTACGAGAAGTTGAAAAAAATGACACAGTTGCAACAAAAGTTGATAATGTTGTAATTCCAAAAAATCTACATCAAGAGAGTGTTGAAATAGCAAAAATTGAAAAACCTGAATCTGTTGTAGAAGTTCTACCTAAACCTCCATTGGAGATAAATACTGAAATTGCGCCTTCAATAGAAAAACCCGCTGAAGTTAAAGTGGGTATAGATAAACAGGTTCAGTTAAAATTAATGTATACTTATTATATGTCTATTTATATGTGTCTTTACATTATTTGTTATACGTATATACTATACAATATAAAAGAGCTATAGAAAATCTGTCATCGTGAGTTTTGTATTTTGTTTTACTAATGCACTGTTGATGTAATTGTTTTAACCATAGTTGATTTTTTGCGTTCATTAATATTGATTGTTACAGTTTTTTTAAATTTAAAGCACTTACATTTGTGAAATTTATTTTCAGAGAGAAGTAAAAGTTGTAAAGAAGACAGTGAAAAAGGAACAAAAAAGTAGTGAGCAAAACGGCGAAGAAAATGGCGATGCCAATATTGAAGCGGAACTTACTGTAAAATTGCCAACAAAGAAGTCGAGTGGCAAAACAGAAACAAAAGTGGAAGTGGTTAAAAAAGTTTTGCCTGATGGATCTGTGGAGGAAGTTAAGACTACAACAACAAAAACAACAATCGACGGCAGAACAGAAATTAAAACTAAGACTGAAACTACAATTACACCAAAAGATGACGAAGAAGAGGTAGAAGTAGAAGAAGAAGAAGAAGAGGAAGAAGAGCAAGAAAATGGGGAAGTGGTTGTAGAAGAAGTTCAAGATCAAAAAAAGGAAGTTGAGGAAACTTTCGAAGAAAAGGAAGCAGAAGAAAGTTCACAAGTAAAAGAAAATGGAGATGATACGTTAATCAAAAATGAAGAGAGGTCAGAGACAACTACGACTACCACCAAAAGAGTGGTTGTAGTTGAATCTGACAACGAGCCGGCGGAAGAAATAGAGGAAGAACAAGTAGAGGAGGAGGAAGAAGAAGAAGTTCAAAAGCCAGAACCAGTCGTAGTTGTCGTTAAAAAGAAGACTGAGAGGCTTGAAACACCTCCGTTGGAAAACGAGACAGAAGAAGTTGAAGAAGAAGAAGAGGAGGAAGAAGAAGTGGTCCAAGAAAAGAAAGAAGTAAAACAAGAAGTACAGGAGGAAGAAGAAGTTGAAAAGCAAGAAGTGGAACAGGAAACTGAAGAGCCAGAGGAAGAAGAGGAGAAAGTTGTTGTAAAAGAAGAAACAAAACCATCGCAACCACAAGATGAAGAGGAAGTAGAAGAGGAAGAGGAGTATGAGGAAGCTGAAGAGGTTGAAGTAAAGAAAGAAGTAAAAGAGGAAGAGGCAGTTCAAAAAGTTGAAGAGAAAAAAGAAGAAACGCCAGTTAAAGAAGAGGTAGAAATTAAAACAGAAGTTGAGGCAGAAAAACCTTCCGAAGAGGTTGAAAAATCTATAAAGACAGAAGAAACCAGAAAGGAGGAGGAAATTGAACAAAAATCTGAAGTGCAGGAATCGGAGAGGATAATTAAAGTTGAAAGACCTGAGCCTGCGCCACAAACTGAAACTAAAGTGCCTTTACGTGAGCCGTCTATACCACTAGAAAAAGTAGAAGATATTGAAATTAAGCCAATTGGCTCTGGACTTATCACAAAGACTCACACGGAGAAAACTGAAATCATCACCAGCACTTCCCCTCAACCTCCTGGTGTGCTCAGCAAGCAAACAGAATACAACAGAGTTGAAAATATTGTCACTGTAAATAGAACTACTAAGACACTGGATAGCAATTTTGAAAGTGTACCATCTAGCGTTCCTGATGTGAAAACTTATTTTGCGCAGCCAAGCAGAATTTTACAATCTCCCATGCCATCTAGACCTTACCAACCCGTATACTCATCAGAACCAACGACAGAAAGGCGTCATAGTCTATTATTGGAAAGACTGAGCGTGGAGCGTCAAATGCCATCAGAAATCTACCATAACCAAACTTACGAACAGCAGAGACAATGGTCTCAGGAACCACAATCGGAAATTTTGACCATTAGTAATGTGAAACCAAGTTCAATCACAAATCAGCAATGGTATCAGCAGAAAGAGTCGTCTATTAGCAATGTCACTCCTACTCCCCCAGTAGCACCGACGCCTACACCTTCTTGGGCCCAACCCCAGCAAAAACCTCAACCACAGTCAACTTACAAGCCACAGCCTATATACCCACCACAACAAACATACCAACCGTCACCTACACCACAAGTATACCAGCCGTCACCCACACCACAGCCTACATACCAGCCGTCACCCACACCACAGCCGCAATACCAGCCAACACCAGCACCTCAACCGCAATATCAATCAACTTACACTGACACTAACCAACACAACGCACCCAGCAGTTACTCAACATACACTCCTAAACCAACAGTTTGGCCACCACCTAAATTTGAGGCCGCAACACCTGCACCACCGGCAGCACCCACACCCCAGCCCACTCACTACACATCTGACTCATACCAGAAGACCACACAACAGCAGTACTCTTCCTCCTATGTTCCACCTCCATGGGAACAAGACTCGTCGTACGCGGCAGACAACTCTCAGAACTACTATCAGCCACCACCCACATCAAACACTTTCAATCCCACCCCAACTCCCACCCAAAGCTGGAAGCCCCCAGCACCAAAGAGCAAATTCTCGAAAACCACTCCCACATCATATATACCACCTGCTCCCAACCAGTCCTTTGTTAAGCCCGTAAGTAGCAACGACGTCTCGAAGCCTTTACCTGGACGCAAAACGTACTACAGCGAGTATGAGAGACGTTACATTAGCGTGCCTGAGGCTAATTACGTCCCGCAAGAGACCAAATACCAGCCGCAGCCTGACCCATCCCCACAGTACTATTACGACAACAACGAACCTTCGGAAACAGTCGAACACCAATGGAGGAAAGAGCTTCGTGAATTTACTGAGAAGACCTCACAGACCCAAACTCAAACTGAGCAGACGTCGGTAAGGCCGCCCTGGGAGGTGGATCCTAAATACGCGAAGACTCCAGAGACGTTCACACAAACTCAGACACAGACACCAACTCCTACTTGGAGCCAGACATTAAGGCCTCGTTCGTGGCGCGACAGGAGTTTCGAATCAGAGTTCGTTGGATCTCAAGAGTGGCCAAAAACGAGCACTTTGGGAAGGGGAAGGCCTTTATCTTCTTACACCAAGACCGAAAGCACCCTCGAGAGGACCAGGGGAGTGTCCGTGGATAGGTATAACCCGAACAACTACCAGTCGCCGACTTCTTTGGAGCACCCGCCAGTTCAGACCCACACTTTGAATCCGAATGTGGCTCCTCACACGGGCTACCACAACCCAAGCGTGCCCGCGTACCATGCCCGTGCCTCAGCTGAACCAAGGTGAATTGATTTTTATAATATTCTCAATTCATTTCAGTCAGTACCATAACTAATCAAAGTACAAGCTGTAGAACCTTTGCAAGTGTATCGAATTCCGAGGCCATTCATTGTGTACATAATTGTGATGTATTTGTGGTACCTAACCGCAAGTGCTAATTGCAGTTCGCCAGTCTATACTCTAATTGGACAGTATGATCCTTCAAATTTATTCTTTTCGATGCTTCTTATTTGATTTTTGACATACCAATTGGCAAAATTAAAAGATAAATATTTTTCAAACTTGGTAATGATGTATGACTTGTTCAATATCTGAATAGTTCTAATTATGAATTTCAGAGAGCAACCAGTGAGCTACAAGCAGCCACGGCAAGTGATAAGGGAGCCGCGCGCAAGCCCGTTCCAGTCAAGATCTTTCAAGTACCTGCAATGGATCACCGGCACGGACAATTAAACTTAGACTTAAGATATATCCTCCACTTACATTATTAAATACGGATTTATATTGATATTAATATAATATTGCTTTTTAAAACGACGTTTTTGTACGGAGTTAAGTAACATCCACACTATTGTCTTCAGATGAATCAGTTATATTACTTTCCGTTTTAATGTAATCTGTTACGTGATTTTTAATAGTGTTGCTTAAAGCAATAAACAGTTTTACAGTTTCAACACAATTATAAGTATTGCTATTTATTAGTATTGTACCGTGCCAGTAACTTACTACAAATTCTGGTTTATAATTAGATTGGTTCGGAAACGCTTGAAAGCGCAACAGCTATTTGATAGTGTGGGTGCGTCTTAATATAATGTGAAGTAATTGAAGATTTATTATAGGTTATTAATAATTTTCCTTCGTAACAATCCTAAAATTCTTTGAATCGAATTCGAAGAGATTTTTATGAAGCGAAACACCAAATGTTTGGATGTATAGAATTGTACGAAAACGATTTGATCGATTGTATGTGAATTTTGTATAAATTAGTTATCTGTTATCTTTTACCTTTACTATAATTAATAACTTTCAATTTCATGAGGTTAACGTTATGCCAAAACTAAGAGAAAGTTGCATCAAATTTTAATATATGATGTTATTTTTTTATATGATTAACCCGAAACACACCAAACAGATTTTTGGTATGAACTGTGAATGATGAGGTTCTGGGTTCATTTTACAGTCAATCCAGATTGAATAAAATTTTTAATTTGATTAATTTCATTTGGATTGTTTTCTACCCCAGTGCATCGATTTTTCTCTTTAGGGCGGAAATTGCTCGAAATTTAAACTATTTATTGCTGATAATAAGTTCTATCAAACATTGGTGAAATAATTAGTAATTTCACCTACCCCAACAGGAATACAGGCGTTATATTAAGCAGCATAGTAAATGAGTCTTTAAGGATTCTAAACATACTTTCGGGTTATTGATATACTAAAAATAACATATATTATAACTAGGATAATAACATCCTCTTAATGTACAGTCAGTTTGCTAAAGGACCCTCACTTAACGTGTTTGCAAATATTTTGAAGAATAACTTTAAGCTTCGCAATATATTATGTTTAACATAAAAGTACTTATCGCTAGTAATTATAAATCGTTTGCGAATGCATTTTAATTTATGGAAAAAAGTTTTGGATAAACAATTGTTCTTATAAACTTACTAGGGATTAAACTTAGTACTTATAGCTGAGTGAGATTGAAAACATTATCTTATTTGAAAGCAGACTAAATGTAGTCAAATGCTTTCAAATTTACAAAGTCTGACTCCCAGGGTTCGATTCCAGAAATAATATAAGTATGGATTTACTCAAGAGTATTTAATTAAATAAAGTAAAAGTAATTACATGTTAAATAATATACCTTTGAATATCGATTCATACAATGTCAAAAAGTAGAAGTTCTGTACGTAAATATCATTTTCATCAGCTACAGAATACTTATTTTGTAATAATTAAATTTAAAAATACATACGGAATTTCAAGTAACTTCTAGTCATTTGTTTTCAATTTCAATCAGTACAATTATTTATAAGTTCATTTGTTTGTTTCGTAACAAGTGTACTTATGACACATCGCGTCTTTTATTAGAAAAAAACGTTTCATGTTTCATTTGTTTACGCATTGCTTAATTAATAAATTAAATTAATTAATTTTCAACAAACACGAGTCACGAATAGATATTTATGTATTAGTTTCATGGTCCATTGTACTGTAACACTTTGTTTTCTACACTACTTTATGTTAATTGTGAAGTTATTGTTGAGTTTCGTTTAATAAAATTATTAAATTTTTACTTTTATTTTTGTTTCCGTCTATAAAGGCTACGAGTTCTGCTAAAGAGAATCGACAAGCGTTATTATAAATCAAAATTACACCGTGAGGTCGCAAACATAGACTTACGATACTGTGCCATATACATGCATACATTGGAAACTACTTGACTGCTGGTAGGTCTCTTGAGAGGCCGCCTGGATACGTACCACCGCAATGTCTATTTGTCCGGCCAAACAGCAGTGTAAATGCACTGTTGTGTTCCGGTTGGCAGGACAATGTAGCTACTGTAATTGTATTTGCGAGCGTAATGGAATGCCAAGCAATGCTTCCATAAGCGGTCTTATCGCTTACCATCAGGCCAATGGTTAACTTGTTTCGCCATTCATTGCAATTAAAAAATCTACGAGAAACTGAATGGTCTCACAATATAACACGCTATCAAAAAGCGTTTACTTAAAAACATTTACTTTCCCCACAGTTTAAATATAGGTACTATCTAAACATTAGATATCTTATCACACCTTTACAAAAGACATGTTAAATATCAAAACAACTCCAAAATATCTTACATTTCAACAAGACCTTAGCAAACTTTAAGACAAAAATCCTCATTGCATCCGTTAAAGAAACCGCATATAAAGTCCACGGGTCCTATTCAATGCATTTTTAGAACACGTTTCGGCACTAAGTACAGCTAATTTAACCTTGCAACCCCTTTCAGCTAAGTGCAAGGTTGCGGTCACGTTCTAGACCAAATCAGAATATACGTCTTTACTCCCCCCTTCGCACCCCCATCCACCCCTTGGAAACCGTAAAAATCCCCTCTTTATGGCTGCGGTACAGCGAAATCCTCTC
Source organism: Hyles lineata (assembly GCA_030180105.1). Taxonomy (NCBI): domain Eukaryota; kingdom Metazoa; phylum Arthropoda; class Insecta; order Lepidoptera; family Sphingidae; genus Hyles; species Hyles lineata. The sequence goes on from JARJEE010000023.1 coordinate 4,751,358, forward strand.
TTCCTGGAACCAAACTACTCCGGACCTAACCACATGGAGGTAATGTCTGCTGAATTTAAAATTTACCTGATTTTAAAAAAGCTTTGTGATTAAGATTTTTTTAAATTATGAATCTGTTTTACGTTCTCAATAGAGGTGTTAATAATGGTACGAATGATAAATGAGGTAATACGTGAAGATGAGGACTGTAGGATATACCTATATAGTTTGGCAAAAAAGCGTCTGTTTTTAATGAGGGTGCTAAGATCGAATTTAGTATTAACATGGCAATATACTACGACGGAAAATGTTTGGATACTTGTTCTTAATAGTCTCTTTGTTTATTTTAAATCTTAAAACAAACTGAACCGTAAGAAAATGTATAGAAATACCTGCGTATGGAATTATTCAACGAACAAAATGACATTTTGTTAGTTTTGCCGTAATTGTTTTTCTTTAGTGCCAGTTGTAACCATACTGTACACTTTTTTGCCAAGTTATAATTAGTAGTATGTTAAAAAAATATTTTACTTATTGTTGGTAAAAATGATTGTTGCGAGTGTAATCGCAAAGATTTTTTACTGAATCGCGTGTGATTTCTAAAGCAATACTAATTACAGGTTATTGTCGCAATGAAGGTACACTTAAGCGATTGCATTTTAGACACGATATATTTTTTTTACGTTCTGATAGAACTTTGGTGATTAGTGATTTCAATAGACATTTCAGATTAGCATTAAGTTATACCAGTTATAAATTATAAAATACACCCAACCGTCAAACACGTAGTCCTGACCCCACCTAATATCGAGTTTTGTGTTGTACGTATAAGAAACTACGATATATTTTCATTCTCACACAAAGACCCGAGTCAAATATTTATAGGACTCACAAGACACAAACATTTGTCTCGGTGCGGGGATCGAACTCGCGGCCTCTCGTTTCACAGCCGGCGTCTGACCAACTGCGCCGAGGAGCCTACCGCTGAATGACACCGTACTAATCATTGTAACTTTATAAACCAAACAGTAGCGTTGTATGATTTTGCTACTGTTCATTAGCAGTCGTAACGCTTACCATCAGCCGAACTGCTCGTCTCGCCATTCAATGCATTAAAAAACACATTACACAAACAAATTCCAGCAATATTAAACCTTCCAAACTCCAAGAAGGCTGCACCACAAATCTCGTAATGAAAGAGGAACTGCAATAAACGGTACGGTACAAATGAGTATCGGATCGCGGGCACGACATATTGCTACACTTGGCGTACATCCAACGCATCCATCACGCGCGCCTGTTACCCAATTATTGCCTCTTGTTTCACGATATCAACGCTGTCTTTTGGAGTTTTTGGATCCTGGTGACGGAGGGATGAGGGGTATTTAGGATTTGTGTCATGGAGAATTTGACAGCTGGTGGTAAGAAAATATCTACATGAGAACGAGTAGCTGTTTGTTTGGAGGCAATCAGCTCCACAGTAGCTGAAAATAATTTAGTATTAAAAAAAGAAATGAAAACCAATTACAGGTTTTCGAAATTCAAAACACGTAGGCGGTCGATCAGCAAAGGTCTAGCAGGTGAAAGTAATGAATAATTAAAAAAGGAAATGAAAACCAATAGGTACAGGTTTTCAAAATTGAAATCTCCTTGTCGGTATCGCATAAATTTAATATTTTTGTTAATAGCTTTAACTGTGGTTTCCTTGTAATGTTTGTCATTAAAATAAGTTTCAACTTCATCACTTATAATAATGGTAAAAACATCTGATTCCTGCGATTTCCATGTCAGTGTCCTGCTGTGTGCTCTGCTAAGCAATTACTCATTTTAGAGTAAGGCTCTCCTTCGTTTAAAATGAGCAAGTGTTAATAAATTTCTCCATGTTTTGTAATACTACTAATAAGATTCGAGATTAGGGACACATATTAATTAACGATATTTGGCCTATGGATTAGCTGATTATATTTTGCATGATAAGCAGTGGCTTTTATACATAAATAAACTCACACCTTTTTCCCAGAGGGGATGAGCAGAGATGAAACCAGCCACCTTTCGCCTTGTATTTTCCGTCCCACGATATGATAGGGGGGTGAGTCTATCGCCACATCGGGCACTAAATTCTAACTCCGGGCTGATTCGGGATCCCGACTCGGGATCCGAACCCGAGACAACAGCTTTGCAATCATACCGTACTAAAACGGAGTCACCGAGGCAGTATTTTATACATGCATAAATATTTTCTACTTCAATAGATACTAGTCCTGGCATACATATTTGCAGAAAGTTGCTGAAGTCACAACGAACAAGACAAGTCAATGTGGAACATCTTAGAAAAGGCCTATGTTCAGCTGTGTATTTCCTGTTATTTTGTAAATGATTTATTTATAAACCCTTTATTGCACACACAAAAGAGAAACTATACAATAATTGGAAATCATATTTATAAAATAACAATTGGCGGTCTTATCGCTCAAAGGCAATGTCTTACATACAACCATGGGATGGATTTGAGAAAAGGAACAAACAAAAGGCAGTCTAAAGTGTTAAGGATAGAAGCTAAGAGGGAAAAGTATAGTAAATACAAATAATTTAATAATAATAATAAAACTCTTTATTATTACACCACAAAACAAAAAATAAAAATATGAAGCAACTGTACATTAGGTGGAACAATTGGCGGCCTTATCGCTAAAAGCGATCTCTTCCAGGCAACCATTCAAGCAGGTAAAAATACCAGGAGACATTGGCGGTGCTTTATGTTTAAAAATAAATGCATAAACTAACATAAACAATACCTACATATATAGTAGATATTCCTAGATTTATATATATTAAGCAAACAATGAACTTACATAAAATACATAACAAACACATACATATACTTAATAGGCTATGGACATTATACTATTGCGAGAGATAGTAACCCTTTAACTGGAGTTTGAAGGTTTCCAGTGAGGACGAACGTTTAATAGAGAGAGGGAGTGCGTTCCACAACCGTACTGCTTCTACCGTAAAAGACCGATCATAAAACGACGTCCTATGTGCTGGAAACTTTAATATAAGATTCTCTGACGACCTAAGAGAATGAGAATTAGCAGTATGTAAGAAACTAAAACGTTCCTGAAGATAGCGCGGAGACGAGGGATTAAACAGAATACTGTAGAGAAGAGATAGAATATGAACATCCCGGCGGCGGCGTATAGGAAGCAACTTGAGCTTAATACGATATTCAGAAATATGGTCATATTTGCGCAGTCCAAATATAAACCTGATACAGAAATTTTGAAGACGCTCAAGCTTATTTAGCTGGGCCTCGGTAAGATCAAGATAGCTGGCGTCGGCATAATCGAGAATAGGGAGCAAGAGAGACTGTGCAAGCGCAATCTTAGTGGTAGTGGGAACAAAATTACGCAACCTACGTAAACACCCTGCAAAGGCAAATATTTTGCGACTCATAGCCGTTATTTGAGGTCCCCAAGACAAACAGCGGTCGATAATTACGCCCAGGTTTTTGACATGATCACTGAGCGGAATAACAACCCCGTCCAGCATCACGTCTGGCAGAAGTGTCCAATCGACTTTGCAGAGAGTTCTCTGGCTTCCCAAAACAATGGCCTGTGTTTTTAAAGGGTTAAGTTTGAGACCGTATGACTTAGTCCACTCTGATATTTTGTGAAGGTCACTGTTCATAACATGAACTGCGTGACTAAGCTGATTGAGCGGAAACTGGCAATACAGTTGTAAATCGTCTGCATATAGGTGGTAGGAGGAAGAGAGATTACGAGATATGGAGTTAATGAAAACGGAGAAAAGAAGAGGAGATAGGACGCCACCCTGTGGTACGCCGGCAGATGTAGTACGCCATGAGGAAATCATTTCCCCTAGCCGCACGCACTGACGGCGACCGTACAGGTAACTTTGAAACCAGTCAATCACGCTTGGAGATATGTTGAAGGAGCGAAGTATAGCTAGGAGGATATCAAAATCAATCGTGTTAAAGGCGTTGCTAAAGTCAAGAAGCGTCAACACAGTTAGCTGACCGTTCTCCATCCCTAGACGAATGTCATCGGTGATTTTAACGAGCGCAGTAACTGTGCTGTGTCCAGGACGAAAGCCAGATTGAAAAGGATTAAGTAGGTCGTTTCTGGTAAGGAAGGAGCTCATCTGATTATAAACCAGGCGCTCAAGGAGCTTTGAAAGGAAGAGGAGAATGGATATAGGACGGTAAATTTAACATATATACGAGTATATACGTATATATACATGTATATATACATAACATGCATACATAAATTATGATTTCGTTTTGGAATTACTTTCAAAGTACATATTACATGCAGCGGAATACTAATGATCTTGGATAATGTATTTAATTATTCCATTCATGAACATATTGATGAAGTGATAATTATGTCAGCATTAATCAAGGTGAATATCCTTTTTTATTGCAATGAATGGCGAGACGAGCATGCCATTCGCCTGATGGTAAGTGATGTGACCGCTCATAGACAGTAACAACACCATGAATTACAAAGGAGTGCTTGGTATTCAACTGCGCTCGTCATCTTGGGACATACGGTGTTAAGTCTCAATATGTCCAGTAATTACTCTGGCTACAATGGCCTTCAAACCGATAAACAACAGTGCATTTACACTGCTATTTAGCGGGAGAAATATAAACTAGCGAAACAATACACATTCTTAGTTTCAATTAAATTGAATCTTGTCGATGCACAATAATGTCTATATGTAACACACTATAAACCGATAGCTAATTATCAAAACAAACAGATCAATTCCACGCAACAATATCATAGTTGCATCCCACGGGATGCTATCCCGGTCTGTCGCGGTTGATGCGGGCGCACCGATACCAATGTAATCATTATTCAAATCACTCTTATTTCACACTTCGTAAATTTCAAATGCCCTGTGTGTTGCGCTGTTGTGGTATGCCACACGTTTGAGGTTGTAGGGATGGGCTGGGTTCGGGTTGCGAAGCCGAATGTTTAGTGTTAGATACCAGAAAGTGTTTTTAGAATTGTATTAAAACAGTGGCTTGTATTAATACATAGCTATCCCTTGCGAAGTAAATTTTTGCATCGTTGGTTTTATAAACAAGTTAGTGTAACTTTTTCAGATTGAAAAACGTATACAGTAGAATAGGTAATAAGTAGATTCTATTTAAGCCTTCTTAGATTTAGTTGCTTTTGAAAAAAAGAACATATTTTTTTTTTTAAGAAACATTTAAGGAATGTAGGTAAATTATAGTCTCTTGGATATTAAACACAGAAAAGGCGGAATCAGTAACTAAAATAGTCAAAAAGCTGCCGGTTACAGCAGTGCTATTACACAACACAAAAAACGTACCGGTCAAAAACATTTTTTTGTTCGAAATTCAAAAACCTATCCAACAGAAATGCACCAATATGCCGCTACGATATTCATACCGAGTTCATTCAGAGCCGCGCTCAAAGAATCACTTATCCGTGAGTGCCACATAAATAAAGAACGAAAGATGCATGACGCTTTGCGCATCCCTAATATGGCCATTTTTGGCAATGTTCACGTGTAAAGCGGCGTGATACGCCGACGTGACAGTTCTGATATTTGAATCCTCTGTGGGGTTAACCTGCAGTGCATACGTGTCCATGGATTTGAATCCGAATAGATGACGCAATGGCATGAAAACAGGCAGTTTTGTGATTTATAGTGGGAACTGGGAACAGTAGTTTAGGGACGAAATTCTTTCTTTGCATGTAAACATAATTGCGGCCCGAAGTTTTTGGAGAAATTAAGTTGAAGTCCAACAAAAATATTTGTTTTGCTTTCGGGCCTGTGAACAAAATGTAAAATGTGATGATAATTACTTTGTTTTACGAAAATCTGTCAACCGTGATAAAAAGGACAAACCATAATGAATAATAAAATTGCTATAATACATTTTAAGCAGTATCGCTATCGGGATCTACGATATTTTTTACCGATACTATGAATGGGCATTCTCTTTTAAAGTTTCTGTGTTTTGAAGAACCTGATAAGCGTACGCAATAAAATAATGTCGAAAATCGACAAAGCGTGACTAAATAAAACATGGTTGAATGGTTGAAGTACCTCAATGAAATTATGTTTCGTTCGGAGATGTAAAGCATCCTTGCGACATCTATTAGGACGCGTGTTTGTGGTGTGGACACTATTTACAATTCCACAGCTACACTTGACGTGTATGTCAGCTTTAGTCTCAGCTTAGTCTCAGGAGCTAGTGTATGTAATTTTTCGTCTTTTCATCATTGTCATGGTAATTCGTTTTCCATCATAGAAGTTTCTCTAGGTAACGTTATAGAAGTCCATTGAAAATGACGAATTATGAATGTATAAGGTGGGTTATCATAAAAATATCGTGGCATCCGATCTACAGGAAAAGCTTTAGTTTATCAAGTTAGGTCCGTGACCACGAAAGCTGTAAAGTACTAAGACCGCCGGGAAGTTAAAAAAATTTAGAAATCCAACCAAATCGACGATAAAATCTGTAAATTATAGTTTTAATTCATCTATACTTTTCCTAACTATACCCTTTTCTACATTCAAAACCACACCAACCCGACATATCCAAACCTGTCAAAAACACAACACAAGAGATACCCAGCGGAATACATCTACGCGTTGCGTGCAAATTAGAGCAATTTTCGATATTTCTTCTCGTTGTGATAATGGGCATCCCTCGGCGCGAGATAACGAACCTCCACGGGAGTTGGGTAAATTGTTGGGCCGCACAACGCTTTTTACCGATAAAAACATTAGACGCGTAATCGGCTAACGAGAGGAATTCGGTGGGCTTTTTTTTTTATTGCAATGAATGTTGAGACGAGCATGTTCGCCTGATGGTAAGCGATAGGACGGCTCATGAACAGGGGGCCTAGACAAATGTCACTTTTCTGTTGGCGTGAACGCCTGCGGAAAGATCAAATGTATTGAAATGATAGAAGTAACGTGATTGCCAAATGTCATTTCCATACATTTGATCTTTACGCTGGCGTTCACGTCAACAGAAAAGTGACATTTGTCTCGGGGCCCAAAAGTCAAACCAAACAACACCTTGAACTACCAAGCTATGCTTAGGATTCCAATGCGCTCGCCATCCTTAGACATAATATGTTAAACCGCAATATGTCCATTAGTTACTCTGGCTGCACTCTATTTCAATATCCGAAACACAACAGTGCATTCACCCTGCTGTTTGGCGGGAGAAATAGACATTGAGGTGTAGTGCAGGGGTATAGTGTATTTAAGATTTGTGGAGAGTTCGCGGTTCTTAAAACTGTTTATTTGGGCCAACCTGCACGAAATTTTCGAATAGGGAATCTGGAAATAGAAATTCGATGGAAATTTTCGTAAAATATAAAAAAAGTGTAGTCATGTTCAAAGTGTTGTTATTGCTTGAAAGTCGTATAGACTCATAGGTATTTAAGAAGGCGCTAGTCATTTATTTTTATTATTGTGGAAAAAAACCAGCAATCAAGTCGCTCGTCTCGTGGTAAAAATCACGCTTGCCTTTAAAAAATAAAATATTTTTTAAGGTAGGTTGACTTGTCCTTTATACATTTAAAATTCACGGAAATTTCTGTTGCGATTGGCGATCGTTAACTGATATTTTTTCGTTTCGGTTTTCGGATTAACTGTTTCGATTTTAAATTGCATATTTTTTCGTTTCAGTTTTTGGATAAAATAAAATCAATACGTGGGCCCATGGTTGAGTAACCACATCTGCCAAAAGGTTTTCAAGAAAAAGGTCAGGGTTCAAGGTTTCTTATTTCAAGGTTTTCAAGACGTTCCCATCTACAGTTTTTCACTAGTTACCTAAAACGGAACGCAAGCTCACCCGTCCATCCCCACACCCTTATTCATACATACATACATAATCGTCACGCCTGTATCCCATAGGGATAGGCAGAGACTATAGAACGCCACTTTGCCCGATCCTGACATATTACTTTCGCTTCATCCACTTTCACACATCCACACCCTTATTCAAACCACACAAATACCTTCAGTTAGTCAGAAAACGCTAACACGTTTCCTTACTTATGTTGCTAAGTGCGAATGAGTTAGACGCGTTGACAGGCCGCCTTTGGGAAATCTCAACTGTAGAATCCAATTAAGAGGGGAACGTACTATGACATGTCGATAGCTTCCGTAAATCCAGATTCGTAGAAGTCCCTTCGCTTCCTCAGGGACTGGCTGAATATTTATGCGAATTAAATGATAGGGGTCCGTACCTTTTTTCGTGTGACTTGGGTTGCGTAGGGATGGGGGTGGGTCGATGATTTTTCAAGATTTTTGATGCTTCATTTTCTGATGATCTTATTCACTGGAAGTGTGTTTTTTTATTTAAAGTAAAGTTTTAGTAAATTGGGTTTCTTGTATTATTTACATTTAAAAGTAATTTGATTAAAATTCGTCATCAAAAATGTTTATTTTCCTTATAATAAAGAATTATTTTATAGAAAATGTATGCGGCTGTCATTTGGTAGTACCCGGTAGAAGGCATAACAGATCATATATACCACCCACCGCTTGATTAGGGCTTAAAGGTAAATCCTATAGGATCTTAGTCTGGAATCAATCATTCAGATCCAATTTCGGTTGATAAAAGACATTTTTTTAAATAAAGGAACGTCAGCTATTCTTTCACGTTTCGTTTGATAAGAAAGATTGTCGGATGCCCAATATATCTTCCATCTTCTCATCCCTTGTCCTTCCCACTCCCCTCCCGATTTGACGTGCCGGCAACACATTCATGATCATAGCGTTATAGATGTTCATGGGCGGCAGTGATCACTTACCATCAGGCAACTGCCATTAGGTGGTAGGTCTCTCATATGTGAAAGGCCATCTGGGTGAGTACTACCGCAGTATCTATTTCTCCCGTCAAATAGTAGTGTAAATGCATTGTTGTGTTTCGGATTAAAGAGCATTGTAGCCAGAGTAACTACTGGACATATCGAGACTTAACACCTAATGTCTCAGGATGGCGAGCGCAGTGGAATGCCAAGCAATGCTTTGTAATTCAAGGTTTTGTTTGGTTTTGCTACTGTTTATGAGGGGTCGTATCGCTTACTATCAGGTGAACGGCATGCTCGTCTCGCTATCAGAAGGAATAAAAAAAAAGGTAACCTGTTTGCTCGTTTTCGAACCTACGTTAAAAAAAAAAGACAAAATAGTGTAGTGTAGGGTTGTTTAAAAAGACTATACATTCGGCACCATTAATATCGGTCCATTATACCTGATATAGACATGCTACTAAACTGGCTTTATTACTAATTTTATCATCGATATGTTGGATAAAAAGCATCGATAGCATGCCATCTCTATGTGACATTAAATGTCAATATACCCATTGTAATATTGTCCTTGCTTATATTAATGTTTTGTTTTCATATTTGCTTGTTTACGGATTGCGAACACCTTGACGAAATATTTTGATTTTTGCGATATACTGATTAAATAAGGTTCATTTTAACGTGCTTTTGGATATTTTCCATTACTGGATTTCGAGCTTGAATGCATACACTCGAAATACAAGCAGCAGCAGCAGTCAGTCGAAATACAAGCAGAGCAGAAGTCAGTGAAATATTTAGATCGTATGAAAATTATTAATGGGCGACAAGTTCAGATATTGAAAAGTCATAAATTTAGAATTTTAAAAATTGCCGTGATTAAAATAAAATTTTTTAGGTCGTTCAAAAATTCTTTGACAGTGGGATATTTATACATTATTATAAAATGGAGGTTTTTCTGGCAAGAATAAACTGGAATAAAAATTAACTCTATTAATAAATTATCTAAGATAAAAAAATCCATTTTCACTTATATTACCTATGCAAAAAAATATTATCGTAAGAAAGACCACACATTCTGGATTTCTATTTCCGAACGTAGTCTTTTCAAAAAAATCTACAGCAACCAGTTGCAATCGACCTTTATAATTCCCTACGTTAATACGTAGGAAGCGATATTAATATATCGCTTCATTGATACACTACAAAATGTCGAAAGGAGTAAAAAAGGTATTGTTTTGCAAATAAAAATAACGAGCTAGTGTTTATTCATACGGGTTTAAGGTTCGGGATGCTTGATAGATTACAGCTGCTTATGTACTGAGGATCGGGTTCACGAATGTTAGATTTGCCTGGATGGAATTGATACAAAATTATAGTAAATGATTTGTATATAATATGACTGTTGGGTGTAATTATTAATGAATTATACATACATTTTAAACTCACGCCTTTTCCCAGAAGGGTAGGCAGAGGTGCTGCCAGGCCACCCACGTTTCGCCTAGTGTGTTCCGTCCGCCGATGTGATAAGATGCGAGCCTAACGCCATATCAGGCACAAATTTCTGAGGCCAGGCTGATAATTAATATACAAATTTTAATATCTCCTTGCCCGACCCGAGAGTCAATCCCGACATCTTAGTTTTGCAATTATACCGTAGTACTATACGCACTACAAATTCGCCATTTAATTTCTTAGTAAGAACATTTACAGCCTAAATAATAATTATAATTATTAAATATATAAATGAAAATACATAGTCCTGACCCCAAACTAAGATCGAGTCTTGTGTCGTGGGTATCTGGAACTACGAGAGACTTTTCGGTCCCACTAACACCCAGACTCGAAAGAAATATTTGTGGGCTGCACAAACATTTCTATCGGTGCGGGGATCGAATCTGCGGCCTCTCGTTTCATGGCCGGTGTCAAACCAACTGCGCCTCGGAGTCTATAAAATATAACGCTGTATGGAAAAGTGCGTGGTGGCCTGTTGTTAAACGGACCGTATGCGGCTGCCAACATGTTCACGGTGGTCGCGGGTTCAAATCCCAGGGCACACCTCTGACTTTTCGGAGTCATGTGTGTATTGATATTCAATCACCACGCACTAAAACGGTGATGGAAAACATCGGGAGGAAACCTGCATACTATAGCGGTTTATAAGAATTTCTATGGCATGTAAGTCCGCCAACCCGCACTAGGTCAGCGTGGTGGACTATATGGCCTAACCACTACTACTGTCGATTGTAGAGTAGGCCCGTGCCCTGTAGTGGGACGTATATGAGCTGATACATACACATGAGTCTTTACATGTACGAGTAAATGTCACCATTTTATTATACATCAACATATATTTTCTTTATCCAGTTAAAACATCAATAAATTACAAAAGGATTCATGACGTCATCTTCACAATCTCAGTTCCCCTGTAATGCGTATAGATATGCCAAACGTACATATCGTTTCAATGAACCGTGCCTGATCTGCGTAGGTAGATGGGACAGTAAGATGTATTTGGGTGGAAAAAACCTGCGACACTTCGAAATGCAAATAATCGTGATATATTCTTGAAGTGTATTGACGTCAGAACAAAGTAGAACCAGTCATAGTATAGGTAAAAAATATCGTTGATCCCGATACGCTTAAAATGTATTGAAGCATTTTTTATGGTTTGTCCTTAAACCTTTTCCAGTTTTACCGGTACCGATTTCTATAAAATAAAGTAATTATCATCACATTTTACGTTTTGTTCACGGAGCCGTAGACAAAAAAATATTTTTTATTGGACTTCATGTTCATTTCTCCATGAAATATTGAATAAATATATTTTTCACTGTACAAAAAAATAGGTTTCATCGAGGCACAAAAATCTTCGCACAGATCCTAAGTTTCACACTAAAATGGGCATTCTTCTTTTGTCTATTTGTTCGTTGATAAACAAGTTTTACACCGAAAAAGCCACCACACATGACGAGTATTTTTGCTGTTATCTTCTCTCATTTCTATGGTATGTAAGTCCGCCAAACCGCACTAGGCCAGCGTGGTGGACTATATGGCCTACCCACTCTCAATCGTACTGTCGATTGTAGAGTAGGCCCGTGCCCTGCAGTGGGACGTGTATGGGCTGATACAGAAACAGAATCACGCGTGTAAAAAAGAATGTAAAAAAGAAAATTGTAAGTCTCCGCGGCGCAGTTGGTTAAACATCGGCTGTTAAACAAGAGAACGCGTGTTCGATTCTCGTATGGAGACAAATGTTTGTTTGCTGTAAGGCTGCGCCTACGAAGACAGCGGAAATCGAGCGCCGCTGCTGCCGTCCCGCTGACATCGTAGGTGCGGCCCTGAGTGTTTGTAAGTTAGTAAAGTATACCGTATTTTATAGCCACGATTCAAGATTAAATTTCTTGTAATAGGGGGGATCAGAACTATGAATGTAACTGATGTGCGTATTTATTTCTTATTTAATTCTGAAAAATGCATATTAGGAGTGCCTTAACCCCTTAATCCCTCATATCTTAACCCTTTCAAATGTATTCTTGATTGTACAACAGCCCCGTGCCCTGCTGTGGGAGGCATATACATATTTTGCTAATATAGAATACATCGAAATCATAAATCTTAATCTAGTAAAGTGCGTGGTAGCCTGTTGGTAAACGGACCAGACGCCGCTGCCAACATGTTCACGGTGGTTGCGGGTTCAAATCCCAGGGCACACCTCTGACTTTTCGAAGTTATGGGTGTATTGATAGGCAATTACCACGTACTAAAACGGTGAAGGAAAATATCGTGAGGAAACATGTGTACCATAGCGATTTATAACAATTTATATGGATTGTAAGTCCGCCAACCCGCACTAGGCCAGCGTGGTGGACTATATGGTCTAACCACTCTTCTGAATCGTACTCTCGATTGTAGAGTAGGCCCGTGTCCTGCAGTGGGACGTATATGGGCTGATACAGAATATATCTTAGTCAAAGTCCACCCTAAATCATCGAAAAGAAACATATCAAAACCGGGAGCACATCTGGAATCCCGTAATAACCCGAAGATTATCCCTACAAAGCAATTAATTTACGAGTGGCAACGGGAGCGATGTTCGATGCTAGATCGGGATTACTGCAATCGGGAGCGGGGAACGCAACACTTATTTGTACAGTCCAGGCGGGATGAAAGGAGGTTTGAACACTTTATTTTTGGCGTTGCTAAACTTTATTTATATACTCTTTATTGTCTAATACATATTGCGTGTAATAATGAAATAAAATGAATCAAAATATGGTACAATTGGCGGCCATATCGGATTGAGCGATTTCTTCTTGGCAATCTTTAGATGGGCGGGAATCAAGGATTGTGAGGGTGACGTAATTTTGATAGTTTTTGTATTTTTATGTGTGTATTTATCGCTATATTGTTAATAAGTCTTGATGTAATTATGTATTATGATATTTGTGTCAACAGGTTACTGGTGGTAGGTCTCTCATATGTGAGAGGCCATCTGGGTGGGTACCACCGCAGTGTCTATTTCTCCCATCAAACAGCAGTGTAAACGCACTGTTGTGTTTCGGGTTGAAGGGCATTGTAGCCAGAGTAACTACCGGACATATTGAGACTTAACATCTTATGTCTCAGGATGGCGAGCGCTGTGGAATGCCAAGCATTGCTTTGTAATTCAAAGTGGTTGGATTAGCTACTGTTTATGAGCGGTCGTATCGCTTACTATCAGTCGAACGGCACGCTCATCTCGCCATTCATTGCAATTAAAAAAACTTCTTTAAATAAACAGAATATATTTATACATTTCTATAGCAAAATAAAGCTCAGCAGTTCTGTTACAAATAGTGACGCGTCACTTATATCTTGCAGCCGTTGCGTTGCACATAAAATGCTAATACAGTGCATATCCGCAACATGGCTGCAATCTCGACACGACTTTGCTTTTAAAATATACCACGCTTTTTGAAACTTATAGAAACGATGGTTATAATACAAATAAAGCAGGCTGATCTACTTTTTATTTTTATATAAAGAGCTGGTAGAAAAATCAATAACAGATACTGGTGGTAGGACTCTCATATGTGAGAGGCTACCTGCATATACCACTGCAATGTCTATTTCTCTCGCCAAATAGCAGTGTAAATGCATACACATTCGAGAGCTTCCACGGCGCAGACGGTTAAACGCCGCCTGAACGCTGAAACGCGAGGCCGTGGGTTCGATCCCCGCACCGAAACAAATATTTGTGTGAACCACAGGTATTTGTGTAACGACAAGTCTCTCGTAGTTCCTGATAACCGCGACACAAGCCTTGATCTTGGTGTGGGGCCAGGACTATGTATGTGACGGTTCGGTGTATTTACTTTCATTTATTTGCATTATACATACAAACTGTCATTGCAGCTAGAGCAACTACTGTAAATAAAGAGATTTAACATCTGATGCTGAGACATAGAATTATGCTTATGCTGATGGTGAGCATACTGGAATTGCAAGCATTGCCTTGTAATTCATGCTTTTGCTTGTTTTTGCTACTGTGCATAAGCAGTTGCATTGTTTACCATCAGACGAATGGCATGCTCGTCTCGCCATTCATTATAATAAAGTAAAATAAAGTTGCTAGGTGTGCAAAGGCTGCTGGTGTTTCTCATATGGTTTGAGAAAATACACAAATAATTTTCTCTCGTGTTTCCATTTTGTTTAAACTATCTGCGCAGTTTCTCAAAACTATAATTTGTTTTTGTCTAGATCCAGTTTTACTTTAGGTGTAAATATATTTAATTAAATGAAATGTAGTTTAAATTTAAAATAAGGAGCATATTAATGGCTCAATCGGTTAAACGCCGGTAGTAAAAAAGTGGCAAAAGGTTTGAGTAACTCACCGAGACATTTTTTTCTGTCATCAAAAATGTTTCGGGTCTACATTTATGTGAGACTGAAAAGTTCCTCGTAGTATTTGATTTTTTTCTGATGTTTTTTTTTTATAGTTTTTGTTTTTAGTTTTTGATTCTGATGATAGACTTTCGTCATAGTGTAGGGTTTTGACGATTGTTTTGACTGGTGGTAGATCTTTTATATGTGAAAAGCCGCCTGGGTAGGTACCACTGCAACATCTGTTTGTCTCGTGCAGTGTAAATGCTCTGTTGTGTTTCGGATTGAAGGACATTGTAGCTGGAGTAACTACTGGACATATTGAGATTTAACATTTTATGTCTCAGGATGGCGAATGCCAAGCAATGCTTTGTAAATCAAGGTGTTGTTTGGGTTTGCTACTGTTCATGAACGGTCGTATAGATTACCATCAGGCGAATGGCATGCTTGTCTCGCCAATAATTGCAATAAAAATAAATGTGACTGTTGGGTGTATTTCTTAATGTTAAGAGCCAAGATACGTAAAACAAAATAAGTATGAACACATTGAAATGGCAAACGTCTCACATCAAAGTACGCGGCAGATAATATAATTAGCAACGCACCTGCCCCGCCACTCATTAACCGCAGTACTTTGACGGCGATTGCTGATATTCAACTTAAGGAGTATTGTCGAAACATTAATTATATGATTTAAATATTATGAATTACATACTAGATGTACATAAATTTTGTGTATTTTCTTTGATATAGGTTTAAAGGTGGTATACAAAGTGCGAAAAATGGTACCGGACCAGACGCAGTTGCCAGCATATTTACGGTGATCGTATTTTGAAATCTCAGCAACTCGATGCGACCTCCCACATATGAGGGACCTACCACCAGTTTATAAATATTTGTTTTGAGTCCGGGTGTCGTGGGACCAAGTCTCTTGTACTTTCATATTCCCAAGACTTGTATCTTAGAGTGGAGTCAAGGCTATGTATGTGACTTATAAGTATACTTATAACATTTATAGGTAAAAATACGCATAGCACCTGTGGAATTAAAGATATTTGTTTTAGATACACGAATAGAGGAAGGAGTTACTATCAGGATTTTTCTTAAAACCAGATTTTATTTTAGAAAGAATGAAAGATAACCAAAGTGGTGCACCATCGTCGGGTTATGAACATATCTGGCAAACAGTAACTTTCGTAAGAATTACGAGTACTATGGAAATATCAATTCAGCACTCCATAACAGTGTAGGTACAAAAAGTATTCTTCTGATATAACAAAGCAATATTACGAGCTACTTTCCACAAGGAACAGGCTCATAATTGTTATTTGTCGCACATGAATAACAGTAAAGGAGTTCAAAAATCCATTGAACGTTCAACTATTTCCGAAGCTTGCTCGGTGCACGGAAGTGATAAAAACTTAGAACATTACCTGCGTACATAAAAACGAATCACCACGTTCACATACAAACTTCAGAACGAGATCGAAACAATCTTACTCGAACAATACGATTTTGCGTTACAACCACTCGGATTATTGCCGCCGCCATCTTGTTATTCCGGTAGTGGAGTGGATTTAAAAATGGAACGTTGGTTCTATGAATTTTATTTTAATGTTATTTTTAAAGAAATGTTTCCTCGTAAAATATAATCTAAATGACTCACTTGGGCATTGGAAAACAAAAGTATAAAATATATTAACAAGATTCGCATATAAGAAGTATATCGTATATAAAGAAGAGTTAAACTTCAGACCAACGGAACATAAATATTTGCATAGGACGAACGAGACGGAGATGTTCTAATGTGAGTGGTGCGACGCTCCAGTGCGTCTCCAGTAAAGAATTACTTAAGTCGTCGGTTTTAAAAATGTCTGCTTGTATTAAGACAGAAAGTTTAGAAAAATGATAATACTTTATTATCTTCATAAAGTTAATGTAAGCATTTCTATTTTCACGTAGTTAGGGAAAAATCTAATAGTTGGTGCGATTTTTAAGACCATGGTAGTGATACCAATGTACTAAAGGACCTATCCTTAATTTATAAATAATTCCCGTCACACATTTTTAGTCAAAACAAAAAATACAAAAAAATATATCTAGCAAAACAAAAATATTACAAAATGCGGTACGAAGGCAAAAGAAGCGAATTAGCGCGAGACGCTTCTTCTAACTTGTGAAAATTTCACTCCGCCACCGGACACAAAAATAGTTAACAAAATTAAGCTTAGCGTGAGTGGAATCCAGAGGAGTTTGTAATGAAGCGTGCCCGGTTAGCGGGTAGTACCACGTTCGCGAAATATGAGCTCGACTGAAAAATAATAACCAAGCGTACGTTCTCCCCTCTTTGTGAAGAAAATGTGCAAACGTGTCTGCGGGTTAATTGTGTTTGAATTATGTGTAACGAAATAATTTTTAAAAATATGAACCGATGTAATAAAAAATAATAATAATTTTTAAACATGAGTTTTTATCTGGGACGTTGAACTAAATAGTTTAAATAAATTTTAGTAAGTTTTTGACGTGTTTACTATATAATGAAAAGGCACCATGGCGCTATTGTGACATGGCAAGAAGACAAAATGGCAACATCTGGATATTGTAAAACATGGCGACAAAGCAACATGGTCACATTTGATATGGCGGCATAACAACATGATATCATGGGAGACTACGTCGAGGCGGCATGGCGACATTGTGACATTGCGACAAGACAATATGGTGATATGGGAGACTGCGTCGAGGCAACATCACGACATGGGGAAGTGCGACGAGGCAACATACTGATATTGTGACATGGCGACAAGGCCTCACAGTCATATGAATAAAATCATACATACATATGGGTTGCATACGGAACTTCCATTTTAGAAGACGATAAAAAATCAATTTATATTCACGTTCATCGAAAAAAGCAATTTAAATGCACGTTCACAAAACAAAAGGGAAATAGATTTCAGAAATCTATAAACTGCAAAAACAAAACGAAATACATAAGTTCTAAATTCAAATATATCGCCCACACAATCACACACCATAACAATCCAATCAATCGCAATAGTGCCAACCTTGTAAAAAAACACGCGTTCGCCATCAAAATCATGGAATCTGTTTGTGCAGCGGCCGCTACTTTTTTTAAAATTCGAATTCCGAACAGCAATCACCAGGAAGTGACACATCAAAGTGACGCGCAATAAAGTGCTGCGCGCGTACCGGTTTTCGGTTAGTGTTGCTGTATTTATTACGATTTTTATCGGTTATCGGGAAATTGGGGGATTGGCCGTTGAGTTATTAGTTGACATTCTGTAGATATATAAATAGTACGAGAGGATGTAGACAGTAAACTCGATTTTCTACTTTACGAAAATAATATTTAGTTGCATATTGTATTGGCTTTGCCCGGGTGCAGTTGCACTTTTTTGAAAATAGTCTATGTTCATCAGGGATAGTGTGGTATTTTAATGGTGAAATAATTTTCCAAATCGGTCCAGTAGTTTTAGAGCCTATTTAATGCAAACAAACAATCAAATCCTCTTTATAATATTAGTTTGGATTTCATCTGGCATATAAGTTCTAATCCAATTAATCACTAAAAGAAATTAACTTTTATATAAGAATCAAACACAAATCGATCGTTTGTTGCTTATAGGCTTAGCTAAACAATACAAGAACTAATCGTAACTTTTAGTTAGTTGGGTAAATTGGCAGAAATCGGCACTGCCGTCGCTTTGGGCGCAACTTTTGATTAGTCGTGATCCGCAGTAAATGTACGTGAAAAAGGATGTTTGGGATTGAACTTTGTTTGTTTTTGCCAATATTACGTAGGAGTAGATTTTAATTAAGGCTTACGTTAAACTCCGAATTAGATGGTATGAGATAACAAGTTATTTAATAGTTTTTCTATATTTATCCTAATGTATGAGAGGTTACGTGTGTATATTTTTTTTTAGTAAAAATGTAAAGGCATCGCTCTTCTTTCAACAGTTTTCATATTGAGAGACCAATCCATAGATAAAATCAAACGATAAGCGTTTTACTTGACGGTAAACGACAAACAGTAACGACGGACAGCCTCCGTGGTGCAGTTGGTTGAATGCTGATTGTGAAACGAGAGGCCGTGGGTTCGATCCCCGCATCGACATAAATGTATGTGAGGCCCACGAATATTTGTGTTAGGTTTGGGTGTTTGTGAGCTCGAAAAGTCTCTCGTAATTTCTGATACCAACGACACAAGACTTGATTGATCTTAATGTGGGGTCAGCACTATGTGTGTGACTGTTGAGTGTATTTATTTATTTATTTTAAATCATTTCTTTTACTCATAAACTTCTAGCATACACGGTGGTTATAGAAACAGAAACAAAATAATTGGAAATAAAAGATACAACATTGCGAATTTCCAAATATAATTTCTTCTTTTCAATACAAAACAGACTTGCCCCACTGAATACTACAGCACTGTGTCCCGTCTATGGTCTTCGAGTGATTTTCTAGATGTTCTTACTTTTGTTTGTTTATCGATGTTCAGTGTTCAGCGTGCGTTAAATAAACTAGATTTGCACAACTCAATTACGATTGCCGGTGGGATTAATACCATCCTGTGCGGATAAATTAACTTTTCCCTGCTTTAATAAATGGATTATTTATTGGTGTATTTTTATTATTCTGTATCAGCCCATATACGTCCCACTGCAGGGCACGGGCCTCCTCTACAATCGAGAGTGGTTAGGCAATATAGTCCACCACATTGGCCTAATGCGGGTTGGTGAACTTTTACATGCCATAGAAATTCCCACGATTTTTTCCTTCACCGTTTTAGTGCGTAGTGATTGATTGTTACTACACACGTGACTCCAAAAAGTTAGAGGAGTGCCCTGGGATTCGAACCCGTGACCACCGTGAAAATGTTGGCATGAGCCGCGTCTGGTCCATTGAGTAATTTATTGATTTGTATCAGTACTGCGCAAAAACGTCCAGTTGTTTGGACCAAATTTTCACAGTCAGAAATATAAATATACTTTCAACTTATATAGGACTTTTGATGAAAAAAGTTTAATTACATTTTTTTTATAATATGAAGATCATGAGAGGCACAAGTCAAAACAGTAATATAACTTGATAGTTAAAAGGGAATACTTATTTTATTAAGCTTATCATTTAATTTGTGAGACTGCCTCGGCGGCCCATTCGTAAGGCAAAGCTTAGGTATCGGGTTCGAATCGCGGGTGGAGCAAAGTTACATTAGCTTGGAGTCAGGAATTTGTGCCTGGTATGGCGTTAGATTCACCCCCAAAGCATCACATAGTGGGACGAAACTCACACGACGAAACGTGGGTGTCCTGTTGCTACCAAGGTAACCTATGCTTACCCTTTCTGGGAAAAAAGCATGAGTTTATGTACGTATCTATGTATGTATGTTATCATTCAATATTTGAATGGTATATATATGGTAGCGCGCGTGGCGGTAACCACTAAAAGCGTGTAATTATTAGAATTAAAATTAATAGCCCAATTAATCAATTATCACCTCAAAATAATGCTAAAGCATTTAAAAGCATAAAAATTTCATAATAATATACTTTTTTGTCTGTGAATGTGGAAAAAGAAATGTATGTTTTAGGAGCATTATTATACATCTAAATTCGTCCATAAAAATCTCACAGTTGGGATCGAGGTTATATTATTGTTATGAAGTTAGGTTATAGTTGACACTATTCTCTGTATTTTTAAATGAGATTTATAATATGTCAGTCCGCCAACCCGCACTAGGCCAGCGTGGTGGACTATGTGGCCTAACCACTCT
The DNA here is from genome assembly GCA_030180105.1 of Hyles lineata. Lineage (NCBI taxonomy): Eukaryota > Metazoa > Arthropoda > Insecta > Lepidoptera > Sphingidae > Hyles > Hyles lineata. The sequence goes on from JARJEE010000023.1 coordinate 4,771,842, forward strand.
CAATCGTACTCTCGATTGTAGAGTAGGTCCGTGCCCTGCAGTGGGACGTATATGGACTGACACAGACACAGAGAAATATAGAGGGAGCGCTGTCATACATGTACGTGTTCAAAAACGTAGATATTTTCTTGTTCGTAATGTTGTTAGTGCTTCTGTACTAGTGAAAATTTAACTAATGATTTATCAACAAATTGCTATAAGTTCCTTTGATAGCCGAAAGTATAATTAGCAATTATCTTTTTAAATTAGTTTAAGTGGAATAAAATAGCCCTAAACTATTGATTTTTTTCTAGTAATTTGTGCATGTTGGACAACCTGTCAAATATCAGCCAGGACAGATAAAGGTTTTATCTACGTTTTTGAAGTATCAGCGCTCCCTCTATATTATAAATACTCTGAGGTTGTAATATTGCACTTTCATATTTCTGTGTGATTTTATAATAAAGGTGAAAAGTAAAAAAAATATAGGTACTGTGATACTGGTGCGTAATTTCACAACGCTTAGACATGCCTTCGATAGCTCAGTTGGTAGAGCGGTGGACTGTAGTTGTATGAGAATGGGTATCCATAGGTCGCTGGTTCAAATCCGGCTCGAAGGATTTATTTTTTGAAAATTATTTTTTCAAAAAAGTTAATTGTTGGTCTACAAATCCTTGAATTTTTTGTAAAAATACTTCAAGTGTTTCTATATCCTCACAATGTTTCTAATTTTTTAACCGATTACAGCGAAAGCGAAAGAGTAAACAAAAAAAAAAAAATTGAAAAAATGCAAAATAATTTTCTCCTCTTAACCAAAGACAAATTGCGACAGAATTAAAAAAATACAATAATTAATTAAACTAGCTGCATTTTGCTCTCGAAAATGACGAACACTAACCCTGCATGAACGGACACGTGAGCCAAACAAAGGGGTCGCTTCGACCAACCCGTGTCTTCTTAATCTCACCAATCAAGCGACGTGCTTAGTGTACCGAAATAAATGGCGTCTAACGCTCGCTACCAGGGTCTATTGCAACCGTGCTCACTATATGTGCACATTTACGGGTTAATTTATTTCATTCTATTTAATTTTAACAAAAGTTTATTTTCGACTAATTTTCACAATTTTCATTCATACATTTTTGCTTATTAGACCTTGTAGTTAATTATTTACGGCTCAAAAATATCACTTATCTGTTGAGTTTAGAATACAGCTCATTGTTATTTTTTTTGCTAATTTATTAAGAGTCTGACGTATCACTACATGTCTATTCCATTTTATTACCATCAAAAGGTATAGAAACAAACCTATATTTTATTGAATTTTATCGCGAGCATGGTTTAATTTTTTTGTTTTAACTTCTCTATTAATAAAATGTATTTTTATTTCAATGTGTAACATTCGCATAGATCTAAGAAATCATTACACCAAACATCTTATTTTGTAATAAGTTTTTTTTTATCAAAGCGTTACTTAAAACAGCCATCATAATTAAAGACATAACAACCGATACATTGCTATCCCCTGCAATAAAGTTAAAAGATTTATTTATATTAATTTTAAAAATGAACGCAATTCGTTAGGCAATATTTGCACCCTTCGATATGATAAATCATAAATGTAATAAACAACATCGCTGGGGACATGTTTTGTCACGCGGAATGGCCCGTCCCCTACCATACATATTACGGTAATAATTTGCAATGTTAGGACCAATTTGGTACGCTGTCGTATGTTTGAGTTGATTGGATAATATTTTTGAAATGTCCAGCTACATTATAATATACGAGTATATCGTGAAAATATTGGTAAATTGAATTTTCTGCAAAATAAAATACGAAAAAAATTGCTCATCTGTGATGATATTTTGCATAAATGTCAGTTCAGAAAGGGATAATAGGATACCTTTCACTAAGAAACTAAGTTGTATTTCCTAAGAATATAAAAATAATTATTATCGTCCTTTTATTAATTCATCCTGTGTCGACCGACGTCCGTCCTAAATTCATTAACGAAATATACCTTAACTAGAGCGAAACCGCGAGGAAAATTTAGTAGTATTATACAATTTACTAGATATGTAGTTACATATGACTGTCTGGGTGGCACAGTTTTACTACAGCACAAATAAAACGCTGAGGGTTCGAATCCTGAGTCGAGCAAAGTAATATTGAATTTTTATATTCATTATCAGTTCGGAGTCAGAAATTTGTGCCCGATATTACGATAGGCTCGCCCCCTATTTCGTTTTGGGACGGAAAATACAGGGCGAAACGTGGGTGTCCTGGTTGCACCTCTACTCCTGGGAAAAAGGCGTGAGTTTATGTATATATGTGACTAAATATATCAGTGACATGGAAGCCATGTTGATTTAGCAAATCAGGGCCAGGCAGCGTAAATATGCCGCGTCCCTTGGGCATCAGGTTATTAGTTACACGTATTGCTCGATCGGATGGAACGCACCTTGTAAACTATGTATGTTTTCATGTAAAATGTGGTAAATAAATACGAATGATTGAGTAATTTTGGGTATATTCAGACTGCCACAGAAAATTTTCGCATAAAATAGCAATTGCTTTGGTATTTTTTTACACATTGAATTTGGTTGTAAATACGTAGTTTCTCTAAAATAATAATGTTATTTTATTTTAAATGACGCAATGATACATAAGATTTTTTGCTTAAAAATACTCCTTCGAGCCGGATTTGAACCAGCGACCTATGGATACCCATTCTGATACATCTACAGTCCACCGCTCTACCAACTGAGCTATCGAAGGGATGTCTTGTATGTGTGAAATAATGCACTGTATCTAGAGGATACTCTTGTAGTTTTTTTTATTTTAACTTAATTGTACGTCATATAATTAGATTTTGGTGGACCTAGATTGATACTTATTCAGCATTAATATTCATGTGGGTATTTTAGATAGATGGAATATTATGTCGATTGGTAAAACTTTATTATGAAAGGTATTTTGCACCGCCATGTCTATTTCTCCCTCACTGTTGTGTTCCAGTTTGAAGAATATTGTAGCCAGTGTAACTCCTGGACTTAGTCAGACTTAACATCTTTTGTCTCAGGATGGCGAGCTTGTTGAATGTCAAGTTGCCAAAATTCAAAAATAGAACACGGATCTCAATAAGGCAATATACACGTACAAAACCAAAGTCATAAAAATAAAAGAACAATGCTACTAAACCCGTATTGAGAGGTATAAAAGGGCTTTAAGACACTCATGACTTAACATCTATTGAAGGTGCAGGAACAAGGAAACCGCTATAAAACTGAAAGTGTTGATGCAGACCTTACGTTTGATGACGTCATTAACTGTATCGCATTCCCTTCGTCTAACAAATTAGAAGGAATCAGGAAGTATACCAGCTTCGGTTTTGAAGCCGTTTAAAATCTTATATTGGCGATCCGATATGGCGATAGGCTCGCCTTCTATCACATCGCGGGACGGAACATACATGGAACGAAATGTGGGTGAATGGCATCACTGCCTACCCCTTCAAGGAAAAAGGCGTGAGTTTATGTATGTATGTAAAATCTTATAAATATAAAAGCACGGGCTTGTTCGGAATAAGATACCTACGCACGCTGAACGCACCAAAATTCAGCGCACTGCTACTTGGGTAATTATTATTATCCTGGCTATAATATCCTAATATAACTTTAAGGTGTCTAGCAATCTTGTTCAACGTAGGAAACGCATAGCCAGTAATTTTACTGGTGGTAGGTCTCTCATATGTGCGATACCGGCTAGGTAGGTACCACCGCAATGTCCATTTCTCCCGCCAAACAGTAGTGTGAACGCACTATTATGTACTGGCTTGAAGTAAATTGTAGCCAAAGTAAAGGACATATTCAGACTTAACATCTTGTTTCTTAGGATGGCGAGCGCAGTGGAATCCCAAGCTACTGTCCGTGAGCGGTCGTATCTCTTATCATCAGGCGAATGACATGCTCGTCTCGTTATTAATAGCAATTAAAAAAACGGAGATAATTGTACAAATAGCTTGTAAAATTTACTAAACACACAATACTACAGTTTTAAGGTTATCTATCTAAGCTCTACCATTAGAATATCCTTCCTTTTAGCTTAAATCACAATTCAGAACAACGTTATCACAAAAGATTATAGCTTGTCACAACGAAGAGAGCACGTCCCGTCAAGTAAATTGTCGCTTTGTCAGGACAAATAACAGCCTTGTCAATTTTGGCCCCAAATACCCAGATGTACCCTCACTTGCCCTGATCACATTAACCCTAGCTGCCGTAGTTTTATTTGCCGTAAAGATTTTTACAACCGCCCCATGATCAAGGAACGCCAATAGCCTATAAACCCTTCGATTCGAAGATTTCAATGAGGGCTCGATCAGTGTGAATCCTCTGGATTTTCCATTGGCTATTTTCCAGTGAATTTACAGTGGATAGTTTAAATGTGTGGACTTGAACCGTATTCATAGTATTGGCGCTAAGACCGATTGTAACCCTAATTTTAAGCTCTTTTCACCTTTAAATGGTGTTGTTATATTGGTGGTATACAACAACAAATTTATAAATAGGTAAATAAATATTACTTACTAAAATGTGAATAAAAAAATAAGATCTAAGGAATCAAAGGTGCTTTTAAAACTGAATGGAGAAAGAAATGAAGCAAGGTGTGCATATTTTTCTTCTTGTTTCTCCAATGAGAAATAATACAAACGACACATGGAAATAAAGATATTGCTCTAGAATCAGATATTATCTTGGTCAACCTTGAAATAAAGATATTGCTCTAGAATCAGATATTATCTTGGTCAACCTTGCAGGGTTGGTGTGTGGTGCGGTATAATTTATATTTTTTTGGTGGAAAAAAAAAACATATCTAAGAGATATGTTTTTTTTACCGAAGTGAGAAAAGGGTAAAAATGTTCATTATACTTATTCTGTCCGATATAGCGGTAGGAACTTCCCGAATCAGTTATTAAATCGTGGGACTGAACACAAGGGGGGAAACGTGGGTGTCCTGGTACCTCCCTCTGTCTCTGGCACCTCTGTCTACCCTTTTGGGGAAAAAGGCGTGAGTTTATATACGTATCTATAAAACTCATAGATATGCAGGTTTTATAATTAGGTTTTCTTTTAAGCTCAAGTGAGCAAAGGGTAAAAGGTGCCGTTTTACCGTCTCTATTCCTGTCTAATCAAACGATACGCTACAAAGCAGTTTCACGCCGCTTTTCTGAGATTTAGTACTTTGTGCCATGATTCGGCTGCGTAACGTTTCCGTGGCGACTGGCAAATTGCTGCCAACCACAAACCTTCTTTGAGGTTAGCACTAACTTTAACGATCCAGATTTGGTTTGCTTCTCTGAACTATCATTAGCCTTGGTTCGTTTACAGGTTTTATGCACATCTAATATTAGTATTAGATGTATGTTATGTATGTTATTATGTAGAGAGGATGGATGAAAGGAGAATTACGAAACAAGTACATAATGCAAGTGTGGATGGAAGAGTCGGTAGGGGTCGACTTCACCGAACATACACCATCCAAATCGGTGATACCCTCAACAAGGGTCAGGTCAAAAGTACCCTGAACCGACGAGAATGCATGAAGACGTTGATGAAAGTGGATGAAGCGAAAGTAGTATGTCAGGATCGAGCAAAGTGGCGGTCTATAGTCTCTGCCTACCCCTATGGGATACAGGCGTGACGATTATGTATGTATGTATGTAATATTAGTATTATGAAACTGAAGTTTGTTTGATTGCACGTCCATTATCACAGATTATGAGACACCATACAACAATTAATATGTAAAAATCTTTATTTAACCATATTCTTGCATATAAATTTTCATTTCGTTTCACTGTATATTTCATCGAATTATAAGCCATCGAGGGGAGCATATAAGAAAATTCTGAAAAAAAAAAACAAACGATAGAAATGTTCTTTGTTAACAGAAGTAAAAGAATACTATCCGGGCGAAACCGAGTAATGGCGATAGGCTCGCCCCCTATCACATCGTGGGACGGAACAGCCAAGACGAAACGTGCGTGTCCTGGCTACTACCAAAAGAACCTCTGCCTACCCTTCTGGGAAAAGGGCGTGAGTTTATGTATGTATGGGCCGCTAGTATAACGGTGAGACTGATTCAGTAAGATGCTTGCTTTGTATCGTGGCTATTGATATGTGAGATTTTTCGGTCAAAGAAATATCTGTTGGTCCCTTACAACATTTTTCTGATTCAGAGATGAAACTCGTAGCCTTTTATTTCACAATCGGATTTTAGTATAATCAGATTCTGGAAAAGTTGTATTTTTTTATTTATTACACTTTATTGTACATAAACTAGTAGGTAGATTGTCAGAGAATGCCTCAGGCATAAATCCGCCTGTATGCTTTGTGTGCATTGTCTATTACCACGCTCTATAACGGTGAAGGAAAACATCGTGAGGAAACTTGCACACCATTGTGATTTGTAAGAATTTCCATGTCATGTTAAGTCCGCCAATCCGCATTAGGCCAGCGGGGTGGACTATGTAGTCCACCATTTTTCAGTATAATATGAAGCCTTAAATACATACATAGAACAATTGTGAAGAATAGAGCACAATAGAAGTCCCGAATCTAAAGTAAATCTAGTATAAAAATATCAAACCTATATTTATAGCCAACAAAATAATTTAACCTTTCAATTTCACGGTTTCACGACTAACAAAACATTTCAAAATATTAAGGCGATTTCACTAAAAAAACACTCGATCGAGTCAACTAACTCAGTCATTTCAATTCGTTTCATCTAAATAAAAACATTTGTATTTTGAACGGCTGGAACCTTTTATCAGTTAATTTTCCAGGCGACAATTTCAACGTTTTATTTTTGCGCTTTTCATTTTTTTATACGCAGAGGTTTTTTTACACTGTGAATGCCATTCGCCTGATGGCGATACGACTGCTTATGAATAGTAGCAAATCCATACTACGCAATGCTTGGCATTCCACTGACCCTGAGACATAAGATGTTAAGTTTCAATATGTCCAGTAGTTATTTTGGCTACAATATCTTGGAACCGAGAAACAAAAGTGTATTTACACAGGTGTTTGGCGGGAGAAATAGACATTGCAGTGGTACCTACCCAGACGGCCTCTCACATAAGTGAGACCTACCTACGGGTTGTGAGCGGAAAAGACTAATATTACGCATTAACAGCATTAATTTAAATAATACATGATGACAAAACCTGACTATTGTCCATGATTCACCTTAGGTTGCCTCCAAATATTATAATAACGCTAAACATTTGTAGAAATATGAAAAAAATCTAAGAATAGAAATGAAATATGTAAGATAAACGTTATCCCCAACATGTTTCGTATCTTCAATTTTTTTTACAATTACATGCAAGGACCATGCCTCAAGCGATGTGTTATGTTATTGTTATGTAAATAAATGAACTGTTTGTTCGTATGTCCAACTTGATAAAAATGCCTGGCTTCTGTACTCAGATATGTAAAGTCAATTAAAACATTACTTAGTGCAGGTTTAAAGAAGATAATGTATACTAAGGAACAATTTAATTAACATTAAACATCTCTGACTACATCCGTTGGATAAATTGTTGAAGTAGTTTTCAAAAAAGCAATAATGTTCATAAGTAATAGGCGAAGGAAAAGATCGTGGGGAAACCTGGGTATCATAGTGATGGTTAGAATTTTGATATTATGTTAATTCGCCAACCAGCATTAAACTAGCGTGGTGGATTATATGGCCTAAACACTCTCAATCGTAATTTCGATTGTAGACGTAGCCTGTGTCCTGCAATGGGACGTATATGGGCTGATACAGTACAGTCATAGGTATTAATACAAAAGACGATAAGATGTAAAGAAGCCACCGTCTAGAAAGCTGCATTCTATAACTATTTGTAAGAATTTCTATGGTATGTAAAGTCTGTCAACCCGCACAAGGCCAGCGTGGTAGACTATCGCCCAAATACTGGAACGCAACTTAAATATAAATGGCGCTTAACTACGTTAATCCCGATTAAATGTACTGGCTAAGTGGGCCGTGCGCTGTTAAGAGCAACTTATTATTTGAATGGCGTTCCAGTATTCGGGCGTATATGGTCTAACGTCTCGTATTCGTAGTCACGATTGTTGAGGAGGTCCGTGCCCTGCGGTGGGATGTTTATGAGCTGATACTGATGTGAGTACAAGATGTAAGTGGTATTGTGCTTGTGGCAATCTTATGCACCTAATGCAACACGACATCAGACGCATCTTAGCAGGCCGACATAATTGGGTTGAATGGTATGGGACTGCGGTCTGAAGCCATTCGATACATTGGCTGAACGGCATTTGTGCTTACCATCAGGTGCAGTGCAGTCATTATGCCGTACCAAAGAAAAAAAAAACACCCAAGTCATCGCTTATTATGTATGAGTCTGGACAAGCCTGAGTATTTCTACCGTAGTCCTATGTGAGTACTACTTTTAAGTCTAAAACTTTATGTTTGACTGAGTTCTAATGCAGTAAATAATGTCAACAAATATTTTTATGCTATTGCCTAAAACTCAAGTAAAACCGCGGAATATTGTAAGACCGTGAAAAGCAAATATTCTGATGTAACAACCCACTGAATAACAATGTAAAATACATGGCTTCCTCCACAATATTTGACTATAAATCAGATATTATCAACTCGGTTGCTCCTTAACGTACGTACAAGTATACCGATTCATTGTTTGGTCGAATGATAAAATGAAAATATTATGAATATCGTGTATAGTGATAGTATAGATAGTTGGGAGCCAAACGGACTGAAGATTCAGAGGTTTCAGTTTCCTATTATTTTGAATCGACTTGTAAAAATGAAATTATTAATTCGACATATATGTATTTCATATTAAAGAATTGCTCCTTCGTCGCTTTTTTATTGTTCTTATTTTGACAGCCTCCGTGGCGCAGTTTGTTAGACGCCGGCTGTGAAACGAGAGGCCGCGAGTTCAATCTCCGCACCGAGACAAATATTTGTGTGATCCACAGGTATTTGTTGCGGGTCTGGGTGTTTGTGAGACCGAATACCTACGATGAGACTCGATCTTAGTCAGGACTACGTGTGTGACGGTTGGGTATATTATTTTTTTATTATTTACAGTTACATGGACTCCGGTAAATACGTGTCAAACATAAATATAGTTTTCTTTCGCTTGTAGGCCAAAATTTGCCGTTTGAAATTGACAGTTCAATCTTTTTTCTGATACTATATTGCCAATAACCAATCTCAGAAGTGAAAAAACTATGGCAACATGGTAAGAGACCAATCGAAAAGAAGAACACAATCAAGATTGACTTCAATCTATTTTTTTCGATTGATTATTGGCATCGGCCGATAATCTAGTAAATAACCAAACCCAAAACCTAAGACAATCTACTCTGTCCGGAAATCAGGTTGAGAATTTTCCACATTCAGAGTTTAAACAGCTACCAGAGCAATGGTGATTTGTCTTACCGTCCGTACCCAAAGCAAAGAAGGTAATTGATTTAAGCAAGTTTTGCAAGTCACTGGAATAATAGTGTTCAATTTTCACGGAAATTCCTGTGCTGGGAAGCGACAAGTTGCATCATTTATCATTTGCTAAGCCTGATGTTCGACTGTGAATTTTTGCTATTAGAAATTGCATAAAACTTTTTTTAATATAATTAAATGTCTCGATTAAATTTGTTGATGGTTTTTAAGGAAACGCTAAATATTTAGTATTAATTGCGCGCAAAATTAGTCGTGAAATAGACAAATTGAAAAAAGTAAAACTATAATGAAAAAATATATATATATATCGTTATGTCTTTGCGTAGTGAATCGATACGCTCTTAAGTCAACTATATCTCAATGGTGCAAATGTCGATACTTTCAAATATCAAATACTTTTAAATTACTCATAGTCAAAGTTGATATTAATACTTAAACAATGACACTAATCTTGTGGTTGTAACGCTACATTGATGCACGAGCCCAACGAAATAGAAAAAAACAGCAGTTTCTACTAAAATTAATTCTATTTTCTACATAATGTTCTCATATTACTGAAAAGGATAAATAAAGCTAATGGTATAGCAAAAAATTAAGACTGAAGTCAGAATATCTATATGCTAAAATAAATAATAGATATAAAGATCTAACTATAAAAGTAAAAGTAATTGATAAGGACTCAAAGAGTTGAAAATTAGAAAATGGAGTGAAATACATACATTTTATGGTTAAAAAGCTAGTGTACTTGATGATAAGTAATTTTCCACGCTTTAAAGAGTATTGCCACAAATTAATAAAATCCGACGAATTGAGAAGAATAAACAAATTGCCCATTAAATTCCAAATTTAAACTATAATTCCAAACACACTTAGAATAAATATTCCATATTCAAACCAGCCAGTAAGTGACCGCAGAAAAAATAGCGCTATTAGGCAGAATTATTGCTTACCTTAGCCATGACGGTTAGTGAAAAGAAATAAGAATATAAAGTGTTGCAAATAAATCCCGCACTTATCTTAGTTATATGTAGGATGTACGAGTTGGTCGTGCCCTGAAGCTGAAGTTTTTACCTCAGATAACATTTAATGGCTTCGCTTTTAATATTTTTTTAGCTGCCTCGTTTTTCTAATCTTCGCGGACGTAGCGAGAATTTTGTTGGTGTAAATTGTGCTTAGTCCGTGGTTTTGAAACGATGTATGTATATTTTGGTGACATTCCGGTTTGATGACTTTAGTGTTAGGCTTGGATACGTCATAAATATATGAAAATTGTAAACTGTGATGGTTACTTTTAATAAGCGTAGCAGTTGTTGAACACCAGAAGAAAGTCCGAAACAAATATGTCCTAAAACACTTACAACACAAATTATGTACAGATCTTAGAGTATTTATAATATAGAGTAAGCACTGGTATTTCAAAAACGTAGATAAAAATGTTGCTGTCGGCCCACCTATTTCTGCCCTCCTATTGGCTTATAACGGACAGTTTGTTTAACATGCACTAATTACTAAGAATATAAAAACTAAAAATAATTAGTTAAGGCTATTTAATTACACTCAACCTCGTTTTAAAAGGATAACAGCTAAATATACTTTCGGTTAATAAAAGAATTTAAAGCAATTTGTTGATATATTATTAGTAATTTTTTTACTATTTAGCAGCGCTACGTCTACGTTTTTGAATACGAAAATGTATGACAGCACTCCCTCTATATTATAAATACTCTTAAGATCCTGTTATTTTGATTGGGTATTAAAGTATCTGTATAGTTGTATAAATAAATATTCATTGGAACTTCGGGAATCGAGTTCCAAAATTCACTATTATCGCAACAAAACATCTACCAATTCCAGTGTCAAATCAGTAGTACATTGTAGTGATTCAAACTGGAAGTTCAGCGTAAGATACGGTCTATGCAACAATGTGGGATCCTCAGAGCATTGAGATCGTAATTACAAGGAGACGCAAACACAAACTTACTGCGTTAGTACTGCTAGTTTTCGATTTAACAATTTAGTTTTCATATTGTAAGAAAAACACGCGATTTTCGGGATAAAGGCGGACATGTTTATGTTTTTGAGGTTATTTATGTCACAGTTCATTTGACTTGTAAGTGGGTACAAACTCAAAGTCAAGCATACACACTATTTTGTCTTGTCGAAGCTCTATGAAAAATCCTCCAAAACATTCATTTTTCTAGTTCTAAATTTAAATGCCAAGCATAGGATTTTTTCCCCAATAATGGGTAAGTTCAAGCATAGTGTTCTCGGTCATTAGTCATTTTTAAATTCTTATACAATTTGAAATATGGCATCAAATCTTAAACCTATGGTAAGTTGTCATTGATTTCACCGTGTTTTATATGAGAGATTCTTAAATTGTACCGATTGAACACGAGGTGGGTGTTTTTCCATTTTAGTAATTCAAATTAAAAGAACATACATAATGTTCTTTGCTATAAATCTTGATTTTATCTTTTGTATTACGTGTAGTTTGAAGAAAAATATATTATGCATGGAAAGTAATATGGTGAAGTAATAAATTTTACTTTTGAAGTGATTTGGTGTGCCTTTTTAATGATAAAATATAGTTTTTTGTATTGATTCGATTCAATGCAACAGAAAATTTTGCAAAAAAAGCGACGCGATTTTTTTGTTATTTTTTTTCATATGGTCGTATTTAGGTGGTAAATACATATTTTTCCTAAAATAATAGTGTTCACCCTTTTATTTATGAAAACTCTAAGGTATAAAAGTGTTAAATATGGATTTACCAACCAAAAATGGATAGTAAATCCATATTTTTTGCTAAAATAATAATTTAAACACTTTAAAATGTTAAAAAAATTGTCGCGTTTCTTTGCAAATTTTTTTGTTGCATTGTGTTTGTGTTCACTTAAACTACCATCCGGCTTCGTTTTCGGTAGCAGTCTTGATATACACAGTATATAGTTTATATATAATTAGAAAACCCACTGATGGGAGACGATTACCTTTAGCTGATTTACACACTTATACCAGTCTGATTAGACCTGATTACCTAAATAACTACAGCAAAGTCATTAGAAGTCCAATGATAAATATAAGCCTTTTGTAAGAACTTCCAAAATTTTTGAATGAACTTACGTGTAGCAATTTATTATTTAGGTCGCGCAGCATAATAAGTACAAAGATTACTCAATGTTTAGAGGATCAAGACTCTCAGTAATGGGGAGAAGGAGAAATTAATTCCAACCAGTAATGAAATATAAAATAAAATGGATGTAGTGTAGATGTGGATAGTATGCAGTCACATACATAATCCTGACTCCATAGTAAGATCGAGTCTTTTCTCGTGGGTATCAGAAGCTACCAGAGACTTTTCAGTCTCACAAACACCCAAACCCGAAGTAAATACCTGTAATTTACACAAATATTAATTGTTTTGGTGCGGGCTCGAGCCCGCGGCCTTTCGTTTCACAGCCGGCGTCAAACCAACTGCGCCACGAAGGCTGTCAACAAAGTAAAATTTACAACAAAATTAATCCAAGTAAACAAATACAGATTGATCCCAATGTGACAAAGCATCTGAGCTGCCACATTAATCAAACAAAATCCTAATGTCACCGCTAACATTACATGCAAAATTCCCTGACCTCTCAATAATCCCGTGAAATATGAATATCCGGCTCAAATCAATGATTACACCCCCACCCCGCTACAACCCTTTATGCGCGTAATTTGTAAAATGACATTGTACGGCGAATACTTGCGTCACGCAAACATGGGGTGAAATGATTAAAAATGCTTGCACGGGATTGAAATTTCTGTTTTTTTTTTCTCGTTTAATTTTTAAGGTTTCAGTTTGGTCTTTTGATTTTTTTTGCTTTAGTAATTTTTTCACACGAAAATGAGAACATTCAATTTTTTTCCATTAACTGACACTCTTCAACCAAAATTAAACCCACGTCCCGACGAAATTACAAAATTACATTACATCAACAGGTCTACAAAAAGGTCCTTTAAAGCGTTATAATTATAATATTTTAATCAACATTCGGCGTTTTAATCTTTGCATATTTAATAATGTAAAGCAAACCTAATATTTAAATTAGAAAATTTGAATTAAAGAAAAGTATTTAATTTTCTTAAATGTAATTTCGCTTTATTTGCGAGTTGTATAATTACAACTTCATCAATTTAAACCTAAACGAAAAAAGCATTCCTTACTTTTAAAAATACTTAAGATAAAATCGTGGAAACCTGCTTACCATGGAGATTTTCTATGGAGTTTTGGGTTTAATGCGGCCATTGGTCAATGTCCATACATTATAATGGAGAAGAAAAACAACGTGAGGTAGAGTTTTGTAAAGAATTTCTACGTAAGTAAGGGCAATAGACTTTCACTCTATTACATAATGGGACGGAATACACAACTTGTAATTTGGGTGTCTGGGTGCATCTCTGTCTAACCCTTCTGGGAAAAAGGCGTGAATTCATGTATGTATTCTAAGCGAACAATTTAAACTCATGAATTAATTTTCCAAATGATTCAACGCTTGGAATCGTTTGTCTAGTGACAGTGCAATTTGCAGCGGCGGGGACAAATCAGGGCTCTGACTCGCGATAACGTTCCGTATTGGAGCCCGGTGATTGATAAACCCGTATCACACTGAACTTTTATTGTCTTACATTTATTTACAACTGTCTTTGAGAATATTTTATAATATAAGTACAAAGATACATCGCTACCAAATAGTAACATTCGTCTATATCGATTCTAAATTCGACGACGTTTATGTATGCTGCAAATAAAGTATTTCGATGTTACAATAGTGGATCTAATTTTATTGGGCTTTGAAGGAATGGCTTTTACAGTAAAGAAAAAAATATTATAATTATTATCACAGTTGATAAAAAAATCTATTACGCGTGTGGTAGCGCGTTTTTCAGAGCCATTTTATTGATACTTCCAATGAACTAAAGGGTCTACCACCAGTTTTGAAATCACTGATCAAATCGGTATAATTGTTTCGAATGAAACGAAAATTTTCTTCTGTGAAAGACTACGAAACAGGCCTTGCCCCATCGGTGGTAACTTTATTCTGATTACACTGCACTGCATCAAGTGCATAATATAGTTTTTATCTCGGTGGACTAAGATCCAATTCTCTTCATTTATTTATATTGGATATTGAATGATAATACTTCATGTATTATCATATATATCACTAATTTTTATTTTGAGTGGTACATATTATATTTAAATATAATTATATGCGTACACAGCTTTGGCCAAAATAAAAAAATGTTAATATTTAATTATGTCGCACTTCGACCAAACATACACTAGATACAACATGAGCGCTTAGAAAATGGCACCAAAAAAGAGTGCTTTAAGCACTCTTTCGCCTTCAATCACGCACCGACCGTTGCTTCTAAAACGTCGTATAACTTTAGACAATATTATATGAAAAGCTACTTTAAGCTCCAGGAATAAGGTGGAATTTGCGTTAATATATTTGGAATATGTGATCTTTTTGTTTACTTTTTTTCATGTCATGCATCGGTGCCACTTTTTAACAGAACTTTTACAGGGAACTGTGTATCTAGTGTATATTTGATCGAAGATGTCGCAATTTAAACAATGAAAAAGGAATTCAATAAACCTGCAATAACAAAAAATAATATGAAAATTTGTATACTATTAATTACTTTTTACTAACACGTCCGTCCTTTACAACAACCTTTACTAGTAACAACAACAAAATAATCTAAATAAACAAATAACAAGACAAAGCACTAAAATCCAAAAAGTGTTTTCCAGAAATCAATTACCATGATCCTTTTCACGTATTTTTACTGGGCATCGCAAAGCCGGGCCGAATATTTATACAACATGGGCCAAGTCTTAATCGTAAATACTTAACTAAACAAGACCCGGGGATACTTAAGGTATTCCTAAAGGAATATTCAGTAGTATCCTTCGGGTACGTTGAAGTAAAATTAATAATGGAATAAAGTTGATTCTGTTTTGGTGTTGCGTTTTTTGTACTGATTTAGGTTTTGTGTTTGATAATATCTCTGCTATTGCTTACTTACTAGTGATAGTTAACCAGTGAATTATAATGTCCTGAGCTGGATATATTTTTTTGTATCTTCAGCCGAGGAAATATAAATATTAAACCTTATTTATAACTGTCTTGATGGAAAATGTTCGCCACTACTTCACTGACTTTATAATTACTAAGTTCATCAACCTTTTAGGTATGATAAAGTCAGCCTGAAGTAAAGGTAGGAAGAATTAAGCCTGGTTAGTACCAAAAAAGTATTTTGACCGAATTAATGAGGACATCGAAATGGATATTTTATGCCAGAATTTTGAATGGTAATTTTTAATACCGCCGTTTCTTTCCATTTAAATATTGTCATAATTACTAAATAAAACTTAATGTAAAAAAGGCGATTTTCCTATAAACAATTAATTAAATACCCAACAAGAATTTACAGTATTTAAGAGAAAACAAAGAAACAACAATTAACACAAACTAGTTTAGACTTTTAGATAAAAAAAAGTATGTAAAGAAATAATAAGAAAACTGTGTAGTTCTTGAACTAAGCCCATTATAATTTAACGAACTGGACTCAATCCATTTCGACCTTTCAATCATTTACGGCCTTATTATAAACCTGTTTCATTTATCGAATATTTTCTTTTCTTTTCTCCTTCTTCAAACTGAATGCAAGACGATGGAATAATAATAAATAAATAATAAAAGGCTTATGAACTACCTATGAAAGATATCTAAAGACTAATGACCTTTTAGTCGTTATTCGACGACTGCTTGACGCTCAATTTTTTATTTTTTATTTAGGCAATTGATTTTACTTTCTGAGATTCCAGATTTAGATTTATATAAAAGTAAGTTTAAACTTGGTTTTATTTGTGACTACGTTTGGGTTGACTTACGCTTCATCCTATGGAAGTTAAAGATTCGGTTTCGGGGCTTTAATTGCCTTTTGAATGTGCCTTTTGAAATCACCTAACCTAACTGCACTAATAGAGTGCAATAGACCTGAAATGATATCTTTGAATTTCGAAACCGTGGGTTCGATTCCCGCACCGAAACAAATGTTTTTGTGGCCTACCGGTATTTATCTCGGGCTTGGGTGTTTGTGAGACCGAAAATTCTAGGAAAGTCACGACACAAGACTACATCTTATTGTGGGGTCAAGACTATGTATGTGACTTTTGGGTGTCTTTGTAAGTTTTTGATTCATCGTTTAGCTCAGAATAACAATATTGTAAAAGTAGATTATATAGGTCATATTTAATAAATAAATAAGTGAAATCCAGCACGTGGTTTGTAGAAATTATATT
This sequence comes from Hyles lineata, assembly GCA_030180105.1. Lineage (NCBI taxonomy): Eukaryota > Metazoa > Arthropoda > Insecta > Lepidoptera > Sphingidae > Hyles > Hyles lineata. The sequence continues at coordinate 4,788,706 of JARJEE010000023.1, forward strand.
AATTTAGCATTCATACAATTCATTATTATTTAGGTTTCAGAGAAACTTGTTATTCTAGTACAGTACATAAACTCAGTGTATATTTTCATGTTGATAATTAAAAGGATTGTTAGGGAGAGCGGTATTTCCAACCACTGTTTTAAAATTTAAATATAACTGTAATATGCCAAGTGGCGCAAAAGCTTGTAAAATATTTGTGAAAACACGACGGATTTAAAACAATTTACATTTTCAAGATGTTTCCATTCTACGCCCCTTGTGGGTAACACGGCCACGAAATCGGCAAAAGTTGTTGAAGATATTATTTTTATTGTGCAAAATCTACTTGAATCCCAACCCGTAGTAATGTTGTTTTTGATGAATATGTATAAACGATAAAATTCTCGGGGCCCACAAAAATCTTCAATACTTTATAGATGCATTGACTGACTTTCGCAATGGATTTGGAAAGGGTAGTAATAAAACAATTTTTGAGGCATTTTATTCGGATTTGGTTTATTTTCACATTTTTTGAATTTTCTCACGTTTCGATTACTTTACAGCTTTCGTGGTCACGGGACAGACTGAGGTATTAGTCATTCGCGTAAAACTAAAAAAACTATTATGAGAATAGAGTTGTTGAGCCCTCAGTAATGTTACTTACTAATCGAAACATGATCAAAAAGCCATTGCTATACTATATTATTGTTCTATCAAACAGATCCACTTCGGTTGAGCAGGTCCATGACAAGGTTTAAATTATTATTTTAAAATGAAATATGAATTTACCAAACAAGCACACTGATATTTAAAACATCACAAAAAATAATTAATTGCATTTAGTCAGTAGTAACTAATGGCCGCATTCACAGACGTTTAATGTCAATTAAAGCATTCCTTATTAAAGATTTTGTTCGCAAGTAAGTAGTAAGTAAGTTACTGAGTAACGATTTAATTGACATTAAATATCTCTGAGTACGACAGTAAAACTACCACCAGATTCGTTTCCGGTCGCAGTCTTGATACCCTGTATCCAAGCGCAATTTGCCCGTATTTTCTAAGGCCCAACCGACCTTTGAGGTAACGCGATGTTTGGTCCCGCCCGTCTCAGCCAGATTATAGTGAGGCGCAGACATCGTCACATTCGTCATTGTCACTACGCCGGGATTAATTTGAATGCGAATCATTCGTCAAATATTCTGTTTTAGCGTGCGTTTGAGCTTTGTATGGAGGGAATTATTTTTTAGTGGCAGAGGATTTAAACGTGTTTGATATGCTAGACTAAATGGGCTTTGAGCTTTTTGTGTACCATATTATATTTATAGAAAATATTACAATGACAAATATATAAAATGATTATATTAATAAACTTTTTCAAATAATTACGTGTTCTGTTTATTTTAAGTGACAAAAAGGCTTGATAAAAACGTAATAAATTGAGATAAAATAAAAAAAAATGAATATTTTTTTTATATTTATGAACCATTTATTTATGAATCAGTGAATGTAAATCTAGCTTAATAATCAGTCATAACGCCAGGTAAATCATTCTGAACCAAAAACCCAAAATTCTTCCAAATGACATTCAAATGAATTTATGTATATTTCTAGATTGGGTTAACGCAACATGTATAAAGTATTAGCCCAGCGATGCATCGACGAGCGCGCATGCATTTTATATGGAAATTAGCCGTTGTGTAAGCGAATAGGTGGCAAAATTGACGCTGTAGAACAGATAACTATGTGAAACTGTGATGTTTCGATAGTGTTCTGTATACGTACGAGGATTCATTATTTAAACTTATTATTTTTTTACCTCATCTCAAAAACATAAGGTTGTTTAGGAAATCCTTTGGGAATGTTCATGTGGCTCATGAAAGCGTTCGGATAAGCAAGCAAGAACCAATCTCTACCTGTGAATCGTTAGGTGCCTAGCTGGCCTTTGAAAATGCTATAGAAATTAATGAGGAGTTAAGGTAAAAATACTTGAAGCTTCGAGAGTTTCAGTAATCAAATTTATAAAATCCACATTATTTAAATTTTTCATCACAAGAAAATGAATAATTGCATAAAAAAGCGATTATCGAATCTTCCCATTTTTTAGTTTTTCGGCAATACTTCCATGGTCCAAGTTTTATAGATGTTCATGGACGGCAGTGATCACTTACCATCAGGTGACGTGTGAATGACAAGGTTAACAGTATACGTGCGTGGTGGCCTGTTGGTAAACGGACCAGACGCGGCTGCCAACATGTTCACACACAAATCCCAGGGCACAGCTCTGACTTTTCGGAGTCATGTATTATACGATTATGTATTGATAGTCAATAGCGACATGGAAGAATTTCTATGGTACCTATGTAAATGTTGGCCTATCCGCACTGAGTCAGGATGGTGGATTGTACGGTCTAATCTCTTTCAATCGTACTCTCGATTATAGACGAGGCCCGTGCCTTGCAGTGGGACGTATATGGGCTGATACGGTATAGTAAAGATTTCGATGAGCTGAAGACACGAGTCAAGATTAGAATAAAGAGAAAGTTTAAATAATGTTAAATATTTCATGAAACATTAACTTTTGGTTAACTTCTGCGGTTAATTAACGCGTTTGCTGGCACGGCAACTACTTTTTGTTCTGCTGCAACCAAAACTCATTTATTTTACGTCTACACAGAAAATATTGTTAAAAGATTGTGCAGTTCTTTCACAACTATTTTATTAATAAGTGCTGAAAGTTCAATGTTAACATCGTTTTGGTGCTTTTTAGCAACATACTAAGATTTAGAAATTATCTTTTTAATTTAATTCAGCAAACGCTAAATGAGACGTACATAGTCCTGATCCCACATTAAGATCAATTAAGTCTTGTGTCGTGGGTATCAGAAATTACGAGAAACTTTTCGCAAATACTCAGACCCGAGACAAATATTTGTTAGCCTTACAAACATTTGTCTAGGTGCGGGGATCAAACTAGCGGCCTCTCGTTTCACAGCCGGCATCTAACCAACTTTGCCTTAGAGGCTGTCTCCTGGATAGTAATTGTCTCTCATAATTCAATATCACTATGCTAAACTTTACGATTCCTTCTTTATCCCCGCTTAAAATACCAGAATTAACAGAATGATAACCCAGGAGGATTATAAATTGCATTATGTACATATTGCCGGTATCTTTACTTTGATGTAATTTAAATTGTTTTATTTGATAAGATTTGTTAGTGTGCAAAAAATATTTAAATAAAATAAATAAATTATTAATTGAGTGTAAGGGACGAATGCTTATTTCGATTATAGGTAAAACCAAAAAGTCGTGTGTAGTTTTGGATACATATGAAGTATTTACACAAATTGTAGATTCTAATAGCTTCCTTAATTAAACTTAGGATTCTAAGTCTAGTTACGAGGATCAATCCCGGTGTTACAAACGCTAGCTATTCAAGACATCAAAGCAAATTTCAAGTATAAGATGTTAGAAATGAGCGCAGCCTGAGGTTCCGTTCCAGGTTTCCTGTTGATGAGTATCTCCAATTTGATATTAAAACTGGAGGTAAGGCGCAGTTGTCAGTTTAATGTTTGATCTCGCCATTTCCCTTCACAGTTGCTTGCATTTCGATGTCAGTTTCAATTCAAAACCCTCCTTTGTATTGAAAACGGTTGGAAGTTTGGTTGCAGTTGGAAACACTATTGTTTTGCACAAGCGTCTTCATTTACGTTTCTGTTTCAATATTAATATTTTTGTCTATATTTTGATAGTTTTTTACTGCTATGAATGACGAGACGAACATGCCTTTCGCCTGATCAAAAGCATCGTAAGTATCGTAAGTACAGTAAACACTTTAAAAATATCGATAAAAAATGCAAATTCATTTTTCATACGCGTTTTATCTGTCAAAAGGCACGGATATTGTTCCCTCACAAAAGATTCATTAAGCTTTAAAACTCCAATTTCCTGTAAATGATACGCATGTGTTATTGTGTGATTTTGTATTCGACTCGGTGCCTCGTGAGTCGTATGATGCCTCATCGGTAACATCAAACACCTTGGGAATATCAAAGGCGTCTGTGCAAAATAATCGCCTGGTGGTACAATCAACGTTGTACAAACGAGGCATTTTCGACATTTTCGCACCAACGCGCCGTGTTATCGGGCGCGGATTGGGTGCGATATTTTTGATGTACTGGGAGTCAATTTAAAAAATGATTTGGTAGCTTCTTTCAACTGAATTGAGGAAGATGTGGCACAAATCTTTATTCTAATTTATGGAATATAGTTGGTAGAGACGAAAATATATTTGCGTGTAAAACAATACCGCAAAACTTCCTTTTTTATTACGTAGTTGGTGCAGTAAGGCAAGGCAGAGGATAAAATACCACAAATTATTGATCTTCTTTTCCTAGTAAACACCACGAATATTTTTATTATTTCACATTTCGCCAAATATATTTTATATGGGAGTTTTGTAAATTCTCCGTAAAGTTTTCGGGGGGTATAACCACACACGATTACTCTAAATACGTCCCAGCTTCCTCACGCTGCTGGCTTGAAATTGTTACATAATAACATAACAACGTTTCTAAAGAATCAGATAATGCATCTTGTACAATGGGTATTGTATCATAAATGTATTGACGCCATTTTTGTTATTAATTTCTTTCTATCTTCCGGTTATTGTAAAAAATATCTTATAATACTTAAAATATATAACACTATTGTCTGATGATATATAAGGTGATTTTTAAAGAATTCTAGGGATGTATTGTACTGTACTGATATTATACTGTTATTGCGAAAATGGCTTCAAATATTCTAGAAAATTCTAATAAATAAATACGTCTAACAGTCATACACATAGTTCTAACCCCACACTAAGATCGAGTCTTGTGTCGTGAATATCAGGAACTACAAAAGACTTTTCGGTCTCACAAACACCCAACCCCGAAACAAATTCCAAATATTAATGACGACTATAAGTTTAATATTCAGTCATCACGACCCATGCAGATAAAACTGTACTTAAAACATAAATTACAAACATCAAAAGACAAGCATCATACAAATTGATCTTCAGAATATCATGACTAGTATTCAACACACACAATCTATTGCACACAATTGGAAGATAACGGGATCAGAATCAATGCACGAATACTGTGGGAGGTGGGTTGTGCAACACTGTGTATACGGGACACGTAGATCCACTACTTCATATTACAGCCTGTGTATTGAATAAGTTAATCGTATGATCGGAGTTTGGTAGTTTACCTGCTATTCGGTTGATTTTGGATAAGTTAAGAGTTTTTTTTGTGGTAGGTACAGTATTTTTTATACAGGTGATATTGATGTATGGTAATTTAGACCACAACTAACCTAACCCTACCTAGGGGGCACATTGTATCAAGATTGAATAAAAACTGCCTAATTTTTTCAAAAATCGCGATATTTGGTTTTTAAGCTTTTGATCAACCCGTATAGATACAGAGTCTTTTTACGGGTCAGGTAAGTTTCCGAGGCGAACTGAAGTTCAACCAAGCAGTAAAAATACTCGTATGTAAGTATATTGGATGCCCGAAAATCGTGAAAACTATAATCACGATTTTTTTCAAAAATCTTCTCATATTTTTTTAAAATTATCTACAATGTCACCTGAAGTATTGGAAAACGTGTGGGTTAAATTCAGTAACATGGGTCAATATCAGCCTGTATTTTAAGGGGCAAACGAGGTTCACCTGATGGTTAGTGACCACCGCCGCCCATGAACATCTGCAACACCATAGGGCATCGGGATACGTTGCCAGCCTTTAAGGTAGGAATATACCCGTTGTTTGAAGGTCGCTAGGTCGTAATAGCCAGAAAATGCTACCGCTGGCAGTTGGTCCCACAGATTTAGAGTACGTGGAAAAAGTTTCGGAAAAAACTAACTGTGGTGTACCACGTTTTGGGTTCAGCTTGTGTATATTTGGTTAAGAGCAGGGCGGTATAATGTTACGGCCAGCGGTAAAAAAGCATTTCACCTCGAAATTGATACATTCACATTTGGAAGTGGTAGAGCCACAATTTTGTCGGTCATAACTTAGAATGAATGGACATGCAAGTCCGGGGCGGTACCACTATCCTAAAGGAGATCGACATGAAGCGGCAGCTTTGCTGTCGAGTATCGTTCGTTGACTGAGATTGCCGGATGCCCAATCCCGTTTTTCTATTCCAATCCTTTCCCATTCCTGCTCTCCTTCCAAGTTGATTGGCCGGCAACACATCCATGGTCCAAGCTTTGTGGATGTTCATGGGTGGCAGTGAGCACTTACCATCAGGTGACTTCAACAATCAGGTTTGCTCATTTGCCGGACCTATGAAAAAAACCAAAACACCTTGATGGACATTCTTTTCGAACTGCACTGAACAAAATATCACGTACATATATTTATTTAAGCATAATCCATTATTTCTTCAGTGTAATCTTTATTATTACAATTTTAATACGATTTTATAACAAGAAAACTAATCTGAATAATATCAAATCTATATTCAAACTCACAAACGAAATAATCCCATCGTTACTATCAAGTTTCAATTACATCCAATCGAGAGTTACAAGCCGATGCGAATTATGAAAGTGATATAGATAAGGCAATTTAATAAGAAACCTCTATCTGATTGGAAACGTATCTTGAGTTTGAACTGGCTTTGTTCGACCGATGACAAGAATTATCGTTACCTCAAATGGCATTACGTAAATCTTGGATGGTTCAACATTGAATTTTATGTTTACTGGATGTGACTTGTTTTCTTTTCTGATACTACGTTTTTTTTATTGCAATGAATGACAAGACTAGCATGCTGTTCGCCTGATGGTAAGCGATAAAACCGTTCATGAAAAGTTGTAAATCTATGCTTGGCATGCCACTGCGCTCGCCATCGTGAGACATAAGATGTAAAGTCTCAATATGTCCGGTAGTTGCTCTGGCTACAACGTCCTTCAATCCGAAAACAACAGTGCATTTACACTGCTGTGGCTGGCATGAAAAATAGACATTGCGGTGGTACCTACCCAGGCGGCCTCCCACATATGAGATACCTATCTAATTGTATATAAACCACCAGTAAGACATCTTCTGTACTGGAATCGAAATCATAAAAGCTGAACCATTGTGTTTCCTTTATTTTGAAGATCCAGAGAGAGAGTGAGAGAGAGAGAGAGAGAGAGAGAGAGAGAGAGAGAGAGAGAGAGAGAGAGAGAGAGTTCAGTTCTTGAATGTCAGATTAGTATGTGCTTCTCCTTCTTGTTAGCTACTTCTTTCGTGTGTTTAAACTATATTGTCCTTCTTCTGTCGTGTTGCTATTACTGTATCATTTTTAATGTTTTGCGCAGTGACTTTCATCCATGTCTGTGAATAATAAATCTATTTTCTTTTTTTCTTTTTGTCAGTAAATTCATCAATAGTTATATTAGTATGATCAAAGATTTTGCTCGGAGATAAAGAATTATCGATTGAAAATCTTCATTACTAATGAAGATCATGATTTTTTAAGTCTTTCATTAATTTAGGGTTTTTATCTCATCAGGACATGCTACCTCTTATATCAATATTTGATGTTTCTTTTCAATTTGTTTGCTATGACATTTCTAATCAACTATTCCTGTGTCGCATTCAGCACCAAGAACCCCCAATACATCTTCGACACCAGCGTTCTGATTCGAAATTGAATTTGCAATATTTTCCGTGTCGTCCTCAAGTCGTCAGTCAGATTTAAAAATAAAATCAAAGTTCGCCACCGGGGAACCGGCCGGCGACCGGAGTTACTACGTTTCTTTACAACTTTCACTTAGTTTCGCTTCGTATTGTAGGTCGTGAAAATGTTATATTTATACGAACGATTTGTGCTCTTTCCGTGTATTTTGTGTGTTTGTGACGTCAGCTTCTATGTTTTGGTTGATATGTTTGATGCTTGTGGAAATTGTGGTGATGTGTTTAATTTACATGCTTTAATTTTAATTCGACAATGTGATTGCCTTGCACTTGGTGTTTAGGACAATGCCGTTCAGATAGGCTACACACGTTTGTCTAGCGTCACGGCATATTGTTTTGGTCAAATAATTATTGATAGGATAATACATTACGTATAGCAGTACCTATAGTGCAAATTATTCGTACTATTAGTACGTGGTAAAGCTAAATATGTGTATGAGATGGACAAAATATGAATAATGTTATAACTGAATTATAAGAAGTAAAATTGGAAATTATCAGCAAACTTATAAACAATAATACAAATAAAAACAAAACATTCGTATTTGCTTTAAAACAAATCATTTTAAGAAAGCAAACATCTAAATACAAACTTTTAAGTGAGAATAATGTATTAAATTTACAATTTGAATTAAGATCGTTTTCGTGTTTATTATTTAGCTACGGAAGATGAGAGTTGCAAACTGCAGGATTCTCGACAATCAAGTTACTGCCAATTAGACTGACTTAAAATCTGTGCTTCTTTATTTAATATTTGATAATATCCGTACTGATATTATAAATAACTACCTCGGTGGTGTAGTTGTATTAGGATTACAACGCTAAGGTTCCTCATATTTCCGTCACCGTTATATTGTGTGGTCATTGACTATCAATACACTCATGACTCTGAAAAATCAGAGTTACTTTTATTGTCAATATGTATTGTGTTAAACTCGTATTATTGAGAATATGAGTAGGTATGTCACGGTTTTACACCATTAATACTTAACCAATCGCCGAATTTTGCCTACATGATTACATAAACAAGGACAAACGACACCTTTCAAACAGAAAAAAAAATTTTTTCGAGGTATATAAAAATTACTGATGATGAAAATTACTTACAAGATGGTCAGACGACCTTGTAATGGTCACGGGACCTCGCTGGATGCAGGCTGCCTCCAACAGGTCTCTGTGGAAATCATTGGGGAGGCCTATGTTCAGCAGTAGACTTCCTTTGGCTGATGGATGGATGGATGGATGATATAAAAATTAGTAAGCGTAGTGTAGGTCGCCCTCTAACGAGGTGGAGTGATTATATCCGAAGGATGGCTGGTAGCGGTTGGAGACGTTGGGCTGAAGATCGAGCCCAGTGGCGTGCCATAGGAGAGGCCTATGTCCAGCAGTGGACGCGAAAAGGCTGATGATGATGATATAAAAATTACTCTTGTTATATTAACCGATACCCTTAATTGATTGTTAAAACCTACATTAACGCGACCGTCTGAAACATGGTCTTTTATATCTTAAAAACATTTTTTGGGTTTAAATAAGAATTTGTAAGACGGATTTGTTTATCCGCATTGATTGCTTCGCGATCATCGCAATTTGAATCACAAATAAACTTCAGTTCGTTCGTCGCGCGGATTTGCGTATTAAAAAATATTGAAAGTCTTTTTTTCTTATTCCCTTCCGATTCATTGGATTTCTTCAAATCCGGCAGATGGTATTCGTATTTATGTCTAAATATAGATTTTCATTCCTTTTAAATATTGACGTGCTTTTTGCTCTTTTCACAAATTAAATTGGTTTTATTGGCAGTTTAAGTTGGTGGGGATTGAAATCGTCATTTCAATTTGCTAATTTCGTTTATACCTTGATTTCTTGTTAAAGTTATTAAAAGTGCTTTATATACTGTAGAATAATATCATGAGGTTACGTATTTTGTTGTCTATACATTTGATAGACTATACACACATAACTCCGAAAAGTCAGGGGTGTGCCCTGGGGTTTGAACCCGCGACAATCGTGAACATGTTAGCAACAAGCCACCACGCATTTTAATCGTATTCGTGATTGTAGAGGAGGCCATACCTTAGGACATACCTATATGAGCTGTTACAGAAATAGTATAATAATAAGATTCCATATCGCACGACACCATGAATACATTACTAAATAAAACACAATGTAAACAAATTCCGAAATGACATATAATTATGGAAGGAAATATAAAATTCAAATTCCACGTGTTTTTAATACGAGTACGGTGAAGTTGGAATGGCGGCGCGTTCCAACAACTCATTACCATGTGCCGGCGTAGCGACGTACGGAAAGTTGTCGGACCCTAAAGTTTGGCGAATTTCCTAGCGTACCGGATCGCTGTTATCTTTATATGTTTGCTAAATTAACATGGTGATTTCACGGATCATATGCATTTGATTTATTATTCATTACTTCATTCATAAACAGTTTTATAACGGAATGTTTTGTCCTTTTCGAATCACTTTTGAATTCAATTTGAGAGAAGAAGACAAACATTTGATAAATAGGGTTTAAAAGTGTCTATGGATAAGGCCTTTATGTTGCTCTTATATGACATATCTAAAGGTTTTAAAAACCATTAATGATGTCTCAAAACTTGAGGAAAAAGTAGTGAAAATATAATCCTCTATTATACGGCTTTTTATCTAAGAAACTTAGTATAAGAGTTATTTGAAATTGTAGTATAAGAGATACTCAGAAAGAATATGATTCGTTTCTCCTCAAACTTGTGTACGTTTGTATGCAATGGATTTGATAAATAATGAGTAAAGAGATTATAGAAATAATAAATAAATAAAGCAATTGTTTAACTTCTACTGTTAATTAAAAAAATTGTAACTGTAAAACTCAAAACTGTTACTATGAGAAACCATGAATTGGAATTTTCAATAACGTAGACAACCAAAGTATGTGGACAATGCGATGGATTTACAAGGGTTACGACCGACGTCAGTTGTCAAGGTTGAATATATTTCGATCAATTCCGCAACCGGAATAGTTTTAAGCGGTCTACCCACTAATGCCGCCGACCTGTCGGGCAATGTCGGCAACTTTTTGATAGCGACATAGGTCGACGGGTTTACCTTTTTTTTTATTGCGATGAATATCGAGACGAGCATGCCGTTCGCCTGATGGTAAGCGATACGACCGCTCATAAGCAGTAGCAAAACCAAACAACACCTTGAATTACAAAGAAATGCTTGGCATTCCACTGTGCTCGCCATCCTGAGACATAAGATGTTAAGTCTCAATATGTCCAGTAGTTACTCTGGATACAATGCCCTTCAATGCGAAACACAACAGTGCATTTACACTGCTGCTTAACGGGAGAAATAGACACTGCGGTGGTACCCACCTAGATGGCCTTTCACATATAAGAGACCTGCCACCAGTTACTTATTGCAAGTCGGAAATTTTGTCAACGACATAGCAGCGGCTCGACATATTATAATTAACATTTTTATTACGTTCTTGACGTTATGAGGAGCGGTTGCGTTGTTGAAATGTTATGTCATGCGGGCGCTTGTCGCCGACATTATTATTTTACTATAGTCCGCCAAGCAGACTTTACGGTGGTGTGCGCTTCATAAATATTATAATTTCAATAATATTATATTCTATATAAAAATGGTCGTGGTCAACTACGTGGTAAAAGATTATAAGAAGGTGATGTAATTGTAAAAAATTGCTTGATGCAGACTGGTTAAAAAAAGGCAAGAGGAATTATCAGCAGTGGATTATTATTAAACTTAAGAAGAATAATAGTTCTACTACCTATTGGTAGTAGAACTATTATTCCTCACTAGACAAAAATGTGTTGCCAGGTTCATCACACTAGGAGGCATATTTCTGTTTAAACGATAAACCCTACATTCCTAACCGTAACAGAATACACATTTATTTCTAACCGATCATTTCCCTAGGTGTACGAATTATCCACAACATAAATAGTACTCCCACGTCCCGACCTCTTTAGAGGCTTGATAATGTCAATATGACAGCCTAATGTAATTAAAAATAGGGTTTATTTTAAAAATTTAAATTTGACATTGACAGGCGTGGACGTGCCAGTAGTAATTTCAACTCTGTAACAATGTTTATAATATTGGTCACTCATATGTGAAAGGCCATCTAGGCAGGTAACACCGCAATGTCTATTTCTCCCGCTAAACAGCAGTGTAAATGCACTGTTGTGTTTCGGTTTGAAGGAAGTTGCAGCCAGAGTAACTACTGGACATACTGAGACTTAACATCTTATGTCTCAGAATGATGAGCGCAGTGGAGTACCAAGCATTGCTTTGTAATCCAAGGTGTTGTTTGGTTTTACCACTGTTCATGAGCGGTCGTATCGCTTACCATCAGGCGAACGAAATGCTTGTCTTGCTATTCATTGCAATAAAAAAAACTCTACGATCCGAAATGCAGTTCAGATATTCGAAGTATCGACGTCTGAAGTCATATTTTTATTTATTCAATTTTGCAAATCTGGTGTATCTGGTGGGTACCAGAGGCACTTTTATACGACATTGTGTAATACATTTACAATTATTATAATATTACAATAATAGGATTACAATATTATCGAGCATCAGCGCCATGTATGTCTAGCATGGAAACCAGGCATGTTTATCATTAATATATTCGCTGACATTGTAATAAGCCTTTTTATTTTCTCGTTTAGATTTTTGTGTTGGTAATAATAAGTTATCTACTTTTTTTTTATTGCTTTGAATGGCGAGACGAGCATGCAATTCGCCTGATGGTAAGCGATACGACCGCTCATGAACAGTAGCAAAACCAAACAATACCTTGAATTACAAAGCAATGCTTGGCATTCCACTGCGCTCGCCATCCTGAGACATAAGATGTTAAGTCTCAATATGTCCAGTAGTTACTCTGGCTACAATGCCCTTCAACCCGAAACACAACAGTGCGTTTACACTGCTGTTTGACGGGAGAAATAGACACTGCGGTGGTACCCACCCAGATGGCTTCTCACATATGAGAGACCTACCACCAGTACTTCTAAAAATCAATACTATTTTCTATGGTACTTATCATTTTCTCCGAATTTAATCTATGGTTGCGACGTGCGATAGGGAATTCGAAAATTTTGTACACTACCTAGGCACATTTGTACAGACTTTATACGTACGACGATCTAACATTTATTTTTATTTTGTTTATTTATAACCAATTTACAACCAATGGTAATTACATTTTGTCTTATATCTAATACACTTACAATTTAGTAACATGTTAAATGCACTACCTGCAGGCGTCACAACATGCATTGAATAACAAATAAGCTAAGTAATACTAGAATCAAATTAAAATAAGAAACATAAGGAAATCTACAATCATAAAATTAAAATTAAACCAACAAACTTTTGAACTTCGTTTGGAGACTAGAGTACCTTTAAGAATCGATACATCGGATTACCCTATCTGGATTCACGTGAGTCGCCGATATAATTCGCATCACTTGATTGCATCCCTCAGGAATATTCCATTACTGAACTCTATTTAGGACCGAGTCCATGCCAATACAGTTTGGTTTATCCAACGTAATCCTTGATTAATCACGGCAGCTTTTGGAAGGTGTTTTGCGTAGGTAGAAGGTTTTTGTGTATATGTGAGTTGAATGTTTTATTTGATTATGTTAGTAAAGAGGTTTTTTATAGTGTAATTGGGAGATAAGATGAAACACGTGTAGTTTGAGTGACTACAGACACAATGAAAACAAAGATTCCCAAAAAAACACGGAAATTATTTGTTATGTGTTGAATATCATCGTGTTTGGGTCGATAGAGTTTGATAAAATAATAATAACCCTTGCGTACCACAGCTGGTTAAAAAATAAAAGGGTGTACATTATTATTTTGGGAAAAGCTATGATTTTACCACCAAAATAAGACGATAGGAAAAAAAATACAAAAAAGTCGCGTTTTTTTTTGCATACATTTTTTATGTATTTGGGAAGACAATAGCATTAAAACTGTAAGTAATCTTGAATACTCAATATCTTATGTCTCAGAATGGCGAGCGCAATGAAATTGATGGCCTTATTTGGTTTTAAACATAAAATGTCAGTACCAACACACTACAGGCGTTACAAACTAAAGAAATAAACAAAAAGTCAAACTAAACTTTATAACATAAATGTAATAATTACATATACATTTTAAATTCATTAGTCATAATATATCTTTCTGTTTATTTTAGATCATCATGAACTGAACCCACTATCAAAGTTTGCATTCTGTATCAGTCCATATATGTTCCACTGCAGGGTACAGGCTTCCTCAACAATCAAGAGTACGATTGAGAGTGGTTAGGCCGTATGGTCCACCACGCTGGCCTAGTGCGGGTTGGCAGACTGTTTGCATTAATTATGGTAATCTATCGCAAGTATTAACGGTGAAGAAAAACATTTCGAGAAAATCTAAATATTCAGGAGAACTTCACGATAATTTCACAAATCCAACAATCCATTTTACAAAGCCTAACCTCTCAATTGTAAAGGGCGTCTACACCCTGCAGCCCTGTACACCAGTCTAGACCTACAGATAAACCTAGTGCCAAAGTCTACGAATTAACAAGTGTAAAAACAGAACTTAATTTGCGTTTATTTACTTTACACTCCTCTCTTAGTAAGCCGAGATAATTGTAACGAAGGTCATGGGACTGCCGTCTGTTGCCATTCGATGTTTGGATGGTATTTGCGCTTACCATCAGCTGCAATGATATCGTGGAACTATAAAAAACACGAAATCGTTCACCACTATTTGCATCGAATCAAATAATTACTTCTATTACTATTTACATCTAATCAAATAAGCTATGTATACTCCTACTTCTGTCATCTCAACACCATCTCAAGGTAGACTGGAAGAGAATGCCTCTGGAATTAAGACCGCTTATGTACAATGCGTTTGTATATAAAGTTAATTAAATTAAAGTAAATATTTTTTTTTTATTGCTATGAATTGCGAGACGAGCATGCAGTTCGCCTGATGGTAAGCGATACGACCGCTCATGAACAGTAGCAAAACCAAACAACACCTTGAATTACAAAGCAATGCTTGGCATTCCACTGCGCTCGCCATCCTGAGACATAAGATGTTAAGTCTCAATATGTCCAGTAGTTACTCTGGCTACAATGCCCTTCAACCCGAAACACAACAGTGCGTTTACACTGCTGTTTGACGGGAGAAATAGACACTGCGGTGGTACCTACCCAGATGGCCTCTCACATATGAGAGACCTACCACCAGTAAAAGTAAAATTTGCATTTAAAAAGTCTGCCCAAAAATAATGTAATGAAAGAGGAATTTCATAGACTAGTCTTGGCATTCATCAGCCTTTACTCAGTATAAATAATTTATGACGATTGAATCCACTGAAAAGCGAAACAAAACAATAAAAATATCCGGCCCGTGGTATGAAAGGCTGTGAACGGTTTCAAAGGAAACTGTAGCCTTTATTAAACGCAAAAAGTTGCAAATAAAATTTATAATTAAACAAAATGGAAGAACCTTTCGATTGAGAATATTTAAACAATATTTTTTTTACAGTGGTACGATAAAGCTGTAGACGCGAATAGGCTGATGATGATGATGATGATGACGATAAAGCTCCTTACAAGTTCGCTACCATCCAAATAGTGTAATCATCGATGTGATATATAATAGTGATAGGTCATATACCGGGTATATCCACACTGCGACCGAAAACTAAGCCAGGTGGTAGTTATAGTGACTTTAGATATAATGAAATTACATATTAACCACCTAAATAAAAATTACAAAAACAGGCGGTTTTTTTACAAGAGTTTTTGTTCTATTGTCCGAAGTTACCAAAACTACCATCTGGTTTCGTTTCCGGTCGGAGCCTTAAACTTCACTAATTATGCGACCTGTTATCGCTCAAATCTCCCTTTTCTTCTTCCCATTTTTCTTCCCTTCCTCTATTTTAAAAGGCTGATAATGCATCTCCAAATGGCCTAAATGTTCATGGGTTGGGATAGTCAGATACCATCAATGAACCATTTAGTTATTTGCCGAACTAAAAATATACCCTATTACGAAACGTATGACAAAAAATGAAAAAAGTCGATTCGAAGAAAAACCACACATACATAGATGCATAAACTCACGTCTTTATCCAGAAGGGGTAGGCAGAGATGCTACCAGGACTCCCACATTTCGCCTAGTATTTTCCATCACACGATGTGATAGGAGGCGAGCCAATCTCTATATCAGACTCAAATTCTTGACTCCAAAGCGGATAATGAATAGAAAAATCCAATATCACTTTTCCCGACCTGGGATTCGAACCCTAGACTGAGTCATGACAGTGACTGAGTCACGTACAGATTTTAAATAAAATTCCGTCAAATTCAAATTAAATTTTAAATAAAATTAAGTCCGTCAACCCCCATCAGGCCAGGGTAGTGGACTACATAGCCTAACCACTCTCAATCGTACTTCGAATAGTATAGTACTAAATCGATTGTAGAGGTGGCCCGTGGCTTGCAGTGGGACATATATGGGCTGATACAGAAAATCAAATTCACTGTACAAAAGAAAATAGTTCCAACTTCTTAACATGTATATTTACTTTCGCATAACATTATCTTTGATTAAAATAAAAAGTAAAGTGAATATTTCGAACATAAAAAGGGGCGTTTTAAGTTTCTCAAAACGATTTCAGACTACTAAAAGAGAATTTAGTTCTTAAACAAACCCTTGTTCTCAGTAAACTAAAATCTTTTTGTTTCAGTAAAACGTGTGTTATTTGTTTTTAGGAAAATAAAGATCACGTATTATGTATACGTATAAAGCAAAATTTATAAGTCAAACAAATCGAAGCAAATAAAGGTATTCTTGTAGGTCAAAGGATCCTTTTCAATATACGATTAATAGCTAAATACCTATAAAAATCTACTTTTTTAAGCGGCGTCCAGTTATGACCAGGTTTGAAGAATGATAGAATTGAAAAAAAAAAACAGATTAAATTCATACCGAGAATTTATCGCGCGTAATACTTTTCATGATACGCAAAGATATTTTTTTTATCAATCGAACAATAACATAATAATTCTTACTTTGAACACAAACGTATTATTCGTTCACCAATTTGGTTTTTATCTTATATTATTTACTTGCCGTTTTGTTTGTTGTGTTCTCACATCGTCACTCCTTAACCGATCATCAATATTTTTTCGCGTAAATGTTGCCTTGAACGGTACAAAGAGGACATATAGTACTTTTTATTCAGAAAGAAAATGCTGTTAAAGATTTAAAAATAATATGATACCTAATGGTTTCTTAGATTTTGATGCCAACACAAATTAACTTTTTAATTTAATAATTGTAAAATAAGGGTAGTTAAATTGTAACAGTCATTGAGCGGATGACTAATACCTCAGTCCGCCCCGGGACCATGAAAACTGTAAAGTGATCGAAACGTCGGGATATCAAAAAAATGCAAAAATTAAACCAAATCCGCGATAAAATTCGTAAATAATTCGTAAATTGTTGCCCAAAATGAACATGGTAGTTTGGTATAAAAACCAACTATATGAATAAATTGTATTCTAATGGTTAAATGTTGTGGTATATTACAAAAGTATCTAGAATTTGGTACCATAGTTTGTGATAGCGTTTTTGTCTCAATTTCTTTTCTTAATATCCAAAATCTAATCAAGAATTTCGTAAATCTATTCACAGTTAAAACGCACAGGTTAAATAAGTTAAAAATGTTTTAAATATTTTAGTGAGAGTAAAAGAAAAGGTATTCAAATCAAAACTCGTGACGTCACTAGGCCTAATATGCATTATAGTGGACGCGTGTGAGAGAGACGGTAATAAAACACAAATATTTGCCTCAGGTTACAAGCACTTTAATATTGTTTTGACAGAATTATTTTATTTTAATGGTATTTATGCTTGTACGTATAATAATACACTACTATTTTCATAGTGAAATAGTGTATAATCTGCACATAAGTGAAGCTGTGACATAACCTAGTATAAATATAAGCCATTAACTCGTTAATTCCCCATGTACCGTATCAATTGCTTGGTTAACTCGCATAGGTAACCGTTAACGAGTCTGTAACTAAACCACTATTAACCGGTTACGTATGGATATTTGAACAACTTTCGGGTCGCCAATTGGGATTTGAACCCGGCACTGTTAATTGCCCCAATGATCCGTGGTGTAAGCTTACATGTGGTAGGGTGACAGTCAGTTGTGAAGAAATTAGGATAGGGGATGTTGCGATAAGACGCGTTTGGGCCTGACGTTACACTTATGAAATATATATCAATACTATTTTTCTTTTTTTTCCAATTCTTATCGATAAATAATAGGGTGATTGACAATGGGAAATAAAATTGGTGGCTTAATGTAGTTGATATTCATTATGACAGCAACATTACACTATCTTTTTCAACAAAGCTACATAGTTATTATTTTAAATTACTAGCATCGATCTTCTGTTTTTTCGCAACAAGTGCAGTGTTGCATAAAATTTATCATCAGTTAAGTTATAAAACTATATCGTGTCATCGTCAAAAATAATATTGACTTTATATTTCAAATGAACTATAAACTTCACCTTTTTTCCTAATTCTGATTACCAGATATGCGCCCCTTTTAGCAGCGATGTAGTATTGACGCTTTACGCCATGGTAATTTTGACATATAATGCAAAACTATGAATTTTCACACTGTAATGTAACGTGTGTATAGTGATTATTTCTTTACTTCCGTTGAGTAGACATATTTTTTTATGTTTTTTCGATATAATTACTTTATCCCTATAAAATATTGCGTAAACTAATTTTGTAACACAAGGCCTAAGGTATGTTGTTTTAAAATCTCACAATATTTTCTATTTAAGTAAATCTTTTTATATGTCAAATCGAAATCAAACAATGTTTTTTTAAAAATCAAAAATTTACATTAACGAAAACCTTAGGTTTCCATTTAATAGATTTGACAAATAAAAAGATTTGCATAGAAAATATTGGGAGAATTTTGGTTACTCTAGTCTTTCCTCGAAGGGATTGCGTGAAGGCATACACGTTGTACATGTGATTGATATTTGGCAGCTCATTATCTCTTACCTATTATGTTTCTGTGTTCAACGATATCTGATCTATCTTCATTGTTATTGGTTCATCAAAGATTCGGATTTTTTTTATACTAATGTTAAGCAGTTCAGACCAGAGTGAGCATTGACGCGAGGTGGTTATTCCTTGCCAGTTGAAATAATTTTGACAAAATTGTAAAATGATGTGGGACGTACATAGGTAAATCCTAAAAGCGAAGTACTCATATGGGTCCTTAATAGTTGTGTACCTGTTGATACTGTCTAAATAAATACACGTTATTTATGTACATAGTCCTAACCCCATACCAAGATCAAATCTTGTGCCGTGGGTATCAGGAACTACGAGAGACCCGAAACAAATTACATTACACAGGTGGCGCCTTTTTTTGCGATAAATAGCGAGAGCGTGCCGTTCGCCTGATGGTAAGCGATACGACCGCTCATAAACAGTAGCAAAACCAAACAACACCTTGAATTACAAAGTAATGCTTGGTATTCCACTGCGCTCGCCATCCTGAGACATAAGATGTTAAGTCTCAATATGTCCAGTAGGTACTCTGGCTACAATATCCTTCAAACCGAAACACAAAAGTGCATTTGTACTGCTGTTTGGCGGGAGAAATAGTACCTACTAAGATGGCATCTCACATATGAAAGACCTACCACCAGTAACACTAAAGAAAGGCATGCAAAATAAAGAAAGTAGTATCACAAACAAGATAACAACAAAAAAACTCAACCATAACCGCTCCACAATATAGCAAATATTCATAAAAAATGGGTACAAAAGACCCGTCGATATTCCGCGTGAATAGATTAGAATTTAGAAGCCCAAGCATCCCGGGACTGATGCGAATATGTAAATAAATAAAACACAAAGCGAATGATCATGCGGACGTTACTTCCACAACATTACCTGGCTTGGAGGACCGTGTCCCGCCTTATCCTATTTAGTTTTCGCGCTAACTGTTTGTAGGGTTGAGGGTTGGGAAAAATGCGGAATATTTTCATGTAATAATAATTTGAATTTTTCTATAAGATCTAAAAATTATATGTTTGATGCGAACTTTAATATTCAACGTTAGATTAGCAATCGTTACATGACTGCATTCTTTTCGATAAATCTCAGTTAAGTCGTTAACAATTAATATGACGTTTTACTGCCTCAACGCAGTTGGCTCCGCATTTGCTACTTACTACGGTACGATTACAATGCCGAGTTCTCGGCTCTGAGGGCTGAAACTGCATTAAGCGGGCGCCCGCGACGGGCAACCGTCGCGCGTCTCCTCGCGTGGACACGTGGGCGGGCTCCGTGAGAACGCGACGGTCCCCGTTGCGGGTACCCGTCGCGGAGACCGGATTTACGCAGTGTCGCTGGTTCAATTTTAAAGGTGTGCAAGTATAGTTGTGTCGATGGAGAGCTTAATATATTATTACATAGCTACGCGACTAGCAAAAAAAAACGACAGCCAGTAAGCCCGTTTATTGAATCTAGGTTGCTAGGCGGAGAAATTGTTGTAAAGTTCAGTAAATTAAGAGAAAATGACAACTCATTTTACAAATAGGTATTTTAAAGTTTCAATACCAGTCTATGACGAATTATTTTCGAAACTGTAACCATATTTAAAGGTCAACAATTTAAGGGTAAAATCTGTATCAGTCATATCACCAATAAAAAGGCTGGCAATAACATTGCGCTAAGTAAAAAATCTTTATTTTTTCTCAAGTATATTCATCATCATCATCATCTTAGTCACAGGAAGTCCGCTGCTGAACATCGGCCTCCCCCAACGGTCTCCGCATCGACCTGTTGGAAGCGGCCTGCATCCAGCGACTTCCTGCAAATGTAGCCAGGTCGTTCGTCCACCTTGTAGGCGGGCGTCCGACATTTCGCTTGCCTATAGGTACGTGGCCTCCACTCTAGAACCTTTTGGCCCACTGCCACTTCAACTTGCTAATCCTTTGGGCTATGTCGGTAACCTTTGTTCTCCTGCGGATCTCCTCATTTCTGAGTCGATCTCGTAGGGAAATACCGAGCATAGCCCTCTCCATCGCTCGTTGAGTGACTTTGAGCCTTCTAATGAGGCCCAAAGTGAGAGGCCACGTCTCGGTGCCGTATGTCATCACCGTCATGTTACCGCTGGCGGACACCGCGCGCTGTACCGCGCGTGCCCCCGCGAGGGGTTCCGACGCAAGGAGGCGGGCCCCGCCGCGCGGGTGCGGGACTCCCGCGCCGATCCCCGCGACGGAGCACTTTTGTATGAAACCGCGCGAGTGCCCGCTTAACGCAGTTTCAGCCCTTAGACCCAGGTCGGGCAAAGTGATATTTTAGTTTTCTATTCAATAGGTATTAGTCCGGAGTCAGTAATATGTGCCGATATGGCGAGAAGCTCGCCACCTATCACATCGTGCGACGGAACACACACGGCGAAAAGTGGATCTCCTTGTAGCACCAATGCCTACGCCTTCTAGGAAACTGCTGTGAGCTACATAAGAATGTATGATTGTATTCGTAATTAAAACCAGATATTCTTCAATATTACGATATTGGAATAGAAATTTATGTCTTGAAAGTTAACAGTTCGTTTTAAAAGTGTTTACGCCTTTTTACCCTCCTAATGGGACTAAATTTTGTCACTTAAAAATAGTTTAAATCTCAATGTGTCCAGTAGTTACTCTGGCTACAATATCCTTCAAATCGAAACACAACAGTGCATTTGCACTGCTATTTGGCAGGATAAATAGACATTGCTATCGTACTTACCCAGGCGGCCTTTCACATATGAGGATCCTACCACCAGTAAAATTCAAAACAAGCTTTCTTTTAAATTGCTCTCAAAAATAAACAATATGAAATTCTTCAACAACCCTAACATAAGATACCTTTACAAATTACACACAAAAGCGGGATGGATAATGTAGGCTTGAGTCCAAAGAAGGCATTCTTCGGTTACTTCGCTTGGGAAGTCGACAGCTGGTCGTACGAAATTTGTATTCGCCCAGGTATCGATCATGGTACACTAGGATGGACAACTGTCATAGTGCGACGAATCAGAGTCACGTTTTGGGTTTAATGAAAATGAAAATAATTTATTGAATCCATTAAGATGTTCTACATCATTTAGATTCAGTATTTTTTATCTACCACCAGTTTGAAATGCGGTTTTCATTAGAGAAGAACGGGCAAGAAACTCTTGTGTTGCTCTTTTCAAAACCAGTTTACAGTTTAGTGATTATTACAAAAATTACAAGTGGTTTAAATCAGAGAAATACATTAAAAAACAATTTATGACATTTTATTATTTAGGTTGCTTAACCGCTTATAAGGTCAGCGTGATTGAAGTTTAAAAAAAATAATTCAATGAATTTATGTTAATAAAAATGTATTAACTGAATATCTTTACAGGTTCATTAAATTGCAAGTTGCTAAACAAGAAATTAAATGGACAAATTTAAAAAAAAACGCTTGATTTAAATACTGTAAGAGCTTTCAGACTAGGCAAGGCCTGTCGTGAATGGAATGGTAGTTCACTAAATTGATACAAATTCAGTGAATCTAATTAAACATTTGTAACGCTAGTAATTGAAGTAATAGTAAGTGTAATTCTAGTATGACGATGATGCTGGCAGTTATACTTGATACTGTTCATGAGCAGTCGTATGTATCGCTTACAATCAGGCGAATGGCATGATCGTCTCGCCATCAGCAATAAAAAAAACAAAGCCTCGTTTAATTCTCTAAAACTAACATTAATCGCAACTAACAACTACACAGATTAAAAAATAAAGCGCAAATACTTCGTGATTAAAACTTGTGTGTTGCGCACTAATTGGGTCAGCTGAAGTCTTCTTTTATTTTTCAGGTTTTTATTTGTGAGTACCTTGTTCGTCTCTTTTTGAAATGCAAGGGGAATATTGCTTTTAGTTGCATATTAAATTACTACTACTATCATCAAGTCTTTGATAATAAAAGGGTGTTTATCATTATTTTAGCTAAAACTATTTGTCACCCAAATTATACAGAAAATAATATACTAAAATTCGTCACTTTTGCTGGTAAATTTTTAGTTTTATTGTGTCTGATGTCACTAAAGCTACCTGGCTTCGTTTTCGGCCGCAGTCTGGATATACCCTGTATGCTTAGAGTATTTATTACATAGAGGGAGAGCTGGTACTTCAAAAACGATAAAAATGGTTTTGTCGGGCCACCTTTTTCGGCCCTCCTATTGGCTGATAGTAGACAGGTTGTCCAACATGCACGAATTACATGGAAAAGAAAAATAAATATAAATAGTTTAGGGCTATTTAATTACACTCAAACTCGTTTTAAATGGACAAGAGCTAAATATACTTTCGATTATGAAAGCAATTTATAACAATGTGTTGTTTAATAGTTAAATTTTCACTATTAGAGGAGCGCTACCAACATCACGAACAAGAAAATAACTAGGTTTTGAAGACGCCAATATATGACAGTGCTCCCTCTATATTATAAATACTATAAGCTGTATGTAAGCAGGTAATAAACCCTTAAACGTAAAACATAATCCCGGATGCAGGACATGTGTCTAGCAGGAGAGCTGAGTAGTTTTTATAATTTACGAGGGTAATAACAAGTTACTAAGCCTTAACTGCGGGGCGGTGTAGTTTTTCAATTACCCGCTCTCTGACGTCATTTCATAGGCGTTCCTGCTTTATGAACGCTGCTATAAGATTGAATTGAGTGTATGAATACACGCGGCGTAATTAGTCTGTACTTTTATCTTTTTTAATCTCCCGCCTTTTGCAGCCGTTTTAGCTTTACGACACAGTTCGTTTTGTGAAGTCTGTAGGTTGCGTGACTTAAAAATCTTTTTTTAATGACGCATAGAATTGTGTGCAGCATTTAACTGTCTTTTTTTTATAAATTAACTAGCGGCCCGGCCCAGCTTCGCCCGGGTACAAATAGATTTCTGTACAATAATATGTATGTATTATACATATAAACCTTCCTCTTGAATTACTCTATCTATTTAAAAAAAACGCATTAAAATCCGTTGCGTAGTTTTAAAGATTTAAGCTTACAAAGGGACATAGGGACAGAGAAAGCGACTTTGTTTTATGCTATGTAGTGATTCAAACATCCGTGTACACAATTTTGAAATAGTTTCTCGCCTAAATCCATTGATATCAATAATACATGGACAGGGCGAAGTGCGCGTAGTGTTATGAAGTAAGTGGTGCGGCGCTCCAGTACATCTCTAGTGGAGCGTCATGAAATTAGTTGTAGCTCACAACTATTTTAATCACCGTTATACTTATCACCGTTAAGATCTAAATTTAATTGCATTTTTATTTCGACCTAGTTATGAAAAATCTTTATAGTCCAAATGTACTCAAGGGCCTATTCTTAGTTTTTAAATCAATGCCTAAATCCTTTGAAAAAGTTTCAAGATTGGTCGAAACGAAAAAAAGTAGTTTTCCAAAAACCACAACAGTCAAGTAATTCACAGCAGTCCAAATATTCAATCAGTTGAAATATGGTTGAAATATATTGTTTTACGAGCACTAGTTTAGTATGTAATATACCCTCACGTTTAACAATCGTGTTGCACTCGGGCTCTTAACAACATTGTTGCAAAACGTTTAGACAAACCTTTAAGTTATGAAACAACATGAGAATTTTCACAGGAATAAGATTATCAGCGTTCATATCTATATATATATCTATGTTGCTAAAACTAGTATCAAATTATATGAAGTTACTGATTAACCAATCCCACTACAACAATTATTATAAAAATCTAATGTTGCTTTCATAAATTCGTAAATATTGAGCTTGTCTGTGAGTAAAAAATAATTTGAGATAAATACTTAAGAGTGCTGAAATACTAACTATTAGGTAATGAAAAATACTATATTACATCAAGTGTACTTACCGGAGTCTCGACTCAGAAGCTGGTTGCTCAGGATCGAGAAGCATGATTCACTTTAGCACTTAACACCAATTGCACTAGATTTTAACCTTTAAAATGTACTATTGAATTAAACGACCAAGATCAATTATAGTACGAATCAAAGATGGCACAGAAACAAAGACTACTAACTATATAGGACTAATAACACCAAATATACACTTTTACTCAAGTAAAAATAAATAACAACAATAGAATTAACGGAAAAACATCAAAACTGCGGAGCCCGGACTTCGCATTTAAAAGTGTACGCGGTACTGAACCGCCAACTTCGAGAAGGCAAAACATGACTAACTACCGTCAGTTGAATTTTATAATTGAGAAAAAAAAGTGATATTCAAATGACATTTAAACTCATTACAGCAGCACGAATCTACAACATTAAATGCATAAAAATTTATAACATATTGTTTTGGTTACAATATCCGAATTCTTTGGCCGGGATAAGTGCTCTAAAAGCAAAATGCTTTACTGGTGGTAGTTCTTTCATAATATGTGAGAGACCGCTTGGGAAGGTAACACCGCAATGTCTATTTCTCCCGCTAAACAGCAGTGTAAACGCACTGTTGTGTTCCGGTGTGCACGACATTGTAGCCAAAATCACTGTCTGCTACTGTCCAGGAGCGGTCGTATCGCTTACTATTAGGCGAACGGTATGCTCGTCTTGCCATCAAAAGTAATAAAAAAGTGCATATTGCATACCTTTCAACAGTGAAAATATTTACTATGTTTTCGTGTTCAGTGTAGTGCCTTTCAAATTATTTAAAGTGAACAGCAGCCTAGCCCAGCACAGCGGTGCCCCGAAGACCAGCGGTGAAAATACAGGTTAGTGATAGATATATCATATAGATAGTCCAATGTCAAGACAGCATTCGTGGCGCAGTTGGTTAGACGCCGGCTGTGAAACGAGAGGCT
Source organism: Hyles lineata (assembly GCA_030180105.1). Classification (NCBI taxonomy): domain Eukaryota; kingdom Metazoa; phylum Arthropoda; class Insecta; order Lepidoptera; family Sphingidae; genus Hyles; species Hyles lineata. The sequence continues at coordinate 4,814,451 of JARJEE010000023.1, forward strand.
GCGGGTACGATCATTGCGCCGAAATATGTTTGTGTGGTCCACAGGTATAAGTTTCGGGTGTGGGTGTTTGTGAGACCGAAAAGTTTCTTATATTAGTGTTGGTCAGACTATGTACTCGTATGTGACTGTTCGGCGTATTTATTTACCAAAATTCCTAAACACACCCATTGGTTCAAATATTCTCGCTGTACTAAAATATTAAACAATACCGCACCGGAAAGAAACACCAATGACTGTCCTTTCTCCCCCCTTTCTATTATCTCCAATCAAAGGTTTCCTGTAAGACATTGCCTAGTGCAATAAAGCCGCCCATTTAAATATAGCTACTGTTTGTTTTTGTTTTTCTTTTGGTGCATAAATGTATGTACAATAAAGTGATAAATAAATAAATAAAGAAAACTGTGGCGAGACGACCCAAGCTAACATGTTGAATTCGGACCCGTGGGACCTGAAAAAGCTTTGGACTACGGTTATGGAGCAAAAAGGGGAAACTTTTTCCTAGCAGTGTTATATAATAAAGGTATTTCATTAGTCTTTAAAAACACGTGAGGGATTGACTTTTGCCTTCAAATAAAAATTCAGCACACTAAAGTAAATGAAAAATGGCAAATGTAATTATTTCTATGTCTCTGTATAATTTATTAAAACGGTTCCTTCGTAGCTCGACGCTCGTACATTGTCGCATACGAGTCGACATCATATTATGCGGTCCATTAACTATTTTAATGTCCTCCGCGATGCTTTGTAAATTTTAGGGCTTCCACTTGAGAGGACTTAATGCCTAGATTAATGTTTTATGGACCATAGCTTAAATGAATACTTGAGAGAAGGTGTTGATGCAAGATAAGGTTGGTTTAGTGGCGGAAATAGATTATAAAGTGTGATCCTATGACGAGTAAAGGAATCACATTGTTTTTATTTCATCGGTCTGTTGAGAGTATCAGAATCGACATAAGTCCATATTTAGCACTGCAGGGCACGAGCCCCCTCTGCAAGAGTACGATTGAGACGGGTTAGACTATAGTTCACCATGATGGCTTAATGTGGGTTGAGGGACTTAACACACTGTTAAAATTCATTTAAATAGCTTTGCTATATATGCTGGTCTCCTCCCGATATTTTCCTTCCGTTATAGTGTCTGGTGATTGACTATCAATACACACATGACTCCGAAAAGTTAGAGGTGTGTCTTGAGACTTTAACTCGCGATAACCGTGAACATTTCAGCCGCGTCTTGTCCATTACCAATATGCTACCACGTACGATTTTAAAATATACATAGGTATTTTTATGCCAAGAAATTCCAGTATATCAGGAACTACTAATGATTTCACAATCTTCATAATATATCCGGGCTACATATGATTTGGATTCTCGAAACTGCACATCGTATGCTTTGTTTTAAGAAACAATATTCCAGCAAAGTTTCACTATCTTTATTTGGTTTTGAATTCGAAACTTGCTCTCAAAGGAAACGAGCGAACTGCAAAGAAATTAATTAACTAACTGTTTTGCCTGCAGGTATTCAATTTACTTTAACATCTTGAGAATATATTGCATACGTTTGTTGTAAGTAAGATTTAGGCCCCATTTACAAGGAGTTTCTGGCTACGATTATTGTAAATAAACGGCCTACGTCGCGCAGTTGGTTAGACGGCTGTGAACCTGAGGCCGCGGGTTCGATCTCCGCACCGAGACAAATACTTGTGTGATCCACTGGTATTTGTTTCGGATCTGGGTGTTTGTGGAACCGAGAAGTCTCTCGTAGTTCCTGATACCAACGACACGAGACTCAATCTTAGCGTGGATTCAAGACTATGTATGTGACTGTTGGGTGTATTTATTTATTATTTATTTATAAAAAAGTTGCCGTCTTTGGACGGCAATGAACTTTTTAATAAGCGGACGGCAACGGCAGAAAATAAGACAGATGGAAGTAGTTGGGGAGGCAATATAGGTTAATAAAAATAAAGTGCATTGTATAAACTATTTTTCAGAACACGACAATCTAAGGCGGTTATGCCATGCGATGATGGCTCTCCGTGTAAATGACGTTTTATTCTTTTAAACATAATATCGCACCTTTAATATTAAACTGACCGAAACCAAAAAATAGACAAAATAGAATAGATCTTATGTTACAAATCTTTAAAGAACGTTTACCAAAAAATGTTTTATTTAGTTAGGTCTCTTTAATGCTAAGGGTGCGATATATTAATGTTACACATGTGTATGCATTATGTGGGTATTGGGGGCGTGGTGGCTTGTTGGTAAAGACCCATTTGATGGTCCCGAGTTCAAGTCACTGCACATACCTCTAATTTATACACTCTCTTTTCGGAGTCATGTGTATATTGACAGTCAAGCACCACGAACTATAATGGTGAAGGAAAACGTGAGAAAACCTGCATAACGTAGCAATGTATAACAATGTTTATGTTAAAGTCAACCAACCCGCACTAGACAATCGTATTGTAAAGGAGGTCCGGGTCCAGCAGTGGGACGTACATATTATATTGGCTGATATAAATAAATAAATTGTGTCGTGGGAATCAGGGACTACGAGAGAATTTTTCGGTCTCACAAACACCCAGACCCGAAAGAAATATTTGTGGGCCGCACAAACATTTCTCTCGGTGCAAGGATCGAACCCGCGGCCTCTCGTTTCACAGGCGGCGTCTAACCGTCAGCGCCAAAGGCTGTCAAAATATAAATTCAGTGTGGTGAAACACAATAGTCTAGCGAGGTGGACTGTTTCCTAAGTCCAGTCAATCAACTGTACTTATTATAATGGTTTTTTAGCAAAGCATGCGCGATTAAATCCGTAAATATTAATTTTATTACAATACCTGAGCTGCATTATATATTAAGTTTGTAGCTGTCTGAAAACTAGCAATCGTTATATAAACAATTTATGAATTAACTTAATATCTCACTAGTGGCCCAGCCCGTCTTCTCCGGGGCAGATACTTTTTGACGGATTAAAAAATTTTTGCGATATTTCTGATTAATATTCTGCCCCTATTGGCAATAGCGTGATGTTATATAGTCTTCTTGGTAAATGGGCTATCGGATACCAAAATAATTTTCATTTGGAACGAGTACATAACACACAAACAAACTCGACAGTTTTCATGTAGACAAGACAGTATATTTTGTTGATTCAAAATCATCCATTTGGTCGGAATCAATTAATCGCTAATTATAATACATTTTCAATAATTGGGTCTCCATTTTTGGCTTATTCCTGAAAAATGCCAAAAAGCTAACTCAATAGCCAATGTCGACCCTGCCAGGATTCGAACCTGGAATCTTCTGATCCGTAGTCAGACGCGTTATCCATTGCGCCACAGGGCCGTTATGTGTGTTGTCGAAATAAAGGAAGGAGTTAATAAAAAAAAATATGCCCGAACTAGTTGATGTATTGGAACTATGTATTTTATTTTAATTTGTTTTTTTTTTTATTTGTCTATAGATTCTCAATAATATCGTGTTTTTGGATTGTTGTTATTTTCACAATTCCCAAAAACGAAATCTTAGAAACAAAAAAATAAACAGTCGAATTGATTACCTCCTCTTTTGAAGACGGTCCAAGAATATTATAATGGTTGACTGAGGCTGGGCCAACGCTTACCAACTCCAAGTTATCATTAAAGAAAAGTTTAAGGCCAGCCAGGTCAAACACATCGTTTACACGCTGGCGTTGGTGGAGGCTGGCCGAGGTTGGCCAGGCGTGTAAATAAATAAATAAATAACACCTAAGAGTCACATACATAGTCTTGACCCCACACTAAGATCGAGTCTTGTGTCGTGGGCATCAGGAACTACGAGAGACTTTTCGGTCTCACAAACATCCAGACCCGGAAGAAATATTTGTGGGCCGCATAAACATTTCTCTCGGTGCGGGGATCGAACCCGCACTGAGAATGCACCATTACATTTCATTCCGCAAGCAAAACCTACGTGGCTTACATTTTTTAACCCTTAATTTAATAATTGTTAGATATATTTTAAATAACTAATCAATAGTAAAAAAAATATGGACATAGTAGAAAAATATCTATCAATATTTTTCTAGGGACTCGTCGATTTATTAGTTTTATTTTTCAATTCCCTACAATGTATACCTTAAAACCCCACATTATCATAATTTCAATGAATGCTGTAAAAAGCATTTAAATAGCATTACTTTATAAAAATCCCTAATTATTAAAGACGGTAATTAACGTGATCATTAGTCGAATGTCCCTGGGACAGACGTGGGCTGTTGTAAACACTCCCTTTTATTCCTGACCTATTGTCCATAATTAGGCTTCGAGGGCGCTTTTAAGACGTCTAAATATAGCTGGAGCCTGGAAATCCTTAGGTATTTACTGCAATTAAAAATAAATGAGGCTGAACTCATTTATTCATTAGAAATTGAAGGAATTTGCTACCTTCTAATCTGATCTAATAGTAATAACATGTCTCATATAGTAAAATGTGAAGAGAGAAAAACTGTACCTAATATTTTGACAACACCTTGACAATACCGCATTATGACTCTAAAAGACCGTAAACGATCTATACCATGAAAATCCACATAAATAAATCTTAACTATCCGTCTGGTATCGTAATCCATGCTGAATCAGATATTTAATGAAAATCCCGATTGAGTTTTAATCCAACGACGCACATAAATATAAACAATTCAAATTTATTCCCATCAAATGTATAACAGTATAATATTCAAAGCGAAGATAACCTTTGAATATTCATCGAAATAAACATTTCCGAACGGCAACAATACTTGGATAGGGAACGCTTTGCGTATTTCAGGTTATAAACCAATGCAGTATGAAAATTAACTAAAAATCAAAATTAATAAATTTGATTAGCACTATCAGTCAATGTGTTTCAATATGGGCGAAATATACAATTAAGAGTTTATGGCTCAGACCATTATTATATATATTTATAAAGTTGAAGAGTTTGTTTGTTACCTATAATCTCAGGAACTACTGGTTCGAATTAAAAACATATTTTTATGTTGGATAGGTCATTTATCAAGGAATGCTATAGACTATATATAATCACGCTATGACCTATAAGAGGGAAGCAGTAGATATATTTAACCGAGGAAATTTTATTCATTCTTCTTGGTCCGATTGATCTCAAAATCGATATCCAACGGACCCTTTTCTCTAATATTCTAAGTTGAAAGTCTGGATTGAATATCTTGGCTACTTTTTGAAAAGTGTATCGGCACCCGGCGGAGCCGTTAGGACGGCCAGTAAGTAATAATAATAATTAATACAGTCAACAACAAGGTCGAGTCTTATGTCGTTGTTATAACTGCGAGAGACTTCTCGGTCCCACAAACATCCAGGCTTGAAATTTCTCTGACTACGCTCTAACCAACTACGCTACAGAGGCTATCAACACGTCACGCTGTAAACACAGGTGTAGGCAGAGTGGCTCCATTCATGCATACATAAGTTATTATATTAAATCAGAATATATATGTTTACATAGTTGTATGATGTGACCTGAAGCTATGGATCGATGTGGTTTACGAGGCTGTAACATAAAGTGCGTTTGCTCTTTAATTAAGGCAAGTTTAATGCCATCATAATTTTAGATGGGTTTCCTTATGAATGCAGACTGAGGTGTTAAGTGTTTTGCGGTTCAGACAAAATATACTGGCTGGAGGCTTGATAACGGTAATTGAAACTATATATTATGGTGTCAGCAGTTTGTAGCAAAAAGTCAACTTAGTATGAAAGTATATGAGAATAATTAATAATCATTTGAAAAGTTTGTCTCATTATCACTTTTTTAAATGGGTAATTTATTTATTTAAACTACCTATTCTGTATCTGTATCAGCCCATATACGTCCCACTGCAGGGCACGGGCCTACTCTACAATCGAGAGTACGATTGAGAGTGGTTAGGCCATATAGTCCACCACGCTGACCTAGTGCGTGTTGGCGGACTTACATACCATAGAAATTCTTATAAATCGCTATGGTATGCAGGTTTCCTCACGATGTTTTCCTTCACCGTTTTAGTGCGTGGTGATTGACAATCAATACACACATGACTCCGAAAAGTCAGAGGTGTGCCCTGGGATTTGAACCCGCGACCACCGTGAATATGTTGGCAGCCGCGTCCGGTCCGTTTACCAACAGGCGACCACGCACTTTTTCTACCGATTATTCAAGCGAAATTTCTATAATATATTTGTGATTTGAAAATTAATGAAACGAAAATGCGACACGAAAATGGCTACCTGAAAAAGTTCCTATCAAAGTTTAAATACTTCTGTTTAAATATTTATTACTTATATGAAATGTCATGTTTTTGTCCGATTGGTCTCAAATTTGATATCTGAGTAACCCTATGCCCTTAATAATCTACTTTATTTACGTCTTTATTCTTTCACATAATTTGTTAGGATACCTACCACTAAAATTACCTTTAAACTTTTACATTCGAAATTAAATACAGAATCAAAAGATGCACAGTTTATTAATAAGCCTCTAAAGTAATAAACTTTAAACACTTTAAAAAGCAAGAATAATAAAGCCATAATTCTTTCCATAAACTGACTGTTTAGTGTTTACAAGTATGCAAATGACCATCTTGTTCATACAAAATTGATCTCAATCGAGTATTACTCAACACGTTTCTCGCAATAAAGCATAAAGCGCTGCTTTTAAAATTATGCAGCGCCGGGCGCATGAATGCAGCGGCTTAACTTATTAACAGGTTCTACTGTCTAAACACAAGAACACTGGCTATTCTTGAAACAAATAGCACACCAGAGGACAGCGCAATGAGTAGGTTTTTTTGGTCCAATTGACAAGATTTGAAATTGTTTTAATTACTAGTTCAACTGATGAATATTATCATTTATCAAAACGTAATGTGATTAAAAATCAATCAAAATATGAACTTTGTAAAGCCATTTTACAGCCTCCGTGGTGCAGTTTGTTAGACGATGACTGAGAAACATGACGCCACGGGTTTGATCCCGGCACCGAGACATATGTTTGTGAGGCCCACAAGCATTTGTCTCGGGTTCAGGCAAAACCAGAAAGTCTCGCGTAGCTTCTGATACCCGCGACACATGACTTAATTGATATTCATGTGGGGTCAGGTCTATATACATAATATTTTGTGTGTATATATTTATTTATTCAGAATTCAATAAGTTAGAAACATTTAAAATCATCGAGTGGGAATAAAAGGAAAGATAAGCATAACAAAACTAGTGACGTCAGTATTCTTAATACGTAACAGTGGCGTGTGAAAGACTCGGTAAGAGTCGCCACTGTGCCCCTGCTCTTTATTTAAGAATATTAATTTATATGTATGTGCCACATGTTATAAACTATTTTAATGCTGTTTTGGTGTAAAAGTTTTATTTTAATCGTTTCGATCATAGCCATGCACTCTATTAGGTAGTTTTAGGTGACAATTTTGACAGCCAAACCACATGTTCTACATCATAGAAATTCTGACAAATAGTTACGTTATGCTTGTTTCCACACGATGTTTACTGGTGATTGACTATCAATACACAAGACTCTAAAGAGTCAGGGATTGGTGCTGGGATTTTAGGTCGAGTTAAAATGCAATTAAAACCTGGTAAAATCTAGTTTCTTGTGCCTTAAACCTGTCTCAAATAGGTGGTGTGCCAAGCACAGCAGTTAGCACATCGTGCGAGCCCCTCTCACGACTCCACCGACTTCTGCACTCTTGAATATTTAAATTCACCAACTTCGCAAATTGGGGTTAGCACTGGCTGTACCAACAATTGAATTTTGCATGAACGCGGATGTAATGCATGTTTTTCTATCCATGAATAATTTTGGCTAATGAATGTATCGTTGATGAATTTGTCCTGTGTTTTTGCATGTGAATTTATGTGTCTGTTTTTTTTTGTGGTAAAAGGCTACATATGGCATCTATTGATTATGATCATTGCATTTTTTAATATTCTGTATATGTTTTTAATTCAGTAACTTTCTGCTCCCAGCCATAGCATTGACATTCAAGTTCGACGAATCAAATTGCAATCACTACATAGTATAAAACAAAGTCGCTTTCTCTGTCCCTAAGTCCCTTTGTATGCTTAAATCTTTAAACTATGTAACGGATTTTGATGCGGTTTTTTTTAATAGATAGAGTGATTCAAGAGGAAGGTTTATATGTATAATACGTGCATATTATTGTAGAGAAATATATATATGCACCCGGGCGAAGCTGGGCCGAGCCGCTAGTAACACATAAAACATTTAAAAAAAACTAAAATAAAACAAATTTTCACGGATTTGGTTTAATTTTTACCTTTATAGCTTCCTGACAATTCAATTACTTTATAGCTTTCACTGTAGAAAACCAAATCTAAGATAAAATCCGTAAAAAAATAGTTTTATTTCAGTGTGTAACATTCGCGTTAGTCTAAGAAACCATTTTAAATAAACACAGTCAGAAACCAATCTATCTTCCCGCAATATGAAATATAATCTTTTAGAGTTAGATAAAATTATATCAATGAATATTCTAATACATGCAGAGTATCTTTGACATTGCATACAAAGCACACAGTCGGGGCGAGAGCAATAAATCGGAACGTGACATCGTCTAGACGAATAAACGTCATACTGATATACTTTATGTTTACTATTGTAAATTTATGTTTTTTGAATAGCATGACATTTAATACTAAATACTGTGTAGGTGCAAAAACGCGTATTATTCTGTATCAGCCCATATACGTCCCACTGCAGGGCACGGGCTTACTCTACAATCGACAGTACGATTAAGAGTGGTTAGGCCATATAGTCCACCACGCTGGCCTAATGCGGGTTGGCGAACTTACATACCATAGAAATATTATACATACATACCATTACATACCATAGAAATATTACGTATTATTAACGGTGGCATATTGGTAGACCTCTCATAATATGTGAGAGGCCACCTTGGCACGTACAATCGCAATCTATTTGTCCCGCAAAACAGTAATTTAAATGCACTGATGCGTTCCGGGTTGAAGGACATTGTAACCAGAGTATCTATTGGATATAATGAGACATAACATCTTATGTATCAGGATGGCGAGCGCAGTGGAATGCCAAACATTGTTTTGTAATTCATGGTGTTTTTTTGTTTTGCTACCGTCTATGAGCGGTCGTATCGTTTACCATCAGGCGTATGCTCATCTCGCCATTAATTGTGATAAAAAATAAGTCATAGGACAAGTTAAAAAAAAGAAAAAGAAATGAAACGCCTTCTTCTAAAAAAGAAAATATCTGTGTAATACTCGTACTTAATAAGTTCAATTCATCGCAAAAGGATAAATCTTATTTAAATTAACATTATAATTATAATTAAAATAAACTTCACTGTAAAAGATAGATCTGATTAGCATTACTCGGAATATCAATTCGAAATTCTCAGAATTTTCGTCTTCAACCTACGGTTTCATACCGACTTGGTTGTTTTGAAACATCGTGAAAAGATGGTTTAGAAATGCAAGGTATTTTTGTGGCGAAACACATTATACATATTTCATAATTAATCAATTTTCATAATTAGTTGATTAATTTTATACGTAATAGATTACTATGTAGTTAAATATACTTATTTTGTTTACCAGTTTCATACATACACAAATAAATAAACTGATGCCTTTTTTCCCAGAAGGGGTATGCAGACGTGAAACAAGGTCACCCACGTTTTACCTTTTATGTTCCGTCCCACAATGGGATAGGGGGCGAGCCTTTCGCCATTATCATTATATCAGCCACAGGAAATCCACTGCTGAACATAGCCCTCCCCCAAGGATCTCCACATCGACCTGTTGGAACGGCCTGCATCCAGCAACTTCCTGTAACCTTAGCCAGGTTGTCCGTCCACCTTGTCGGCGGGCGTCCGACACTTCGCTTGCCTGTACGTGGCCTCCACTCTAGAAGCTTTCGGTCCCAACGGTCATCGGTTCTACGAGCTATGTGCTCGGTCCACTGCCACTTTCGCTATATCAGGAACAAATTAAAAATTTGTCTTTATAGTTTGAATACACAAATTTTCAAAGCAAACTGTTAGAAGCGACCTGCGCCCAATTCCTAGAATTTACCAGGTCTGATTTTAAGCAAATGATAATGCGAGCGAGCTGAACTCGAGTAACCTGCGCCAAACTTAAATAATCCTTTAGCGAGTTGGTTTAAATGCAACTGAACTTTGCCATTTATACACAAAGCCTCTGTAGCAATTTAAAGAAACTAACTGTACAACATGAAAGTATTTAAATTCTAATTACAAGTTGTTTTCCCCTCCTTCATATTTACGAGGGAGTTTACAAATTGTCTGAGGAGTTACGTTTTCAACAAGTGCCGTGGAACGTATTTCATGCAAAAATGTTGAAAAGTTTCCCCGTTTAAACAAATCGTTTGCATGCATTTATGGAGATTGATTTCGTTTGTGTTTTTACGGGTAATGTGCTATTCAATGTTTTAATTTTTTTGTCTCGGTTTTGTGTTTGTTTTCTTTATTTTTGTGTATTGACAATTACTACAAGTACAATTGATTTTTAATGTTGCTCTTTGGAGAAATAAGTCAACATCTTAAAACGATTCTTTATGGCTGTTAAAAAGCCATTAATTTGTAACGCTAATCGTCTACAAATAGCGTTCTAAAATAATCCCAAACATATTATCGCAAACCTTTCAGTTCCATCTACTAAGCTTTGAATCACATCAATCAGTATAGATTCTCATTTCATTTAGTCTAAAGTAGTTATACCATATCAAGATAAGCATGCATTGAGATTTCATCTTTATAGAATAATACAATAGGTAAAATGTCATTCAAAGTTAATAGATTTGATCCAGGTCTAACATACTCATAGTTCACACATAACAAACCTTAACCTCAAAACACGTACTTCTTAAATATTGATAACAATTAAATTTCCAATGGCGAGGCCATAATTTATGGCATCTCCATCATCACAATTAGACACAGGAAGTCTACTGTTGAAACGAAGATCTATCTTAAATATTTCAACAGCAACATGCTTCCAGGGACTTTATAATAATTATAATTACAAACACAACAGTTACATATAAACTAGTAGTCCTACATTAAGATAAAGTGTTTTTTCTTGGGTATCAGAAACTACTAGAGACTTAGGTCTCAACAACACCCAGACCCGATACAAATTCCCATAGATCACACAAACATTTGCCTGGAAGCGGGAATCGACTCCTGACCTCTCGTTTTACGGCCAGTGTCTAACCAACTGCGCCACGGAGGCTGTCAAAATGCTGTAACTCTCAGTTTTGCCTTATTTTGAGAGTCCATAGATCCATCTATCCAATCACAAAAATTAATCAGGTTCAATACATTAAAGAATGTTGCAATCCAGGGTTGTACAATGTAAATACAACAGTATTATTAAAAGCACTCACTGTGATTACAACTACATCACCTCCACACCTCAGACAAAGAAATATTGGTTGCGGAACCATTAGCTCCAACGTGGCAATGCATTACATACTTCTAAATTGAAGTTAGATTAAAATCTAATGAAGAAGGCTCTGGATGGTTACCATTTATTTTAACAGCTTTATACCTGGTTCGTCTTTGATTTTGGATATAGAATTAATTGTATGATGCTCTAGTAAATAGATTACGATTCTGGTTTCTTATTGAAGGCTATTTTCTATAAAATTTGTCGCCAATCGATAATCTGCTTATAGACTGTCTACGTCTTTTGGCGTCCTCATGCGCTATCAAAATATTATGAACATTTTTTCTCTATTTACATTTTACTATATTGGACATGTTAATTCTATTAAATTAGATTATGAGTATAAATGGTTTTTCTTTGTATTGTTTTGATGTAAATTGTAGCCAGAGTAACTACTGACCATATTGAGATTTAACATCTTATGTACTGCACAAAGCAATACATAATTCAAGGTACTATTCATGAGTAAACGGCATGCTCGTCTCGTCATATCAAAAAATTTTAGTTATCAAAATACTATTCTACAACCTTCACTCAACAATCGATTCAACCCACAAGGCAGAATTCTAGAAAAGTACAAAATACCATTTCAATACGAGAACGATTCAGCAAATAGCCGAATGCATAAGCGTAAAAGTGAATAATGTCGTTTACATCAAAGCAATCGGATTTGATACCGGTAATAGCGATATATCGGCAATGTATAGTGATAAAGGCCGATCGGCCACGTGACTACACTGCCAATGTATTGAATAAATAGCGCTATAGATATCTTGACTTTTATATTATTAAGGAATCGGTTGTAATAAAAATGGTAGGTGAATTGTGATTTGTAAGAAATAAGTTTATAGTCAGTTATATGTTTGCCTGCCCCGTGACCATGAACGCTGTAAAGTAATCGAAAAACTAAAACGTCAGAAAGTAAAAAAATGTAAAAATTAGACACCATTAGTAGCTTTATTTCAATAAGTAATATTCGCGTAAATCTAAAAATAAATTTTATTTAAAATGGCATATTGACATATTATACAAATCTTTTCAGTCTACTGTTGGAAATAACCAAAGATCTTGTATTGATATTTTTTTTATTTTTTTTATTGCAATGAATGGCGAGACGAGCATATCGTTCGTCTGATGGTAAGCGATACGACCGTTCATGAACAGTAGCAAAACCAAACAACACCTTGAATAACAAAGCAATGCTTGGCATTCAACTGCGCTCGCCATCCTGAAACATAAGTTCTTAAGTCTCAATATGTCCAGTAGTTACTCTGGCTACAATGCCCTTCAATCCGAAACACAACAGTGCATTTACACAGCTGTTTGACGGGAGAAATAGACATTGCGGCTGGCATACCTGGGTTGGTACCAAACAACCCAGGTGGCCTCTCACATATGAGAGACCTACCACAATTTATATTCAAACTCCTGATTCCAAGCTGATTATGAATAAAAAAAAACCATTGTCCGAATCGGAATTCAAACCTCAGCTTTGTAGTCGTACCGTAGAACAACTAGGCCATTAAGACAGTTAAGTTTATAAACTGTTCATTTCTATTAACTATCTACGTCATTCCCAATGTTTGTTCACAGATATACAGGTTATATCAAGACTGCTACCGAAAACGAAGCCGGATGGTAGTTTTACTGACTACAAACACAACGCGACTAATTTGCTAAATTTTGCAAAGAAAGGCGTCATTTTTGTTTATTATGTTTTAAATATCATGTGGTAAATCCATAGTTTTTGTTAAAACAATAATTTAAACGCTTGCGGATCATAACGTCTTCAAAAATAAAAGGGTGTAGAAAATTATTTTAGAAAAAGCTATGTATTTACTACCCAAATATGACGACAGAAAAAAATAACGTCGCGTTACTTTGCAAAATTTTTAGTTGTATTGTGTTTAGTCACTAAAATACCATCCGACTTTGTTTTCGGCAGCAGTCTTGATATACCCTGTATATGTATAATAGATATAGCACATCTAATCTAAAATGGTTCTCCTCAAAGAAAATAATGAAAGAATTACACCGTCCCAGATTAACAAAGGCGCGGCCGATCGACTTATCATCTCGGCTTGTCTAACAAAGAGCTTAACTTTTAATTGGACCCTAAATCTGAGATATTCGAAAATGAACCGCCCTTTGTTTTCGCCTTCGTTAATTCCTGTTCACCTGGTACCAACAATTTTCTTGCAAACCCTTTGAACCGAGATTTGCAAAGTTACTTTCGTCTGTAAATTTTGTAGTACATATATTGTATTTTTTAGGTGTTTTGGCTGAATTTGGGTGTCCTAGTAACACCACTGCTTACCCCTTCTGGGTAAAAAGCGTGAGTTTATTCATGTATGTATATGTATAATCTGTCAGTATAAATAAATACCCCTATATCGCATAAATAGGTCCCGACCCAACCCTAACCCTAAGATCGAGTCTTGTGTCGTGGGTACGAAAACTACGAGAGACTTTTTACCCTTTATCAATAATATTATAAGAAGAAATACACCTAAAATAACACACATTATCCTAATCACATATTATAATCAATCATGTTTTGTGTCGGGGTATGAGAAAATAAGAAGAAGAATAGGGAAAAATTTGTAACTGTTATTTATACACTTATGAAGACGATACCTACCTCAAACGTAGAAAATATATCGAAAATATGCACAATCGCTACATTTTGATCAAAATATGCAATTATTGATGAAAATGGGTAAAAATGCCATTGCATTATATGCAAATGGAAAACAATAAAGTAGTAGGACGGCATAATTGTATCGTATGGCATCAAACGTCAGTCCCATGCTACTGTCTGAATGGCCTACCATCAGGTGCTGTGCAGTAATTATGCCTTGGGAGTGTGAATAAAAAACGATGCTTTAACTGGTGTAAACTGCCAAAACCCGGGATCGAACCAGGGACCTTTAGATCTTCAGTCTAACGCTCTCCCAACTGAGCTATTTCGGCGATACTACACGGAGCGAAATAGGTAGATATGGCGGTATCAATATAAGTAACCGGATTTTATTGTAGTAAGTAAGAATAGGAATGGTGAAGGAAAACATCGTGAGGAAACCTGCATACCATAGCGGTTTATAAGAATTTCAATGGTATGTACGTCCGCCAACCCGCACTAGGCCAGCGTGGTGGACTACATGGCCTAACCATTCTCAATCGTACTGTCGATTGTAGAGTAGGCCCGTGCCCTGCAGTGGGACGTATATGGGCTGATACAGATACAGAAGTAGGAATTAATTCTTTTGAATGTTTTGCTTTTAAACTTATATAATTATGTGTTAGAAAGAAAATCAGTGACTGCAATTTTATGCATTATTTCAGATCATATATTTTTAAAGGATACATTGAATTTTAATATGGGTGTTTAAATTTAAACATACTTTGGAAAATTGATGACCTATGAATGTCTCGTATCGGCAAATGCAGCGTTGAAAGCCTTTATAAAGATTTTGGAAAATCGCTTGATGCAGTTCGCGTCCTACAGGAATTTGGAAATCCTGAGAATTTAAATACAACATTATGCTGATTTTTGTAAGTAACTACGGCTCCCTGCGAATCGCCCACATAATTTAGCAATCAATAAAAGTTATTAATTTGGAGGACGCCTATGTCCAACAGTGGATAACAATATAGGTTGATAATGATGAACAATAGTTCTGTCTCTGTCAAACGCAAAAACATCATTGCATCGATTTTTCGAAAAGAATTTTCGTCTATAATAGAGGTTATTTGGTGCAGTTGAAAATTTCCGCCGTATAATCCGTGTATTGTAGTCACGGTCCGTTGGTCAGCGTGGCATTGTACGCTGTGGTCAAATTAGTCACTGGTCCCACGTGGACATACGATATTCATAGCAATACAAAACGCGCGGCCTATACGCTTTCACCAAGTTATATGAGGAAGCGATCAGTACTTGAACATCTTATTATTTTCAACCAAATAAATTTACTGTGAAATGTCCCTGAAAAAAACAGGGTACACATTTTACAATTATACAAGGATGTAATATGTGGGTTCCAAAGTAGGTAACTACAATTACAATATGAATATTTGGAATAAAACTGAGCTTACATAATATTCAGCTAAAAAATCAAAGGCATCGTACAAATTAATTTACATAAGAATTATATTTGAAAGTAAAAGAGTATTTTTCTAATAATAGAATTAAATTATTATTTTGCACTTGCATAAAGCAATTTTTTGCATGCAGACAGCATGCTTAAACATTGTTTCATGAAAATTTCCTTTCCCTAACTCTTAAGGATCGACCAACCACCACCTGATAACAATCTGTATGAACGTCATTCTGAATTTTTTACCAATTCTATAATTTAAAGGTGCGTGGTGGCCTGTTGGTAAATGGACCAGACGCGGCTGCCAACATGTTCACGGTGGTCGCGGGTTCAAATTCCAGGGCACACCTTTGACTTTTCGGAGTCATGTGTGTATTGATAGTCAATCACCACGCACTAAAACGGCGAAGGAAAACATCGTGAGGAAACCTGCATACCATAGCGGTTTATAAGAATTTCTATGGTATGTAATTCCGCCAACCCGCACTAGGCCAGCGTGGTAGACTATATAGTCTACCATAGGCCATATGGCCTAACCACTCTCAATCGTACTGTCGATTGTAGAGTAGGCCCGTGCCCTGCAGTGGGACGTATATGGGCTGATCCTGATCCTGATCCTGATAATTTAAATATAAAAAATGCATATTTTTACTAACTATTAATTGCGTTCCTAATCGCTCCCTTTTGTACATTTGCGACAACTGTATGAGCCAGTAATTTGACTGTCATTCGAGATAACGCGCACACCCAGCCTGATTGCGGATCGTCAAACAGAGTAGACAAACTTAAATCGTTGATATTCGGGCCTATTTCACTCTACTTTTGATTTATCTCCCCATCTTATAGTATCCAAAAAGTGTGGGTAGTTATGTTAATAACTGAAATCAGTATACTTCTATAAATAAGGTGTATGCTTGTATTATGCGAGTACTAATCTATATTAATATTATAAAAAGGAAAGACTTGATTGCTTCTATCAAATAGGCTCTGAAACTACTGGGCCGATTTGAAAAATTCTCTCACCATTAGTATCCTAAATTATCCTTGACTAGCGGCCCGGCCCAGCTTCGTCCGGGTACAAATAGATTTCTGTACAATAATATGTACGTATTATACATATAAACCTTCCTCTTGAATCACTCTATCTATTAAAAAAACGCATAAAAAAAAGTAATTTTAAAGATTTAAGCATACAAGGGGAGATAGGGATAGAGAAAGCGACTTTGTTTTATACTATGTAGTGCTGAACATAGACTGTGGAATATTTCCAAAAAAGTCTGCACCCGGGTGGAGTCGGGTGGGGCCGCTAGTTACAAACTACTTCCCTGGATAATTTTCATACACACGCGTGATATAATATAGATCTTGTAGCGTTCTTGTTTTTGGGACACCATGTTGGGCGCCATTAATTTGATTGCGCCCAGCGTGTTGTTTTGGTCCTTAGAAGGCTTTAGTTATATTTATATATTTAGGGTACTTTATATTCCCTAAGATCTATTGATAATTATATAACTCTCCAATTCTTTTATTTAATAATTTAATGCGGACTTTATATTGACCTTATTTTCAAGACGTTCTACATAGGAAGAGTAAAGAAAAATGTCGTGAGTGGCCTTTTACGCAATTTTGTCGTACGTAAATCGTCGACGGGGCATGTGCTGTACTTTTAATAAAAATACTCTTCCGATTGATGTATGTTGCAATAAAGCGAAGAACATCAGATTGCTTTTAGAATAAGTAAACGTTGTTGTGATTTGTTGTAACTTCAAAAATCGAGAGCGGATTTTTACACCTTACGTCTTTTATAATTACCATAATTATACAAAATATTAATTAATCAATTACATCAAGTTTTATTAACTACATCGGTGGCGCAGTTTTACTATGGTATGATTGCAAAGTTGAAGTCCCGAGTTCAATTTCTGGGTTGGTAAAATTCTATTGGATTTTTCTATTTATTATCAGGCGGGAGTCAGGAATTTGTATGCAACATGACGGTAGGCTTGCCCCCTATCACATCGCGGGATGAAACACACGAGGAGAAACATCGTTGTCCTGGTAACACCTCTTCCTATTCATTCTGGAAAAAAGGCGCAAGTTTATGTATGTGTATGTATGTAGTTTTATAAAAAAAAATGGCAGAACATGCCGAAACCCGGGATCGAACCAGGGACCTCTAGATCTTCAGTCTAACGCTCTCCCAACTGAGCTATTTCGGCTGCAGTAAAATCTACAACATTCTGTAACAAATGGTTTTCTTAAAGGCTACAACAAAACTGTAAAATGGTTTAATGATTGTTATAATGTAATTAACTAAGCTTTCGTGGATTTCATTCCTAGTTTTTTTTATTAGAGGTTTTTGTATGAGAGTAGGTTAATTACATTTGATAATAAGTGAAATGTTCTACAGATAATTACTAGGTATTCCGTCTTAATTTTTTAAAATTATTTAGACAGCTTCCATAGCGTCGTTCATTGGCCAACAATTCTTTCTTTTAAAATCGGAGTATTGTGAGATCAAAAAGTCTATTGAAAATTTCTCAATTCAATTTCAAATTCCATGATGCAATATTTTATTAATGTTGTATAATGTGTACAGATCCCTAGGCGCAATTCTTGCGTTGCTCACCGAATTTGAACCTTAATACACGGTAATTAGAAATACCCAGAAATGAAACAAACCTTTAATGTCTCAAACAAAGACACAAATAAAAATAAACCGTACGATACCAAAAAGCTTTATCGGGTAACAGTCCGATGTATGGAAGTTAACAGTTTATTGTGAACGTGTTTGCGGGTAAATACGATTTTCTGGCTACGTGACTTTACCGTTTTAAACCGTATAGTAGAAACGAGAAATAGAATTGTCCCATACGGAGTGCATTTATAAAATTGTTTTATTTTTTCCCCCTGGCAAAGGAAATGAGTTGAAACGCTTATACACTGTAGTGTGCTTCGGTTAAATTATTGTTGTGCTAATGCGATTTATTAAATCCACACTGGTATTACAAATGCAATTAGGTTTGCATTAGAATTCTATATGGTTGTATGTCTCCCATATGTGAGAAGCTGGTGGTGGTAGGTATTTCATTTTATATAACAGTAAACCAAAAACAACATGCCTGCCACTTCCAGGTCAATGTGGAGATCCTTAGAGGAAGCCTATGTTCAGCAGAGGACTTCTTGTGACTGAAGATAATGAGAGAGAACACAACATTGTATATACGCTGCTGTTTGTCGGAAGAAAAAGACATTGCCGTAGTACTATCTACCCAGGCGGCCTCTCACATATGAGAGACATAACAACCAGTACTACATTTATTTTAAATGTTTATTAATGAGCAAGGAATGCAATATATAAAAATAAAAAATAATAATGCATTACATTTTTATTATGAAAATTTTATATTATTCAAAGACAGCTTAAAAACCTGTTTTTATTATCAAATGTTTTGTCTTCTTCACCCAAACAGATATCAAAAGTCGATCGAAAAGGACAAAGCATTTAATAACTATTTAGTAACTGTGTATGAATAAGGCGGTCAGCGTCGAAGCAGTATTTTTTTTTTATTCCTATGAATGGCGAGACGAGCATGCCGTTCACCTGATGGTAAGCGATACGACCGCTCATGAACAGTAACAAAACCAAACAACACCTTGAATTACAAAGCAATGATTGGCATTCCACTGCGCTCGCCATCCTGAGACATAAGATGTTTAGTCTCAATATGTCCAGTAGTTACTCTGGCTACAATGCCCTTCAACCCGAAACACACCAGTGCGTTTACACTGCTGTTTTACGGGAGAAATAGACACTGCGGTGGTACCCACCCAGATGGCCTCTCACATGTGAGAGACCTACCACCAGTAAATTTAATTGTATTTTTAACGAAAATATAGGTTTTCATTATTTTTTTTTAAAGATCGGCTACAGACTTATAATATCTCAGGTATTATTAAAATTGTCGCTGCTTGTCTAATAATATATTTGTAAAATAGATATATAGAACATTATCCTTTTTTGATAACTGATTTAATTCCACAATAGGGTATTTTATTTTGACTGTGATATTTGACAAATACAAAAACCATTAAAACAAAACATTTCTATTAAAACAGTATCAAAGTAGCTTGTAATATAAGGTAAATATTAGTATTTTAAAATAAAAGAGTGAGTGTAGTGGGGACATCTTGCCGTCTCTTTCAGACGCACCTACTACAATGCATGTCAAGCCTAGTGACGTCACTAGTTTGTTTGGCATCAATAATAAAACATTTATTAAATTCCTTCCTTCACCTAAATTAACAAACATAAGTTTACTTAGTCTATGTGCTTAGGCTAGGTAAGAAGCGTATTGAGATATTGCTGATGCTTAAACTAGGATAGCCCTGTACTATAAGCACCAGCTGCCATCCGTATGTCGCATCCACATGGACACCTTTTGTCAAATATATATTAAAATATAGCCAAATATATATAATGTGAATGGAAATTTATTTTAAAGATAACTATCAACACAATTAAAGCAGGTGTCGACGTTTACAAAAACAGTCTCAAACAAAAGCACAAATACATAAATTCGAATTAAAACGCCTACGTAATCTGAAAGTTTGCAACAACACATTATAATTAAATTGGACGAAGTAAATTTTCCTAATAACATGAAATGAGAAAATTAATTTCCACTCCCGTGCCATGAGTTTATCTCCGGATGGAGTAAGTTTTATTAATTCGATAAATGCTCGTTTGTTACTGTCAATTTCATTTAAGAGAATATTGTGTGGGTGTACCTTGACATTTGGGATTAATACAATTCATTTGGAAATGTTGAAGCTTCAACGATTAATTCGGCAAGCGTAGTATAGGACGCCCTCCAACGAGGTGAAGTGATGATATCCGAAATATGGCTGGTTGCGGTTGGAGACGTTGCTTGGGCTGAAGATCGACCCCAGTGGCGTGCCATAGGAGAGGCCTTATGTCCAGCAGTGGACGCGAATAGGCTGGTGATGATGATGACAACGATTAATGTTGCTGAACATGTCTTATTATTGTATTGTCTTATTATTCAGGTGATAGTGTTAGTTTAAATAAATTGATGGTAAGCGATACGACTGCTCATGGACAGTAGTAAAACCAAAAAACACCTTGAATTACAAAGCAATGCTTGATATTCAACTGCGCTCGCCATCCTGAGACATGAGATTTTAAGTCTCAATATGTTACTATGGCTACAATGTCCTTCAAACCGAAATACAACAGTGCCTTTACACTAATTTTTGGCGCTATATTACGTACTGCAAGTTTTCTACCAAAATGGACTTTAACTGCAAGCCGTAATACAATACAAATTAGAAGAAAATTGGTTTTAAGTAAATTCATTGTGACTGGATAGACTCTACTTACATGGCAAAAGTCTCTCACCTAAAATGAACGTGACATGCTATTTAGTTTTACACTCACGGTTTTCTCAACTAGTAATATTCTGTATCATCCTATATATGTCCCACTGCAGGGCACGGGCCTACTCTACAATCGACGTACGATTGAGAGTAGTTAGGCCATATAGTCCTTCACGCTGGCCTAGTGCGGGTTGGCGGACTTACATACCATAGAAATTCTTATAAATCGCTATGGTATGCAGGTTTTCTCACGATGTTTTCCTTCACAGTTTTAGTGCATGGTGATTGACTATCAATACACACATGACTCCGAAAAGTCAGAGGTGTGTCCTGGGATTTGAACCCGCGACCATCGTGAACATGTTAGCAGCCGCTTCGGTCCGTTTACCAACAGGCTACCACGCACTTACAACTAGTAATATTACCTATCAAAAAACTTTCTCTTGTGACTGTTTCCACCTTTTATTTTAAAAGGCAAGTCCTCAAAAATAAAATGCTATTTAGACAAGGTGAATCTATGTCGCCATATATTATATCGTGTTCTGGCAGATGTTTACACGATTCAACTTTTTTATATCCTTACGACAATAATATCTTCGAGGCGGGAAACTCTGGCTGTATAAATGGGTCTTTAGAGTAGTTTCGACAGTGCTGTTCAATAGATAAACCGATTGATTATAAAAATCTTATTCTATTACGACAGTTTGTCATGCTTATTAACGTCCTAAGGTTTTAAAAGTGCAATATTACCATGGTTATACTGGTGGTAGGTCTCTCATATGTGAGAGGCCATTTGGGTGGGTACCACCGCAGTGTCTATTTCTCCCGTCAAACAGCAGTGTAAACGCACTGTCCTGTTTCGGATTGAAGGGCATTGTAGCCAGAGTAACTACTGGACATATTGTGACTTAACATCTTATGCCTCAGGATGGCGAGAGCAGTGAAATGCCAAGCATTGCTTTGTAATTCAAGGCGTTGTTTGGTTTTACTACTGTTCATAAGCGGTCGTATCGCTTACCATCAGGCGAACGGCATGCTCGTCTCGCCATTGGTAGCAATAAAAAAAAATGAGGATTGCAAATCGTAGTCTTGAATAAGTTCCGTTCTACAGGTGAACCGATTACCCCTAAAACTCCTAAAAGCATAATATGGATGTAAAATAATCTAATACTAATGCTAATCACAGTTCGTCAAGGTTATTACAGTCCTACGGTACTATATGGTAATAGGCTTTTTATCATGAGGATTAGAAATTATAGTCTCCAATAAAGCTGAAAGCCTTACCTACAATGGGCTCACCAAACTAGGAATTTGACCCAAGACTAAGATTCATAGCCCATCAAAACCCAGGCGTAATAAAGTATCATGGCGTTTCCCCCCAATCCCATTGCGATTCGTCCCTCGTATCAGTATTCTTACGATATCCAAGAAGGCCGCAATTACTCTTAATTAAAGGGAACAAAACCTCCATGGTATTTGTTATGCAAACGCTAAATCTCCCATATGTCTTCATTGCGAGTTGCGAGTCACGTAACCAGCGCTAATGGAATGGGTTTGTACAATTTTCTTATGTTTTAGCTAATTTATGTTGTTTTCTTTGCTGATAGGGGTTTTTAGTAGGATTATAGTAATTGTTGGAGGATTATACAGGATATATCAAGACTGCTACCGAAAACGAAGATGGATTTAAGTGTCTACAGACACAATGCAAATAAACATTTGGAAAATAACATGATATTTTTTTATGTTTTAAATATCATCGTGTTAGGGTGGTAAATCGATAGTTTTTGATGAAATGATTATTTCAAGCCTTGCGTACTATAATGTCTTATATTATCCATAAAAATAGAAGGGTGTACATTATTATTTTAAGAAAAACTGTGTATTTGCCACCTAAATACGAAGTCAGGAAAAAAATACATATATTGCGTCCGAAGTTACCAAAAGGTGGTACCAGGGTGGTAGCACCCTGCTTCGTTTTCGGTAGCAGTCTTGATGTACCCTGTATGATGGTAAATACAGACAATGATCTCTATAGTAAGATTTTTAATACAAGTATTGGCTGCGTGACGAGTGCTGTAATGCAACTGAAATTCCAATCATTGCTTCGTAATTTAAGGTGTTTGGTTTTGCCACTGTTCATGAGCGGTTGTATCGCTTAGCATCGGGCGAACGACATGCTCGTCTCGCCATTGCATGAAATAAACAAAAATATCATTAGTACAGCTACGGGCTTTGACCCTTTTTTTTTTATTGCTATGAATGGCGAGACGAGCATGCCGTTCGCCTGATGGTAAGCGATACGACCGCTCTTGAACAGTAGCAAAACCAAACAACACCTTGAATTACAAAGCAATGCTTGGCATTCCACTGCGCTCGCCATCCTGAGACATAAGATGTTAAGTCTCAATATGTCACGTAGTCACTCTGGCTACAATGCCCTTCAACACGAAACACAACAGTGCGTTTACACTGCCGTTTTACGGGAGAAATAGACACTGCGGTGGTACCCACCCAGATGGCCTCCCACATATGAGAGACCTACCACCAGTAAACCTACCCTCAGTACAATGTCCAAATTAAATTACCTAAATTTGAAAATACATTAGAACCGACCCACATCTTTTTTCCTGTACAATAAAACAATACACTAGTAAAAGTAATTGCTGTTAATAATTAGATTTTTTAGCTATCAAGAAACCATTAGCAGTATGTGCGCCGAATGCAAAACGTGGGCAATCACCATTTGCGGACATTTGTCTGTGTAAGCCTATAAATGTCATATTCAATCCAGGAATCATACAATCATGTAAAAAGATTTTAGTACTTGATGCATCATTGGTTTTTGTTTTACTTAGAACACTATCTAGCCTCTAAAAACCGTTTATCAATTTTTTTACTATATACAATAGAGAATTAATCAAATAAATAAATTAGGACTAAATTGTGCGGACTATCAAATGTATCAACTTTTTCGCTATTAAAAGGGGTTTATTTTTGATAAATTTTCTTCCTGCGATATTTAATTGAGTGCGCGTTGTTCCTTTTCAGATTTTTATATAGTTTTAGAATAGTACTAGCGTCCCTGTCCAGCGTCGCCTAGGTACAAATAGATTTCTGTACAATAATATGTACGTATTATACATATAAAACTTCCTCTTGAATCGCTCTATCTATTTAAAAGAACCACATCAAAATCCGTTGCGTAGTTTTAAAGATTTAAGCATACAAAGAGAGATAGGGACAGAGAAAGCGACTTTGTTTTATACTATGTAGTGATAAGACTGTAAATGACTGGATAAACGTATTTTTAATTGAGTAATTTAAAAACAATAGACCTGAGTTTAAAACTATTTAACGAAATCCATCATAGCAGGTTGATATAATAAAAATATTTTTGTAATGGATAAAATATTCATACATTTTATAAAGAAGACTTAAAATATTATACATATATAATTGTGTACATCTAAACTAACTCTAAGCTTACAGAAAAAAATAATAAAATCACTGCAATTTTTCTTCTCTAAGGAAAGCGCGCAAAAGCAAAGCTTTTGATAGGCTCACTCCGTCCTGTGACAACAGAGGGCGCCACGTGTTTTCTAACATACTGTGTGCAATACCTTAATCTGTCAATGTTTGTCTCCGTCGGTAACCTCTCTGCTATGTAGCCCGTCTCATGTTGGAAAACAGAGATTAGTTTATTTCTAGGCACGGTGAATCTTTAATACAGTATGGTTTTAGAGTACTTATAGTATAGAGGGAGCGCTGGTACCCAACAAGTAGACATCAAAATGGTGGTGCCGCTGCCCACCTCTTCTAGGAAAAAGGCTTGAGTTTATGTATGTATGTATGTTTAAATTTAAATACCGACTGTAAAATTTAATGTACCCTTTAAAAATCGAAGACCTTAAATAAAGCGTAAAATTTGCTATCGGTATATACGGTATCGCCGAAATAGCTCAGTTGGGAGAGCGTTAGACTGAAGATCTAAAGGTCCCTGGTTCGATCCCGGGTTTCGGCACTACACGAAAACCAATTAAACAAAAGTATTTTTTTTTTTTTATCGCGGAATTTTATCGCGGAATTGATTTAAATTTTACATTTTTATCTTCCCGACGTTTCGATCACTTTACAGTTTTCATGGTCACGGGGTGGACTGAGGTATTAGTCATCCGCTCAGTGACTTACAATTTAACTACCCTAATTTTTCAGATATTAAATTAAAAAATAAATTTAAAAAGTTAATTGGTTTTCGCGTTCCGATCTACGCAGAAGGTCACTATGTCTTGAGGTCATTAAATCAATTCCGCGATAAAATCCGTAAATAATACTTTTATTTCAATGTGTAACATTCGCGTAAATCTAAGAAACCATTATACACGAACACCATTTTGTTTTTCACTGTTAATTTCACCTTAATTTTAATGTTAAGTCTGTCTAATACTCCAAAATTATATTATGCATGTTGTGGCACCTACAGGTAATACTTTAAGCATGATACCAAATCAATTATGTATTAAATTTAAAAATCATTGTAATTACCATTGGTTGTCCTCAAATAAATAAATAAATAAATAAATAATTTATATACAAACTAAAGACACGAATTGTCACTCTTCCTATCTTCTATTACCGATGCAACTATAAGATTACAATGAGTTTTATTGAAGAAGTGACAATGATTGTTACGATGAAAACTGGTAGAAAAAATCGGATAAAAAAGGATTTTGTACTGCCATTCACTAGTCATTAAAATATAGTTGTATTTGTATCTGTATATTTTATGTTATTTCATTTTATTGGATTTTATGTGATTTCATGTTATTTTTGTTTGTATATAGTTTGTTTTTCTACTAGTGTATATTACCCTCGCCTTGTGAATGTTGTACACTCCTCTAATAGGCATGTGCATCAGCATTATATTTAATAAGTGTTTCAGTTAATTTTTAATGCATATGTTGTTGGCGTGTCTTTATTAAATCTATACATATAAATAAAATTGAAGTGTCTGTTTGTAAAGAGAAAATAAAAAAAATGTCCATCTACATATCGTTATATACACGATACCTATAGCAAAAATGACCTTAGAATTTTTTTATGTCTGTCTGTCTGTATGTCTGTTTGTTCCGGCTAATCTCTGAAATGTTTGGACCGATTTTGACGGGACTTTTATTGTCAGGTAGCTGATATAATAAGGAGTAACTTAGGCTACATTTATTTTAGAAAAAATATTTTATTTTAGAAAAATAAAGTTTTTGTTTAATTCAACGCGGACGAAGTTGCGGGTACTGCTAGTAAATAAATCTGTATCTGTATTGGCCCATACCCGTCCTACTGCAGGGCACGGGCCTTTTCTGAGATCGAGAGTACAACTGGGAGTTGTTAGGCCATATAGTCCACAACGCTGGCCTAGTGCGGATAGTTTCATGAAAAAAAAAAAATATATGTTTTTTTAAGACTAGCGCTAGTACGTCCCATAGACTAGGCAGATATCGAATTAAAGCAAATTGTGATGTCGTGTGGAAAATCCAATCCTTTACATTAAAAAGTATAAATAGCTATGTTTCAACCTGTTTTAGAGTAAATACCGCCGAAATAGCTCAGTTGGGAGAGCGTTACACTGAAGATCTAGAGGTCCCCGGTTCGATTTCGGGTTCCGGCATTCTCATTGTAAGTATATTTTTTTATTAAATTAAATAACGACCATAATTATCCATTAATAGGCTGGAATATTTATTTACCTTTTTTATTTTATTTCTTTAAATGGCGAGACGAGCATGCTATTTGCCTGCTGATACGAGAGCTCATGGACAGTAACATAACCAAACAGCATTATGCAAAGCAATGTTTCCATTCTACTGCGTTTGCCTGAGACATAAGATTTTAAGTATGAACACGTACAAATATAAATGTGGTGTAATATCCTACAAGCAGGATCACAACAGTGCATTCACACTGCTGTTTGGCGAGTGAATATTGCGATGGTACCTACCCCGACGGCTTCTCACATATGAGAGACCTCCCATCTGTTTTGCAACATTAAATACAGCCGAAAAAGGTCAGTTGGGAGGGCGTTAGACTGAAGATCTAAAGGTCCCTGGTTCGATACCGGGCTTCGGCATTTTTATTATGAATATGTTTTAATCAAACCAATTTAAAGCCGTAATTATGTAGCAAAAGGCTGCCATTTACTAAGATGTTTATAAAGCATAGATGCTTTGTCCGAGCTTTATAATGGCAAGACGTTTGGAAGGTAATTGCCTCACTTGCAATCAGTCACACTTCAACCAGTGTCGCGGATGCACGTTTCTTTGACTATTTGTATTCTCAAAACTAAGTGCGGAAAAATAGATTAGAGTGATTTAAAATAACGTACAAATTATTCTGAAACTGTGAAACAAAATAAATATTTTATTTAGTGCGCAAGTACACACTAATTTAATTTTTTATGAAATAAAATTATTAAATTCGCTCTCATGGCGGCGTTTGACAATTCTTGCCACGTCATCCCGTACTTGATGCTTGGTGCTACGTCACACGCGCTTTGGCCAATAACAGTGCGGCACTTATTGTTATGTAACTAGCGTCATCTTCTTCTAACTTTTGTATCTTGCTTCTGAACTCATTCTTCGAACCAATTTGAAATTACTAAGGAAATTACAATACGCATCGCGCCATTTTTTTTGTGCCATTATGTTAGTGTATGACGTGTCTATTTGTAAAACGTCATTGGCATTATTAAATTTGCTTTGTGAATTAGCAATTGTTTATGAATATTAAGTATATATTTACCTGCATACCATATAAGAATTTCTATGGTATGTAAGTCCGCCAACCCGCACTAGGCCAGCGTGGTGGACTATATGGCCTAACCACTCTCAATCGTACTGTCGATTGAAGAGTAGGCCCGTGCCCTGCAGTGGGACGTATATGGGCTGATACAGATACAGAAGTATATATTTAAACTAAAACGGTGAAGGAAAACATCGTGAGGAAACCTGCATACCATAGCGGTTTATAAGAATGTCTATGGTATGTAAGTCTGCCAACCCGCACTAGGCCGGCGTGGTGGACTATATGGCCTAACCACTCTCAATCGTACTCTCGATTGTAGATTAGGCCCGTGCCCTGCAGTGGGACGTATATGGGCTGATACAGATATATATAATATTGAAATTAACATTTTATGTCGGATTATATTATTTCACAAGTTATTCGATAATTTGAAAAATCAATGCTAACACCACGGTGGGCGCCATTTGTTAATGTTTGTTAATACAATTCTTATTCAATCAGTACACTGATCTACTGCATACAAATTATTATTAATATGGTATCAACTATTGAAATGTAATAAATGTTTCATATAGTAGTAGTAATACTTATAAGAGTATACTGCCCTCTCTTCTTATGCTTTTCTTATATCCATCCAAAGGTTGTGTGTAAGAAATCGCGTAGGCCGATAAGACCGCCAACTGTACCCTTTAATTTTATATGTAAAATATTGTATGCTTTTGTCATTTTTTGTGTACAGTAAAGAATAAACAAATAAATAAATACCCATAAGATTAATTGTATATTCTACTAATGGACTGAAAACTGCATACAGTAGTATAAAACTGCTTTTACGTAGCAAGTACAGATATGATTTTTTTTAGATTTATTTATTCTTTATATACAATATTGTATAAAGGCATATTTAATGCCTGTGCCATTATCTAAAATCAACTAAAATCAAGAAAGTATTTTTACTGACACGTTTACCAACATCGAGCTAATATTACCACGTATTATGACATTACACATACAGTACAAGTAAATGAGAATAAAATTAACAAACAAAAGGAAACAGTAAAAAACATAAAGAAATTTAAAAAGAAAGACGTAATGAACCATTTGCAAACGTGCCAATGGGATGCCTTCCTATCATCATATCATCGGAATGACAAAACGGCACTGGTTTGGTTGTGATTTCTTGCAAAATAAACGCTTGAAAGGATTCCATGTGGTGTATAAAATGTCAGCAAATGCAACGCAATAATATTCGATTGAAATAACCCCGAATCATAACCGAATCAAATTTTGAACCGATATCCATTGAGGCGAAGTTCCCGCACGGATCCGATTCAATTGTAATGTATTCGAGAACGTGATATAAATTATACAATCTATTCCGGATATCTTGAATATGGATAGACAAGTACTTATACATGTCGTCTGTGCAACGAGAGGCTCCGGGTTCGATCCCCCCACCGAGATAAATGTTCGTGTGGACCACAAATATTTCTTTCGGGTCTGGGTGTTTGTGAGATCGAAAATTCTCTCGTAGTTCCTGATACCTACGACACAAGACTCGATCTTAGTGTAGGCTGGTGTAACGACACCAGCCTACTAAATTGAGCTGCATATCCGATAATTTAACAAGCATTTAACACAAGAACTTCTGAGTCATCATACCACATCTAGCATTATAATATCCAAGACTTGTTCCTTGTGTAATAATAGAATAATTAAATCGATGTGCCACATAAAGTTATGCCTTAACGCAATTTGCTACAGATTTGTCGGGTAAGTAAATTGTCTTGTAATTGAATAGTAACTTGTGTTTTGAATGCAAAGGCCAATTGAATCTCGGAAATATTCTGTGTCCTGATTGATCCTTTATGTGGAAAGATACGGAAATTTTAGACTACCTCCGTGGCACAGTTGGTTAGACGCCTCCCTTGCATCGAGAAAAATGTATTCGTTTCGGATCTGGGTGTTTGTGAGACCGAAGTCTCTCGTAGTTCCTGATACCCACGATGCAAGACTCGATCTTAGTGTGAGGCCAGAACTATGTGTGTATATATGTGACTGTTGGATGTGTTTATTTATTTTTATTTACTAGTAGTTGGTTTTGTTTCCATTTCCATACGTAGGATTAGTTCTAGATATGGTAGATCGGTATCTAACTATAAATATGAGTGTCATAAAATGATGATTGTATCGATGTAGCTCAACTGTTCTTATGTCTTCATCATTTTGTTTATCTTCGATATATAATGAAGCAATTATGTTATCTCCTTTACATAAACATATATTGCATACTCAGGAACTTCTTTTAACATCTTAAACACACAACAACTTTAGAAGGCACTCAAATATTGATTAACGTAAATAATATATTTTATTGATGAACGTTTTTCTTACCATAAAATTGTTGTCTTTTATTGCCTTTATAGTTAGACGAGTAAGTGGCCCGCCTGATGGTAAGCGGCTACCGCTGCTCAACTTGGCACAATAAAGTTATAAAGAATAAACAAGAATACTACCGAAAACAAAAGTTTTGATTTGTCATAAGAGATATTAATTTGCTTACATTATTAATCAACAAATTTCATTAGATTTTCTACAAATTGTGCTTATTCTAATAATCGTATTTATGTTCTTATTTCTAAGTTCAGTCCTAACGTACTAAAATACTTTCTAAGCATTTAATTTAACAAATTAATTTCATTACCAAGTTGTAAGAACTAGCTCAAAAAACTTATTTCTCGAGAATTCCATTCGTTTCTAGCTTCCGAAGGTCTAACATACTTTAAAGAGTAGCAGCTAATTGGATTTTCTAGTATAGTGTTTACTGGCTTTTGCTGATTACTATGCTATGCGGGTTGTCGAGTTACTTGCGAGAATGTTTGGCGAGAAAGCAATTAGCGAATTAGTGGTGTTGGGGCTGATTTTAGTTACAGCGATATTGTTTTCTGAAGTGGAAATGGGTCCAGTGTGTTGGATGGGGTTTCGTCAATCATCATAGAAATAAAGTTTTGTATTATAGCCTCCGACATTATAATAAGATTTTTTACTAGCATGACTATTATGAACCTGATAGAAAGTATCGTTTAATAAAATAGAGTATCTATGTGAAAGAAATAGAAACCGAATTTACACAGGCTCAGCCGAAAACAGGACATCTGTAGGTCTCTTTGAGGAGGTGTGGTACACACCTCTTTTACGCCAGTCTCTATTTGAATTATCTTCAAACATCCTGGCATCAGTTTTTAAATCACCAGAAATCTTAAGTTAGATAATTATATTTATTACATTTATTGATGGGCTTAAAAAACTGATGAAGTGATTCTCAAAATCCACAAGACTCATACTCAAAAGATACTCTTTATCCATACAAACTTTTATCAGAGTAGATCTAGCCCACTGTCTTCATACCCAATCCAAAGAAACGAAGCCTCTTCACAGCTCATAAATAACGCATATTCCATACATAATATTTCCAGCACTCGTTAAGCATTCAGCGAGATTGATTTACAACGGTACAAGACGCGTATCGTAAGTACGTTTCACCGGGAAAATAGCATTACCTGAAAGGAATCTTCGTGTTGACGCATCACTCCAGGCGTGTAGGGTTGTCTCATACTGCTCGAAGCCTTTCTGAACTATATTTTTGGTGCGATTGTAAATCTTTTGAAACGTATTCGAAGATAGTAAGATGTAGGGTTGTCGCAAATTCTTCTAGAAGCTTCGTAGTTGAACTACACTTTTTTGATGCTTCGTAAATCTGTTAAAAGGTAGGATAAGGTAGTAGGGTTCTCGTTTGAACTAAACGCTTTTGATAAATCTATAATATGAGAATGTATTTGGAGTTTAGTAAGATGCAGGTGATGTTTTAAAGAATTTAGGTTCTTTGTTACTTCTGCGATATGCGATCTGCGAAAGCGATAGTCTTAGACATGGAGGTTTGAGCCTTATTAGAAATACGAGGTTGATCTAATCCCGTTGGTAGTCGAACGATAGTGGCAAATATTTTTGATTCTACTGTAAGAAGAAGGTAATGGGTATAATAATAGAAAATTTTGATTTCAGAAAACAAAAGCATTTTCTCATTACGTATACATTTATTCGGTGCATTGTCAATAGAGGTCCGTAGTTTTACACACAGCTTCAAGCTCACTATTCAAAACTCAAAAATTATACTTCGAAATATCCTGATCTTCTGATATTTAAAACATAACCCATTACCAAAAGCCCTAGTTCTCTATGCCGGATATGTCGAGGGGCGACCCTCGCACTTGGCATAAATAATTCTCAACTTACTTCAACCTAATAGACAGGAAAATCAGTCGGCATCAGAAACGACTCGCGTCTTAGTTAATTACACTTTAGGGGGTTGTGGCGTGTGTCAATTTGTATATAGATGGAGGATGTTTGCGGTGGCTTAGTAGAGGTTGGAGTCAATATAGCAATCATACAAATATGTGTATGAGATTGGAGTTAATAAAGGTAAACATAAGTATGTATATAACTTACGCCTCTGCCCAAATAGGGGTAGGCAGAGGTGTTACCAGGACACCCACATTTCGCCTCGTAAGTTCCGTTCCACGATGTGATAGGGGGTGAACCTATCGCCATATCGGGCACAAATTTCTGACTCCGGGCTGATAATAAATAGAAAAATTCCAATATCACTTTGCCTTTCTGTTGGTAAACGAACGAGATGCGGCTGCTACTGTTGATGGTGGTCGCGGGTTCGAATCCCAGCATACCTCTGACTTTTCAGAGTCATGTGTGTATTGATAGTCAATCACCACGCACTATAACAGTGAAGGAAAACGTCGTGAGGAAACCTGCGTATCATAGCGATTTTGTAATAATTTACATAGTATGTAAAGTCCACAAACCGTATTATGCCAGCGGGGTGGACTATATAGCCGAACCATTCTCAATTGTACTCTCGATTGTAGAGTAGGCCCGTGCCCTGCAGTGGGACGTATATGGGCTGATACAGAAAACCCTGTGTTCTAAGCTGATACTCAATTCCAAAAGGGCTTATGTGGTTAATAAGGCAATGTTAATATGCTCTTTAAAGTCGAAAGAAGTAAACTAGTAACACATAAGACGTTTTACGCTCATTACACGGATGAGCGCGAGCATCCTTTGACGCAACTTAAAGCCGTCTGAACTAAGAGATTATAATGAAATTTACTTCCCTTATAGTGGAAATACTTCGCGAACTAGAACGGGGTGAAGAGTTTTTAGCGTACGTAAGAGGCGACGTGAATTCGTGCTGTGTTTGCTCTTTTACTATCGTAGAAGCTGATTTATCTTCATACTATGTTTATGAATTTGATTTACTTTTTTTACTGGTGATAGGTCTCAGAGGCCGCCTGGGTAGGTACCACTGAAATGTCTATTTCGCCCGTCCAACAGGAATGTAAATGCACTGTTGTGTTTCGGTTTGAAGGATATTGTTGCCGTTACTCTGGCTATATTGAGACCTAGAATCTTATGTTTCAGGATGGCGAGCGCAGTGGAATGCCAAGCATTCCTTTGTAATGCAAAGCTGTTTGGTTTTGCTACTGTTCATGAGCAGTCGTATCTGTTACCACCACGATATGCTCGTCTCGCTATTTAGGGCAATATAAAAATAGTAGTGATAAAATTTTGATTTTTGGTAAATTCATCGATTATTTTCATCAAAGGTATGCAGTATTAGTATTGCAAAAGTGGCGAAACGAGCATGCCATTCATCTGATGGTCAGCGACACGGCTGTTCATGGTAGGAAAACTAACAAACAACAAACCATCCCGGCGCGAACCAAACGGTTCTATAATTCTTTTTTGTGCCGCACCGTCAGGCTGTGGAATTGTTTGCCATCTCACGTATTCCCTCCTTCCTACAATCCTGGGTCCTTCCGCCCTAGTGTGAAGAGGCACCTTAGCAGGCCGGCATAATTGTTTCCATTGGCATGGGACTGCCGTCCGATGCCAATGGATACTCTGCCTGGGCGGCATTTGCGCTTACCATCAGGTGCAATGCCGCCACTATGCCGGGCCATAATAAAAAAAAAAAAAACTAAACAACACCATGAATTACAAAGCATCCTGATACATAGGATGTTAAGTCTCAATATGTCCAGTAAATACTCTGGCTACTCTAAGGCCGCCGATGGTACTTATTTTTGAATTTAGTTATAATAGCTTTTGTCATACAATAATAAATAAATAAATAAGATGACAGAATGTACTTTAAGGAATGCACTAACAATAACAGAGGACTCGACAAGCGCAGAGCATCTTTGAAATATGCAATGCAACCGTCAGTGCTGAACTGCATAATTCAAATGTATTTCGGTTTGAGTAAGACCAACTCGGGAAGCTAAACGAATTTCATCCCGAACGTCACCTAAATATGTTTAACACGACGAGTTCCCGTACACGGAAAGTGTTAAAAGTTCAAAATTGTTTAACTTGCATAAAATTGGCACAGGAAACTTTGGCCGAATTATTATTTTCATCGTCTTTTCTGTATGTTTTTGTGCGACGCTATTTTGGAAATTAGTGATCGTTTTAACTTTCCTTTTATTTATTTCAATGAATGGCGAGACGAGCATGCCGTTCGCCTGATGGTAAGTGATACGATCGATCATGAACAGTAGCAAAACCAAACAACGCCTTGCAATTGCAAAGTAGTGCTGAAGTTTCCACCGCGCTCGCCATCCTGAGACATAAGATGTTAAGTCTCAATATATCCAGTAGTTTATCTGGCTACAATATCCTTGAAACCGAAACACAACAGTGCATTTACACTACTGCTTGGCGGGAGAAATAGACATCGCGGTGGTACCTACCCTGGTGGCTTCTTACATGTGAGAGACCTACCAACAGTGCTGCAGTTATTTAATTTTACTTTTGCGTTACTCTTATTGAGATTTTTTTAACGGTTATGTTCAGGTTCCTTTAGATGATTTGGCGCTATTAACTTGTCTTATCTACGACAATCCATTATTTATTGAAAACTCAAGATACCTATAAAAACCTGTGTGCGTCACAAACATTTGTCTCGGTGCGGGGATCAAACCCGCGGCCTCTCGTTTCACAGGCAGCGTCTAACCAACTGCGCCACGGAGGCTGTTGCAAATAGAATTGAAATCAAATGAAATGAAAAGTATTATTGGTCATGTAGGCAATTAAAGAGCTCTTATGACAAGTCAATACACCTAGCATTTAATCTGTAGGTATGTACAAAATTTTTTCTATACTAAGTATTATTTACATTAATTTCTCACTTTAATTTATTTAATTAACAAAGTACATAATCGAATTCCGAAGCATTGGACTAAAGTTAATCCCTCGTTAATCCGAGATTATTAATAAAATTGTAAAAGATAAAACGTTGATATTTAAATAAAATATTAAAATAGTAATAATTTGAGATTGCAACGCCGAGGTTACTGCTCCACTGAAAACTAGCACGAATTATATGCAAACTAGAATCAGAGCACTGTCTAATCCACATATCAAGTGGATTCAATTAAAATTCCACACTGGTCTCCGCTCGTTAATACTTCACATCCGACCACTACTATCAAATTATTCATATTATGTTCTAGAATAATTTGGGAGTAATTTTTATGATTGAGGTCATTCGTCTGGATAATTTTCTGTTTTTTATGAATTGGAAATTGTGTGTAAGAGGGTATGGTTGTGTCAAATGATAGTAGATGGTTAATTGTAGCCTTTGTACGTGTACTATCAGATGCAGTGCAATGACTGCCAATCGATGATAAACAACATGGCTTGCATTGTCATAGCTACCTAAAAATACATAAATAGTGAACATAGACTATTTCTAAGAAACTACATTTTTGAAGAAGACATTTAATAGGTGCCTACCTGCACGCGGAAATGATGATAGTTATCATCATCAAAGCTTAAAATATACTACAAGTCAATAACTTCAAATCCAAAGTGATTTAAGTAATATAAAGGTTGTTTGGAAGAGATCGCTTTAAGCGATAAAGTCGCCCATTGTAATACCATAAGTTCCTTTTTTTATTTGGTTTTCAATATAGAGTATTGTATTATATTCAAACCAACAATTACGATCGCAGAATTTTAGTCACCAAACTCCAACTGTTGCAAACCGCAGCGAAACAAACCCCTCCTGACACTAAAAGCGAAGCATAAAGAAATCACTCACCGACATTGAAAGGCACTGCTATGGCTCCGCTCATTATTTTTATGCGGCTACTTACAAGCGGTTTGCTAAAAGGTTTCGCCTACAATGGCCAGGCCTACAGCTAATAGTGATATTATCCTCTTGAACGGATGTATTATGATTACGAAGAAGGCTTAAAAGGATTCGATGATCGATCGTGCTTAAGCCGTTCTTTGTTGATATTGCATTTTTCTGTTTGGATTGGACTTATAATCTTCCGTATAGCGATCAACATCATTGATATTTTAGTACGATTTTTCCTATTCCTTGGAATAAACATTTAGTAACATATCTTTATCTATTTTTTGTCACTCTATTTATTTTATACTTACATAATCGTCACACCTGTATCCCATAGGGGTTGGCAGAAACTACAGACCGCTACTTTGTTCGATTTTGACATATATCATCTGCTTCATCCACTTTCATCAAGCCCTTGAATGCAATTATTTTCTTCTTTATTTTACATACGAGTACATACATAAACTCACGCCTTTTTCTCAGAAGGGGATAGGCAGAGGTGCAACCAGGGCACCCACATTTCGCCTTATATGTTCCGTCCCAAACTGTGATAGGGTGTGACTCTATAGCCATATCGGGCACATATTTCTGACTCCGGGTTGATAATGAAAAAAATCCAATATCACTTTGCCCGACACGGGATTTTATAATGGGAATTATGCACGACCCATAATTGGCACGACATATTTTAAATAATAAAAACTTTTAAACACATAATTTTTCTTTTATTCTTCAACACCTGCGAAAATAATACACCGCAATGCTGCAAATACCGAAGTGCCAGAAAGAATCGCGTCAAAAGCAACAGTCGAAGCATTGCACCGAAAACACTATTGATATTGAAAGTTAACGAATTGAATGGAATTCTTTGCATCAGAATAGATATAGACGGCGGGACAGTTGCTGTCAGTTTAATAGCCAGTACGGTCCTGAGCTCATAGCAATGTATGTATTCTGTTACACATGGATGCACGAATCGACGAATATTCCATTACCAAAAAGATATACCTAGTTTTGTTTGCTACAATTAAATGAACGAATCGCTTGGTTGGTCAACTTCACATACATCCAGAAAATCCCGCCTTTTCCCCACAAGGGGTAGGCAGAGATGCAACCAGGACACTCATGGACGTAAACTTTACGCTTGCGCACAAATAATAAATCACAAAGTTAATAATTTAATTTCATAATACGCAGTATTTATTGGCAAAAATTATCTCAAACTGGAACACAAGGAAGCTTACAGAATTAGGGACCTAACCAGATGGTCGCTTGTCAGGTGAGAACTGCCATTATCCTGACTGAGAAATAGGATATTGAAATTCGATATCATGATTCTTAGATGTAATATTATAACTTAATCTTACGGACA
This sequence comes from Hyles lineata, assembly GCA_030180105.1. NCBI lineage: Eukaryota > Metazoa > Arthropoda > Insecta > Lepidoptera > Sphingidae > Hyles > Hyles lineata. The sequence goes on from JARJEE010000023.1 coordinate 4,851,862, forward strand.
GCCGCCAGGCGCAATTGGTTAGATGCTGGCTTTGAAACGAGAGGTTGCGGGTTCAATCCCCGCACCGAAACTAATATTTGTGTGAACCAAAGCTATTTGTTTCGGGTCTGGGCGTTTGTGAGACCGAAAAGTCTCCCGTAGTTCCTGATACCCACGACACAAACTGGATCTTAGTGTTGGGGTCTGGACTATATGTGTGGCAATTGGATCTGTATATTTATTATTTATTTACATTTCGTTACTGTATTAATATACAACTAAACCAGTCCAACCAGTGTATTTATTGGTTATAGGTCTTCCCATGTCTAATTTTACAAGACCACTAGTTTAATAATTCCACCCTTATAACCATGATTTTAATACAAGCCTGGCAATGTTAACAAACAGTTCAAACTTACTATTTGGTATGTCAAAGCGCAGATCCGTGTGTAGTATTCGGAACTTGCTAACCCGCTAACCGCCGACTGTTATTTTCACAGTGTTCGACTTTCGGACAATAAAGCAATTTAGTTTCGCACTCGGCCACTGCCCTGTTTGTTTGAATATCTATTGAAAAACTATACGATTTTTGGGCACGCTTTTTCAACGAACACACTGTTGCTATGAATGATACAAGGATTTGGATTTTGCAGTCTTTTTGTAACGTGGGTTCAAAATACTTTTTTTACGTTTATGGAACTCTAAACCCTGCTATATCATATTCATATCTTTATTACTCTATTATTACACTAGATGATATTGACATGTTTAATTCCTTACCATACCAGGTAACACTGTTCCAAGCTTGAAAATATATAGTCTGGTTGTTTTGTTAAAAATCATGATAGATTACAAGGCTTTTGGTCAACCATAACTATAGATACGAGTTATTTTACTGGTCAGATAAGCTCTCAAACCAAACCAAAGTTCAGCTAAGCGGTAAAAATGCTAGTAAGATGTTTTTTTTTTTCAAATTTTGACAATGTGACGTGATTTGTAGAGAAACATATCGGTTAAAATAATTACCATATGGATTGACATCCTGTATGTTTATTAAAATCATAACATATAACCACGTTTTAAAGAAGCATTATGTACTCCAAATTAAATCCTCATATATTATATATGTATATGTATATTCTCAGTATGTTTACTTCCACATGAACCAACATCCGAAACAAACATCTGCAAGCCATACAAATATTTGGCCGTGTGGGAATAGCGACCACAATCCTTGAACTTAGAACGCCAACATATAAGCAGCTGCAGTAATAAATAGGCTACATTATTTAATGATTCCGACAATATATTTAAATATACATTAGAGATCGGCAATCAAATTTTCAACAGATCGGGGAAAAAATTATCTTTCTTGTCCATCCAATGGTTGTCTCTATAAAACTATTAGATATTTCGATGTATTTCATTTTTGAGGTTACAAATGTAGGTATGTATAGCTATGGTTCATATATTAATAATAGGTAGGTGAAATAAATATATATGTCTATCTTTATGTAATGAAGAGTAGAGTTATACCGACATAGTAATGATAACTATTTTAACCTCTTGTTAAAGATAGATAGGATATAGAGAACGGCCGTAAGATATTACTTTGTCCGATAAGACCGCCATTTGTTCTTTTTACGTGGGTGATTTCTCATAGCAATTTACAATGAGTGTTTAAATAAATTAAATAAATTTGTATTGGTGGAGGCTTGTTGTCAGTATTTTTATATTTAATTTATTTCTACTCATATTTGTAATTTGTCTGTAAGCCTTCCCAAATTAAAATAAAAAAAATAAAATAAAAAAAGTAGGTACAAGAAACTCGCATATCTATAATATTGTCCAAAGAATATCAAAAGTATTTAAAGTCTACCTACCCATTGGGACTAGATGCAAGCATTATAGATTCTAATCCCTTCATGACCGCATTGGATTCCTGAGCCATGCTGTGGGACGCATATTAACATATTATTATTATATTTTACTTTAGTTACAGTTACCCATAGGCAGACTAAGGAAAAGTTTTAATAACTTCATTAATATTACAACATAAAACTTAATTATAATGTAGGAAAATTTACCGCAAGTAAATGGTTCTTAAGTCTAAGAATATTGACGCAATGTTACAGAGTGTCCCTCGACCCCCGAACTAAACAATTGCCTACCGCTTGAGAGGTTTCTAACTACCCTCAACAATAAGGAATATTGTAGGGTACTTGGACATATTTGGAAGATTTTTATCGTAGGTATCATAAAAATGGTGAAAACATTCGGTTTAAGAGCTGAATAGTTATGTTTAAGAAGTCTAAATCATTGCCTAGTCAAGTGGTTTCTAACTACCATCTACACTGAGGAACATTCTGTGATACTTGGAAATAATTGGGAGGATTTTATCGAAGCTCTTGATGGATCGTTAATGATGTTTACTATAATGTTTAAGAACTTAGTTTTGACATGACTTCACTCTCCTAGATGCTACGTTGCGTGGCGTGTTAGTAGTATGTTTCCGGCCTTATGGGACAAAATGCAACATCAAAGCAGTGAGAGGTATCACTAGCCAACCCTTTCCCATAGTCTGTATCTCTATACTTCTTTAGAATCCATATAAATACAAAGATAAAACTGTTGCTTATGTATTCGGCTTGCGTGCACCTAGTATCGTAAAATAACGTGTTATTTGCGTACCGGCATGGGTACCACTAAAGTGTTTCTGTTATTTCGGTTTACGCCCCTCTCGCCCATCTTTCCGCCATAAATATTTTATAGCTTTCGAATATTTTGCGTAGATATCTTTTAACTGTTGAACAATCGGGGATTGTGGATAAGTAAGCGTGTCGGAGAAATATGCAGTTACAAATCATACATACATAAACTTACGCCTTTTTCCCAGAAAGGGTAGGCAGAGGTGCTACCAGAACACCCACGGTTCGTCTTGGGTGTTTCCGTCGCACGATGTGACAGGGGGCGAGACTATCATCATGTCTGGTACAAATTTCCGTTCCGCCCTGATAATGTATAGAAAAATTCAATATAACTTTGTCCGACCCGGGATTAGAACCCGAGACCTTAGCTTTGCAATCATGCCGTAGTACAACTGCGTTACCGAGGCAGTCATATCACCATATGAATACAGCATATGAACTATTATTCTTTTTATTAGACTACTGCAATGAATAACGACCAGGCTTTGTGGATCTTTGTGATATAAAGAACCATATTATGATAGATTGATCTAAGATCTATGTAACTAAGTTTTTTAAGATAAAACAAATGGCATTTTGCTGTTATAATGCGAAGTAGATAAGTTAATTTTTACAGACCAATTAATATAAATTAAAATACGTATCCCAATTCCTAAAACCTAATAACAAAGTATTTTTCCAAAAAAACAATTTTTTCTAAAATCAATTATTACAGAGTTCTTTCCAAAAAAGCTTGTTCAACCTCCATGTTTCAGCCTTCATTTCAAGTAAATTAAATTATTTAACACCCCTGAACCTTCAAAAATAATTAAATATCCCGCTGAAAACCACTTACAGCAAAAATTCGTAAGACGACGCGCCAAAGCGTTCCGCGAAAGCTGCAACTTCCCTAATTCCAAACATTCAATGCCAAAAACAAAAGATTGTAGATAAAAGCGTTGCAACAAAGAGTGCATTACACGCTTCAAAATAACAAAGTTCGCTTGAAAATAATGAAAAAGTTTAAAAAGATTAAACTGCGAACATAGTTTCTTGGACAGCCCGGCTCGACAGAATAAAAACGGTACTATCAAACGTACTCGGAAAACTCATTTTAGAAAATCCTTTGATCATTTTTAACAAATAGAGGGGATCTCTCAGAGATGTGCACGTGTTCGCGACGTATTTAAGTTTGGAATTGAATTGCACCATGAATTAACGTTGAATTTGGATTTTTCTCGCAGGCTCTATTGTTTGGGAAGCTGGCTTTAGATAGGGAATTTTCAAAATACGCGATGGCGATGAGAGATTGGGTAGAGCGCGCCAGAAGCCAACGTGCAGTATTAATTGGCTAGGGCAAGTTGATGAATTAGAATTTAAAAGGAAAGAAATATTTATTTGTAACAAGTAATGGTTTACAGATATAATAAGTACTAAATCACTTAACCACTATTATTATTAATCAATTATTATAAATTATTAAATGAAGTGCTCTGAATTGAAATTTTTCTATTTGACGCTAAATAAATCATTTTTAATCCCACTGAGGTAAACAATAATATAAGTTTATTAATCTCTATAAGTGCGTGGTGGCTTGTTGGTAAACGGACCAAACGCGGCTGCCAACATGTTCACGGTGGTCGCGGGTTCAAATCCCAGGGCACACCTCTGACTTTTCGGAGTCATGTATGTATTGATAGTCGATCACCACGCACTAAAACGGTGAAGGAAAACATCGTGAGAAAACCTGCATACCATAGCGATTTATAAGAATTTCTATGGTATGTAAGTCCGCCAACCCGCACTAGGCCAGCGTGGTGGACTATATGGCCTAACCATCTCAATCGTATTATCGATTGTAGAGTAGGCCCGTGCCCTACAGTGGGCCGTATATGGACTGACACAGAAGCTCTATCAATTTGATTAGATGTACAAAATATTATATATTTGTATTAATTTTAGAAAACAAGTTACAAATATTGATTCCCTGCTGATATTTGACTCTTTAGTAAACCATCAGTCATCCACAAAAACATTTATAAAACATTTATATATAAATAAAAACTCAATATTCCAGAATATGAATAATTCACAACGTTTTAAAAACTGTTTATACACGCGAAACAAAATACATCTGACCAATTGAAATACATTGATATAAATTGAATCGGACATTTTTGAAACCAATCAGTGGAAAATTCTCGGAACCATATAACACTTGGCGATCACAATAAATTAATCACGAGGGGAAAATATAGGTTGTGATAAATATCTGGAAAATCTAATTTTTATAAATCGCGTGTATAGAACTACTCGTATACACAAGGCTAACCAGGGGTGAATAAGGACAAAGATAGATTCATTAATCTCAAACTCCTAATATCTAGTTATAAGTTATAACCCTATTGTCAACTCTGATAAAATCTAGGCCCATCGGTAGTATCTAGGTACTAACAAATATATGTATTCTTAAGTATGTTAAATAAATAAAAATAAAAATGATGTTAATGGCGGAAACTTCTAGCTGTCATGATAACGTGTTTATCACAGTGTAAAATTAAAAACTTGTTTATTGTTTCAAATTTAATTAATTTTACAATAACAACTTTTATTTTATTGCTATGAATGGCGAGACGAGCATGATATCCGCCTGATGGTAAGCGATACTACCGCTCATGGACAGTAGCAATGTTTGGCATTACACTGCGCTTACCGTCCTGAGACATTAGATTTTAAGTCTCAATATGTCCAGTAGTTACTCTGGCTACAGTATCCTTCAAACCAGAACAACATTGAGAGGTGGGAGAAATAAGCATTACGGTGGTATCTACCCAAGCGGCCTCTCACATATGAGAGACCTATTACCAGTACATTAAAGTGTGTTGACAATGTTACTAATAGACAATGTAACCGGTCGAAACAAATATGACGGAGGGATTTCGTCGCGAGCGGTCGAAGTGATTAGTCGTGCATTTTTTATATTGTGGTCCGTTATCTCACTTACCGTGTTGCGAAATAGTTGTTTACTCCATTGCACCGGCCAGGCCGTGCGGCCTAGTCGTGTGCGATTTTTAAACCTTATATGCTATGGCTGAAGATTCATTTGCGGATGGCGGTGTACTATCACGTGGACGAATAGATGATATTGAAGATGTTATAATGGATAGTGATGAAATTGAATCACAAGGTTTGGACGAGGAAGATTTGTGCAACACGCATACAAAAACACAGAAGAGAGGACGAGAAGAAGAAGAATCATCTGCATGGGTCGAAGTAAAAAAAAGAAAAGATCGAGTGAAAGAAAAAAGTAATCAAATAGAGGTAATTGTAACGTCAACAGAAACATTTCCCAAACAATTCGCCCTGGCAAAACTACTTAAAAATCAAAACATTAGTAATATTATAAAATTGAAATACATACATCCTTACAAAATATCGGTAGAATTTTCAAATGAGGAAAGTGCAGATGAGTTTAATTGTCAATATTTTCGCGACCTGGGATGGCGATTCCAACGTCCATATGAAGTAAGTTTGTCGTATGGAGTGATAAAAAATATTGAATTAGATTTGACAGAAAAAGAATTACTGGAATCGATCACGGTAACTGATGGCGAGGTGCTCAATGTAAAACGTCTCAAGCGTAGAACCAACAGCGAAGCAGGGTGGACTGAGAGTGAATCGGTGCGTGTGGGATTCATAGGTTCTCATTTGCCACCCCATTTATATATATTCGAGCTAAAAGTTAATATTGAACCGTATGTATTCCCGGTCACGCAATGCTCGAGATGTTGGAGATTTGGACATCACCACAAGACATGTTCTTCCAAGAAAGTATATTGTCCTAAATGCGGAGGAAAACATGAGAATTGCGAAACGACTACTTTTAAATGTATAAACTGTTCAAATAGTCATATGGCTTTGAATAAACTATGTCCTGTATATTTAAAAGAAAAGAAAATACGTGAAATAATGTCAGAATTTAATGTGTCCTACAGAAAAGCAAAAACCATGTACGTGCCTCCTGAATATCCGCTTCGTAGTAACTCAATATCAAACACCCACCACATTCCAACCCATACATATACAAAACCGGTAGAATTAAATGCTACTGTAATACAACCGACTCCAACTTACGTTTCTATTGCCTCAACACCAAAGACTCCATCAAATAATTTCCACGAAGAAAACTCGAAAGATAAGAAAACCAGAAATATTAACAAGAAGAAAAAGACAACAAATATTCAAAGTAGTGAAAAATATACTAGGACCGAAAATGAGCAGTCCTCAGATTCGGAAAATAATGACAGACCTAACCTTGGACAGAAGGGTAAAAAGAATAAAAGAACACGGATTGACCTATCATTTACGCAGTTACTTCAGCAAATAAAAGATATTATTTTTGTGAATGATGAACCTTTGAACGATAAATTTAGAAATGTTGTACTGATGATTCTGGACTGGTTAACTTCTTGTGTTATGAACTATATTCCGAACTTGCCTGTTTTGTTAAATATATTTAAATACCATTATGGGGAAGATTAACTTTAATATTCTGCAATGGAATTCTCAATCAATAAAATCAAAAATTATAGCTTTTGAACAAATTCTTTTGCAAGAAAAAATAAGTGTAGTAGCATTAAGTGAGACATGGTTAAACCCTGATTTTAATATTAATTTAAAGGATTACAATGTTTTTCGTCGTGACCGACTTGACTCTTATGGGGGGGTCGCTATATTGATACACAAGTCTTTTAATGCGCAATCATTGCCATTACCTAATTTAAATTTGGGTATTGAAGTTTTGATTATGAAAATATTAAATTACGAGCCAGTTGAATATATCGTCTCTGTGTATTGTCCGCCAAATATTAACACTACTGCTGCAGACTGGGATAGTATTTTTTCCATTGCTAACCGCAAAACTGTAATAGTTGGTGACTTTAATGGCCATCATTCGAATTGGTCTAACAGAACAGATTCCAGGGGTATGCAAATTTTTGATTCTTTGGTCGATCATAATTTTATAAGCTTAAACGATGGTTCACCGACTCGAATCAAATTAGTTAGTAATAACTTACAACAGTCTTCGCCAGACGTTACATTTGTATCTGCTGATTTGGCCTTATTATTTGACTGGAAGATTTTAAATGAATGCTTAGGCAGTGATCATCTCATGATTAAAATTAGCAGTTTTCATAATCATATTCCTTTTTACAAAATAAAGTATAATTTTAAAAAAGCTGATTGGGCAAAATATAAGTTAATATTATCTGATAAAATGTCTACTCTAGCTTTACCTTCCGATCCTCAAAAAGCCTATGACACTTTTATTAATATTTTAAATGAAGCTGCACATACTTGTATACCCTGTATTAAAACATGTCAGAACACTGGTATTAAATTTGTCCCAAAACCTTATTGGACTCCTGTTTTGTCAAAAATAGTTGCTGAGAGGCGGTTAGCGTTGGCTTATTTTAGAAAGAATCCTACCCCAGGTAATTTACATATATTGCAACAAAAAACAAGAGAGTCTCAAAAAATGATAAGAAATGCTAAAAGTAAAAGTTGGCAGCAATTTTGTTCTTCTCTGAATGAAACTTCATCAGTGAGCGATATGTGGCGGCGAATGCGTTGGCTTAAAGGTAAGAAATATTCGAAGCCCTGTATAGATAGGACAAAAGCTGAAATTTTATTGAATAATCTTACGCCTGACTTTGCGGAACCTCCTCAACCCACTTTTACATCTGTTAATCCAAGTCTAGGTATAAAAATCTCCAGACAAGAATTTGATAAGTGTTTAAAATCTAAAGATACATCTCCAGGATATGATGAAATGTCATATTCAATGATATTTAATCTTCCCGACGTAGCTAAAAAGGTTCTGGTAAATCTGTACAACATGTTTTTATTTCTAGGCTTCGTTCCTACTCAATGGAGATATGTGAGAATTATACCTATCCCTAAAACGAACCATGATAATTGCTCTGATATTAAATTCCGTCCTATTTCCCTCATGTCTTGCCTATGTAAAATCTTTCACTCTATTATTAATATAAGATTAGAATGGTATCTTGAAAGTAACAAATTATTTAGCCCGGAGACAAAAGGTTTTCGGAAAGGAAAGTCATGTTTAGATTGCCTTACTGAGTTAGTGACAAATATTCAACTTGGTTTTTCGTGTAATCAATTGACTGTTGGGTGTTTCTTAGATGTAGACAATGCATACAACAATGTTGATATCTGTAGCCTGTTACTTAAACTCGACCAGTTAAACGTAGGATCGGTATATTGTAGATACTTATGGGAATTCCTTAAAAATAGAACACTTATATTAGAACACAACGAATACAAATTTATAAGAAATACGGGACAAGGCATTGCACAGGGCGATCCGATATCACCTTTGTTGTTTAATGTAGCGACAATAGAAATCTGTAAAATTGTAACATCTTTATGTAAAATAGGTGTTTCACAGTATGCTGATGATTTTGTGCTTTATTTTTCCTCCAATAACTTGGGCGAAGCCAAAATACAAATTCAAAATGCCCTAAATGTAATAAATAATCTGCTTCGTAATATTAATTTAGATATATCACCAATAAAAAGCAAAGTGTGTATATTTACGAAAGGAAATCAAAGAAAAGATATTAGTCTTCATATTAATAGTACAAATATTGAAGTTGTCGATACTGTGAAATACCTAGGAATGTGGCTGGATCGGTCTCTCAGGTGGAACAAACATATAGACACAATAGCTCAAAAAGTTTTAAAATTTCTTAACATTTTTAAAGTTCTTTCCGGGTCGGGTTGGGGGATTCACCCTAAGCACTTGCGTAGATTATACATATCTATATTAAGAAGTAGAATTGATTATGCCTCCTATTTATACGATAACAGTTGCAAAACAAAATTAGCAAAATTAGATATCATACAAAATCAAGCCATGAGGATCATCGGGGGCTTCGTAAGGACCTCCCCTATACATGTGATGCAAAACGAACTATATTTGTGTCCATTAGAAATGAGAAGATATTACCTAGGCGGAAAATTTTGGCTTAAAAGTAAATGCATTTTGAACAACGCTTCAATCAATTTGGTAGAAAAATTAGTCAGTTATATGAATTACAGATACTGGTATAATAAAAAGAAACCTTGTTTAATATTAATTCACCAGGCCTTTTCCTCTTGCTCTATTGCAATCAGTGATAAATTAGAGATGTTTTCGTTAAATACCTGGGTAACAAACATAAACTTATCGAATGGCATTAATTTGAATATCGAAGGATTAACTAAATCAAAACGTATATACCATCCGTTAACAATAAAAAATATTACTACAAATTATTTAAACGAAAAATATTCTACATTTTACCATTTATTTACAGACGGTTCTAAAGACAAAAATGATGCTGGAGCCGCTTTTCTTGATGTCCATTCTAGTTGCTTCGCAAAATTCAAAATTCAATCGAATTTATCCATAATGGAAATAGAGCTGATCGGTATTTCGGAAGCGTTGTCTTACATAAGCTCAACCAACTATCAGAAGGTTGTAGTTTTGACAGACTCTAAAAGCGCTCTTCAACATTTGGCTCGCTGTACCTCGACTTTTCGAGGGTTGCCTGTAGCCTATACGATACTGAAGCTCCTATCTCAGTTATACTCAGCATCCAAAATGATTATTTTACAATGGATCCCTTCGCATGTCGGTATAAATGGTAATGCATATGCTGATACGTTAGCTAAACAAGCAATTACTGATGGTATTTTGATAAACGTTACCCCCTCGTATTCGAGTCATATTCCATTACTTAAAGAGAAATGTCATGAAAAATGGAAATTATATTTTGATGAAAGATCAAGAGAGAAGGGAATATGGTATCGTACCATCCAGCCCCACCTGTTTAAAGCGCCCTGGATTGATACCACAACACTAAACAGAAAGGAGATAGTTACAGCTTTGAGACTTAGGTCTGGACACATTCCATGTAACAAATTCGCCTACATGATGCGTAAAAGTTCGACACCTAATTGTCCTACATGTGGTATTGTCGATGATATTTACCATGTGCTGATGGAATGTAGACAAAATGCAAATATTAGAGCTAATTGTGGACTAAATGTTAGACTAGTTGGTGATTGTAACATTATTTTAGCGAATCCAAAGTCAATTGAGGCTAGAAAATTGTTTAAACTAGTTGATAGAAAATAGTTTTTATTTTTCTTGTATCCATTTAGTGATAAGCAACTTCTGTAATTTTCTGTACCGGGCAGCATCATCGCATTAGCGATAAAGCCCTTTCCTAATTGAATAAAAAAAAAAAAAAAAAAAAAAAATATGACGGAAGGCTCAAAACTGCAAATACAGGCGATGCGACAAATTATAGATTCATCATCATCATCATCGGTTAGCCTCCGTGGCGCAATTGGTTAGACGCCGCCTGTGAAACTTGAGGTTGCGGGTTCGATCCCTGCACCGAGAGAAATGTTTGTGCGGCCCACAAATATTTCTTCCGGGTCTGCGTGTTTGTGAGACGGAAAAGTCTCTCGTAGTTCCGAATACCCACGACACAAGACTCGATCTTAGTGTGGGGTCAAGACTGTATGTATGTATGTGACTGTTGGGTGTTATTTATTTATTTATCGTTTACACTGATGGGCAAAATTCTACCATCGTGAACTCCGACATATGAAAATTGCTTGTTTTAAAAAAACGAAATTATTCCCTACTAGCTTGCAGTTGTGCGTTAACTTCACCCGAGTAACTTAGCCGGGAAAGCAATAAATAAAACAAGTGACAATAGTTACAAACCCTCCTTTGACGACTATGACGACTAAAAACTTTTTCTCACTTCTCCATAAAACATTTTGTCATATATTTCATATAATTAATTTTGTGGGTAGGTCCGTCGTAATGAGAAATTGTTTGAGTAGGTAGTTAACATATCTGACACTGGCGCATTTAGTTGAAGCCGGATGTGAAATGTGGAGCCGTGGGTTTGATCCCCGCATCGAGACAAATGTTTGTGTGATCCACAGGTATTTGTTTCGGGTCTGGGTGTTTGTGAGACCGAAAAGTCTCTCGTATATTCTGATACCCATGACACAAGACATTAGTGTATTATGATATTAGTGTTGGGTTATGACTATGTGATTGTTGGGTGTTTTTATTTATCAGTGCTTATGTTATATAAATTGGTCGTGTATACCAGGTAAGTAACATTCTCGTCTCCCTTATAATAATAAAAAATAACCTAAGTACCGAAGCGTGGGTACATAATTTCATTGTGAACGTAACAGACGCATCGAAATCACTAAATTGCGGCCGCCCCAACATAATATCGCAAATGGATGACGGCAAGCACTTTTATTAATATTATTTTGGAGTACATACGGTATTTTTTCCTTACGAAATAACCCTTTTAGGTTATTTATAAATATTTTTCGAGATACGATTGGATTCTCTTTGCGTCGGACCTAAATAGCGTGAAAATATGTGTATTTTTTTTTTATGTTTATTTAAAAAGGCTTGTAATATGATCAAGATTTTGAAAATATATTCTGCATTTTTGCGTATTAATTATAGAATCAGTTTCATCGTAATGGAAGAATTGAATAGCAATAGAATTACAAGAAAATAATATAAAAAATGTCTGAAAAATTGATATTATGACAGCCTCTGTGAACGCCATATAATAAACGCTTGGGTTTCATTAATATGATTTACAAATAATTGTTTCAGTTGTCGTTAAGCTGCTCTTCTCAATAAACATCAGAAAGGTAAGTGAACTATTACATTATAGTAGGTAATGCATATTCACTAAATCAGTCTTATTTAAGCGGTGCTGTTTGATTGACACGAATGCTTTACAATGACAGATAAATAATGTATTTACTATAGTTACTCTTAATCAGATACAGCTTTTAATTGCCCAAAATATCGCCGCATATTACGCACGAATCAGTTTATTAATTCACCAGCGTTTAGGGTTTTTAAGTGCACTGTTTAAAAGTATCATTTCCAACAAAAACTATTTAATCATCTCACGTAGTTGTAAATTGCCTATGATGATGATAGTTAACAATAAAAAATATACTGTAAATACTAGGAAATAAATCGGTGAATTTTGCAATAGCGCAACTTTTTGCTGAGTGATACCTACTTGTCACAGCCACGACGTGCAAACTTCTACTTTTTTATTTAATTTAAACTTATTTATAATTTTCTTTACACCTGTATTTGTACGTCGTTTTCATTGTTTGTTTTATTTTTATTTATTTATTGAACTTTATATTCAAATATATTGTACATAGGCGGACATAACGCCAGGGGCATTCTCTACCAGTCTACCTTGCGATGGCGTTGAAATGACAGAGGTAGGGGTACGGGTAAACGTTTTGTGAAGAATAAAACTTTCAATTTTGATTTTAAAGGCACATCTTCTCTCACAAACCGTAGTATGCTAAATTTTATCGTATTAATGAAAGCAAAGATCAACTTTAAAGGGAAGTTGTAAGAAACGCATCCCACTTTATTTCTTAGGGCGGTGCTAGTGAGCGGGATTTAATTGAGTCGGTTTCAAATCACAGTTCCTTTTGATAATAAACTCATTCGGTAGATGAGTGGCTGTCTCATTTGATACATGTTATATGTACATACTTTAAGTTGAAATGCGTGGGTGATATGAAAATGCCACAAATAATTAAATATTCTCATATATTTTTTCAGACATTCAATTCATATTGCTCTTGGCATTTACAATTAATTTTAAAATGTGTTGTTCTACCTGCTCTTATTTTGAATATTTTCAACGGTCCATATATCTCATATCGGCATTCCTTTAATAACCAGATGCCTAAGTACGCTACGCACATTCTCGTGAATTCTTATGATTATAAATAAATAAATAAATAATAATAAATAGCACCCAACAGTCACATACATAGTCCTGACCCCACACTAAGATCGAGTTTTGTGTCGTGGGTATCAGGAACTACGAGAGACTTTTCGGTCTCACAAACACCCAGACCCGGAAGAAATATTTGTGGACCGCACAAACATTTCTCTCGGTGCGGGGATCGAACCTGCGGCCTCTCGTTTCACAGGCGGCGTCTAACCAACTGCGCCACGGAGGCTGTCATATGTTTGTTTACGATGCTTCTCGTCATGTTTAAGTAAGTGACATTAACTATGAATACAAATTTAATTAACTCCTGAGGTAGCTAGGATTTGCCTTACGGCCTCTTTTTCTACCTTCTAACTCGCTCCAAAACTCATAATCGTGGGAAGAAAGAGAAAAACGAGTGTCCCCACCGCACTATTAAAAATATTAATATCTCAGTAATGAGTGTAAGTTAACTTTGCTAGCACCATTAGCATCCTGTACAATTAAATCAAATGATAATGAGGGTGTAGTTTGGGGAATAAGGGACCAAGAAATGATAATCAATTATAAAAATGAATGTAATAAGCGATTAAAATTAATTAACTTTACAAGTGAATTTTTAAAATGTACTAATTGTTATTGTAGTGACCCGGACCATAGGCGTGCTCTTGATTTTCTGTACGCAGACATTGTATCCGCCCTCCGGGATTCGTCCTTGGCTAGCCAGAAGACCGCAAAACAGGGTAGGAGAGCACAGCGTATAGTGGGTTGGAACAGGCATATCCGTGAAGCTCATGATAATGCTAGGTTAAAATTTAACTTATGGGTATCTTATGGCAAACCAAAATCAGGTGTTATTTTTAACGAAATGCACGATAGTAAGAGAGTGTTTAAATCTCGCTTAAAATGGTGCCAAGATCACCATGATCAGATTATGATGGACGCTATTGCAGAAAAACATTGCAGGGGTGACTTTCGCAGTTTCTGGCATACAACAAATAAGACAAATATAAAGCCTGGGCTTCCTGTAAGTGTCGATGGGGTCAGCGATCATAAGGGGATTGCAGAAGTGTTCAGTAATCATTTTTCAGTAAGATCACCCTTGGGGCCTTCAACTGGAATTCGCGATGTCCTAATGCCAATTGGGACACCGAGCGTTCATTTTAACACCGTTGATGTTGAAAAGTGTATCCGGCATATGACAAGAGGTAAATCCCCGGGGCATGATGGCCTTAGCATTGAGCACTTGCAACATGCGGGCCCTCATATATTTGACATATTGTCTATATTTTACACTTTATGCTTAAACCACTCCCACCTGCCAAAGGATCTTATGAAAACTATTGTAGTTCCAGTAGTGAAAAATAAAACTGGTGATCTTAGTGATAAAAACAATTACAGACCTATTTCCCTGGCAACAGTAATAGCCAAGGTGTTTGACTGTTTGTTGAACACAGAGTTGAATAAATATGTCAAACTGCATGACAATCAGTTTGGATTTAGACCCCAACTCTCTACGGAAAGTGCGATACTCTGTCTCAAACAAACTGTGAAATACTACTTGAATCGAAAAACTCCTGTTTACGCGTGTTTTCTGGACTTATCCAAGGCTTTTGATCTAGTTTCATATGATATTTTGTGGAAAAAACTAATTGAAATTGACCTGCCGTATGAACTTATAAAAATCTTAAAGCACTGGTATACGAATCAAATAAATTTTGTAAGATGGTCGGGGGTGATGTCTGAGCCCTATGGGTTAGAATGCGGTGTTAGACAGGGTGGATTGACCTCGCCTACACTGTTCAACCTCTACGTGAATGATTTGATTGTTGCTCTCAGCAGCCAGCACATCGGATGTCACATTGATGATGTCTGCGTTAATAACTTAAGTTATGCCGACGATATGGTGCTATTGAGTGCGTCCATTTGTGGCTTAAGAAAGCTGTTGAATATCTGTGAAAAGTACGCCTGCGGTCATGGTTTAAAATATAATGTAACTAAAAGTCAGTACATGGTCTTTGAGACTGCTAGTGCTAGATGCCCTAAAAGCATACCACCGATTTATCTTAACAGTGTAACATTAGATAGGGTGTTTAAATTTAAATATTTGGGCCATATAGTCACAGCGTGTCTTAACGACAATGCTGACATAGAACGGGAGCGTAGAGCGCTGTCAAAGAGAGCGAATATGCTGGCTCGTAGGTTTGCAAGGTGTTCTACCGAAGTTAAGATTACGCTGTTTCGTGCTTATTGTACCTCCCTATACACGTGCAGTTTGTGGGCCAGCTACACGCGTGTCAATTACAGCGCACTGCGTGTCCAATTTAATAATGCATTCAGGGCGGTGTTGGGACTGCCCCGTTACTGCAGCGCTTCAGGTATGTTTGCTGCGGCGCGCACTGATTGTTTCAACTCGATTATTCGAAAAAGATGTGCGTCCTTGGTGCGCAGAATTCGACTCAGTTCCAACACTGTCCTGAAAATGATAGCTGATAAGCCAGATTGCTTTTATGTACGGCACTGTTGTGACAAACATATCACATATAGTGCCGGATAGAGGCAAAAAAGAAAATGTATGTTCTTGTGGTTGTATGTATTATTTGTGTATTGTCTTTGCTATGGGTCCTTGGTTACCTGAAATAAATGATTATTATTATTATTATTATTATTAATGCTACAACCAATTTTGATAATGTATTCAAATTCATGTTTTTTATACATACTGCTCAAAATTAAACCTTATAGGGTTGTGTCCCTACTGGCAATATCATTATAAATATTATCACAGAAGGATCGACTGTAACAGTTCTGTCTGCAGAACATCACTAAGACGCTTTGACTAAACTTTACAGCCAGGCACCCGGAGTTCAACAATTAAAGAGAATAAACTTGCTTGTTTAAATGCTGCGTCTGCAAATTACACAATTTAATCCTGCTGTTTAGCCAAACCGTAGAAGCTTTTAGACCTCGCGAAGAACGATTGAGGTCAAATGAGTTGCAGCCACGATTTGACCTTTTTGAATTGCATTTGTTTATATCGGTCGATAGTTCTGAAGTGATCTAGATTCTGGATGAAGAATCGAAAGATAATAATCTAGAATTGTATATAAAAAACATATTTAGTTTATTTCCTATGTATCACTTCGTTTTTATTGACCCAACTAACAGTGAGAAAACAATTTCTGTTCAAAGAATGAAACTGAAGATATGCGAATGGATGCTTGTAATAACATCGATTGTTGTAAAACGATAAATAGCTTCATTCTTTCATGTGGTTACAGTCCATTGTTACGTTCTGATAACTAATGTGGAATGAATATTTGCGGGCATTGTTACGGCATAAAAATCTTCTGCTATTGGATTACAGATAGAAATTGAATGAAAAATATTTTCAGAAATAGGTATGTATTCCGTTCGATGTATTCGTACTTGAGAACGCATGGAACGGAAACCGTACCTATTTCTAAAAATATTTTTCATTCAATATTTTTTTATATTGCATAGGTTCGGCAAAACTGCGTGGTTGCCTGTTGGTAAACGAACCAGACGCGACTGCCAAAATATTCACGATGGTCGCGGGTTTAAATCCCAGGGCACACCTCTGTCTTTTCAGAGTCAAGTATAGATAAAGGTTCGGCAAACAAGCAAACAGGTAACCTGATGATAAGTGTTTACTGTCACCCATGAACGTCCACAACGCTTGGATTAAGGATGTGTTGCCCACCCATCAAATTTGGAGGAGATCGGGAAGGAACAAGGATAGAAAGAAGTATTGGGCATCCGGCAATATCACTCACCGAATGAAGCTATCACATACATTACATATACACTAGCCAATCATGTAGGCAATGCCAGTGGATACTTTATTTGAATTGCATTTACTGTTGCATTGTGGACATGTGATCGTACCAACAAGCATCTTTACAAGACGGCGTAATTGCATCGAATAGCATGGGCCTGCCGCCTGAAGCCATTCTAGCCTACCACTAGGCGCACAGCAGTCATTTGCAGTGGAAGTGTAAAAAAAATACAAAAGTAAAGAAAGATTTTTCCTTCAACTCTTAGTAAAAATGGATTTTTCATCTGTTTCGAACAGGCTTAGACAGACTACTCATTTCACAGTAGGTTTTTCCTTTAGTAAAGCTTCAATACATTCAAAAATCATTTTCCTTCAGTCTATTCTGTTTAACACGTTTCTTTGTTCTGCCCTTTTAGGGTTAAGTAGGTTGTCTCTCTTATAGACTAAAGTTCCTAGACGCTAAGTTGATGTCATTAAGCAAAAGTGTTGATTAAAATCCCTTAACTTTATTAAAAACATTGTTTTAAATAGTTTTCGCCTTTAACTTTATTCTAAACTCGTTAACGTGATTAATTTTGTTAACGTTTTGTGATTAAATTGTTTTCAGGTAAGTATTGTGCGTAGTACAAACAGCTTTAGTGATTTTAATTAAATAGAAACAAGTTTGGTTTAGATGAGATGTTTTGGCTTATTTATGTATTTAGTTTAAGTATAGATTTTTTGCAAGCGAAATTTCGGACGCCCGCCTACAAGGTGGACGGACGATCTGGCTAAGGTTGCAGGAAGTCGCTAGATGCAGGCCGCTTCCAACAGGTCATTGTGGAGATCCTTGGGGGAGGCCTATGTTCAGCAGTGGATTTCCTGTGGCTGATATGATGATGATGATGATAGATTTTTTGAAAGTGGTCTTGGTATGAATTTTCACTTTTTCATTTATCGCTTCTGCGTTTTATCGATACATACTTCTTGTTAAATGTACGAGTAATAAATACATAAATACACCCAACAGTCACAACTCACATACATAGTCCCCATCCCACACTAAGATAGAGTCTTGTGTCGTGAGTATTTGTAACTACGAGAGACTTTTCGGTCTCACAAAAAAACAGACTCGAAACAAATGGCTGTGATTCACATAAATATTTGTTTCAGTGTGGGGATCGAACCCAAGGTGTCACGTTTCACAGCTGTCTAACCAACTCCGCCACGGAGGTATAAAAAAACCTTGAGATAAATTATAAGAAAATCTAATCGCAGTAAATAAATACACCTATTCAACTGCTTTACAATTATGGCACTCAGCCGCCCCCAAGTTAAAAGCATCGATAAATCCGGCGACAAAACTCAATTTTTTTATGAATTATTTCCATAAAAACATGAGAGCCTTTAACAACACTTGGTAACACAAAGCGGCTCGATTTTCCACATTCATAACTTTGAAAATAACAATAGAAATAAATCCTTTCATTCAAAGAGATTTTCAAATATATTCACGAACGTCCGAACTTAACTGAATTTAAAAATAATTCAACTGGAAATATAGTGAATGTTCACGGTGCGAATACCCAAAGCGAGATAAATTTGCATTCATAGTGTTTATTAGAATAGCGCACGGCCAAAAGGGGTTGAGCAGTAAAACAATTGTTATTATGAGAACTAGCACCCGGCGCGGCCGCAACTGACTTCCATCGCGTTTCCATTCGCGTACGATAATGCATTTTGATACTGGAGATTATTTTATAATCCGGAATGAAATTTGAATGTTCGGACTTCATGCGTTAAGCTGTACGAATATGAGTAAGTACAAAATGTTCGAAATCTCTATCGTACGTCGTAACCATAGACTTGTTGACTAGTTAGGAGTGAACAAGAAGAAAGTGAATGAATAAAACATCAAGTTCATTCAATGTCACTCTAAAGAAAAGGATAGCAGACAACAGCGACTTCATTCAAGGTCAAATTTTTGTGCTTCACTTTTATATACGGAATGCAATCTCCATTTGGGTATAAGCTTCTTGGGAGTGAATGATAAGTATTATAGAGTTTATTATAATTCTTAAAAGCGGAAAATGTATAACTCACTGCGGACGACGAACGTTGGAACTTTAAAATTTCGTTTCGGACCAGAGAGATTATTAAAATATTTTTAAACATAATTTTAATCAATTGCGTTGTCAGGATAGAATGAATGGACGAAAGCCCATGGCATCATGTATGAATAGGCGCCGTGGGCTTATATTATTTTTTTCTCTGGTATAGGCCATTCTTTCGTAAAGTCTATACATATTTCCCTTGATGAAGTTGAAAACGAAATTGCGCGAATTGGAGGATGTATACGTGTAGCTATAGGCTGATGATATTAATTGTCAGTCAGCCAGCGTTTGCGTGTTCATTTACCCTGTGATTTGATAAGAATAACTTGAAATCGCCTTGTGCAATGGAGCTGCGTAAAATGCAAACGTACACGGTATAAACGTTTCGTGTTTGGCGCGGGCCCGCCGGACGCTGCGCGGTCATCGCTGCTTTGAAATTCGTCTTATTTTAGCTCGAATTGATGATTAATTTCTCGCTGCCAGCCATAAATTCAACTCCTCTATTAGTGCGCATAGCAATTTGTAGGAGTAAGTCTAGGTATCTTTTTTTTCCGATAAAGAAAGAAATTATTTCCGTTGTATGTCTTGCGAAGTTTCAGAACACTTTAGTACAATTTTTAACATATGATCATGTTGGGAAGGTTCATTGTAATGTGTATAGTAAAGTCTTATATTATTATTTTTATTTAATATTTATTTCAGAATAAAATTCCATTGATTATATCAATTACCATTAGTACCTAGAAGCTTATTAGTATATTGATATTTATATTGCATCCTGTAGATTGATCCTCCAGACTTACATTTTATAAAAGCTGATAGATTGTCTGCGCATTCCTCTGATATAAGCATCACACGATCAGCTTTTATGAAGTTCTGATCGTGGCGGCTTTGGAAGTTATCAGCTTCAATATGTTTGGCAAGTTGAAAGAATCATTAAGTTTCTGACTACCAAGGAAACAGTTTTTGATAGTTGCCTTTAAAATATGTAGAATTTCAATGTTATGAAGAAAAATTAGTAAAATGAAACGTTAGACGAATGGCTGGTATGGAACCTGGTTGGTGTGAAAGAGATGATTAATGAAAGTATCCAAGATGGAACGAGTTAGAGGATTATTAAGATGTTGAAGTACGGAAGGACGGGATAAGGGAGAAGGGTCTGAAAGACGTGAAGGACGACTGAAGTGACGACGAAATAAAGACGAATATAAAAGACGATAAGATATTGAAGATTACCCAAACGATATTTGTTTGATTTGACCTGAGAAGGAACTATTCCCATATATATAAAAATCAGTGTTTATATTATAACGCTGGTAAAATTTGAAGATATCATAATTTTGACGTCCACGGGCTCTTAGTTTATAAGTCAGAAATAAAAATTTAAACGAAGAAAAAACGTGCATTTTTTATAGAAATTGTCACGACAGGCCGTAACAATTTGAAACACTGATACTAACGCCAGGAAGTCTACAACAAGCATAAATTCAGACGCCCGCTACTAAGCTTTTAATTTAACTTCAACCATTCTTCTTAATTTGTTAGTGGAGTTTTTAAAGCTGAAGTTGAGACGCCACATTATGAATGAACAGTATGGCACTATTGTTTTGATTAAGACGATGCTTGGTTGGATTTGATTGATTAGTTTGGATTCGATGGATTAATAACGGCTATGGTTCCCTTAGTATATCACTCACCTTCGGTTTGCCGACGATATTGTAGTCTTGGCAGAATCGCTGGAAGACCTTAACACTATGCTCGAAGACCTTAATCGAGTTTCCCAACAGGTGGGTCTTAAAATTAACATGGATAAAACGAAGATCATGTCGAATATCCATGTTGTGCCCACCCCCATTGGAGTTGGGGGCTCGACTCTCGAAGTTGTAGACGAATATGTCTATTTAGGACAAGTGGTCCGGTTAGGCAGGTCCAACTTCGAGAGAGAGGTCAATCGGCGAATCCAACTCGGTTGGGCAGCGTTCGGGAAACTTCGCGACGTCTTCTCGTCCAAAATACCTCAGTGCCTAAAATCGAAAGTCTTCGATAGTTGTGTGTTACCAGTGATGACATACGGCACCGAGACGTGGCCTCTCACTGTGGGCCTCATTAAAAGGCTCAAAGTCACTCAACGAGCCATGGAGCGGGCTATGCTCGGTGTTTCCCTACGAGATCGAATCAGGAATGAGGAGATCCGTAGGAGAACCAAGGTTACCGACATAGCCCATAGGATTGGCAAGTTGAAGTGGCAGTGGGCCGGGCACATAGCTCGTAGAACCGATGGCCGTTGGGGCCGAAAGGTTCTCGAGTGGAGGCCACGTACAGGCAAGCGAAGTGTCGGACGCCCGCCTACAAGGTGGACGGACGATCTGACTAAGGTCGCAGGAAGTTGCTGGATGCAGGCCGCTTCCAACAGGTCATTGTGGAGATCATTGGGGGAGGCCTATGTTCAGCAGTGGACTTCCTGTGGCTGATATGATGATGATGATGATGATGATGATGATGATGATGGTTCCCTTAAATTATAAATTATTTATTAAATGAACTGGATGAATGAATGCTCTGGATTCAACTAAGCTACGACTTAAATAAACACTGTATTGTAAACTTGTTTTGTAATAAGCAACGCTAGGGTTTCTCGACTGTTCATCTCTGGCGAAAACAGGCTTGTGAACCGGGTGGTAATGAAAAAAGAGTCTAAATCTAAATAATGTATGACATTTTATGCGTTCAAAAATATTTGCATTTTCATTGATTTGAAAACCAACAATAGGTCCTTCCGTACATTTGAAATATCAAAAAGATGGGTGTGAAAAACGCGCTACATTAAATATTAAATGTGTCAGATTTTGTATTAATGGTGATAAGAATTAGTATCGTTTTTTTTTTACTAAGCTTTTGGTCGTAATATAAGAAACCATTTTGAAAATCGTTGTAAGCGATGACTAATTTCAGACTAGTTTCAGTTCCTCTATAGTTGCAATGTGGCGTCGCAACACTTACATCGGAACACTTTACGCGCTTTTCGCCTTGCCCATATATTTAAGTTAGTGAGTGGAACTAAATTTTGATGCCACTGTATGTGTGGCAAATATTTATTTGTATTAGTAAGTACGTATTTAAAAGACACCAAGGCAGTGAATACAGATTTTAACGGACATGGATGCAGCGATAGTGATGTCAAAGTTAAGCAAAATATGATCGAAACGTAATACATAATAATCTTTACATAGCCATATAAGATAATATGTATAATAGTAGTAAAGAAGATCCAAGACATCTTCTTCTTCTTCTACCTAGCGTTATTCCAGCTGGTGCCAGGGTCCGCCTTCCGGCAAATTCTTCTCCATTTCGCCCGATCTTCGGTATCCTCAATAGTAAGGTCATTGGCCCTCATATCTTCCTTGACGATATCTAGCCAGCGCTTCTTTGGTCTACCTCTCGGTCGAGGCCCGGGAATATTGAGGCTTAGGCACACATTGCCGACGTACTCCTACGTTTTCTAAGACACCATTGTGCATTATTTTATAGCTAAATGTATGTTTCACGTTTTGAATAATTTTAAATAAAATTCCTAAGGTTCAGCTAAAAATTGGTTTTAAGTACAAAATTATCATTACTTTACCAAAGAAATCGTGCCCTATTATATTACAAACGTAAAAAGTTTCATGTAAATTATATTAAACCAGTTGCAACAATATCTTAATTTGGCAACATTCACGGCTGAATTTAAAGCCTTCAATGTATAAATTCAGCGAACATAATGAACGAATGGTAATATATACATAATTTTACATTCTCTTTATAAAGCTACAAATGTATAATTTAATGCCGTTTTGTTTGAGCCATAAATTTCGAAATGCACGAGTATTATTTTATCACCAACTTCGAATAGAAATATTAATGATTTTAATATA
This sequence comes from Hyles lineata, assembly GCA_030180105.1. NCBI lineage: Eukaryota > Metazoa > Arthropoda > Insecta > Lepidoptera > Sphingidae > Hyles > Hyles lineata. The sequence continues at coordinate 4,875,217 of JARJEE010000023.1, forward strand.
TTTGGAACTTTGCGTTTACATATTAATGTTGAGAATCATTTTAAAATTTAATACTGCCAACATGTCTCATGATACATTAGTTACATTGAACACATTTTGATATTTTATAGTTTATTAAGTGGTTGAAACATTAGTATATGCGTAAAGCAAAAATAAATTATTTAAACATAGTCTTATTGACAAATGGGTTTAATGAATAATTTAGATTTTCGCATGTAATTAATACCGAATGGTAAATTATAAAGAAATAATTATAATGAATTTACTCGTGTCTGCTATTGAGAGTAATAAAGTAAACATGTTTTTAAAATGGTTGCATTTAAAAATTCTAAGCTCATATTATGCTAGCTTTTATATTAATGTTAACATTTCTATTATTTTCTTTAGAATGCCAAGCATTGCTTTGTTATTCATGGTGTTGTTTGGTTTTGCTATTTTCCTCGAGCTGTCGTATCGCTTACATAAATGCGCGAATGGCATGCTTGTCTCGCCATTCAAATCAATATTAGAATTTGGATGTAATCAAAGCATTAATTTGATTTAAAAAAAATATACATTTATTTATTTACAACAAATATAACGTCTTAACAGCCGAGGCCAACGGGACGCCATATTAATATAAAAGTGACTGGGCAGACTGCAATAATTATTATCAATTTCCTGTCATGGGGTTGAGAAGTAATACAGCGCGCGACAGGAGTGCAAGTGTGCCTCGATGAAACCTACTTTTTTGTGTAGGAAAAATATATATTTTCAATAAATATAAACATAAATGCGACCCAGGCCCGGAGTTATTGGAGAAATTAACATGAAGCCCTGAGCCCAATAAAATATATATTTTTTTGTCTTCTACTCTGCGAATAAAAAGGAAAATATGATGGTTATTATTTTATAAAAATCTGTCGCCCGGAATAAAATAGGAAAACGTATAAGGACAAACCATAAAAATGCTATAATGAATTTTAAACAGTATAGGTATCTGGATCAACAATATTTTTACCGATACTATGAATGTGCATTCTCCTTTTATTTTTATTTTTTTTTATATCTTGTCACACTTTCCATACTGTGTATTTAGTTATTAGTGTTTTGTTACTTGGTGGCTGTTGGCAAGTTGACTTGAAGTGGCGACTTAGCCCTAATCTTAAATATATTATGGAGGTTATTGTTGAAACTTGGATTAGTGTTTACGAGCTAGATGGCACATTAACTGATTATTTATTATGTTTATTTTAATTCCTTAGAAAAATTAATAATATGATATTTAATATTTAAATAAGTATTTTTATTTTCTGAAATGTATATCGCATTATTGTTGCTTGCATACATTGGAATGTGTTACATTTTAAAAAATACCTATATTTTTATTTTTATTTGGTTTTTTATTCTATAAGTGTGACCATCCGTAACATACTCCTATGATTTATACGTTGCCGAGTATACGATTTTAAAATCGATGTACCAAACGTCAAACGGTCTACAAAAAATATGTTTTTCTAAACCAAACAAACCAAAAACAAATTGCTAAATTCCAAAACTCCCACAGGAATTCCCGATTCAATAAGCACTATCAATAATCAAAAACCAGATATTCCAATAACCTAATATATATCATGTGCGACAGCCATTTGTTATGTAGCATTGAGGTAAATTCGAATGTAGGAGCATGATCTATTCTCGTTTGGATATAAATCATCCGCTATTTAATATACGCATATCCCCAACAGAGAGATTAATGGTGTCATTGATTAAAGTTTTATCGTGACGCAGATTAGGAGGATTTGCACTGAAAGGTATTAAAGTAAGGGATTTTGTTTAATAAAAATGGTGTTTCTTTCACGACAGCGTTTTATGACGCCGGTGTTATTTAGTTTCTCTAATCTGTTTAATCGGCTTTTAGGCACTAATATTAGGTGGGGATTGAGGAACATAAAACAATATTACGGATTTTATCGCGTATTTGGTTCAATTTTCACAATTTTTAACTTTCCGCACGTTTCGATTACTTTACAGCTTTTGTGATCACGGGGCGGACCGGATATAAAAATCAGTAAAAAAATAGTTTTATTTCAATTTTAACATTCGCGTAAATCTAAAAAGCCTTATGTTGAATTGACCGGCAAGGATATTTGAAAGAATAAACAACCCTCGAATTCATAATGAGAATTTATTAACAACTATCAATTCGAGTAAACCAAGTTGGAGATTAAAGAATAACAATAAATAAATAAATAACACCCAACAGTCACATACATAGTCCTGACCCCACACTAAGATCGAGTCTTGTGTCGTGGGTATCAGGAACTACGAGAGACTTTTCGGTCTCACAAACACCCAGACCCGGAAGAAATATTTATGGGCCGCACAAACATTTCTCTCGGTGCGGGGATCGAACCCGCGACCTCTCGTTTCACAGGCGGCGTCTAACCAACTGCGCCACGGAGGCCGTCAAACATAGGCTTAAATGAAAATATCATATAGTAGCAATCAAATACACTTTTTTTTAGATAAATGGGGACACGAGAATGCCGTTCTTTTGATGGTAACCGATACGACAACTCATGTTCATAACAAAACCAAACACCACGAATTACGAAGCAATGCTTGGCATACCACTGGCACTCGCTACCCTAAGACATGATATTATGTCCAGTACTGTATCAGCCCATATACGTCCCACTGCAGGGCACGGGCCTACTCTACAATCGACAGTACGATTGAGAGTGGTTAGGCCGTATAGTCCACCACGCTGGCCTAGTGCGGGTTGGCGGACTTACATACCTTAGAATTATGTCCAGTAGTTAACACGTTTGCAAGAATTATAAAAATGCACAACCAACGTCGAACATGTGTTGGAATCCCTTTACGATATTAAAAAGAGTAATACCATAAGATAATTACAATCCATTTCTTCTTACATCCATTCTTCCATTAACAGAGCGTTGGCATCATTAAGTTCACAGCAGTGCAAGCGAGGGTGGAGAAAACAATCAATAACTGCCCGAGAACAATACACATCAAGACCACAATCAACAATAATAAAGAAACTAGTAGTTGCGACCCAGTTTGCCTGCTCTTATGGCTTCTGTTTTGTGTGTATACAGTACCTGAATTATGACGATACTCGTAATCTTTTTTTTTTATTATTATGAAGTATACTGAGCGAAATTCAGCTAGCTCTTTCTCGGTGACAAAATTGTATTTCTGAAATACATATTAGTGATTTTTTTAAATAATTATTAAGTAAAAAAATGGTGCTGGCTATTTCACAAAAGCTGTGTTTACATCAGTAATTTTTTAATTTTAACTTTTTGGTCTCCTGGGATCTTACCTACATCAAATGAAATCAATAGGAATGTGAATCAAAGAACGAAACAATAATATTTATATTATATTTATATAATGAAGAGAATATAAATGACATAGAACCACGTATAATAATTAAGCATTTGAGTGTATCATAATTCAATTCAGCTTTGAAATTTGCACTACTTAACAAAAAAATCGATCAAATTGTAACTGCACTGTTGTTTTCCGATTTGTAGGACATTGTAGCCAGAGTAACTACTGGACATACTGAGACTTAACACCTTATTTCGCAGGATGGCGAGCGCAGTGGAATGCCAATCATTGTAATTCATGGCGTTGTTTGGTTAAGCTACTATTCATGAGTGATCGTATCGCTTACCATCAGGCGAATAGCATACTTGTCTCGCCATTCATTGCAATAAAAAAATCTCAGACGATCCTATCCTATGATGGTAAAATTCAATTCAATAGTGGATTTAATTCAAACAAACATACCAACATATTTGCTATATACAGATGATTTAGAAAACAAATACTAGAGAGATAATGTGTGATAATGAAGATGTTAGCATGGATTATGCTCTAATGCTGACGACTTAAGATCTCTTGTCATAGCACAATAATCCTCGCGATCGATGTTTCATATTCTGAGTTAATGGGTTTGTTCACTTCATCTCGCTTTGTTTTGTTTTTGTTAATATAAGAATCGATTTGTTAGGTTTGTTACTATTTTCTTCTAGGGGGTTTATTTATTTATTTATCCTTTTTTGCACCATACATAGAAGAAATATATTGGTTTGTATTTGTATATTCACCATGTATTAATTATATATAACGTGTGTATGTATGTAAACGATTTAAGTTAATTTTCTATAGTTGCGTTATGTAATATTTATATACATAAACCTTATTTATTAATTTAGTCTGTTAATTTATATTGCTCTTCTTTAATTCTATAATAAATGCACTTTAAAGTTTTCTAAAATAAAAGTCGACTTTTATCACGAAATTTTACCAAATAGTATCCAATTTCATAACTATAAACCAAGCCACAGTTTCAAAAATGTCACTTTAACGTCACTATAAACATTTCCCTAAAATTGTGTTCAGTTACACAAGCTCTGCTGTAATTTATGCAAATAAGTTTACAAAACTAGTTTTTACAACTCCGTATTAGTAATTCCCAACCTAATATCATTAGAGAAAAGTTGAAGCAAATACTGACATTACATTTAGTTCTTGATCTCAAATGTTTAAACTCCGAAGAAACTTTTAAGCGGATGCTTCGAACAAAAACTGGAAACAAAGAAATGAAGCCAGGGATAAAAATAAGTTGGGAGTTAAAGACAAAAGAATTACTAGTATTGCAATTATTTCATGTTATTAAATGTAGTGCTGGGTAGTAGAAATAATTTTATGGATTATTTTTCCGACCCAAATATCGACCAATAGAATTGCACCATTCGACGTCACGTGGTACAACCTACATGGTATTATACTGATATTTTTTTGAAAATTTTCTCTGGTAGTTGCTATATATAAAAAACAAAACATGATCCAGTCAAATTAACCACACGTCAAACTGACAGTTTGAATTCAATTGTGAAAATTGGAGATTTTGCATGAAAATGAGTTTGAAATTAAAATTTGGGACGGAAAAATAATCCCCCGAATACCACACGAGCTTCAAAATTATCTGGCATTTCCCTCAAGGTTCCCTGCAAACAAATAAAGTCGTCAAGTTTTTCAGGAACCTATCGGGAAATACCCGATAATTTTGAAGCTCTTGTGGTATTATAAGTGAATATCTTGTCTGTATCAGTCCATATACGTGCCTTTGCAGGGCAGGCTACAATCGAGAATTGTGAGTGGCCATATAGTCAACCACGCTGGCCTGGTCCGTGTTGGCGGACTTTACATAGAAATTCTTACCAAATCGGATTATGGAATATCTTGAAATAATTAATTATCATTGAAAGGGAAAGAAGTGGATAAATAGCGTCAGGAAACTAATAATTTTAGATTATTGATCTAACTAAAATGCTCACTGTGTTATTAAAATATTCAGTCTAATATGAATGTTCTGCGTTTGCTTTTTATCTCCAATAATGTTGAGCCTTTTTAGTATTACATTAAATGTTATATTATTATGTATAGGCACTTTTAATTTTGGGCGGAATTAAGATTTTTTCTCCAAATATATGTTTTAATCGCGTTTTCACGTGGATGAGGCAAGGAAGTCCAAGCACACTCACATCATATGAAAAAAAAAACATTATCTAAACGTGGGAATAATATTGTTATAAATGAAGAGAAAAAAAAACATTTTTATCCCAATATTTTGGGCAACAACACCAAACCGATGCCACTTTTCCTTGCAGAACATAGTATAATAGCAATGGAGTTTAAAATATTCTCTTTAAATACACAGTCATTAAAATTAAACATTTCCTTGCAGCAATTCTCACAATGAATGCGTTCAAAACGAAATACTACATTTAAATTACACAACTTTATATATGCAAGAATACCGCAAGGGAAAACATTATTCGGTACCATAAAAATATTGGCAAGTTTTCGCGCGAACTATTTTCCAATTCGACGCCCCGAGGCACGATTTAATTGTGGCGGGAAGTCGGTGGAAGTCTGAAAAATAAAAATAAAAAAACACTTGTTTCTGCGTCTGTGTAAAAAATTCTAAACTGCTAGACCGTCGGTCCACGTTTGGGAATTGTGATTCAATTAGTGTTTTAATTGCTTTACATATAGTAATTGTGTGGAGATCATTAAAGGTGTTCAGGGGACTTGGTTTAAATTTTCTGTAAGCAGTATTATTTTACGGTACAAGTGAAATGAAATAAAATGTATTTATTGGTCATGTAAGCAATTAAAGAGCTCTTATGACAAGTCAATAGACATAGCACTTGATCTCTAGGTATATATAAAATATGTTCAATACTTAGTATTATTTATATTGATTTCTTAATTTCATTTATTTGTTTAATTTCTTATTACGATTTAATTTAAAGATACTACTTCTAAGATCTTGATTGCAATAGTTCAAAATAATAATATATATTTTTTTCACATGAGGTTTCATCATTTCACAATGTGGATTATAACTTACTCAAAAGCATTGTAAGAAAAATAGTAATAATATCCTGAAATTGCTTTCAATTTATCGAACAATTAACCCCAATTACATCAATAAATATTAATGATTTCAAAAGTAAATACTTCAAACACAATATATGTATTAAATAATACAAGGATTCATTTGTAATGAGTAATGACGATCCGACGAGCCCCGAAGATAAACAAGTCCAAAATAATTTAACGGTAACTTTGACATTTGGTATAACTATCGCTTAACGAAACAACCTGTATAAAACCCAACGCACATAAAGTCTAGAAATATAGTAAGCTATTCAATTCTATATATTAACCTACCTAATCGTAATTATCGGTTTTAAAAACACCCAGCTCCGAAACAATTACACGCATTACTCTTCATACGGGGTTTGAATCTGCGACCTGTAGTATTACAACCAGCGTCTAACAAACTGCGCCACGAAGGCTGTCTAATTATGCACTGCTATCATTACCATTTTTTACTGGTGGTAGGTCTAACCACTCTCAATCGTACTCTCGATTGTAGAGTAGGCCCGTGCCCGGCAGTGGGGCTGATGCAGGCCTGGGTAGGTACCACCGTAATGTCTATTTCTCCCGCCAAACTGTATTGTAAATGCACTGTTGGGTCCCGTTACGGTTACAGTACGGGACCTAATGAGACGTAACATCTCAAGTCTCAGGATGGCGAGCGCAGTGGAGTGCCAAGTATTGTTTTGTAATTAATGATGTTGGTTTTTCTACTGCTCATGAGCGCTCTTATCGCTTAACATCAGACAAATGGAATGCTCGTCTTGCCATTGACCGCAATTAAAAAACATATCTGTTTCAAAAATATAGCCTGCGATACCAAGCGATGCAAGCTATTCTAGTGTGTTAAGCCTCAACACAAGCCAATGCATCACGTCATAAGTATGAATTATGGTGACATTGCCACTGGTGTTGCACCTTGTCTGTTGTTTATTGTTCTACAGGTGCATTTGAGGTTTTCAGGGGCTGCCTGTGAATACTTACAATATATTCACTGTAGGAGATTATTGTTTTAGTTGCATCTTGGTCTAAAGATTTAGAGGTGAAGTTAGTTACGATTTCGAGAGCCTTTTTCTACGTTGCCGGGTCTGTCAAATAAAAAACTAATATTTTTTATTATATACATGAACATTAGTGAATGTTTTATTTTATTTTGTATTTCTATGAATGGAGAGACGAGCATGCCGTTCGCCTGATAGTAAGCGATACGACCGCTCATGAACAGTAGCAAAACCAAACAACATCTTGAAGTACAAAGCGATGCTTGTCATTCCACTGCGCTTGCCATCCTGAGACATATTACATAAGATGTTAAGTCTCAATACGTCCAGTAATTACTCTGGCTAGAATGTCCTTCAATCAGAAACAGAACAGTACATGTACACAGTTGTTTGGCGGGAGAAATAGACATTGCGGAAACACATTATTTAGACATTGCAATATATATAGGTTTCTTTAAAATACATAATATTGATTCAATTTATTGATAAAAGGTCTTGTTGCTTCATTTAATTCAATGCGTGAGAGTGTCGGCAGTTGTAATTGCGACCGAAGCCAGCCCAACATTTAATTTGGGTAGGTATCTACCTATATCTAATTTCGAAAAGGAAGTATAATTGTATACAGGTCTATTTTCGATGATTGTGCACTTGTTTTTTTATTGAACTCACAAGAATAGTAAAGATGGCATGATAAAAAAATATTCAAATTTATACATCGTGGTATGTTATTTATTTTCATTTCAAATTATCCAATTTATGGTACACTCATATTCAACGTCTGCTACGAGCATGGTCGCCGTTCATTTTTAGGCACAGACGCGCGCGCGTATTTAATGTATTACTGGCTTAATTAAGACTGGGCGTTTTGTCTAATTATTCTGTTTTGGGAGGATAACAATTATTGACAATAATGAAAAAAAAAAATTGGCACTAAGTTCATGATTCTGAACCTCCTGTTAAAGTTTGTGCACTCAAAGAAAATAACCCTGTATAAAACAATATTATTTCAACGATAGATATTCTATTTGGATCGCAACGCACAATTTACCATCAAGTGCATTTCTAAGTGAATCAATTTGAATAAGTTCTTCGATTTGAAAATCTCATACAAGTTGCTCGGGCCAAGAATTTGTGCCTCATTTTGTCAGATTAAGCGTATTGTATTAGTATCACTTCTGCCTTCCTTTTAAGGGTAAAGGCTGAAACTTGTCACTGTGTAACTGTGAGGACCAAAAACATAAAAATTATTAATTCAATACCCTAAACATATCTTCTAAAGAACTGATAAATTTGTTCTTCCTTCTAAAAAAAACGTGGTGAACCTTAAACCATTAATCTCCGGAACATTATCCAAAGATGTTCTTTAAACCCCACAACACAAGTACATTTAGAATTTGAGTACAGCCAACAGCAGCTAAAAGTTAAAATGTATCTAATTTAGTCGCCGTCGCGGGTGATCCTGGTAATTACTCTTCATTGGGAACACTGCTATCTGTGCTCTGAATTGTTAATGCCACTGCCGTTCTCATCTCGAATAATTCTTATTTTATTCCGTTATATCTCGGAATTCTCACTCAATTATAGATATGAATTTATTCTTTGCTTTTGTGATTTTAGTTTTCTATTTTTGTTGCTTGTTTTTATTGTAACATTGAACGTACTTAAGTTTTAATTTCGGTATAAAACTATATTTACATACATAAACTCACGCCTTTTTCCCAGAAGGGGTAGGGAGAGGTGCCTGGACACCTACATTTTGCCGTGTATGTTCCGTCCCACGATGTGATAGGTGGCGAGCCTATCGCCATATCGGGCACAAATTCCTGACTCCGGGCTTATAATGAAAAGTCTAATATTTTTTTTAAATTTCATTTAATTAAAACTATATTTTGTAGAGATAATATTGAATATCCAACTATACTAGCTAGTAGGTAATAAGGTTTCATAATTTTTGAAGTCAAAACAAAAAACCGGACCACGACATTGCATTAATAGATTAAGAGCCCGTGGCCGTTTATAAAATTACGAAAATCTGGCGGCCACGGGCTCTTAGTCTATAACACTGTTATTTCGCGGAAGAAATAGACATTGCGTTGGTATCTCCCCAGAAGTCCTATCACATATGAGAGACTTACCAACAGGAAAAAAAAACTTAAAAGCGGACTAATTTTTGAATGTTATTTTATCAATCCTTGGAGGTCAAACACGTAATATCCCATCTTAACCTCCATATCAACCGGTCTTCAAACTCATACATTCCAGACGATTTAAATCTCCAAATCTCCATGATAAATACTCTTAAATCACAAAATAGTGTAACTGTGAGTATTATTTGCCCTTTCCATTAGCAAGGCAAGACTTTGCTATTTCGACAATGGCTTGACTATAATAGAAATCCCACATAATGGGCTTTGAGCATAAACCTTACTGAAACTGCTTAGACGCCTCAAGTTAACGCAAACTTCATAAGTATTATTATTGTCAAACATTTCGTTTGGTTGAAACTATTAATATTGTTTTTATTTATTCAATTAATTACAATATTGAAGGATACTTTGTTTCTAAGGACAAGCTTTTTTAAGGATTGAGGTATGTTTAGTTCTTAAGATTTAAGGTTTTGGTTGGAACAGTTCTTATATCTTTGAGGTTACAGCAAAACTGTCTTTCCTCATTTGTGAATTAAAAAAAAGAAAAAATAGCTCTTTTTTAAATAAATTACTAAACCAAACAGTTTTAAACCTATTCGAAGTTGCAAATGTTTTATCATGGGTATATAAACTGAGGCACTGGAATCTTTATATGCATAATTTAATACAATGCACTAACTATATATGCGAGACGGTTCTATAGACTTAACATCGCTGATAGATAGTTATTCTCAAAAATGTTACAAAATATAATCAATATTTTTATTAAGTATCGTCGTATTTGGGTGGAAAATGCATAGAATTTGCTAAAATAATAATTTAAACCCTTGTGTACCAATGCGTCTTTAAAAATAAATGGGTATACATCATTATTTTATGTAAAACTCCGTGTTTGCCACCCAAACACGACGATAATTATGTTGGGAGCGTTAAAGCGGGATTTTTTCAAATGAATTTTGTTTACGTATTTGCATAAAATTATTATTTTCATGTTTATGTTGGGTTTATCTATAAAACAATTCTGCCACTGCAACTCCTGTAAGACAGGATCAACAGTGGCACGCAATGTAATGACACCGCGCATTGAAGCTCGGCGAGTCTCCGGGAATATCTAACTTGTCTTTAACCCGCAACGAAATTAATCATGAAGTAAATAATAGGAAGAGTTGAAAATATTGTTGTCCACTTCTCTCCGTAGCAAAGCGGGTGACAAATCAATAGACCAATAAGGTAAATAACCTGTCATAAAGACTTCCAAAAATTTGTCAACACCCCTTTTGTCGACCTAAATGTAGCAGGATTGTGACGTTGTAGAATGTCACCTGTTATATTTACGATCTATAGCTAAATAGTTGATATAAATCCTATTGTCTATGCCAATCAACGCCTCCGTTGCGCTGATTGGTTGATTCAAATTCCGACATCTGTCAAACGTGACGTGCGAACTGTCATCGGCGCTCGCTTAAATACGCGTGTAACGTCGCTCGCGTCCTCCTTTCTCTAACCTAAAAGCCGCGTGCTACCACGCGTCTTTCGAACCCGCTGGGGTGAGTGTTCACTTTTGCTAACCGCTTAACTGCTTGTTTGTCGGTGTATTCTGTCTGCCGGGCTTGTGAGCTATCACGAGTCGCTGGCACGGAATGCAAGCCTAGTTTGCATTCCGATTTCTTGGACGCTGATTCCAGGTTTTCTTCTTCTTCTTCTTCTTGGCGCTTACTTCGCTGCTTTACCCGCACGGCACGGAGTGCTGACTCCGTGCGCCTACTTCGCTGCCCGTTGTTGCTCCGCACCGCTTCCAGCCGACTACAACCGAGCCTGCGCCGCGCCGCTGACCTGCGCACCGTGTCCGGCCACGTGGCAGCAGACTTCGCCGGCGAGCTGTCGCCGGGATCCGCCACGTGCCGAAGACCCGGATCAGTGTCCAGTGAAGGCCAGTGACTCCTGTTGCATACCACCAGCAACAGTGCCGGGTGTAAATAGTGATGCGAATATATTAAAGCCCGAACCTCGTAATTACCCTGAGTAGTTATTTTTCTACCTACCCCTACCTGCGGGCGGCCTAACCCGCCGCAGGATATACACAGAACAAAGCTGAAGCGTAACACGCTTAGATAGGACCTAACCACAGTATACGGTGGTCACAAACCGGGTGAATGCGAATATCTAACCACAGTCGTTCCCGAAATACTCGCCAACTCAGAATCCTCTTTGCAAAGTCAATCTAAAGGGGATACATACTAAAAACTTGGTGATTGAAAAAAAATCCCTGTAGCGAGTGTTTGAGCGTTGTAGTCATAATATGAGTGGAGTTCGGAGTTATCAAAGTGTCTCTGATGCCCTTAACGATCGCTCCACCTGCCGTGGTATACTCGCCGAAATGTTCTAAACTTGGGCGCTTTGTTGTAGCCACGGGTTTTGTATCGCTAGGATATTTCCGGGAATTCATTTTACATATATGTTATACCTGTTTTATGAAGCATGGTTGTGTGAGATTTTTGATTTAGGAAACCTGGTTGGTCCGGGTTAATGAAAATCCGCAATGGGCCGACATCGACTGTTGATCCCAAATGCCTATACTTAAATATCCTAGAACAAGCTTAAAAAATTGTCTGTTTCTATCATGCATAAATCTAGGCTGATATAGTATATAAATTTAATATTACAGGATATTTCATAAACGTTAATTTTAAACAAACACCCAGCAATTAAAGTAAGCAAGTGTCAAGTAAAACGACTAGATTTTTGTTACAAAGCCTTCTGTTTTAGGGAAATTTATTGAGCCGTTGATCCGGATTGTTGAGTGGGAACACTCGTCAAGCTTAAGAAACTGAGGATAGCCTAATAAATTAAGGGAGATACTGAGAAAGACGCATGTTATAAAATTAATTGTGTGACAGAGGAAAAAATAATGATGATATTATAAATAAGAATTTATCTTGAAACTAATAAGAGTGGTTACCACTGTTGGACAAAGTTTACAATCTGGAAGAGTTAAGTCTTGTTAGTCTACCAAATGACCTAATGTGATTTAGAAGGTCCGCCACGTTCATGTTAATTATTTAAAAAAATGTACGTTCAGGTTACTCATCTATTTTAACTTATTTTACCAGTGATTTCCATTTCAATACAGCAAATAACATCAAAAAATACCCATAGTATTCTTCTAACCCATAAAAAATAGGTTAAATTTTTTAAAAATTCTGCAAAATTGCCGAAAAAACTGCCTACATTGTCACCCTACAATCTTCGTTTAAAGTTGTTCGCCTATTTTAAGCGAGTTTTTAATGTGTCGTGCATTGACATGATGCGGTTGTAATAGCATCTTGGATATTACTTTGATAGTTCGCGAATATCGGCCCAACTTCGTATCGAACCAACTTAGTTTTAATAGAAAACCGGGCTGAGCCACATACGAGATAGTACACTGGTTTAACTTGCATTTTGACGGCTTTCCGGCTAGGCGAACGGGTAAAGAGACTTAGAATAAGTTAGGGGTATTGGACACCCAATGAAGACTGGAAGGTCCGTTAGCATGGCAAATGACTTGGTGGATTTTGTGGGATTTTGTACGGTTTTGTTTGAGGTGCACACGTGGTTTGAAATGTATTTATTTATTGAAAGATTATTATAATTTTTAACCAACTTCAACGAAAGGTTCTCGATACGTTGAAATCATTATTTTTTGTTTTTTTTTCTTGTATTTGAGTTCAGTAATCGAAGACGCCCTAATCGAATAAAAAAAAGTTTTGATTTGTTTTTATTGTTTGTGAAAAAAAAAAGAGATGTTACTGATAAATTACCATATTAAATAATTAACGAATTGTGATTTAGTAGTATGTAAGAAATTTATAGGGGGCTAGTAAGGTTGCTATAAATATACGAAAAAAATATTTTACTCCTTCCTTACAATAAGTTCCGTTGATATTACTTCTATTTACATTTTCAAACAAAATGAACTCATTTGAGACTTCTTTAATATCTGGTTTATCGTTTACTGTCTAGGAGCATACCCTTTCGTAGGATTGATGCAAAATTATTGTTTATCCATGATGCACAGCAGTGTAAATGCCCTGTTGTGTTCCGGTTTGAAAGACATTGCAGCCAGAGTAACTACTGGACATATTGAGACTTAACTTAAATCCGGATGGAAAGCACAGTGGAATGCCAAGCATAGCTTTATAGTTCATGGTGTTGTTTGGTATTGCTACTATTAAGAGGGGTCGTGTTGCTTATCTTCAAGCGAATGGAATGCCGGCTTGCACTTCATTGAAATAAAAACAAATGTCGACAACTATATATACTATACTCCAAACAGCAATGGTCATTTACTTTTTATTCTAAATCCCCCGTTCAAATCCCCATTCACGAATGCAAACTTCGTGGTTATGTACAAAGTTTATCAAGAACTAATAGATGTTAATATGTTTAATGGCGCGGTCGCGATATTAGTCGTGGCTCCTGGGAGCTCAGCCACTTAAATTAATGACGAATCATTAGCCAACTCGCCACTTCCTGAATTTACTTTAAACTTGCTTGTACGGACTTGGAATATGGCTGATTCTGCGTACTATGGAGTACATTATTGTAATAGAGTCTAGCTGCAGTAAAGTATCTATCTTTGGTAAGCGTGAAGAATTTGGAACTACATATAAATAATAAACTAAAAATATTTCACGCGTTCTTTGAGATATATTTTCATAATATAAACAAAAAGCATTTATATTGGTAATATAATAGTATTAAAGTGTTCAATTGAATGAAATATGAAAAGAGAACAACCATTTTTAATTTGATAATACATTTGGGTTCCAGAAGATTTTAGACGTAGCACAAATGGCACTGGTTGCAAGTCTCTCATATGTGAGAGGGCACCTGTGTAGGTATCACCGTAATGTCTATTGCTCTCGCAAACCAAATCAAATCAATTCTGAGGGTCGTGAACTCCTCTCACCAGCTTCCGTCGTAAGATGACACGCCATCGACTTCAGCTGTTGGCAATCTGTATGGCTTCGTATACAGTGGTATCAAGTGTGGTACGTATCTGATCGGACCATCGTATTGGGTTGCGTCCACGTGGTCTTTTAGCCTCCACTTTGACAGTGACCATTTTTATCTGGCCAGTATAAAAAAGGCGAAACGCTGAAGTCATGAAAATACATGCCGGCGATTCGTGATATAGAGTCTGATTTTGCCTATTGCTCCAATTTATTTGATAATGCGGTGACTGCACAATCGATGTAAACACTTTCAGTGGTTATATTACGTTTATCAAAGGTTGTGAATACAATAAAAACAATATTGGTAATTAAACAACAATTGCGTAATGCAATGTGCACACACAAGTAAAAACCACCATCCGATATGAAACAAATTATGTAATACTGGAAAACAAAGCATGATATTTACAATGGGAAAACACATTAATAAGAAACACTGAAATTTACTGGTAGTTGGTCTCTCATATGTGAGAGGCCACCTGGGTGGGTACCACCGCAGTGTCTATTTCTCCCGCCAAATAGCAGTGTAAATGCACTGTTGTGAAGTGAAGGAAATTGCAGCCAGAGTACTACCAGCCTACAGGACATATTGAGTCTCACATCTTATGTCTTAGGATGCCGAGCGCAGTGGAATGTCAAGCAGTGCTTTGTATTTCAAGGTATTGTTTGGTTTTGCTACTGTTCACGAGCGGTCGCATCATCAGGCGAACGTCATGCTCGTCTAAGTCAATTTGAGTGATTGTAATTATTATTTATAATAATAGCCTCTGTATCGCTGTTGGTTAAAAGTCAGCTATGACACGAGTGGCCGTCGCAGCGAGACAAGTGCTTGTGTGGTACACAGATACTTATTTCTAGTCAAGGTGTAGGGAGACTAGTCTCTGAAAGTTTCTTACACCTGCAACACAAGACTTACTATCTTAATATTGAAGCAGGACTAAGTCATTGTTCATATTTATTATGTTTTATTTAGGATTATTTTAATTTGTTTGTACATACATACATAAACTCACGTGTTTTTCCCAGAAGGGGTAGGCAGACGTGTCAGGGTACCCACATTTCGCCAGTATGTTCCGTCCCACAATGTGATAGGTGGCGAGCCTATCGCCATATCGGGCACAAATTCCTGACTCTGGGCTGATAATGAATAGAAAAATCCAATATCACTTTGCCCAACCCGGGAATCCAACCCGAGACCTCAGCTTTGTACGCGTACCGTAGTACAACTACGCCACCGACACAGGCAATTTGTTTGTATCTTCTTTAAATTGTATATTTCGTTGTTCTTTGATGTCATGTCGTGATTACTTATAATTGTAACAGGAATTTAACTTATTTTTATTGATTTTAATGCATCATCCACATTTGTATGCTATGTTAGCGATCTTAAATAAATAAAATAAAATGTTATAAGTATCACACATTTCACCGGTCTTGGATTGAAGAACGGGTTAAGTGTATGAAAGAAGATGATTATATAAATCTTGAGTCTCAAGTTGTTATAAATGAAAAGAGACAAAAATGCTAGTATTTAAGTCGTTTATTTTTTAAATCCTGATTTTTTTTTGAGAGACACATTGCCCAAAAAGCATGGTAAGTCATTGTTTCAGATTGTTTCTGTTTAGGAATAAATTCATTTTTAAGCTGCATCGGAATTTATTAGTTTTATAGCTAAATTCTGAATTGAAAAAAGACCTATGTTCATAAAAATAAATCACACATAAGACGTTTAACAAACTACATTAATTTTACAACTTTAAAATTATCAACTATTACCAAAATTCAGCATAAACCCTATCTACAATTTTAACATCCTAAAACAACAGAAAATCCTTCTCACCGACTCGTAATCGATTCAAGGCTGTACAATAAACACTAAGATCGATACAGCTTTCGCAACGAATGTCATTTATCGCCGTTAGAACAGCACTATTGTACGTGATGCGAGGCCCGGCCGGCCGGATTTAGACCGTACAGTCATAGGCTAATCCCGAACCAAAGTGCCATGCCGCTAGGTGCTAACACTCCGGTTATGCACGGTGTAATTGATGCTTTTGATTTTATTACAAGTAGTGCAACATACACATCATTTTTATCAAAGTTAAATGTATTGTTGTGTTTTGGTTTGAAGGACTGTGTAGCCAGTGTAACTACTGGACATATTGAGACTTTATGTCTCACGATGGCGAGCGTAGTGGAATGCCAAGCATTGCTATGTATTTCATGGTGTTGTTTGGTTTTGCTACTTCCTTGGGCGGTCGTATTGCTTCTTATCATCACGCGAACGGCATGCTCGAATCACCATTTATTGCTATAAAAAAGTCCTAAATAGTAATAAATTGATCCAATACTTATTTACATACTTTTAACCCTAAGATATAAGTGTTGTCATGAGTACCAAAAATACAAAAGCGTTGGTATTCGGTTTGTTTCGGTGCGGTGATCGAAACTGTTGCCTTATATAAGGTAAAATAAAAACATTAAGCAGATAGCCAATGGTCATCATTTAACATGAATTACAAAAAGTTAATCCTATAAATTTTAATAATTCTCATAAACTCTCAAAGCATATTTTACTATCGAGTAAATAATTAAAAAATAATATTTTCCTCATTAAAATTACTTCTTTAAGGGTAAATTAATAATACGAATAAGGCCCTTATTTCTACGGTGTCTACCTTCTTTACAAAACGGTGAATATTATAGGTAATAATTTATTTCCTATTCATTATGTTCTACCTCTCGAAAATATGGAACTTACAATTAATATGGGGCTCTCTTAATGTCCTAGAAAAATTTTAGGTTTGACAGCTTTTTTGTAACCGATACACTGATATATAAAAACTTGTACCTATATAATTTTCAAAAATACAGAAAATGCATCTAATGATTAGTGACTAGAATTCACAATAGCGTCAAATGCAACAACCTCACCGCGAATCAAGCACGCTGTCGTGATTTTATCAGATATCAAGCAGTGGCTTATAAAGCGGCCTTTGGGCTCAAATCCAGGGGAAGTAAGAATGACCACGACTCCTCCACGTTCGTCCGGTGTAACTGCTTGTTGGTGACACATTTTCATTTACATGGCCGCCATTTACATGTATGTAGTTTGTATGATCCTTCGAGCCGATACGAATATTGCAATGAAGAAAGGAGGTAGAAACATTGACACACAGTTCGTATGCTTAACTGTAACTGGCCGGATATAATTAAAAAATAATTATTACCGCCATAAAAAAAAAAAACAAAATGATATTACACCTTTAGTTTTGAATTTGGAACAACAAAACATTCCGGTCAAATAAAAAATGAATTTTCATAGTAATTATTTCTCTACATTATTGCACCTGTCGAGATGTTGCTTTAGTATTATTGAGGACGATACTGCATTATGATTAGTACCTACTTATTAGTGGCACTTTTGGAAAATACATTGCAGCGTTTGATATTAGAATGCATAGCTTTTATTACTACAGAAAGATAATATTTGTATAATTTTTTTACAATTACTCAATACAAAAATTACTAATTGCGGTATTTGATGACGCTTTGCTGGCATTTCTTTATTCGTCGAGTCACAATATAAAATTGGTGTTATTGTATGTTTCTTGTTTTCCCAAACAACAATACTACACAATTACGTCATTTGAGTCTCATTCCAAAGAATTTCAATATTCACAAACAGTTTCTTCAAAAATATCATGAAGTCAACACAAAGATGAATGGTTTGTCAAACGGCCTAGAGTACCCACAGTAAAGGCACTAACACATACACTCTCTTTAACGCCAAAAGACTCGCTTCTTGGGACACAGCAGTTTTCTGTGAAGAACCAAGCTTAACAGCTCGAGTGGTCTTTGCAGCTCGGTTGAAAAAAAATTTGCAAGCTGCCTTGCCTGCTTTCTGAAACTTAAACGCTTAGAAAATTAGAATGCTTGTTTTGCTTTTTTTAGGTTTAGTGACTAAGTAGGAAAAGTAGGACAAGGCCGATAAAAGCAAAGTACTGTCGTGAAGTATAACAGACACGAATATCCACGATTTGTTCAAGATTAAGAAGTGGACAATGAATTTTACCTACTACATTTCACGCCATGCAATATTTCAGAGTACTAAACTAACTATCTAACTATTAACCCATGGATAGAGTATAAACCAACAAACACTCGAACATTAACAATATTATGATGTGCCACATCGTCCAACATTGTAGAAGTAATTTACAAACTCATCTGCAGAATGACACCGAATATAATTTGTTAAGTGCACGTCGCGTGTGGAACACATCAATATTTCCAAAGCTTTCACATATATTGAACTTATGATAGATATATGTTTTGCATGTGCATTCGCGGACAATTACTATGGCGTGATCATACAAGTAGGCCGAACTGTGGAAGCTATAAAATATGGTGGTAGAACGCTTCGTTTGCAATATTTCGCTGTTGTAGGCCAGTTTATTGCCTTCCCTAACGACTTATGGATAGCGCTGAGCACTTTATAGACAATGGTTTTTCAAGCTTGGATTTAAAATTGTGGGTTATAGGGTGAAAGCGTGTAGGTAGTTTCAACATTATTGTGTAGCTCCTATAAAAGAAGTAAAGGATTGCGTGGTGGTCATTTATTAATTTTATTGACCATTGTAATTATTGACTATCTAGGAGCGTTCCAGCCTGGTTAAATGCATGAAAAAAAGAAGAAAGAAAGAAAGTAGAAACAAAAATTGTTAAGTCCTCGGTAACGCCACTCAATAACTGAAAGAGATCAGTGATCTAATTTATAATCGGTTTTCTAATTTAAAAAAAACAGTGGTGTCACATGGTCAACCTACCTTGTACTATATTTTGAGCTATTTTGTAGCACTTTTAAACTTGGAATATCAGTGCAATAACATTTAGAAATGAACATTACTATATAGTAATATTTGGATAAGTTTGTTTATGCCGTTCCAGGCTGAGAATGAAAATACAAATGTGCCACCGAGGCAGTTTAATACTAATTTAACCATATCTACTAATATATAGATCTAAAGAGTTTGTTTGTTACCTCTAATCCCAGGAACTACTTGTTTGAATTGAAAAAGTATATTTATGTTGGATAGATCATTTATCTAGAAGGCTGTATATCATCACGCTATAACCTATAGGAGGAAGCAGTAGTGACAAATCTAGCAAAAACGAAGAAATTTTACTCGTTTTTTGTGGTCCGATTGGTCGATATTCTATATTGATAGTCGGAATTGAATATCTTGGCCGCCATTTCAGAAAGTAAAGTAATAAATCATAATAAATACACCAAACAATCACATTCATAGTCCTGACCTCAAATTCAGAACAATTGTCTTGTATCGTGGATATCAAAAACTACGAGAGACTTTTCGGTCTCACAAACACCCAGTCCCGAGACAAATACTTGTGGGCCTTACAAACGTTTATCTGGGTGCAGGAACCGAACCCGCATCCTCTCGTTTCACAGCCGGTCTCAAACCAACTGCAGCTAGTAATCAAATAAATTACCAAATAGCTCACAAATCCATTCTATCACTTCTCTGTACACTCATTCACAATTGCAAAAGCTAGGTATTAATTTTCATACATTTAACAAATAGAGAATTATATCTAAGTGTTTGCGGAGTGTATTTACCAGGACTCCCTGGAGGACGGGTAAAAGCAACGGGAGTGCATCTTCACTTCCCACTATGATGGTTTATATCAACATAACTGGAAATTATATTTTCAACATTTTTAATGGTAAGAAAGTAGTGCTTTTGGAATTGAATTGTAAATAGAAGTTGGATTTATAAAAACCTGAAGTAAAAAATGAAAAACTTGGAGGCAATAAAATAACCCGTGCTGTTAAAATGTTATTGAAGTGCGTGGTAGATAAGTTCACGGAGGTTGAGGGTTCAAATCCCAGGGCACGCCTTTGGCTTTTCGGAGTCATTTGTGTATTGATCGTTAATCATGACGTATTATAATGGTGAAAGAAAACATCGTGAGGAAACCTACATACCCCTACGGTATGGTATTTGCAAGAATTTGTATGGTATGTAAAATCTGCTAACTCGCTCTAGGACAATTTAGTGGACTATATGGCCTAAACCCTCTCAATCGTATTGTCGATAGTAGAAGAGGCCCGTGCATCGCAGTTGATAATAATGATTTTCGTTACCCACCTATTTTTTTTAATATATACCCGGAAAGAATATTGACTGTTATTTTAAACTTATCAAAAGGGCATCCTACCGAAAAACGTAGTCCAAATAGCGAAATTATTAGTAATCACTAGATTTTGGGCAAATAATGCAATTATCGCTGAAAATGGGGTAAATATGCCATAATATACAAATGAAACAAAAGAAATGCTGTTACTGGTGTAAGCTGCCGAAACCCGGGATCGAACCAGGGACCTTTAGATCTTCAGTCTAACGCTCTCCCAACTGAGCTATTTCGGCGATATTTCAAGTTGCGAAATAGGTAAAGAAATAGCGACATCAATTTTTGTAACCGAATTTAATTATATAAAAGCATATTATTACTCGTATTTATGGAATTAATTATTTTGAACTACTGTTACGGTGGAGGAAAACATCGCAAGGATACCTTCATACAATTTTAATTCACAATTACATGTTACGTTGGCCATACTAAATACATAAATAAAATAAATACCATAACGATTTGTAAAGACATCAGACATTTACATCATAGGCAAAATTATTCAAGTGATAAATATAGATTTTAGAAACATGTAATTAACCGTTTAAGATCGATAGTATTTTTAATACATGGACATAGAGGTACATAAAGGCCAACAGTATTAATGTGTTCCACATTTTAACCTTTTGACTATAAACTTACAATATCATGCCCGATCCGCTTTTGGAGAGACGGGGTGTGTAGGAGAGGGACGTATACAATATAAAAAAAAATACGAAAAAAAAACACGTTTTTTGAATGGGGACCCTTAATGTTCCCGGCAACGGAAATACATCATTTGTGAAAATTTCAGCTTTCTAGCCATCACGGTTTATGTGATACAGCCTGGTGACATACAGACAGCGGAGGCTTAGTAATAGGGTCCCATTTTCACTTTTTAGGTACGGATCGCTAAAAAATCCTTTATTATAGATACATATAAAATACTTTACAAGTTGTGCTTTGCTGTTGTTTTGGCATACAAATATGAACGCATATGCAAATAAAAAATTCCCAAAGAAATGCATCTATGGTTTTTGTGATTTTTTTAAACATCACCGTATTTGGTTGGTAAATCCTTAGTTTTTATAAGGTAATAAATTAAACCGTTGCGTACCATAGCATCTTTAAGAATAAAAGGGTGTACACAATAATTATAGAAAATACTATGTATATATTTAGCACCCAAATACGACGAAAGCAACGTCCTTATTATACGAAAATTTTAAATTCGTTGTGTCTAGACACTAAAACTACCACCCGGCTTCGTTTTCGGTAGCAGTCTTGATATACCCTGTATAAAAACAAATTATTTATAATATAGAAGCCTCTGTAACGCCTACATACCATTAAATCAATGAGCCGAAAGACAAAGTAAATATTTGTACCTCTAAATGCTCATCAGAGAAAATAAAGTTTAAAATGGTCTAGTTCTTTGATGTTTATTTATATTTATTTATTTATTTATATTTAATACATGGAAGACTTACAGCTAAATACAATTGAATAGTTATTAAGTAAAAGTAACAGAAAGCCAATAAAAATATGTTTATGATAATCTTTTTTTAAGATACTGCTTTTAATTTTTGTAAAGGTCATGTTATCGTTTCGTTGTTTTTATGTAGAACATATTTATATTAATAATAGATTTGCCCGCGGATTCACTCGAGTGTGTAAGACAACTCGGAATTTTCTTCTAGATATTAGAACTTTATGATGCTAAAGATGTTTAAAGAAAAATAGATGGTATTTCTATTTGTCCTATTTTTTAAATACGGCCGAAGCCAATAATTAATCGAAAAAAAAAATGATTGAAGTCAATCTGGATTGTTTTCCTTTTATTGATTTGTCATTTATCATGTTGCCATAGTTTTTTCACTACTGAGATTGATTATTGACAATATAGTATCAGAAAAAAAATTGAACTGTCAATCTCAAACGGCAAATTTTGGATTAGGATTGCTTATTGGCAGCGGCTGTAGTCCACTACGCTGGCAAAGTGCGGGTTGGCGGACTTTCCATGTCATACGTTCTTACAAATCGCTATGGTATGCAGGTTTCCACGTGGTGTTTTCTTCACCCTTGAAATGCTTGGTGATTGACTATCAGTACACACATGATTGCTATAAGTCAGAGGTGTGCCCTGGGATTTGAACCCACTTAAGTATTTGACTATCAGTACACACATGACTCTAATAAGTAAGAGGTGTGCCCTGGGTTTTAAACCCGCTACCACCTTAAGCGTCTTAGCAGCCGCATTTGGTCTGTTTACTAACAGGTCACGCACTTAAAACTGTCATTATGGTTTTTATTTTGTTTACACTTGAATTAAAATAATTTCAAGCACTGACAACCAAATTCACAATATCCTTCTTACAGATATAAGAGCATTTTATTTAAAGATTTATATTACCCGCAACTACGCGAACTAAAAACTTAAAGCAGGTACATTTCCGCGACATTAACTTGAGACAGTCACCCGGCCTCGTTTCCTTCCCCTTATTATTGCGAAATGCTCGTTTTTCTCAACACTAATCGGTTTCAAACTGCTCTATATTTACTCGTAAGGACTGAACGAATCAAAACTGATTTATTTGAAGTAAAATACATTATTTATATCATTGTTTACTTAAGTCACTTTATATAATT
This sequence comes from Hyles lineata, assembly GCA_030180105.1. Classification (NCBI taxonomy): domain Eukaryota; kingdom Metazoa; phylum Arthropoda; class Insecta; order Lepidoptera; family Sphingidae; genus Hyles; species Hyles lineata. The sequence continues at coordinate 4,898,674 of JARJEE010000023.1, forward strand.
CTAAAAACGTATTGCTGTTAGTATACTCGTATTGTTTAGACATTTAGCTTACCAAGTTGTTATATATTTTTTGTGTATTCTAATTTGACTTTTTAATTAGCCGAGAGCGTTTTGTGCCTTTAATCTTCTTAGGAGATCGTAAGATTTTCCAAATTAAAATTCAACAAAGCTCCACTTAGTTTTATCGTCTTTTGAAAACAATTCTGTTTCTCATTTAAATTGGCCAAAGCCCTTTTTATGTATAATTATTATGAGATTAGTTAATAATACTGTTATTTATAAAGTCTCTTAATAGGATTACGGGAATAAGTAATTTGTTTTTACTATTTAATTTATTTAATGTTAATATTTAACAACTTAATAAACAACGTGGCCCGTACTCTTACATAAAATCGACGTGAAGTAATTTCGCTATTTCGATTAGATTTGTGTTTGGGGCATTAAGAGTTCGAGATTTCTCAAATCTTTTTAAGACCAAAAAGTCTCTTGTAGCTCTAATAGCTACTACACAAGGAACTTCTCAAGACTTTTTGAGACACGCAAGTCTCTCGTAGTTTTGATACCTAATATACAATAATTCTTACTGTGATTATTGGGTGTTTTATTAGGTAATCTCTTGACTAGCCCAGCGGATTGCACTAGAAAATTGGCAATGATCGTTTTTTTTTGTGACTTGCTGAAGTCGGAACAAAAGAAGACGGTTATGCATTCGGGTTAAGTTCTAATATATACGTAAGTACAAAAAAAATTACGATAATTTATCTCTGATATGGAATCCAGAAACATTTTCACCTGAACGAAGCCAGAGTGTGCCTAAATGATTCATAGGAAAATAGTCTTTAAATACAGTTAATTACACAAATATCGACTGTTTAATCCAGTGTAGGACGTGTTTGCGCCGTGGTGTTGCGGCTACAGTAGCATTACAGGCCGCAACCCTTGTCGGTCTGTTTGTGCCTATTCCAATTTCCTCTTACATTTGCCGAGACTCTGAGGTTTGTATAATTATGCAGGTGAGGCAGAATACAATGAATTTATATTGTATAGGCTTGAGATAAACAGAGAATTTTGAGAATTCATAACATGAATTTCGACGGTTTGGGAGGTCTGCATTAGGCTAATATATTGGATCAAGGTTTAGTCGCTAAAGAAGCCGTGTGAAGCATTGGGGCGGTTGAATTCTAGTGCTAATTAATGCTCATAATTAATGAGGAATTCTAAGTGGTTTGAAATACTCAGAAGGTCAGAGATAAAACGATTTTTGGGAAAAGGCAGGTAGTGAATCGATGAAAGAAATTGAGTGTGGTGTCAGTGCCCATCAATTAAACAGGTATGGATCCAGTATTGCATAACTGTAGACCAAATACTTTTATGACATGACTTTAATGAAATTACTGTAAAAAAAATAAAGGACATATTTTTTTTAACACGTTCGCGCGCTGTAATGCATGACAAATTTTGGCATTTTGACACACGTTTTTTCCATACTAAGTCCATAGGCGTACTTGCGTAGGTCCGCTTACCAATACCATACCAAATGACAGAACGTCTTCAGGCGTCGCACGTCCTAGGGCGTTCTGGCAGATTTCTTTCAACAATACAATACCGCCCGTCGACGTACGGTGGATTACTAGATTTCAAACTTGAACGACTGTCGACGTAGTGTCGCGTTAGTTTTTTATCTTCTATCGCCCACCGACGTACCGCGCGCGAACGTGTTAAAATCCATCTTTTTATATTAGTAACAAAAATATAATTTATATAGATCGGTATAGATAAAAGTCTTCGGCCAAATGTATCCAAATTTAGAATAACTGTCATGTAGAACCATGTAATATTTTATTTCAAAAAAATCCAAGCCGTCAGCTCTTTGAACGCATAATTTAAAAATGTCTTTTGAAACAATGACGACAGCCTCCGTGGCGCAGTTGGTTAGACGCCGCCTGTGAAACGAGAGGCCGCGGGTTCAATCCCCGCACCGAGTGAAATGTTTGTGCGGCCCACAAATATTTCTTCCGGGTCTGGGTGTTTGTGAGACCGAAAAGTCTCTCGTAGTTCCTGATACCCACGACACAAGACTCGATCTTAGTGTGGGGTCAGGACCTATATATGTGACTGTTGGGTGTTATTTATTTATTTATTAATGACATTGATATAATTTATGTTTCAAAATATAATCTTATCAACAAAGCCGCATTTTGCTTCTATTTTTTTTTTTTATTGCTATGAATGGCGAGACGAGCATGCCGTTCGCCTGATGGTAAGCGATACGACCGCTCATGAACAGTAGCAAAACCAAACAACACCTTGAATTACAAAGCAATGCTTGGCATTCCACTGCGCTCGCCATCCTGAGACATAAGATGTTAAGTCTCAATATGTCCAGTAGTCACTCTGGCTTCTAGGTTATCTAACAAGCCGGTACATTTCCAAGATATTGATTTACAATTCCAATTATTTTATAAAAAAGTTTAGATTTGGTACTAAGATTGCGTGCAATTTTTGCTGGAAAATTACTGAATAAAAATTAAACTATGCTGAAACGATAGCGGCCTGTTGTTTTTTTTTTGTAATGTTTTACCTATCGTCGTATTTGGGCGATAAATATGTAGTTTTTTCCTAAAATAATAATATTTATTTTATTTTCAAAGACGCAATCACACGCAATAGTTTAAATTATTATTTTATCAAAAACTATGTTTTTACCACCTAAACACGATGATACTTATAAAATTGTATAAAAAATTCGTCACTTTCTACTGATATTTATAATTGCATCGTGTCTGTAGTCACGAATACTACCACCTGGCTTCATTTTCGATCGCCGTCTTGGTATTAAGTTTGCAGGAAGTCGCTGGATGCAGGCCGCTTCCAACAAGTCGATGTGAACATCCTTGGAGGAGGCCTATGTTCAGCAATTGACTTCCTGTGGCTGAAGAGAGAGAGAGAGAGAGAATTTCATTTTTGTGTGACGTAACACTTAGGTAAAATGACCTAAGTTAACCCAAAACAGTTTACGCATTTCATAATATCGAGTAATTGTTGTTTGATAATGACGTCCGCATATAAGGAAAAACAAAACATAACGTCATATTCGCAATTATTCCAACGCGGTGACGTCAGAACACATAATCATATAGCGACATAATAATTCATTCTGTATTATATTCATTTTAATATTAAAATTAATTATGTGAAAGAGGGTACTAATAAAATTATGCCTATTGTGTTTAATATGTTATTTATATTATTGCAGAGTGTTGGTTTCTGTACATCCAAGCATATTTATATGCTACCGAAAACGAATCTGACGCCTATTATATTTTTTTGTTGCAAATAATGGCGAGATGAGCATGCAGTTCGCCTGATGGTAAGCGATACGACCGCTCATTAAAAGCACAACTAAACAACACCTTGAATTACAAAGCAATGGCATTCCACTGCGCTCGCGACCCTGAGACATAAGATGTAAAGTATCAATATGTCCAGTAATTACTCAGGCTACAATGTTCTTCAATCCGAAACACAACAGTGCATTTAAACTGCTGTTTGACGGGAGAAACAGACATTGCGGTGGTACCCACCCAGGTTCCTGAAGGGGTAGCCAGAGGTACTACCAGGACCCACATTTGGCCTTGTATGTTCCGTCCCACGATGGGATAGGGGGCGAGCTTATCTCCATGTCGGGCACAAATTCCAGACTCCATACCGATGATGATAATGAATAGAAAAATCCAAAATCATAAAAATAACACTTAAAAGACGCAAAAAATACTACTTTGTGATAAATAACTTTTTTCTGCATTTCAAACGCACAATCCCACCCAGCTCATTCCATTCCTATCGACATTAAAACAAGGAATAGATTGTATGCAATTGATCGTTTGGCATTGTTCGTAGCTTGGAGCGGTAGGCCAACTTGTTCTAACTTAAATATCATCTACAGATTTCTTCTGCTCACCCGGGTCATTTTTTGCATACACTGCAAGTTATAAGTGCATAGATGTCTTTAGAACTTTATTATCGTTTCCCCTGCGCTATCTAGCATTCAAAATAGCTGAAAAAGGTATTTATAGTTGTAAAATAGTGAAAGGATAACTAGGATAGCAAATATGAGATTAGGGTTGTTTTGCGATATTTTCAGATCGATACTACGCAGGAATTTTTAAAAATGCCTGATATTGTATAAAGTTTTTAGACTAAAAAAATAGTGACTTCATGTCAGTTTACTCTAAGAAATGGTACCGACCTATTTAAACATTCGTTTAACACTTTCGCGGACACAACGTGATTGTACGTCAGGATTTGAGATTTTGATACGACACAACGTATAATGACGTCCAACGTACCCATACGTTATTATACGTTGTGTCCATTATAATATATATCACACGACACGACGTTTGCAACCGATAACGTGATAAAACGTTTTTGTCATATTGTCTTTTTAACATTCAATATTATAGACCACAACGTATTTACACGCCAAATATATTTGTATGGCAATTTATTGTGTCATATTAGAATACAACTTGAACTGAGACCGTCCGCGAAAGTGTTAAAGAAGCTATAGCAAGGCTAGTTACGGCGGTTCAAGCTCGAACTTATTATAAATCCTAGAATATAATTGTAAAAACTGCATCAAAAGTAGAACAACTTGTGACTTATGCAGTAGTATTTGGGGTGATGCGCGTGCAAACATAAAGACAGACAAAAAATTCAAAAACCATTGTTTTGATTCCTACATTATTTTCTTAAATATTTCTCATGTTCACATACTATAGAGTTACAATTTTCACAATTACAGTTATCAAAAAACTTATTTTTACTATTTCCGCCTTCGCTTGAGGTACAGACCGTCCCCAATCTCCCTGTTAGTGGCAACAAGCGACTGGATGTGACGGTTTTTATTGTTGCTACCCTCAAGGCGCGGTGAAGTGTGTGTATGACAAAAAGATAATCACATCGAGAGCGACTTAATACTACCGTTACAGGGGAGAATGGGGAAAGATTGTTAGGAATAAAATTAATAGTTTGTGTTTGGGGGTGCGAAATTGTTTTTAGAGTTGACAAGCTAACAATTTGGATTATTTTACATCAGCAGGGACTTTTAAATACGTATTTTGGAAATGTAATTATTGATGAAAAAAAAATTGTGAGTGGCTCACATAATTTGGAAGTTATATTTAAGAACTTACAAATTATGTGAGCCACTCACAATTGTAATAATATACAGAGTTGAGAAAAAAATGTATTTCGGTTGTAGGTTGTTTCATTCTGTCCCATGACTCAAGTCATGCAATCCTGGCTGCGAATTGGTAGCATAGGATTACAAATCTATAAATTAAGTCAATCTATCAGCTCTGCAAGATATCCAATACTAAATATGGCGCAAAAATATCGCTCAAACTGCGACTACACCCAAAACTAATTTAGCAAAAACTGTGCAAGACCGCCACGAGCAAATGGCCACGTGTTTTTATATTTATTACCTCCGAGTAGGCAGTAAAGCGATCATTTGCCGCCAGACGTTAGTGTTGATTAATATTTTGTTTATATGACACTTTTTCACGATCACTTTGTGACGCCATTAGTGGTATTGTTTGTACGAGGGATATCTGGTTTGATCTTACAATGTTTTCTCCGTAGAAGCATTACACATAATATCACAATTATTGTCATATTATAATATTTTGGATGGGTCAGTGGTAAAATTCTATAAGCCACTAGCGGTCGGGCCCAGCTTTGCCCGGGTGCAGATACGCTTTTTAAAATGCCGGCCAAAATGTTTAATTCCGACTATCAATGAAGAATATCGACCAATCGGACCACGAAATATTTAATAAAATAACCTCGTATTAGCTAGATTTTTCACTTCTGCTTCCCTCCTATAGGTCATACCGTGATGATATAAAGCCTATAGCATTCCTTGATAAATGACCTATCCAACACATTTTTTTTTAAATCGAACCGGTAGTTCCTGAGATTAGAGATAACAAACAAACGAACTCTTCAGCTTTATATATAATTATAGATAATATAAATTAATTCCTTCAAAATATTGCAGATTAATAGGTACGACGGGTGTAGCACGAAAAAATTAGATACCTATTATATATACTTTCAATCTACGTAAACCCGCATTGCTACGTAGATTTGGACAGGTTAGTTAATCATTTGGGATTACAATTCCCGATCGAAATTTTACAAATAGTATATTTGGAAAATTTTGAAAATAAGCAAGATTTATGCGCACCATAGTTTAATTAGTTTAGCAAGCATGGAGAAAGAATACCTAAAAACAAGCAACCATTCTTTTCTTTATTTTTTCTTGCAATGAAATGCGAGATGAGCTTGCCATTCGCCTGATGGTAAGCGATACAACCGCTCATGGATAGTAGCAAAACCAAACAAAATCACGAGTTACAAAGCAATGCTTGGCATTCCACTGCGCTCACCATCCTCATACATAAAAGTCCAGTAGTAATTTAATCTCCGTTGTAATTTTCCTGCCATCATAATAAAATACCTGTGATTTTAAAAAACATTGTTACCGAATAGGTTGGTTTCTCAAGAAAGCCTTCAATTCTCCGTATAAAGCACCTTGTGTCATATTTAGAAAACCTGACTCAAGATCCTCATGTTTATATTTCTTAGTAAATAGATAACTGATTCATCATAACACCTGGCTTGCTTGCTATGGGAACTTCGATGCAATCTCTAAGATGAGTAAGCATTTGAACAATGACAATAAGTCGTTTTGAAACGATATTATTGAGTAACTGTTTTTTACATTTCAATGCTTAAATATTTCTTCTCTCTCTCTCTCTTTCTTCAGCTCACAGATCTTTGATCTGTGCTTCAGCCAAAAAAAGTCCATTGCTAATCATATGTCTCTCCCATGGATACACACGGATACGGAGTGTTATTAATTTCTATCAAATAAAAACGAGCGAAAATAGGATTAATTTAAGTTACAAAACATTACATATATTTTCCGCATTTTTTTTAGTCGTAAAAATATAGAGGGTTTCAACTGTAAATATACAGGTTTACTACTACTTTTCAAAACGTAATTAACTTTCCAAATTCCTCATCATATGTATACTATATCAAAAACAATTCACACCACATTACCAGATCCGTCAAACCAAACAATTAAAGTATTGATACATTGAGCCGGGGTGCCGGAGCGACGCAGCATCCGGTTGCGCTATTTCCGGCCGGCAGATTGCTCTCGTGACCTCTCCTACGTTGTCCACGGAGATAACATCGGTTAATTGTTTAGCGTGCAATTGTCTTCAGATGTATATGCTGCGGAGTAATTAAGACTATATATGGCTGTATTTGTGTAGTTAATTTAATTCTATGTATATACTGCCTGACTGCCTTTGTGGCGCAGTTGCACTACAGTATGAGTGCAAAGCTAAGGTCTCGGGGTCTAATCCCGGGTCGGGCAAATTGATACTAGATTTTTTTATTCATTATCAGCATGAGGTCAGAAATTTGTGCTCAGTGTGGCGATAGTCTCACCACCTATCACATCGTCTAGGAAAAGGCGTGAGTGTATGTATGTATTCTATGTATATAAGTCACCTACGTCTATTTATGGATCACTATGGAAATTCTAGGAGCAGAACTCTGTTCAGCTGTGGACAAGTTATGGTACTTTTAAGCTTTGCTGGTGGAACTTTACTGTCCAAATAAACTAACAGATTTGATGTTTCATACTTTTCAACTTTGTACATGCGTAACACAATTTCGTTCGTTTCGACTTGAAAAGTATAAATCTTCAAACAGTACTGTTAAGTTTAATGGTAAAGTGACTGTTGTAATATTACTCATACCATACTAAGCGGTAGATCCACGTAGTTGTCATTCATGATTCAGCATGGATGAATAGGCTCTGGAGTGGTAACACTTTTTTAGAGTACGACGTATCGGTCGGCGAGTGAGATTGCTGGTTCCCAATATACCTTTCCTGATCCCTTCCTTTTTCCATGCTGCTCCATTTCAATTAATGGACCGGCAACACATCCATGATCCAAGTGTAGTGGATATTCATAGGCTGCATTGATCACCACCATCGGGTGACCTGTAGGTTCTTTTGCCGGACCTATGGAATGAAAGCAAAACAGTTAACCCGTCATCGGGGCCTATAAATAAGTAAATAAATAACACCCAACAGTCACATACATAGTCCTAACCCCACACTAAGATCGAGTCTTGTGTCGTGGGTATCAGGAACTACGAGAGACTTTTCGGTCTCACAAACACCCAGACCCGGAAGAAATATTTGTGGGCCGCACAAACATTTCTCTCGGTGCGGGGATCGAATCCGTGGCCTCTCGTTTCACAGGCGGCGTCTAACCAACTGCGCCACGGAGGCTGTCAAATGTATGTTTATCGTGTTTCGGGTTTATCTTTTATATAAATATATCTGAAGAATGCGACAGGCCGACATAATAGTGTCGACCGGCGATAAATACTAATGTTGTATTTGCGAATACTCCATCTAAACAGCATATTAAAACATCAAAAGTATGTGCTATTAACAATATAATTAGGCACGTGTATGTAAAACACAATAATGTATGTATATCATGTAAAACTCGCAATATATATGTAAAACGCCACTATATACTCACAGACAACTCAAAAAGTAATTGTACTATTAGTCTTACACTGTACTTTGTAATTTATGGTGTTGTTTGGTTTTACTACTGTCTATGAACGGTCGTATCGTTTGCCATCAGGCAAATGGCATATTCGTCTCGCCATTCATTGCAATGAAGTCCTACGACAGCCTCCGTGGCGCAGTCGGTTAGACACTACCTATGAAAAGATAGGCCGCGGGTTCGATCCCCTGACCGAGAGAAATATTTGTGCGGCCCACAAATATTTATTTTGGGTCTGGGTGTTTGTGAGACCTAAAAGTCTCTCGTAGTTCCTGATACCCACGACACAAGGCTCGATCTTAGTGTGGGATCAGGACTACGTATGTAACTGTTGGTTGATATTTATTTATTTATTGATAAATTGTACTAACACTTAAACCGATTACAGCTAAAACATTCATTCAAGATCTAAGTGACGCATGAACGCCGCCGTATCTCGGGACTAAATAGCTGTAATGTAATTTGCCCGATTACCGCATTACCGTTACTATTGGCTATTATCTGCCGGCGCGTTCAACTACTGATTCTGATAGACATATTCCATTAATTCTACTTGAACTGACGTCATCGATCGCAAATACTGTGAACTGTACCGAGGAATTGTTTGGGCTAATATTGACTGCTGGATTACACACATATCATAAGCTAACGCTTGTCTCTCCAAAAGGGTTTCAAGTATTGTCACTAGAACCTCACAGTTCTTCGAACTTATCTTTGCCTGAAATTGTGGTAGGGGATAAACTATTGCAATGGTCAAACATAAAATATAATCCCAGGAGTTTTTATAAAAAAATTGCCGATTAAAAATTGCACACGAATTGGATTTTTGGACCTAACTTTCGAAACATTCTTCTAATGGTTCAAACTTCAAAGAAAGATGTTTAAAAAGGCGGTATTTTACCACTGGAGCTTAAAACAGCATCAACAATCTTGTTCATCTTCTAAAAATCTTGTTTTCGCGTTAAAAACTTTTGTTGACAAACAAGGGGAATCGCCGGGAGATTTCACGGGAAATTTTCAAATTGAATTACATTCCCTCGTATGTTTACAAACAACTGCGACGTGTTTACCCAGCGTGGTAGATTTGATTCAAGCTCCCTTGTTTCACATAATCAATCACAATTTACAAGCTCTCTGTCGCTGAAAATGTGTCTCTAGGAAATTTTGTGACACACGCACTCTTTTTAAATTATTCTACGGTACAATTTACAAGAAACGACGAGTTACCTACGTATGTATATCAGGTTTAGTAGAAACTCGAAGGGTAGTTGACACTTTGTCTGTGATTTTGGTGGTAGTTCAGCAAATGTCTTCTATCTCTCTTTATCTCTTTTCAGCGACAAAAAATCTACTGCTGAACATAGGCCAATTATATATATTTTATGTCTGCATTTAAAAATAACTGGAACTATGTAAGCGGGATCGATCAGAAAATTAATGACATCGGCATAGGTGTATATTTCGGCCCAGGTCCTGAAAGCTTGAAAGGTTTGGTCGTTATAAAAGACAGCAATGGCCTAATTTGGGTTATTTTTTGGGTGGTTTTTATCAAACTTATATCCAAACTATTTTTAGAATAATATAGAAATTATTATCATTATGAAGTTTAATTTGATTAATTTAATTTCCAAATGGTTACTGAAATCGTTTGAGTAGTAATTTTATTTCTAACCACTCTCAATCGTACTGTCGATTGTAGAGTAGGCCCGTGCCCTGCAATGGGACGTATTTGGGCTGATACAGATACAGTATTTTTGAGTCTCATGCGCGATTATACATATAATCGTCAAAAATTATAATTTTCCGCGAAATTCTATAACTTAATACGTTACATAACATAATCAATGTCCCATGAGATTGTAGGTCGCTGCGTTTTTCTGCGTTACTAACTTCAATGATTTTAGTTAAATTGAAAATACTGAATTTGTGCCATATATTTATTGTGGTATATGTATATATTTATTCCACATATGATTTGAATACATTTGATAATCGAAGAAGGAACTCACTGTTTGTTTCATTCAAAGCCTCATTTTGTTAGTTATGAAATTTTATGCTGGTTTATGAAAATGGATCGATAAAAGGGGGATAAAATCAAATATTGAGTATTGATATAGGGTATTGAGTATTGGGTAGAAAGGAAAAGAGACAAAACATATTCATAAGTTGATAGGTTACAATTAACATGCAACATAAAAATATAAAAAAAATGCATTCAAAATAACATGAAAAACGCTGACAATGTTGATTTTTAGTCATTGTACTATTGAAACAAATAAATACTACAATAAAAAAAAAAAATGAAAATATATCGAAATAATCATGATCTACATTTGCAGCAAAATATGCAACGATCGCTGAAAATGGAGGTATAATATATCCAATTGCATATTATGCATATATATGTAAATGCAAATAATCCGGTTCCTAGTAATTATGGTGGTAGGTCTCTCATATGTGAGAGGCTATCTGTGTGGGTTCTACCGCAGTGTCTATTTCTCCCGTCAAACAGCAGTGTAAATGCACTGTTGTGTTTCGGATTAAAGGGCATTGTAGCCAGAGTAACTACTGGACATATTGAGACTCAACATACACAGAACCGACGCGATTATTTTTAGTCCATGCAACTATTTATCCAAAACATTCGTCAACGAAGCAGCTTTCAGACATCAACGATTTTTAATGGCGCTGTAACTTTTTATTTCTTCTCGCTACTGATGAATCTATAGAAACCATAAAATAGCTATAAAGATAACCTAGTTTAATTGAGTAAGCGAAGCCACATGTAAACATTAGTGATTTGCAGCGTACGTAGAACGTGTCTGATTACGTCATTGAGTGAAACTTAGATGACTTCATTGTGAGTCATTACTCCACTTTCCATGTTATGACGACTATATCTAAGTGGAATGACGCTATAGTTCTTACATTTTGTATTACTATGACGAGGTAATGGTATACATATTTTATTTATTTATTTCACATCTTTATTGTGCATACATTTATGCACAAAAAGAAAAATAAATAAAATTGTAGCTATATTTAAAGTATGTACAAACGGCGGCAATATTTAGGCAGTATCTTACTAGCGTTAAAGGTTTTATAGAATATTTGTTTCTTTTTACATCTCAATGAAATGCAAAACGAGCATGTCATTCGCCTGATGGTAAGCGAGACGACCGCCAATACTCAGTATCAAAACTATAATTCTCCAAGAATTACAAAGCAATGCTTGGTATTCCATTGCGCTCGCCATCCTGAGACATACAATGAACGCTGGCTACAATATCCCTCAAACCGGAAAACAACAGTGTATTCACAATGTTGTTGGCTGGAGAAATAGACATTGTGGTAGTCCCTACCCAGGCAGCCTCTCACATAAGAGTGACATACCACCAATAAATAAATCACCAGTAATAATTTCAGCGTAATTGTTTAGCCACAGGATTTTTTATAATGCCATTTGAATTGTAGGTTTTTCCTTGTAGCCATGAGTAAGAAGTGAGCGAATACTTTACATTTTGCGTCCCCTTACGTAATGCGGTTAGTTCTTTGACACCGAGGAAAACCACACAAGTCCTGAAGCAATTCACAAAAAGAAAAAATCTTGAGAGCACATACAGGGTATATCAAGACTGCTATCGTATACGAAGCCGGGTGGTGGATGTAATAACTTTAGACGCAATGCTACGAAAAATATTCCAAAGAAAGATTTATTCTTGTTTTTTTTTTCTTATTGTATATTTAAATAATTAAATAAATAACACCCAACAGTCACATACATAGTCCTGACCCCACGCTAAGATCGAGTCGTGTGTCGTGGGTATCAGGAACTACGAGAGACTTTTCGGTCTCACAAACACCCAGACCCGGAAGAAATATTTGTGGTCCGCACAGACATTTCTCTCGGTGCGGGGATCGAACCCGCGATCTCACGTTTCACAGGCGGCGTCTAACCAACTGCGCCACGGAGGCTGTCAGATTTAGGAGTTAATACCATAGTTTTTTCTAAAATAATAGTGTACACCGTTTTATGTTTAAAGACGATACGGCACGCATTGGTTATTTTTTTATTTTAGCAAAAACTATGGATTTACCATACAAACACGATGAAACTTCAAAAAAAAAATGTCGCGTTTCTTTGCGAATTTTTTAGTTGCATTGTGTTTGTAGTCACTAAAACTACCACTCGGCTTCGTATTCGGTAGCAGTCTTGATATACCCTGTATGTTTAAGTCATATTTTGTAAATCGGTTAACATTAACTATAGGGGAAACCAGGGTCGAATGTAACAAAAGAGGCACGTAATAAATATATTTGTGGAAAAAAAGTAATATACACTGATTTGTTATATGACAGATGTGAGTCATTTCGAACCTGTCCTTTACCTAAGTTGTCGTCACCGTTGTGCCTTTAGGTTTTAGTTGAAGATGAGTCGATGCTGCATAAACACCACAAAGTAGCATTTTGTCATTTTTCAACTGGTTTTATTTTTAATATGGTAGGTTTAAGTTTGCGTTTTATGTGTCAGTATAATAACACAACTATTTGTCTTCCCATTACAATTTATTTATTCTTTATTGTACACGAAATAACAACGGTTTATTGAAATGATAAAATACCAAGGTACATTTTTTTTATTGCCATGAATAGCGAAACGAGCATGCCGTTCGCCTGATGGTAAGCGATACGACCGCCCATAAACAGTAGCAAAACCAAACAACACCTTAAATCACAAAGCAATGCTTGGCATTCCACTGCGCTCGCCATCCTGAGACATAAGATGTTAAATCTCAATATGTCCACTAGTTACTCTGGCTACAATGCCCTTCAATCCGAAACACAACAGTGCATTTACACAGCTGTTTGACGGGAGAAATAGACACTGCGGAGGTACCCACCCAGATGGCCTCTCACATATGAGTGACCTACCACCAGTACAAATGGCGGTGATATGGCACTAAGACAATATCTACCAAACAATGTAAAATATTATAACTACATACCTAAATATATTTTACAAGGTCTGGTCATGTATTTCTTAAAATCTGTAAAATTGAAATGTATTGACGAAATAGCATCCTGTTACTTTAATAATTTTGTTTGAAAAAATCAGTGGGGCCAACTCATCCAAAAAAAATGTTAATAACTTAATTTTTAATAGTGATATTTTTGCAAAGCAACCAAATGTATAAGGAAAAACCAAAAAATATTAAATGGAATCCTACCATTAGTTTTTACGTGATGAATGCATAAGGATGTTCTTTGTTTTTTCAGACAGTTTTTGTAGGCAAGGCAAAATACAAACATACAGACATACGGCATTCTTGCTTAGATTATTCAGTATATGGGCTGTTACAGATACCAGAGATTTGTCTCTACGCATGTTTTTTTTATTAATCATTTACCTGCAGAGGCGGACAATCCACCATATTACTATATTATAATTAGTGGCATCCAATTTTACATCATCAGGCCGCTTCCAACAGGTCATTGTGGAGATCCTTGGGGGAGACCTATGTTCAGCAGTGGACTTCCTGTGGCTGATATGATGATGATGATGATGATTTTTACATCATATTACATTTTTCCTACAAAATAACACTAAACAGGAAACTATTTAGAACAACACAAGATGTTCTGTTCTTAGAAAATTGAACGGCGTTGGCTCTGATATTACTTCACGACAACCTATGCGGTTCTTTTAATTAATTATTTAGTAGGCATAGCGAGGGACGTTCACATCGCAAGGGGAAAGGGCAAAGCTGTATAACGTACTTCGTATCGAATATTATAAAACCGTATAAATTATGAGTTTTAATAGCATCTAGATGTAGGTACAATTAGTGATTTATAACAACTAGTGGTCGCCCAATGGTCGAAATTCGACCACTCAATATACATTATTTAAATATAATATTTAAACATTATTAAGGTTCTATTGTCGAAAACTAAACTACTATAACCACAGATTTGACCGAGACTGTTATTTGCCAATTTCTTTTTTGAACGAATTATATGAAATTAAAAAGACGTAAAATAAAGAATACTTATTTAAACAAATAGCGGCCCGACCCAGCTTCGCCTGAGTGCATATATTTTTTGATTCCACTCCACACCAAATACATGTTATTTTTCGTATAAACTCTTGTAAACTTAAACTTGACGTAGCTATCCTATTGTCCGACTCAATCCCGTCTCATCCGTCTGTTCAGTCTCTTCCCGATCCGTCCCGTCCTTTCTCTTTATCATCCATATCGTCTTATAACGTGCGTTTACATTTCGTCATATCAAATCTTTCAGCTATCCCAGCCTTCTCCCGTAACTTCCACTCTATTACCTATATCCCGTCTCTCCATATACAAAAAGATTGCCTTATGAATTTTTGACATTAAAAACTTTAGCGATTTAGATTGTCCATCAAATATTCTTTGCCTTATTTCAGCCCCACAATGCTTTTTGTTAGTAATTGAGTTAAAATATAAATTTTCATAGAAATAAATTCAGTGGTTTCGATTTTCATCATTTGACATAATATTTCAACCCTTTTTCACTCCCTTTAGGTATAATATAACCTATCCCATTCCGATACGATATACATTTCTATCAGTGAATTATAGCTAAGGAAAGGCCACTGTAAAAATACGTGAAAAAAATTACATTCGATCTTGAAAAGGAGTAAGCATAACTTCTTGCGTGTGAACATTATTTATTTCATTGTCTATATTTAAGTAGCTTGATATATTCTCCTTAGTGTACACCACAGTTTACACAAAATACATTTCTGAACGCATGCATAAATATTTGACAACCAATTTAAATGACAATCACTTTTCATTACTGTCATTAATTTACATCTTTAAAATTTAAAATACGCCATTAATCTAATATTGCGGATATATGTTGTCGATTCGAACCCTTTATTTAAATACGTTATTTAATTTGAGGGATGAGTTTACCGTATCAACGGTATGAACATTAAATGTTTGACAAACACAATAGAAACAATTTGACCACAGAGTATGTGTGTGTGAAATGCATGGCAGTGTGTGTAATGTTTTATTTTTTGATTTAATGTACTTTATAAGCATTATTATTGAAAAATATTAGCATTCTCCACTTCTCCTACACATAAACTATAAGTATGCCAAATTTTATGCTCCTGCGTCCGCGCAATTTTCGTAAAAAGGGATCCAAAGTTTTTGCATCACGTATTAATATATAGACTAGTGGTCGCCCAATGGTCGAAATTCGACCACTCAATATACATTATTTAAATATAATATTTAAACATTATTAAGGTTCTATTGTCGAAAACTAAACTACTATAACCACAGATTTGACCGAGACTGTTATTTGCCAATTTCTTTTTTGAACGAATTATATGAAATTAAAAAGACGTAAAATAAAGAATACTTATTTAAACAAATAGCGGCCCGACCCAGCTTCGCCTGAGTGCATATATTTTTTGATTCCACTCCACACCAAATACATGTTATTTTTCGTATAAACTCTTGTAAACTTAAACTTGACGTAGCTATCCTATTGTCCGACTCAATCCCGTCTCATCCGTCTGTTCAGTCTCTTCCCGATCCGTCCCGTCCTTTCTCTTTATCATCCATATCGTCTTATAACGTGCGTTTACATTTCGTCATATCAAATCTTTCAGCTATCCCAGCCTTCTCCCGTAACTTCCACTCTATTACCTATATCCCGTCTCTCCATATACAAAAAGATTGCCTTATGAATTTTTGACATTAAAAACTTTAGCGATTTAGATTGTCCATCAAATATTCTTTGCCTTATTTCAGCCCCACAATGCTTTTTGTTAGTAATTGAGTTAAAATATAAATTTTCATAGAAATAAATTCAGTGGTTTCGATTTTCATCATTTGACATAATATTTCAACCCTTTTTCACTCCCTTTAGGTATAATATAACCTATCCCATTCCGATACGATATACATTTCTATCAGTGAATTATAGCTAAGGAAAGGCCACTGTAAAAATACGTGAAAAAAATTACATTCGATCTTGAAAAGGAGTAAGCATAACTTCTTGCGTGTGAACATTATTTATTTCATTGTCTATATTTAAGTAGCTTGATATATTCTCCTTAGTGTACACCACAGTTTACACAAAATACATTTCTGAACGCATGCATAAATATTTGACAACCAATTTAAATGACAATCACTTTTCATTACTGTCATTAATTTACATCTTTAAAATTTAAAATACGCCATTAATCTAATATTGCGGATATATGTTGTCGATTCGAACCCTTTATTTAAATACGTTATTTAATTTGAGGGATGAGTTTACCGTATCAACGGTATGAACATTAAATGTTTGACAAACACAATAGAAACAATTTGACCACAGAGTATGTGTGTGTGAAATGCATGGCAGTGTGTGTAATGTTTTATTTTTTGATTTAATGTACTTTATAAGCATTATTATTGAAAAATATTAGCATTCTCCACTTCTCCTACACATAAACTATAAGTATGCCAAATTTTATGCTCCTGCGTCCGCGCAATTTTCGTAAAAAGGGATCCAAAGTTTTTGCATCACGTATTAATATATAGATAATTATGGACGGTTCCTACGTAAATTATGGTAACTGTAAAAAATGAAATTTTTGCTATAAGCACTAATTCTAAGTAGAAATATAGATTTATAATTATTTATACTAAAATATTTAAATACATTTTATTTCTTCAACTGTTTTTCGGTGAAATAAAAATTGAAAAGAAAATGAAAAATGGAATTTTAAAAAATTTGCCACTTTTTGGAATTAGTTATAGTGCAAAATACAATTTCGATAGTTTACGTAGGCCATTAATTCCATTTATCATAAGAAAATATATGTTAAGATGCTATTTTTCATTGTACCTCGTACCCTTTTCGGCAGTAAGTAAGCTGAAAGCCTTACCTGGTAAATAATAATAAAAAATAAAATAAAATTGACATTAAATTACTTACTTTAAAAATTCATGTATAGATCTATTGACAGCCTTCGTGGCACAGTTGGTTACCTACTGCCTGTGAAACGAGAGCCCGTTGGTTTGATCTCCGCACCAAGATTGTTTTGTGTGACGTCATACAACAATTTGTGTCGGGGCTAAATGTTTACAGAACGGATAACTTGGAATCTAGGTACAATGTGGATTAGGACAACGCGTGTGACTCTTCATTCTAGATTTATTTATTTATTATTACCTCAAACCGAACTGGCTCTTATATGCCTTCTACTAATCATGATCCACTCTACTATCGAGAGTTCGATTGCGTAGGCTTAGGCCTTAATCCTGCACCTTGGTATATTGTGGCTTTCTAGTGAAATTATTTTTTGTGCCGCACCGTCAAGCTGTGGAATTGTTTGCCGTCTCGCGTGTTCCCTCCTTCCGATGATCCCGGGTCCTTCCGCCGTAGTCTGAAGAGGCATCTTAGCAGGCCGGCATAATTGTATCAAATGGCTTGGGATTGCCATCTGATGCCATTTGATAATCTGCCTGGACGGCATTTGCCCTTACCATCAGGCGCAGTGTTGCCATCATGCCGGGCGAGTGTATTTTTTTAAATAAAAATAAATTAATTTAAAATGATCTAGTTCTTGATTACGCCGGGTGTGAACGCACTGTCGGCTGCCAGGTGGCTCGCAATAATAAATTATTACCGACACACCACTCGGAGCGAACCGAAGACGGACAATCGATACTCATTTGTATTAACTACAGCAATATTACCGCGGACTAACCACAATGTGACACGTTCGATCAACTTTTTAATTGGAATCACTTTGTTGGGATTCAGATTTTGAGCGTAATTATATCGACTAGGGAAATTGTATTGTATTGTATCAGCCCATATGTATCCCACTGCAGGGCACAGGCCTCCTGTACAATCGAGAGTACGATTGAGAGTGGTTAGGCCATGTAGTCCACCACGCTGGCCTTGTGCGAGTTAGCGGACTTTACATATCATAGAATTCCTACAAATCGCTATGGTATGCAGGTTTCCTCACGATGTTTTCCTTCACCGTTAAGATGCGTGGTGATTAACTATCAATTAGGGATCGCTCAATGAGTATCGACCAAGCAAAAGTAACAAGAAAATTTCACTTTGCACTTTCTGTTAGGAGCATTAACCCACATAAATTCGCAAATAAATGAGTAATAGGTTCGTTTCCGTGGGTTATACAGATACATAATCCCACTGTCATAATACCAGTTGTATAATTTTATATTAGACGGCGTTTATCACTTACAAATAAACTCTATAATCGCTAGCTCATCGTTTTTGTGCTAAGAGGAAATATTAGCTAATATAAATGTATGAAATGAAGACACATTTACGTAATAAGATAGGACTGATATTCAATAATATTAATTTCCTGCTATGCAAGCTTTTCCTATCGCATTCCTTTGATTTGCCTTTTACCTAGAATAAGCAGATAAAATAATGGTAATAACTTGTTAGGTCTGTTAATTAACTTAGTAATTAAGGTAAATAACCTGTAAGTGCGTGACTGATGGTAAACGGAACAGACGCGGCTGCCAACATGTTCACCGTGGTCGCAGGTTTGAATCCCAGGGCACACCTATGATTTTTCAACATTTTAACGGTGAAGGAAAACATCGTGAGAAAACAGCATACTATAGCGATTTATTAGAATTTCTAAGGTATGTAAAGTTCGCCTGCCCGCGCTAAGCCAGCGTGGTGAACTATATGGCCTAACCACTCTCAATCGTACTCTCGACTGTAGAGGAGGCCTATGCCCTGTTGTGAGACTTATATCCACATTAGGTCAATGTGGTGGCACATTGACCTAATGCGGGTCGGCGGACTTTACATACCATGGATGTTCTTAAAAATCGGTATAAAATGCAGATTTCCTCGCGATGTTTTCCTTTACCGTTATAGTGCGTAGTGATTGAACACAATACCTACACGTAATTAACCCATTCTAAATATTTTTTTCTTTCTATCTATGTATGTAAATTAAAAAATGGAATATAATGGTCAAGTTACACCATAATTTTTAACCTCAACTTCCACGTTAAGAGCATTTTTCTTCAGCATGTTGCCTAGCTAACCCGTGAGTAAGCTGTTAACCAGTGTTTATGTACACGTGTGCGAAGTTTTAATTAGTTATGAAGGGTACATGGGCGGGTGCAAGTTTAACCCAGTTCCAAGGTAATATTAGCTTACGATTCCACCGATGCTAATGAATGTTTGCTAAGTTGCAACTTGCATTTAACTGCAATGCCGGTTGCCAAGCGCATCGCACTAATTTTGCCGGACTGTACTTTTCTTTTTACGTTTAAGTTGGTTTAGAGGTGATGTTTGGGAGAAGAAATTCTACACAAAAAAATTCACCTGAAATACATGAAATGGTCTTATAATGAAGTCGAGAGTGTAAATATATTTTTAAATAAACAAATTATATATAAACTCCCCACCTTTTTCCCAGAAGGGGTAGGAATAGGTGCTATCAGGATACTGATATTGATGTGATAAGGGGCGAGCGAGAGAAGAGAAAAAAATAATATCACTTTGCCCGACCCGGGATTCGAACCCGAGACCTCAGCTTTGTAACCTTACTGTACAAATACGCCACCGAGGCAGTATTTACTAGTTTATATTGAAACAAAAACCTTGATTTGATGTTTATATTATGTCTGTATCTGTATCAACCCATATAAGTCCCACTGGAGGGCACGGGCCTACTCTACAGTCTAGAGTACGATTGAGAGTAGTTAGGCCATATAGTCCGCCACGCTGGCCCAGTTCGGGTTGGCGGACTTACATACCATAGAAATTCTTATAAATCGCTATGGTATGCAGGTTTCCTCACGATGTTTTCCTTCACCGTTTTAGTACGTGGTGATTGACTATCAATACACACATGACTCCGAAAAGTCAGAGGTGTGCTCTTTGATTTGAACCCGCGATCACCGTGAACATGTTGGCAGCCGCACCCGGTCCGTTTACCAACGCACTATATTATATATGTCGGAGGAAGTGAACGGTTACAGAGATAGAGATATTGCTGGTTGTACTATGCGAGATCATTTCATTATTTTGATAATATTTTGTTAATGATTTAGTTCATTTTTAAATTATATTGTTTAACGTCCAATCAGAGCAGAGGACAGCCTCGAGCGGGGTCGAGGCGCTATCTTATTTTTCACCACGTTTTATTGAAGTAGTAAGTTGTTGTGCATGGAGTATTGAGTCGTAGTGTAAAGGAGGATCGATTGAGGTGGATCATTCGGAGCTAGGCTTCTGGTGAAATAAGACTGGTGACACGAACCCGCTGCTCTTTATAGTTGTCATCACTGACATAACCTATTTTATTTAATTGTTATAAAATTGATTCTATTTGTGTATTTGAACCATTAAATCATGTAAACCAGTGAATACTTTGTTTTGTGCTCGCATTTAACCCACATGGCGCCCACTAGACCCGTGATCACTAATGATGATGTCGAGAAGAATGGTGTTTCTCCGACATATATATGTATATATTGTATAAAGTACCTTTTTAAACCTATCAAACTTGCAAATGATTTAATGGAGGATTTTCAAGTTAATATGTGCCGTTGTGTTATTAAATTTGCATGAAAGTACTCGAACTATTGAAAGCTACATCATAATTCGATAGTAAACAACTTTTACTAAAAATATTAAATCCTGCTGTAACATAATCCTCATCACCATATCCTCATATTATTTTTTAAATACAAAAAAAATATTTTTATACTCTCAAACAAACATTTTTTAAATAAAACGAAACCCCAGTACTAAAAACATTCCCCAATAAAATGTCTGCAAAATGGCATTCTCTAGACGCGTGCTGTATTAACCTAAAAATATACGCAAGCTGCAATCTAAAAGTAAAAATATCCGCGGATATATCCGACACAGCGTTGCGTCGTGTTAAATAATAAAAACAGTGAGCAAATAAGATTACATTTTTCAACTCTTAAGGCACAGTATGGGGCTCCGGTCGACTTTGTTGTCACAACTAGGAACTTCTGGCCCATATGCAGCGTAAACGTACAGTCGCACGCACAACTCTTAACAAATAACTGAGAAATAATTGGGCATTTAAATAAAACTAATATTTACGGATTTTATCGCATATTTAGTTTAATTTTTACGTTTTTTGACTTCCCGACGTTTTGATCACTTTACAATTTTCGCGGCCACGGGGCGGACTGAGGTTTTAGTCAATCGCTCAGTGACTATTACAATTTAACAATCCTTATTTTACAATTATTAAATTAAAAAATGATTTAAAAAGTGAATTGGGTTTTGCGTTCCTTTTAATCTAAGAAACTGTTAAATGATCATGCCCAAATTTAGCATCTCACGCCATAGGACCCATGTAATTGTTTATCTTTAACTGTGAAATTATTGGAACCAATTTTAGCAGTTCAAGCCATAGGACCCATGGAATAGGGTTTTACAATGAAGGAAAACATCGTGAGGAAATCATTCATACTATAGGGAATTTGTAAAAAAACAACATCAAAATTGGTGATTAAATGACTGAGATATTTATATTTTTAATTGTGCGGTGGGGACGCTCGTTTTCTCTGTCGCACGCATGCACCTTATGAAAGATGACGTCACGACGTGCATGATGCATCTTTTTCTATTATCTACCTCCAACTTTCATATGTTTGTAACTTGCTTTATACTATACATATTGTAAAAAATCTAGCGGTTTATGATTATGCATAACGTAACCTTTTGAAAGAAAGAAAAACAGATTTAATAGCCACCACAATACTACACACACACTCACAGTACATAAAATGAATTCAAAAAAAGTAAATAATAAAGTTAAAACAAGGAGTTTGCGTGTCGCATCGCTGTGGCAGAAAATGCAGTGGTGGGTGTGAGGCGTAAAGTCTATATATATCTATAGTACAGGCCTCCTCAAAATTGCGCCTTGTCACCCTGACTTCGGCTTGTCTGTTTATTGCTATAGGTGAACTTAAAAAATAACTTGCATTACACTTTGGTTTAATTACCTACTTAATCACCATCTGTTGATACAGCCTTCTTGTTGTGCTAGGAAGTTAGATCTATGTCATTGGTGGTAGATACATTGAAGTAAGGACAAGCAAATTAAGTTAATTGTAATTAAATAATTGTCCATTTTTTAACCTCTCCTGTCTTGTAAATTGTGAAAAGAACCTTCAATGGAACGATTTTCCTTTCAGAAAATAAAGGCTGATAAAAATCTGTACGTAAACATAGGCGTTTTCAGACTTCATTATAATTCGTATAAAACTATATTTCCTATATATTTGGGCACCAAAGAAACATGGCAGCTGAAAATGAAGTGGGAATAAAGCAAAAAGATATCCAAATATGATTTTCTTTATTTGAAAAAATATGTTGCTGGCCGCTTATCCTCTATCACTCTCTTTCTCTTCAGGCACACGAGTCTATAGCTGAACACTTACTCCTTGTTTTATATCTATGCTATAGTTGTCTGTTGTTGTCGCCAGTAATTGTACATTTAAAAACATTTCTGTGTATTATTGTTAAATTTATTTTGGGTCAAATAAAGACTAAAATTATTATAAAAGCAAAGTCTATCCTAAAATTCCAGATTGTTGCAGATTATTGCGTAAAATTAATTCAAGTGAAGTACTTTTCTCCGGAACAGTCCTCATAGTGGAACAGTACTTGGCACTCTTGCGTTATATGCGTTTTGCATAACACTTAACCATATATTTTAACACGAAAGTGCTGTTATGAAAGTGCGAAAATTTTACGTAACAGAAAAATTCAGACTTGTGACTTTTCGTTTGGCAAATAAGCCGTTGTTCCGCGGAAATGACGGTAAGAGACGCTAATACGCAAAAAGACTGCGTTGTAGAGATACAGTGCTGGAGGCTAAAATAACACATCTTGTGGGTATTTTTTGGAGGGAATTTTGGGTGAAGTAACATTTTCACTGATGCAAATGTGCCTTACATATTAAAAATCTTGGTATTTTTTAATTTTTTAAATAGTATGCGTATTAATTTATGCTTGGATTACAATGGACAGGAAACAAAAAGTTACCTTACAATCGATTTTTAAGGTATTTTCAAAATCGGATATCATACCTACTGAGCGAAGTTCGATAAATTCGTAACATCTTTCAGGAAATAAAAGTACTTAAACAATAGAAGAAGTGTAAATTTGTCATCTCAACTTTTATCAACCGCAATGATATTAAATGAAGTATAATGGGTTTTTTAGATTTACGCGAATGTTACACATTGAAATAAAATTATTATTTACGGATTTTATCGCGGATTTGGTTTAATTTTACATTTTTTGAGTTCCCGACGTTTCGATTACTTTACAGCTTTCGTGGTCACGGGGCGGACCGCGATAAAATCCGTAAATAATAATTTTATTTCAATTAAATCAAGTACATCAAAAAATAAGTAACTGAGTAAGGGCGAATCGCATTTACTAATTAATTAATTAAATAATTAATCACTCTCCAATATCTATCTCAAAATTTCTTAAATTAATGCGGATGTTACAAATTGAACGTAACAATTTTTTACGGATTTTATCACGGATTTGGTTTGATTTTTTTATCTTCCCGACATAAAGTAATCGAAACACCAGGAAGTTAAAAAACATCTCAAAATTCATATCATTCTCAATTTCCACAACTAACCAACAAAAGTTTGACGTCCGAACATTACGTCACTCTACCCACATCAAGAATTATCACGACACGCCAAGAGCAGAATATTTATACACCATAAGATTTCCGTTCTTAATGGTCACTCGCGTGAGCTTTATACGAATATGTCCCATTCATTAATCAATGTGGCGTACTATTATTGAACTGATATGGAATAATGGACTCCGAAGAGGATCATTAAACATTATTAAGTTCCTGATGTCCGTTTTGGGGGCATTTACCCTAAGTATAGGGGAAATGTAATAATATTTCCCGTTTGGAGTTAGAGTCTTAATGGAGATCTATAAACGACATTAATAGTTATTGTTTTGTATGGATGATTGGAGTTACCTATATGTATGTGGTTTTAGGTAAGGCGTTTTTCTTAAGTATGGCATTTCGAGTACCATACTCACTTCCCAGCAAAAGGACTATATGCTGAAATTATTTGCATATCCATTGGTTAGATCAATAATTGTATGTTACAATTATTACTGAGTCGGGGATATTAGATCTTATAACAATCTTTCTGATGAAATTAAAACTAATTTCAAATAAATAATTTTAATAGACCACACACTAGACAGAGCAGATTTTGATAGAGATTCGAACAAGGATAACAACAACAATTAAAAATATTATACTCATAAAAAGGAACATACAATTTTAATAAAACATCAAAATTAAATCTTCAATACTTTTACTATTCAATCCCTAATTTTTTTATTACCGTAATGAATGGCGAGATAAGCATGCAATTCGCCTGATACCACCTCTCATAGACAGTAATAAAACGAAACAACAACATGAATTATAAATTAAAGCTTGCATTCCATTGCGCTCGCCATCCTTAAACATGTGAATAGTCTTAATAACTCCAGTACTTACTCTTGCTACAATGTCCTTATAACCCGAACACAACAGTGCATTTACGCTGCTGTCTGTGGGAGAAATAGACATTGCAGTAGTACCCGCCTCTGCCTTGTGAGAGACCTACCACCAGTAGAATAAATATATAAAAATAAAAAAGGTACTGTTTTAGATCTAAAAAATATCCAATTGTATAAAATAAACCAGATAGTATCACTTAAGCACCGCGTACTTCCGACATTTATCAGTGGAAGTAAGTTACTAATGGAGACACCTAATCGGGCTAATTACACTCATTGTCCCGTGGTCGGGGCAAGATTTTCAAACAACAATCTTATTATTGGTAACACTAACGCATTTAGTGTCTAATTTCTGTGAAGTAGTTCAGGTTGGATTACGTGTCTTAAAGGCGATAGCATTGCCAAGAATAAAATAGAAATAAATATTTTTCCGTGCACAAAAATTAGGTTACAAAATCCTCGCACTGATACTAAATTTCATAGTAAAATGGGCATTTTCCTTTAGATATTAAAATGTAAATGACTGTCACATTATATTGTATCACAAACTTAAAATATAGGTATAACTAAATTGGTACGTGTTTTAAAAATATTAAAGAAAAATATATGGTGTATATTTTAAGAATAAAATACTTTTTTTATATGATATATCAACGAAAAAGACGGCTTGAATTGTAGAATTACCAGGAATGTGGACAGTAAAATTATAAGGATATTTATTATGGAACTGTTAATTTAATATTTATTTTGCTGTTATTATAATTCTGGATATAAAGATTTATTTTTACATAATAAATACAGTAAAAATTTAAAGGAAAATATTGAGAGAGAAACGGCATACCAAGAATTCATGCGATAAATATGTGAAGTCTTGGTTTGTAGACTGAAAGACGTAATAAAAACCTAGAAAGAGCAGTAGAAGATTTACATACATAAACTCACGCCTTTTTCCCAGAAGGGGTGGGCAGAGGTGCCTGGACACCCACATTTCGCCTTGTATGTTCCGTCCCACAATGTGATAGGTGGCGAGCCTATCGCCATATCGGGCACAAATTCCTGACTCCGGACTGATAATGAATAGAAAAATCCAAAATCACTTTGCCCGACTCGGGATTCGAACCCGAGACCTCAGCTTTGCAGGCGTACCTTAGTACAACTACGCCATCGAGACAGTAGAATACTTACAATACTTAATTACTGACAAAAAATAGAATAACCCCAAATTATTACTTTACCCTTTATGACTTTCAGTAACACTCAATGTTACAACCTTGCCTTGTCCACGGTCGAATACATAAAATATAAAATTGGCAAAAAAAATAAGTCTTTGGTTTCAATAAATCACTTAGGAAAGTCAAAGTTTCGCAGAGTGCACCTGAGTGACAGGCTTTTAGACTAAACCATGATGTATGTACATTTTGTGAGAATAGAAAAGGTTTGGCGTATCGAATGTACGGCGAATTACATTTTGGAAAAATTTACAAGAATTATTTATCAGTATTCTTAGACTTTTGAAGCGTGGGGCTTTTTAAAGTCTGAAAAGGTTTTCCATTCGGTTTGAAAAGACTTATTTAAAAAACTGTAGCCTAAATGTGTCACTATTCAGTATTTTACAATTTCTTTAAATACGTTTTAGGGTTATTTCAGAAAGTAATTTTGTCTACCCCTTTTATTTCGGTGTTATTATTAAATTAATTTACAATAAATAAGTAAATGCCCATTAATATAATATTTACTGACGGTAAAACCTGTCTTGTAATTAGTACTACAAGGATATCTTCGGTTTTGTCCCGTGTCCCGGAAAGCGGTTCATATTTTAATGCCTAATATTTTTATCTAAAATATCCTCATTTGCAAACTGTATTGCGAATAAAAAACAAACATCTACTTATATGAAAATATTTATATCACGAATCTAATCCCTATGAGATCTAATTAATAGGTCTCTATTTCTATTTGCATTATATTCTATCTTTGTATATTATAAATGTATATAAAAAGTATTTGTATAATATTACCACCACCACCAAGTTATCTAGAGCAAATCACATATTAAGCTGTGACGTAAATCCTTACGGACTTATCCAATCCTGGGTAAAAAATTATAAACCCAATGAAACAACTAAAACAATAATAAACAAAACAATGTAAACGACAGTTGTTTGTTTCAACAAATGTTATTAGTTATGTTATGTATGTTATTAGCATGTATACTTGTATTAGACCAATTGTTAAATTTACTTAAGAATATTATGTATATTGTGCTTTTGGTGTACCAAATATATAAAATAAAAAATACCCAAATCCGATTGATAGTGGCACAACGATTTCAAAATTTTGGATCCTCACTGCTTATCGTAATCAGGGTTACGAATGATTGCCGAGTATTATCTATTAAAGTCGTCAAATGGCAGACCGCACAGTTCGCAGAAGTCATTTTTCCTCATGCGACATAGGATTTTTATCATGAACTAGCGGGACGTCCTGGCTTTGTTCAATTGCAAGTAATCTTGCGCTACAGTATGCTTACACGACGTTTAGTTCAATCAATTCTATGTACCTCCTATTCAAATTAATCAACACCTGTACATATAACAAATTTTGCATAAAATCTTATGAGCAACTTATTATTTTATAAACTTTGGACCCTGTTCTCTTCTAGAACATATAATACAATATTTATTCACAAAATATACATACATACCTACATAAAAGCCTTTTTCCCTTTTTCGTCTTGTATGTTTCGTACCACGATGTGCTAGTTGGCGAGCTTATCACCATATTGAACACAAATTCCTAACCTGGGCTGATTAATAGAAAAATCCTATAGCACTTTGCCCAACCTGGGATTTGAACCCGACACCTGAGCTTTGTAACCGTACAACTGCGCCACCGAGGCAGTATTTTACAAAACCAGTCGCTTATAACCTTCTCCAGTTTCCTGTCTATCTACATGCCAAATTTCATCATAATAGGTCCAGTAGTTTACTTATTAAAAGGTAACAAACATACATTACATTCGCATTTATAATGGCGTCTGCGCGAACTTGTCGTGAATTTCAACTAGTAGGCATTGTGTTTTCCTGTTAGGAACAGCTGCCACCTATTGAGCTTTATATCGGTATCGATAGGTTCCAAGTTGTAGTTTTATTGTGAACATAAAAATCGTAAGGAGTTACGATGAAGTATACGCAGTTTGATGTCGATTTTTGCACGGATGTTTTTTATACGAGTAACAACGAGATGGAAATAAAATATTTATAGATGCGTGGCACTCAAAATGTTTGAGGTTTTTGGAAATTACGATA
Source organism: Hyles lineata (assembly GCA_030180105.1). Taxonomy (NCBI): domain Eukaryota; kingdom Metazoa; phylum Arthropoda; class Insecta; order Lepidoptera; family Sphingidae; genus Hyles; species Hyles lineata. Next base: position 4,927,268 of record JARJEE010000023.1, read on the forward strand.
AGAATTTTACATATTTTTGTTGATTAATATACTTTTGTATTCTAAAATTTGTTATTAATTAAGAAATTTGTGCTCGATATGGCGATAGGTTCGCCCCTAATTACATCGTGAGACGGAGCATACAAGGCGAAATGTGCGTTTCTTGGTAGTGCCACTACCAACCCGTTCTGGGAAAAAGGCGTGAGTTTATGTATTTAAGTATGTATTCCATTATATACAACAATTTATTACATATAAAAATCGACAGGTCTGTTTCCAAACATTGCCGTATAATTATTACCAAATTGATTTTTTTTTTTTATTGCTTTAAATGGCGAGACGAGCATGCCGTTCGCCTGATGGTAAGCGATACGACCGCTCATGAACAGTACCAAAACCAAACAACACCTTGAATTACAAAGCAATGCTTGGCATTCCACTGCGCTCGCCATCCTGAGACATAAGATGTTAAGTCTCAATATGTCCAGTAGTTACTCTGGCTACAATGCCCCTCAACCCGAAACACAACAGTGCGTTTACACTGCTGTTTGACGGGGGGGTTTGTTTTTCGGAATTACTTATTGCTGCTAAAATCGATTATCCCAACATAAATCAGACTGTAGCCTTTGTGTAAGTTAATTGTAAGAGTGTAGTGTTTAGCCGACATGCAATAAAATAAAATAAATAAATTAGAAGTCAAAAAGCAACAGCGAACAATCTTTCAACAAGCGTATTTTTAACACCCGGTACCGACGCAGTTAGAGTGTATAATGTTTTTGTACAGAAATACCACGTGTAAACACCGAAAATTACAAATACATTTACATTGCAACGTCTCATGCAGAAATACTATTTGTATTATATTAAGGTGAAACAAAAATAATTCCCGATTACCTACTATATTTTTATTTACATGTATTAAACACCCGTTCATAATCAGTAGCATCATTATTATCATCGTTTTTATCAGTCTACTACACACTAAAACGGTGAAGGAAATATCATCAGGAAATGTGCACATCATAGCGATTTATAAGAAATTCTATGGTATGTAAAGTCCGCTAATCCGCATTAGGCCAGCGCGGCGTGGTGGACTATATGACCAAACCATTCTCAATTATACTTTCGATTGTAGAGGAGACTCGTGCCCTGCAGTGGCAAGTATATGGGCTGATACAGTTATCAGTGTACATGATTATATTGATAAAGGTCTCTCAAAATGCAAACCAACATACAAAATTATTTACTATTATCGTCTTTTTAATAAACTTGGACTTTGGACTTATCTTATATATTAATCAATAATCAATTTGCATCAACGAACTTGAAGCTTAAATAAAATAAATATTTGTCATGTAGAAGAAATCAAGGTGGACGGACGACCTGGTAAATGTTGCAGAAAGTCACTTTGATGCAGGCTGCTTCCAACAGATCTATGTGGTGCACATTGAGCGAGGCTTATGTAAAGGAGATCTAGGAGGCCTATGCAAAGAACTAGACTTCCTGTGGAGAGAGAGATAATAATGCAACAACCCTATTCCGATAGCAACAAAATCTCCATACCCACACGGAATGGAGCCTGAGCAATTATACGGCACCAGGGAGGCGGTGCCTAATTCTCTTTGGATGCGACACACACTGTCTAGCGTGGGTAATTACGACCAAATTGCATTAACCAGACATCGCCGGGAGAGATTACTCGACGATACTTCGGAACGGCGCTCGCGATTTTTGATTTACACTTTGAATATCATCATCACTTATGAGTATATATGCCTATAGCAATTCAGTAATGGATATCGGCCTGCTAATATTAGATAATTTTGTGCCTTTGGTTTGTCACATCGACTTTCGGAAATCGATCAAACTAGCTTGAATGTTATGTAGCGCACTTCACTAAATAACTTGGTTTTAATGGATGACGCAAGGTAAAATGTAAAGGAATATTATCCCGTGCTGAAATTTGCTGAATGCTGGCTTCCCTAAGGGTTTAACGGTGACAGGATCTCGCTGTATTCAGAAACATCTTGTATTACCGAATAGTCGATTTCCTATAACTGAAAATGATGATTTTGCTTTAGACGTCTTTCGACCCATTTAGTAAAACTGGCAAGGGGTCGCTGAATACGGATTCTTTCTGATTAGTAACTGGAAATCTTTAGTGAATGTCTATGATCAGCTGGAATCCATATTAATTTTAATTATGTCAAATCGTATTCATCGTCTCAATGTTCTTTAAAACAGGTCCAAAGTATACGCTTTACGTATTGCCTTATCACCTCATATTTAGATTATGATTATTTTGCTAGTCAACACACGTATTTTGCTTTCAGGTCCATCTTTTATCATACGCTGTCCTTTATCTTTAATGTAGTAATAATTGTCGAATGACTACACCCTGAATCATAAGATTGTTTATTCCTCCAAATGTTGAAGCAAATACACATTGCTATCTAATCTGAAAATGCTAAGCAACGTGTCAAAACTATCTATTGAGGAATACAGATAAAAAATATCAAGTAATAAAACGATTGATTTGAGGAGCAAAAATTCAATATAATGTTTTCCGTGGGGGTAATCGAAGTCAAATAGAAGTTGCTATCGAAATAACAGTATGTATCATATCGAAATTATCAGTGTGCAACAATGCACTGCAGTACTAAGGTCAAAAAGATTGCAAACCGAAAACCTTGACTTCTTTAATCTAAATCAATTAGCCACTTGATAAAGGAGGTCTATGTCAATGTGGTTGCAGCGTGAAGGTTTGTAGGTAACAGGAAGGAGTCTGTACACGTCTGTGTTTTCGAGGTAAAGGAGAATATCGTTCTAAAGGTCTAAGCTATCGAAGGTATATGCACAGCTCTTGTATTTAGCTTTGTGTTCCAAAACGAATTTACTGACCCATTTCTTCTTCAGCTATAGCACATTCCAATACTGTGAAGATATTAAATAACAATAAATACATGTAAAAGACTATTCACTTTATTTATTGCTATGTATGGCAAGACGAGCATGCCATTCGCTTGATATTACGCGATACGACGACTCATAGACAGTAGCAAAACCTAACAATACCATGGATAACACAGTAATGCTCAGCATTCCACTGCGCATGTCATCCAGAGGCATAAGATGTTTAGTCTCATTATGTCGAGAAGTTACCGTGGCCACAATGTCCTTCAAACCTGAACAACCGTAAATGATGAATATTTTCATGAGTAGCGGAGAATCTCTTGACAATATGTCCACTGTCCCTTTTTATTGGTTGACATTCTAGCAGAGCCATTGTTCACCAGTCGTTTAATGACAGAACGTATTTATGCACCCGCGCATACCGATGGAGGGCAGTGAATAGAAACGCCACTTAACCTGACTTGATTACAGATCATAGTGGGCTCCATTCATACACGTTAAATAGAGCTCTCAATAAGGCGTTTGGGGTGCGTTTTCTGTGCGAGCGGATTATTTTTTGATTACATAAGTCCAGAAATAAAGCAAATGGCTAAGCCAAAGGGAGAAACTGCTGTCCATAAATATGTGCGATGTCTTTGAAGTAAAACAGAAAGTGAATGACAAGAAGAAGAAAGGGGGAGTAAGGTTTCCGTTAATATTACTAAGAGACACGTAGCAGCAAAGCAGTTACATAGAAATAACGTTCTAGCCATTTTTAGAAGTTTTGACAACTAATGTGTGGCCCTACCACTTTGATCAAACTGAATTTATAATTTCAGTTTCACAACAAATAGACCGTAATACATAAGCCCCCCCCAAAGATGTTCACAGCGACCTATTCGCAGCGGTCTGTGCGCATCCTATGTAACTGTACCGTATCAGCCCAAATATGTCCTATTGAAGGGCCTCGTCCATAATCAAGAGTACCATTGAGAGGGGCTAGCAACATCAGATATCCTATGTTAAGCAAATGGACTTCCTATGGGTGAAGAGAGAGAGAAAGAGATCAGAGGTGATTTCTATTAAACCAATATATGAATGTTGTCGATATACCAATCGATTATCAAACTATTCACGCTAACCATATCACAACATTAACGATTCTTCGAACGAGTTCCGAACGTAAACATACGCGGTGGTACGCCTCATATGATTGCGAGAAGTTTCACTGTCGGCAGACTGAATGTTCCTTTGTTATTCAGAACTATGTTAATCATAACATAGCAGTGCATTCATACTACTTGTAGTTCTGGGTAAATTAGTAGAAAATATTTCTTTGGAAAATACATGACATACTCGTATGAATAATCAATCAGTGTGAATTGTCCAAGGGGCAGATTGTGTGTCATTAAATAAATGAAAGTTTCAAAGTTACTTTTTAGTTGGGATATTTCGATCCACCTAATAACAAGTAACGGATCCGCCGTAGTGATCCACGTAATTTTGCATTCGTCAGTTGCAGTTGCAGCGTCATGCGTATCTACTTTCAAGGAAGCCGACATAATTATGTCAAATTACTCTGTATGGAATACCTGTGGGGATACCTGATCGCCAAGTATAACTATTTTTTTTGTTATAACTTATTTACATTTTATCGTGCTATCGAGCTTGTGGATAGTAAAATTGGTTAAACATAATTTTTATTTTATTTATTAGGTCTACTAACAATCAGATACCAATAGATACATTTAAATACGAAAACATAAAAAACTTAATCTAAGAACATGATTATACTAAAGCAGTCTACACAGCTTTCAATGTATTAAAAAGCTTGTATAAGTGCCCGTATTTTTATAAGAATTTCGAATGTACGAATTAAACCAATCTGTAGTAAAAATTAGCATATATAAGGTTCGGTCGTCTACAACTTCTCAAATTCTACAGAAGACTGAATTAAATTAACAATGCGAGTAGAGCAAAAAGGGTTTCAAAGTAAACGAATGACCTAGCTAGTTGTAGGGGGCAAACAAATGATACTTTAATTTAAACAAATGAGAATTATGTAGTGCGCAAGGTAAATGGGTTTCTTAACCTGTATCATGGCAAAATTTTTACCTCCTCCATTGATTCAACAGTTAAGCAAACAGGTTTTTTCCTTGAAATTTGACCTCCACCTGAGAATCTTTTTGCCTATTGACTGTCATTTCTTTGCGATATATGCCGTGCCCACTACGAGTTCAATTTGTTCAATCCAATGGACTAAATTTGTAAATTTTCTCTTATGAATCTTGTATAATTCTGATTCAAATGAAGGGAAATACCGAGGATCGCTCTCATACAATCTCTTTGAGCCTTTAATAAAGCCAATTGTAAGATGCTACAATCTAGTACTGATACGATTTAGCTACGATTTTTTTATATCTACAAGTAGTATGTGACCTTACAAAACCTATAAATTAAAATACAAACCGCTGGAACTCACACCACGTCCTTCGGTAATCATAAATTATACTGCATAAATTGAGCGTGTAATATACAATGTACATACAGCGATCTAATTAATTGTAGCTCCCTCGAGATAATGCCGATACGTCTAAAACCAGCTCAATATCGTATATGCCCATTATTTACTTGACGCGTTTTAAATATTTTTACCCATTTGTTATGGCCCTTTGTCATTCTACCTAGTACTTATTGTGAATACCTCGCTTCATGGCAGCATCATTGGTCTGTCATTCCTGAGGTAATGGATAAAATTATCATGTGCGGCAAGCCAACATGTTTGAAATTTTCGGTTTGCTATATGAATTTTGTTAGAGTGGAATCTTTACCAGACATGGCGGTAGGCTTGCACATTTTTTTAGAATTTCTTATCTTCTTCACAATGTGGGCTTTTGCATCAGTCCATATATGTACGTCCCACTGCAGGGTGTGGGCCTCCTTTACTATCGAGAATACGATACAAATACGACGAACCAGCATATTATAGCTTGTTATAAGGTTAATTATGTTTTATACTTCTTACTATTCTAACATTTATAAGTCTTTGATAAACTTCGTGTCGGTAAACTAACAGAAGACTAATAAAAGGTATCACTTTCATGATTAAAATGATTTTAATTATTTTTGTAATTTAAAGTTCAATAGGTCTGTGACTGATGTTATTGAATAAATATTCAGGTCATTCGGTTTCTCAGTTTTCTTAGAATATTTCATTTCAAACAATAGCATGCATATTACCTAAGAATACCTATTCGTGTCCAGCAAGCTTAGGGTCAAAGTCAAATGCCAAGTTTATGGAACGCCTAATAAAAGTGTGCAGGAAGTAACTGAATGCAGGCCGTTTGCAAGAATTCACTGAAGAAATCACTAAGCGAGGCTTATGTTCAGCAGCGTTTCCTAAGACTAAAGAAGAAATATGAAGCCCAGCAATTATGAACTAGTAACAGCACCTCTGCCTATCCTATCAGGAATGTAGATACACATTGTATATATGTAAAAAAACCTTTATTTGTCTTCTGTTTAACAGGGGCCTTCTCTACAATCGAAAATTGTAATTACTAGGGTTATGCATATACTCGTACTATTCCTTTATCGAGTTCCTAATGACTTGCAATCCAAACATAGATGTCCAATGGGTGGTAAAATTCAATCGGGACGGCACAGACGTCTTTGAAATGATATTAGGGCTGCAAACACGGCGACTTACTGGGAATTAGTGCGAGATTGCCGCTCCAGCTCTGATTAGATAGGGCTGCGGATTGCTCCAGGCATTAGCTGAGGCACTGAGGAAATTATACTGTTTGCCGAGCTCACACTTACGTAAACGTCCTTGCAACTTGTCACTTCGGGAATTTGTGACGTCATATTTTACTAAAGCAACAACCTTGTCTTTTCTCTGACACTATGTAATTACTTCAATACACTTTATCCTTAATGTAGTGCACGCTGAAACACAGCTGAAGCTGTGTGAAAAGCTAAATAAATAAAAACACCCGACAGTCACATACATAGTCCTGACGCCACACTAAGATCAAGTCTTATATCGTGGATATCAGGAACTAGGGACTTTTCGTTCTTACAAGGACCCGTCCCGAAACAAGTACCAGTGGATCACGCTAATATCTATACATATAAACAACATTGAAGTGTCTGTTTTAAGAGTGAAAATAAAAAAAAATGACCAACTACATATCGTTATATACACGATAACTATGCCGAAAATGATCTTTAAAAAAATTTTGTCTGTCTGTCTGTCTGTCTGTTTGTTCCGGCTAATCTCTGAAATTACTGGACCGATTTTGACGGGACTTTTTTTTGTCAGGTAGCTGATATAATAAGGAGTAACTTAGGCTACATTTATTTTAGAAAAATAAAATCCAAGTGTCCAGTACCGCGCGCAGCTCACGCGCATTCTACCATTCGGCCGTCACGTCGGGCGCCTCCCTCCACTTCTCCCACCAACGAATCAATATCACAATTACAAAATATTGTATACAAAGAAATTTAACAATAAATTATAATATAAATAAATATAACGGGACGGGAAATATAGTCGACGGCGCGCGGGAAAAATATAGTTAGTACGCGAAATAATATGTTGTTGCCAAATCAATACTGGACTCAAAAGCTATCAGCACCCGGGCGAAGCCGGGTCCGACAGCTAGTTATATTATATAAACCGCGGCCTCTTGTTTCATAGATGGCGTCTAACCAACTGCGCCACATAGGCTGTTTTGGACCATCATATGTGAGGGTGATTACAAATATTATACCAACAGCTGTAGGATCTCCGGCAATCCCAGTTGTGTTTTGTGAGGCGTATCAAAATAATAACTCTTTCTCTGTCTTCAGCCGCAGGAATTCCATAGCTGAACATAGGCCCCCCTCAAGGATCTCCAGATCGACCTGTTACAAACGGCCTGCATCCAAAGTCCTGGTACCTTCCTTTGTAAAATAATAACTATAGTCAAATAAATTCATTAAAAAACTGTTAAATTTTACAAGTCACAACTAATGGCTTGGGGTTCAATTAGAAGACCAGGAAGACTATTGAAGAGTCTCAGTCAATTTTATTTATCTCTTAAAAATATTTAGGGTGTGCATAACAATGCACCACATAACCACTCTCAATCGTACTCTCGATTGTTTAAGAGGCCCGTGCCCTGCAGTGTATATGGGCTGATACAGATACAGATAACAATGTAGTAGAAGAAAGAAAGAAAGAAACATTTATTTGTTACAAGCAATGGTTTACAGCTTTAAGTAATTAGTGCATATATAACAGTGCTTGTCAACAAAACGGCTCATGCTCAGCATGTGCTGGTATAAACCAACGCTGGTCTTCCGCAAGGCCGGTAAGTGACGTCACAAGCGCCAAAAGGATAAAATGCAAAAAAAATATATATATAGCAATATAAATATCTCGCGTCCAAAGTAACGAATAGTGTTAAAAGATATGCGAGTCAGCCCTGATTCTGTCTGAACGAACACAGACGGAAAAAGGAGGATTCACTGAACTAAACCAATACGAGCGGCCAACCTCTCGTCCATGGGTAAACATTGGTTATATTGTAAATACAAAAATATTTTTAATTATTAATTGTGGGCTGGCGATTTCAAAATTTCCGATAATGACCCAACCACACGACTGAGTACGTTTTTACAACCAGTGATCAGTAATGGAAAACGAGCGGCCGATCGTGGAATTATAAGCGGAATTATTTTGCGGTAGATAAAACTATGAATGTGCTGCCTGTTGACCCTAGGGATTTGTTGGATGAGGGTAAGTGGAAGGATTTCGGGAATGTTCCATCATCGAGCCAATAGGAAAGATATGGTAAGCTTTGAATATTGATTGTCTACGAAAATTCTTGAGAGATATTTATCTGCCATGTTTCTTCTCGAGTTCTTCGACATATTTTTTACATTTATTCTTCAACTAAAATATTTTTTATTCAGACGTGCCTACAGTTTGACAAACATTCTATAAGAGACAATTTTAAAGTTACTCGTTTGCAAACTAAATACACTTTTTTAAGGAGCTCCGCAGATGTTTACAGGGCTTTTTGTTAGAATTTCTTTAAAAACATGCTTTTAAGTTTCATACAAATTATGAATAAGTGATTTTCGGGTTTAGACCTCTAAAAGACAACGAATTATTTTTCTGATCACAACTTCTTAAAATCCTCTGTATCTAAATGAAGACTAAAACAATTCGAACGTACAATAACATTAATATCTGTATCTGTATCAGCCCATATACGTCCCACTGCAGGGCACGGGCCTCCTCTACAATCGGGAATATGATTGAGAGTGGTTAGGCCATATAGTCCACCACGCTGGCCTAGTGCGGGTTGGCGGACTTTACATACCATAGAAATCGCTATAGTATGCAGGTTTCCTCACGATGTTTTCCTTCACCCTTATAGTCCGTGGTGATTGACTATCAATACACACATGACTCCGAAAAGTCGGAGGTGTGCCCTGGGATTCGAACCCGCGACCACCGTGAACCACCACGCACTTCACATTAATATGTTTCTGCATAACTTAAGAGGAAACTATTAAAACGAACTAGAATCTAGATAAATCCACGTGAAAGGACCATTTTGGGAATCCCGAGCATTTTCCTCCCCAGATGTGTGCTCGTGCAAGCCGGGTATTTGCGATGAAACATTTGTTGTTCTATTGACACTGTTGGTTTCAGAACACAGGTAATTAGCAACTATGTGAACTATTTGTTAATTTGTCAAGCCTATAGATCCATAGGTTCACGTCTTAGAGTATAATAATATAGAAGGAGTGCTATACATTTGCATCTTAACATCGTAGATGTTTTCTTGTTCGTAATGTTGGGAGCACTCCTAAATTAGTGAATATTGAACGAATTATATAAAAACAAATTGCTGTAAATACCTGCTGCTACCTATGCTGATAACCGAAAGTATATTTCGCTATCCTTTTTAAAAGAGTGAAAAAGTAGTAAAAGTGTTAGAGTGGAATTAAATAGCCCTAAACTATTTATTTTATTTTTCTTTTCCAACTAATTCGTGCATGTTGGACAACTTGTTAAATATAAACGAACAGCAGGGCAGAACAATGTGGCCTGGCACCACCATTTTTATCAACGTTTTTGAAGTACCAGCGCTCCCTCTATACCATAATATAATTTGATTATCTTACTCTCACACCTATTCTGGCTGAACTTACATGTTAGCATGAATTATTATTAATCCCACATGTTTCTTATAAAGTCAGGTAGGCAATATTGTTAGAAAGTTGAAAAAATAAAAAACCTAGTAGATTTTTGTCAAACATCTGTCCGTAAATCCTGAATTAATACTCCTTATAATTCTGGGCCTATGTAAGTGTACAGATTTAGGATGATTGGAGATTATCATCCGTCACCCTTTAATTATCTATCTGAATGGCACTACAATCACCAGAAGTTACGATGCAGTAATATGTTGAACCAACATTTTTATTTGACGGAACACAAAAAAATATTTAGCATAAAAATCAGAAATATTGCATTAAAGTGACAGCCTCCAGGCGCAGTTGGTTACACGCCGTCTGTGAAATGTGTGGCCGCGAGTTCCATCACCGCAATGAGTCAAATATTTGTGTGATCCACAGGTATTTGATTCGGGTCTGGGTGTTTATGAAAACCGAAAAGTCTCTCGTAGTTCCTAATACCCACGACACAAAATACTTAGTGTGGCGTCAGGACTATGTATGTGACTGTTGGGTGTATTTGTTTATTTTATTTATTTACAGTTAGAACGTTTTCATAATAAGGGCGTCCGTTTGGCCTGCCATTAACTATGGAAGAGTCGTTGCCATCTGGTCGATACATAATGCAGCGGTCGGCGCACCTGGCCAATATCGATTAGGTTGCATTACGATTGTAGGTCATTTATCGATTTAAACCAACTTTTTTAAAACACAAAAATAACTTAAATCTTAAAAAAAACAAATAAAATGAATCATTCGTCCATTGAAATAAATATAGACAGGGCTGAAAGCGCGTAGTGTTCCGACGTAAGTGGTGCGCGCGCTCCAGTACATCTCTAGTGGAGCGTTACTGAAATTAGTCGTCACCTGCAACAATTTGGAAATACTTGCGTGTATTATGAAAGTTTAATAAAAATGAAGAAAGTATTTTATCATAATTTAGACGAAATCTATTAAATTAAATTTATTTTATATTTATTTTAGCGCGATTTTAACGGTCATCTTTTTGTAACTACACAAGTTCTGAAGGGCCTATTCTTAGTTTTTAAATCGATGCATTCGTCATTCACCAGTTAGAAAGTCTTCACCATAAGGGTGTCCGTTTGGCCTGACATTAAATATTGAAGAGTCTTTGCCATCTGGCCGATACATAATGCAGCGGCCAGCGCACCTGCCCGACATATCGATTAGATTTCATTCGAATCATCACGATTGTCGGCCTATTGTTTTTTATTTTTGCGGTTAGTAATATATCGCGAGTTTTAGGCTCAGAATGTGTATATCCAATTTTATCATAAAGTGTGTTTTAGCTTAGTAACGGACCGGCCTAGGCTGCCGAGTCTGTGGTGGATTCAAATCCCAGCTCACACCTTTGACTTTTCTGAGCCATGTATGTATTAATAGTCAATTCCCACGCGATTTTAGGTTGATAAACAGTGTATCCGATTTCAAGATTTAACCATAATATCTGAAAGCCTCCGTGGCGCAGTTGGTCAGACCCCGGCTGTGTAAAATGAGGCCGGGTTCGACCCCTGCATCGAGACAAATGTTTGCATGTTACAAAGGTATTTGTTTCGGGTCTGGCCTCCTCGACCTATCCCCAAGATATCGGATAGAGGGATTACTTATCGGTAAAAATATTGTAATTTCCGCTTGGTAATCCTAGGTACACTGCCGATACTTTTTCGTGCAGCTAAGTAGAAATATCGGATTAAATAATGCCTCATTTATTTAGTTCAAGAATATAGCGTTTTGTTTCTTGGAAATAAAGCAAAAGTTAGATAAATAAAATCATTCGCAAGATATCAAAAAGGTTGCATTTTCCTGTTGTACAATTCGTGGAATTAATTTTAGATGTAGTTTCCAATATTATTTTGATCATATATGGTTTTCTTGTCGACCGCCTTTGGGATGTCTTGCACTGGCCCGAAACAAATATGATACATTTGCTAGTAAATTCAGTCTGGTTAATGTATCAACCATCGAGGAGATATCTGGCCAGATCATACTTTTTGTTTCTTTATTTAGTGAAATATTTCTTAATATCATTAACTGCCTCGGTAGTCGGCAGCGTCGGTCGGCGTAGTTGTTCTACGGTACGATTACAAAGCTGAGGTGTCGGGTTCGTGTCCTGGGTCGGGAAAAAATTATATTTGATTTTCCTATTCATTATCAGCCCGGAGTCAGGAATTTATGCCCGATAAGGCGACAGGCTCGCCCCCTATCACATCATGGGATGGAACATACAAGGTGGAATGTGGGTGTCCTGGTAGCTATGCCTTCCCATTCTGGGAAAGAAGCGTGAGTTTAGGTATGTATATATGTATGTATGGAACCATTTTTTTTTCCATTATCAGATCACTAACTGCTAACCTTTAGCAGGTAGGGAGTATTTTTATTTTTCTTCCTGTTATTATTAGCCATATCCGTCCTTCCAACAATCGGGAAAATTACCTCTAATAAGTGATAATGTGCGCGGTGGCCTGTTGGCAACGGACCACCGCTGCCATCATGTTCAGGGTGGTTGCCAGTTGAAATCCCAGGGCAAACTTCTGACTTTTCGATATCAGGTCTTACAGCCGCTGCCAATAAACAATCCCAATCCAAAATTTGCCGTTTGAGATTGACAGCTCAATCTTTTTTCTGACACTATATTGCCAATAATCAATCATAGTAGTGGAAAAACTATGGCAACATGGTAAAAGACCAATCGAAAAATAGAAAACAATCCAGATTGACTTCAATCTAATTTTGTCGATTGATTATTGGCATCGGCCGATAGTCAATAGTCAATCACCACGCACTAAAACGGTGAAGGAAAAAAATGATAGGAAACCTGTATATACTACAAGAATGTTTGTTGGTAGCCATGCTCGAATAAAATATGCTCATCGAACATGTACGTAAGTGTGTGCTTACATTACGAGCACAACGAAGCGGCTATATTGTCTTCACAACAAATGCAATTTAATCAGAATGCAGTATTCACAGATGAAAGAAGGTAATCTGGATTTTATCGGGATGAATAGAAAACTTAGTATAAGATGTGAAGATGAGAGATGAGATAAGAGTTATAAAATGTTAAGTTTCAATATGTCCAGTAGTTACTCTGGCTACAATGCCCTTGAAACCGAAACACAACAGTGCATTAACACTGCTGTTTGGCGGGGAAAATAGACGCATATATAGTATTTTACATTAGATAGCGTTAGATTCCCGCACCGGGATATATGTTTGTGCAGCCCACAAATATTTCTTTCGGGTCTGGGTGTTTGTAAGACCGAATCGCGGCACAAGACCCGATCTTAGTGAGGGATCAGGACTATGTATGTGACTATTGTAATTTATGAAAAAATATTAATTTATTATATTATAGGTATTTCTCTTTTTTTACCGATATATTCAGACAGACAGAAAACGAAGCCAGGGATTACTTTTAGTGACTTCAAACACAATGAAACTAAAAATGTCGAGAAAAAAACGATTATACCCGTATTTTTTTACAATCAATATACTATATAATACAAATTTTCCTAATGATGTACACGCATCTATTTTTAAGACGCAATGGTACGTATGTATGGCTTTAAATTATTATTTTAGCAAAAACTATGTATTAACCACTCAAACACACTGATATTTTAGAATTTATTAAAAATCTCTGTGTCTAAACTAACTAAAACTACCACTTATAACATATACCCTTTAACCAAAACCTTTCAATATAATTACGGTACAATTGTAAAGTTGCCATTTTTTTCTCACGGTAGGCACACATCCGTACGTATACCTTCAACTCAAAATGAAGATTAAAACTACCGGTTTACCTTTGTATGTTTTTTTTTTTTTGTTTAAATTTTAGGCAGGTGGCTTACAGCTTGAGGCATTTTAATCCGGTCGGCTGCTCTTTTTGGTAAGCTTTTACTTATTACAAAAGGCATTGTGAGATTTAAACAAGAATAGGTTAGACTAGACTTTACTTCTTTCATAATGCAATTGAAAAGGTCAGCATAATTTGCTCAAATCGCTAAAGACAGTGAATTTCACTGGCTGTAGGTCTTTCATATTGGGGAGGCAGCCTGGGGCCCTACTATATTCATCCGAACGAACGAACGAACGAAGTTGGGCCCTACTATATTCATCCGAACGAACGAAGTTCGAAACTTCAGATAATCGCAGTTTATATACGATACGAATGTACCTACATATACTTATGGTCGTAATTGACTTATGGTTACGATGTACGTTATACAACTTCGAACTTTTACAGAGTAGATACATTCGTATCATATATAAACTTCGATCGTCCAAAGTATCGAACTTAGTTCGTTCGTTCGTTCGGATGAATATAGTAGGGCCCAACTTCGTTCGTTCGTTCGTTCGGATGAATATAGTAGGGCCCTTGGATAAGTACCACCGCAATGTCTATGTGTATACACCCAGCAAATAGCAGTGTAAATACACTATTGTATTTCGGTTTGAAGGACGTAGTTCCGTTTTAATTCTCAGGATTGCAAGCGCAGTGGAATGCCAAACATTGCTTTGTAATTCATTGTGTTGTTTGGTTTTGCTACTGTTTATGAGCGGTCGTATCGTTTACTATTAAATGGCATGCACGTCTCGCCATTCATTGCATTAAAAACAACTTTCTCCCTCTCTCTTCAGCTCCAAGGAGTCCTCTGATCATAATCCTTCCCTAAGGATCTCCACATCGAATTTTGGAAGCGGCCTGCATTCAGCATCTTCCTGCAACTTTAACTAGGTTGACCCTTAATCATCGCCCTTTAATACTCTAATATATGGACTGAAGTGTCTGCAATATTTTTAAATCTATTCTGTCCCACTGCTGGGCAAAGGTCTCCCTCAACTCCTTCCACTTATCTCTACAATACCAGTATAAAAATATTATATCAAAAGCTTTTATTTGTTTTCCTTGTCTCAAGTATTAGGTATACTTATTTTCGCATGTCATCCTACCACCAAGGCTGACACAAGAACTCGTTATGCGAAAAAAGTATCAGCTGTACATTAGCCACTCAAATATGTATATATATGTTACCGGAAATTTATGAAATTTATACAATTCCGAGGGTGTTTAGGAAATGTTTAAAATATTGATTTGAAGATCCTGTAATACTAAAATTTCCTCGGAAATATGTAAGTTTTCTAGGAATTGTATACAATTCCGTAATGATGCTGGATATACATAAAAATAATAGGTACTTCTTTGTAGAAAGTAAGTAAGTAAAGCGCGAAAATAAACTGACAATTAAAATACCTTTTTTTTTTTAACGAGTGTAAAGCTCCTTTAGCCTTCCTTCCGACACTCGGGGGAGATCGGAAGGGGCATGTCGGGGTCTCCGGCCTTCCAGCCTGTTATCAGGCTGGATCCCTACCGAGATCTAAAAAGACCTTTTGCCGGCATACCGACTAAAACCTCTCGGTGGCCATCACGCGCGTTATGGATGACAGGCGAATAGCGCCCATTTAACTCGCCGTGTCACCCAGCGCACTGCCAAATATGGCTCCTCACATGTTGGGAGGGCGCAGATGCCCTCACTTTCCCTACTTCGGACGCCCATGGTGAGATGGGCGTCCGCGACAGACACGAGGCCACACGTTCTGCCGCCCATCTCGGGGTCACTCCCGACATGAGCACACAGCCCCCGCTATGTGCTTAGCGACCCCGACAATTAAAATACCTGACCAATACGAAACAATTGTTAGGTTGGGTTAGTTTATTTCATACATTTCCTGTTTATTTTAGGAATTGTACACATTTCCTAGGCATTGTATATAATGACGAATTACCCAAATATCCGTTAACATAGACATTGTTTACAGAACCGTTTAACGATACTATTTGCGTGAATGACAAGTGAAAAAACATTGGGAAAGTTATGTATTTCTTAACTATCTATTTTAATATCTGGATCCTATTACCTATTACAAAGTATGTAAGGATGATTGTTACTATTTAAAAAAAAACTGATGAACTGATTTTTGAAAATAAATAAATGCTATTTTATAGCTTATGAAGAATTAATACTTAGGATATATATGTTGAATATATATTACGTAAATAGGCTACATTATAAGCGTCAAGCAAATCGGAAAAACTGGTATCTTAGATAAATTTGGGCGTACGGTGCAAAAACCTTTGAAGTAATTAATATTAAATAGTTTATTAATCAAATACATACTGTTATATATTTTTTATTCATGAAATCAACTTGTACTCTCACGCAAGATCAGATATGGTTAAATTGCAGTATCTATCTACATTTCTTATAGTACAAGGAATCGCATTCAAACAGTCTTATAAAAATATTTTAATGATATAATTGCCACGTTAATTACGTAGCAATATCATCACGATTGTGTCCTATTGGTGGGCAGCAGACCGCAAACGCGGGCGGTACTTGGAACCGAGTTTCTTCCCATGTTTACTTATCTTTTATGCGGAATTGAAATAGGAAAAAACAAGGAAAAGGTGAATTAATTAAAATGCCACCTTCTGTGCTATTAAAATATGTATAATAACTTGTATTTACATCTGTTTGAAGTCTGTTATGTTGTACTAAGTTGCAGTTGAGACGCGAAATGCAGTCCAAATACAAGGTATTTTTCGGACTGTGCCCGAAAATAAAGCCAGGTGGTAGTTTTACTTTTAGTGACTTTAGACACAATGCAACAAAAAATGTGTAAAAAATTGCAACGATTTTTTTGTATTTTTTTTCCTAACACTGTATTTGAGTGATAATTAATAGTTTTTGGCAAAATAATAATTTAAACCCTTGAGAAAAATCGAACAAATAAATTAATTAACTATTCTTGATCTAATTGTTATCAATTAATGTAATTTCAAATGTATACTCATGTCATAATTTTGTTTTAGATACATTTCTTTAGGTCGAATTACTATTTCAGTACAATAGCGCACTTAAATTCAAGAACTGAATACAATAGCGTTTGATAACAATTACTATAATGACAGATTGCAGCTAACTAGTTAATTTGATGCGTTTGTACTGGAAGTGGGTCGTCGACATTTGCAATCCAGCTTTAAAATAATTGTTTAATTGTCACGAACTTTGTTTTGAATTTGCTTCGATAATTTAAAGGTGCAAAACTGCTGATGTTGAAATAACCATATTTAGTCTCATAAATACGATCGTTCTGTTTTTAGGCAAAAAAATATAGTAAAAATAGTATTGTTTTTATTTTAAAAATATTGAATAAAGAGCGAAAATACAATAACACAGTAATAAATACATACATGCACCCTAAATAACCACGGACATAATTATGATGTAATAATTAGATAAAAACTAATAGAAACGATTATGGGCGTCACAAACCGCGATTGTTAGGACTGCCTCTGGACTTATGCATGCGAAAGCTAATGTCAATGACGAGATGGTACTGTCTTATTAGTATGGTTTACTGATGGTAGGTCTTACATATATGGATGCTGTCTGTGTACCACCGTAATATCTATTTCTCCCGCCAAACGAGCAGTGTAAATGCACTGTTGTGTTTGAGTTTGAAGGATATTGTAGCATTGACACTTATGTCTGAAGATAGCCAACGCAGTGGAATACCAATCACTAATGTATAATTCATGGTGTTGTTTGTTTTTTCTTTTGTCCATTAGAGGTCGTATCGCTTACCGCCAGGCGAATGGCATGTTCGTCCACCATTTATCGCTGTAATAAAAAGATGTACGCAGATACGGATAGAATGATATTCAAGTAAGATAAGATAAATTAATTCGAATAACAGTATCTTCATGTTAAACAAGCAACAATATAATTATTCGATAAGACATAAAGGACCTTATTAATCATCTTGGATGAACGAGAGATTAACTTTAGTCCACGGCTTTAGAATTAACTCGATTATTTTGTTCATTATTTTTACTTTTAAAATCAGTGGATTCCCATAACAGGATTGTCATGTATTTTTTCTCTTCTTTTTTATTCTGTATCTGTATCAGCCCATATACGTACCACTGCAGGGCACGGGCCTACTCTACAATCGACGGTACGATTGAGAGTGGTTAGGCCATATAATCTATCTTTTTTATTATGTAAGTAATATTTAAGTAGACAGTAGATGCAGTATGCATGCATTCGAGGAATGATTTGTGTCGCTGCTAAGTGTTGTGAGTGTGTAGCGGGGTGATTAACTCGCAAAAGGGTTAGATTTTAGCTATTTGAAACGACGACCCGGGACTATCGTGTTAGGCCGAAGTACATCCGTGTTTATTAATACAGTTTTGAATTGCTATTCAAAAAAATCTAGTTAATTCTAAAGCCTTGGACTAAAGTTAATCTCTCACTAATCCGAGTTTTATAAGGCCAAAAAAGACCAATACTTATTTTAATTATACATAATAGGTATTTAATAACCTTGACCTTCTTAAAAAAACCTAGTGCAATACATATAATATAGATAAGTCGTTTCGCAACAGAATCAATATGGACACTACGATAACGTTTTAACAGGAAAAAAATATTAAAATAATATTGGGACACGTGGTTTTTATCAGTGGTTTAAAATATAATATGTATTTACCTTGTGAATTACTTGTATGAGTCATATACGCTATTTATGAATAACCGCATCTTTATAGTGATTAAAATAATTTGTCTTCTAGTAACTGGGAGGGAGTCCTGATATTCGGAGGAAAAAGATGATCAACCTTATTCATACACAGTTTTTAAAACAATTTTAGCTATCGAATGTTCTATCCCTTTCGAACGACTTTTGAATTACGTTTGTGCGAAGGAAATAAAACATTTAATAACTAAAACCGGTATTACTATACTATTAAAATGGTAAAAAGACTATAATAGTGATTCTCGTATTGGATTGCGTTTTTGCCCTTTGATGAGGGGGCGTTTAGAATACCTCCTCAGTATCCATTGCCTGTCGTCGAAGGCGACTAAATGGGGCAATTAATATCACTGGGTGCATTAGGGGGTTACCCTCACACGTTTGATCATTCGAACTTCATTTACCTCCCAGGTGTATCAGTCATCATTTGGTCATTTGTTTATAAGAAAATGGTCGGATCGAAATCGGATATAAAAAGACTGAATACAGAACGCGATAAACATAAGCCAGGAGTTGTTTTTACTGCTATTAATGGCGAGACGAGCGTGCCATTCACCTGATGGTAAGCGATACGACCGCTCATGGGCAGTGGCCAAAAGCCAAACACCTTGAATTACAAAGCAATGCTTGGCATACTACTGCGCTCGCCATCCTGAGACATAAGATGTTAAGTCTCAATACTTCAAGTTACTTTGGCTACAATGTCCTCCACACCGAAACGCAACAGTGCATTTACACTGCTGTTTGGCGGAAGAAATAGACATTGTGGTGGTACCTATTCAGGCGGCCTCTCACATACGAGAGACCTACCACCAGTTATACGGTTAAATCAGGCTAAGCTTGGAATGAGACACTTACTTACATGAAGTCATTACGGCCAGCTCAACCTTGACAGTAATACTTTGTCTGGGTGCAGTTGGCTGTATCTATGGGTAATGATATCCTGCCACCTGCATGTACTTAAGAGACGTGTATTTTTGTAGCTGATATTCCTTGTTATTATGTTGACATATTTATAAATATATACTCAAAAGTGACTCCCTCGGTGGGGCAGTTGTGTTGCAAAAATAAAAATCTGGGTTTGGGCATAGTGATATTGGATTTTCCTATTCATTAACAGCCCGGAGTTAGGAATTTGTGCCCGATTTAGCAATAGGATCTCCCTCTATGACATCGTGGGATGGAACACACAAGGCGAAACGTGGGTGTTCTGATAGCACCTCTGCCTTCACCTTTTGGAAAAATGCCGTGAGTTTATGTATGTATATGTTATGGGCCAAGTGATTAATGCGGGCAGTATTCATAATGCCCGGGCATTATGAATATGGCTACATGATGATCGGGCAATGTGATTAATAGGTGATTTTTTACGTGTTGCGCTGCCGCATTGTCGCATCTGCGATAGATCTATAAATTAGAAAGGTTGATCTGCTTATGTTTAGTTGTTTTTTAACGTCCGAAACATTATCTTCAGAAGAAAATTAGTGTACCCACTTTATGGATCAGTTAGGTCGACTGTGCCCCAAAACCGACTTGGAACACCCCGACTTCACGTAGTCTTTTGGTTACCGACCCTAGAGTGTATATAAAATGCCGGAGGCGCGGAGGGAGAGCAGCCCCCGGCCGCTGTAACGAAGGATAGGCAACCGCGCGAGCCGTAGCGGCTGAGGCTGGTCGCCGGAGGCGACCAGCAAGCCGAAGCTGCGGAGGTGAGCATGGGTGCCTATCTTTTGTTACGCAAGGGCGAAGGGGCTGAACTTCCTGTAGCGCCGGAGACGATGCATAAGCTAATTTGTATTGACAACAAGTGTTTCAAGGGTTAGGTTGCTAGAATAGATATTTCTCAGGAATGGTGCATTACCTTTTCATGGGAGTGTTACCAGGGGAGGCGCGACACTCCCTCTCCCCCTCCACTCCTCCCAACCCACCCCCTCGTGCTGCTCTATTCTAAATTCTACCACTTCGGCTCATTGTTTTGATTTTAATTTGCTTTACATCACTCTGCCCAATAGGCACTTTGCATTATTCATAATGCCCGGGCATTATGAATAATGCTCGATTAATCACTTGGCCCATAACATATACAATATTTATTTAATTCCAATAGCATTACATATAAATGAGGCGAGCGTGAATAAAAGAGTCCGAAAGAGTCGATTTAATCAAACCTTCGCCTGTTACATTGATGGAATTGAAAGATCAGGCAGGACTCAGGAGTACCCTGGAAGAACGAGAATGCATGAAGAGATTTATGAAAGTAGAGAAAGCAAACGAATTAAGAAAAGTGGTGACCCCATAGTCCGTTCCTGTTCTATGGGATGCAGGCATATATGTTTTGAGTTCAGTTTTGCCTATAATAATATAGGTATCCATTGTTCTTCTGTAGTGCTATTTAACACCGGCGATAGTCATGTGATGTCAGTGCATTGTTCGTCATTTACCATACAGTTTACCGTAGAGCAAAACATCAAGAGGAAATCTGCGTTCTTTAGAAGAATTTCTATATTGAGACTGTCATTGCTCAAGGGTAGTGGAGTGGCTAGGACCTCTCGATCAACCTTTCACTTTATATTCAAAACTAGCCGCCCGGCCCGGCTCACCCCAGGTGCAGATACACTTCCTTAAACATATTCTATAGGCTACGAGTATGTTCATTACGGATAGTATAGGATCCAATCATGAAAGTTTTTTTCAAATTGGTCCAATAATTTTACAGCTTACTCAATGCCAACAATCAATAATGGAAAGAAAAAACCAGTATCATCCAATATTACTTTGCTCGACCCGGGATTCGAACCCGAGACCTCAGTTTCGTAACCGTACCGTAGTACAACTACGACAGCGAGGCAGTCGAGGAGGTACTTATTAAATTATCATCATCATCATCATATCAGCCACAGGAAGTCCACTGCTGAACATAGGCCTCCCCCAAGGATCTCCACAATGACCTGTTGGAAGCGGCCTGCATCCAGCGACTTCCTGCAACCTTAGCCAGATCGTCCGTCCACCTTGTAGGCGGGCGTCCGACATTTCGCTTACCTGTACGTGGCCTCCACTCAAGAACCTTTCTTATTCTTATTAAATTATGCTCGCTTGTAATTCGATACTCTTGGTACAACATTATTTTTCCTTACCTTCTATTCAGCCATACGAACTCAACTGCTGACCATAGGGTCTGTTTCTCCTTCTTTCATGGTTGTCTGTAAGACATTGCTTTAAGTCAGTGGTTCTTAACCAATGGTCCACGGATCAATGGTAGTTCCTGGAAGAATCTCAAGTGGTCCACGGAGCCAACCTAAAGACATTGTTAAAGTAATTTTATGCATGTTTCATTAATAATACAACCTGCGTAGCGCAGTTGGTTAGACGCCGGCTGTGAGACAATAGGCCGCGCGTGCGATCCCCGCACCAAAACAAATATTTGTGTGCACAGGTATTTGTTTCGGGTCTGGGTGTTTGTGAGACCGAGAAGTCTTACGTAGTTCCTGATACCCACAACATAAGACTCGATCTTAGTGTGGGGTTAGGACTATGTATATGATAGTTGGATCTTTATATTATTTATTTACATTTCGTTACTGTATTAACATACAACTTAACCAGTCAACCAAATGGGTGGTCAACGGCTAGACAGAAATTGGTGAAATGGTAAAAAAACACTGTCTTAAGCTAAAAGACCGCCATTTGTTTTTTTTTTCTGTGTGTATAATGTTATTTTTGTATGCACAATAAAGATTTAAATAAAAGCCTAGGCATCCCCAACAGCGCGTCGCGGAAATTAAAGGTTTTTTTTTAATTTTGAATATTGTATAAAGTCTCCTTGCCTGAAAAGCCTTGTTTTGTTACCATCACCATTTGTATAGTATGTAATAAATATTCCCTTTGCCGATGCAATCATGACAGACAACAAATGGAATGTGTATCGAACGGCGATTTTTTTTTTGCTGTTACTCTACTCATTTTATTGCAAAAACGCAAAGTTTTTCCTGGTCGTGACTCATGGATTCATCGTAGTCGCTTCGAACCTTGACCCTTAGTAACTGATCAATATTGTTGAACCTAAGATCCATATTTTATAGACAGCTTGTGATGCAAAAGTTAGTCACGATTATTGTTCAGGAACAATTGCTACTAATGAGATGTCGGTAAAAGTGACTGTTGGGATTAAATGACCTTGAAATATTTTTTCTTTAGATTGCTTATGAGATGTGGCAGTATATCAAATATCATGGTATAATTTAGTATCTATATAGAAGACTAGCGGTCGGGCCCGGCTACGCCCGGGTGCATACACGTTTTAAAATGGCGATCAAAATGTTTAATTCTGACTATCAGTTTAGAATATCGACCAATCGGACCACGAAAATCGAACAGAATTTCCTCGTATTTGCTAGAAAGATCACTACTGCTTTCCTCCTATAGGTCATAGCGTGATGATATACAGCCTATAGCCTTCCTCGATAAATGGAATACCCAACAATGGAAGAATCATTCAAATCGGAACAGTAGTTCCAGAGATTAGCGATTTATATATTAGAGAATATTAGTATAGATATGCGACAGTCAAGCTGTTACTTCGCCTCGGTTTTCTTCAAGACAGTACTACCCCGATTGAGACAACACCTTTATACTGTAGTTTCAACAAACTACATCAAGGGTTCTACCACTTATAGAATTAGGTACTCTAACGAAGCACTATTGTCTAGAATTACTGGTGGTAGGTCTCTCATATGTGAGAGGCCCTCTGGGTGGGTACCACCGCAGTGTTTATATCTCCAGTCACACAACAGTGTAAATGCACTGTTGTGTTTCGGATTGAAGGGCATTGTAGCCAGAGTAACGAGTGGACATATTGAGACTTAACATCTTATGTCTCAGGATGGCGAGCGCAGTGGAATGCCAAGCATTGCTTTGTAATTCAAGGAGTTGTTTGGTTTTGCTACTGTTTATGAGCGGTCGTATCGCTTACCATCAGGCGAACGGCATGCTCGTCTCGCCATTCATCGCAATAAAAAAAAAGAATACTATACTTTTTTGGAGAATTTATCCAATTTACTCTAATGGCCTACAACAAGGCTCTACCACTTATAAAATTACTCTTACGAATTACTTGTTTTTAAAATGGCTATTATGTCTTGCAGAACTTATCCGACATATCACTACAGTAGCTTTAACAACCGACGACAAGTTTCTTCCAATTACAACTTTAATGGTCTACAGGCAAGGCTCTACTAGTTATGAAATTACTTTAAAAAAATATTCATTATTAAATTGACTATTCTGTCTACGAACTAATTTGAACCATTTGTACAGTAGATTTAATTCTGGATACTATCCATGGATAGAAAGACTTGATCACCTTCAAAGGTTTCAATTACCTGCTACGAGACTCTACCACTCATAGAATGACTGTAACAAATTAATTATTCTTTTTTACCTATTACCCTCCTATCTGATTATTTAAATTACTAATTCTATTTAAATTACCCTCTTATCTAGTTTGTATCTGAATCAGGCCATATACTTCCCAGTACAGAGCACGAGCCTCCTCTACAATCGAGAGTACAATTGAGAGTGGTTAGGCCAGATAGTCCACCACGCTGGCCTAGTGCGGGCTGGCGGAATTTACATACAATAGATTTTTTTCCGAACCGCTATGGTATGCAAGTTTCCTCACGATGTTTTCCTTCACCGTTATAGTGCGTGGTGACTGGTGATTGGCTATCAATACACATATGACTCCGAAAATTCAGATGTGTGCCCTGGAATCTGAACCCACGACCGCCAACATCATGTTTGGAGCAGCGTCTGGCTCGTTATGAATAGGCCATGACGTATTTCTTATTTAAAAGAAACTTGAAGGAGTCAAGAACCTTATACCACAGCCTGCTAGAGCAAGTCATGGTAAAAAACTGCGCAAGAAACTCAACAAAACATATTTTTTCAGATTGGTAGCTATGGATAATTACTGTTATATCAGTTTAATAATAGTCAGTATCTACATTTTGAGTCATGTAACAAAAACGTGTGCATCTGTCAAAAGGGCAATGACCTTATGAAGTAAAATAAGTTACAGTCATACAAAAACGTTGTGTTCAGAAGGCTAGATTTATTACTTTTTATTGCTTATATTTCAATGTACTGAACCCAAATCCAAAGTAAAAAATAGATTAGATTTATAAAATACATTCCTTGAATCGAATTGTTACTTGGTTGTAAATACGTACCGAGTTCAGTAGTGGCCATTAGTGTCTAACACTGTCTGTACAGTTATCAATTTAATTTTCATAAATCAAAGGATTTTTTACCCGATTCTTCGCTCTCAATTGATTATAAACCACCTATATACAACAAATATTAAATTAGTGGGCGAGATTACGATCCTTATCAAAAATTTCATGCATGGGCCATCATATTCTAAACTATTCAAAAATTTCATTGATAAGTTCCTTGTCTTGTTGCCATATCAACTGATAGGGCAGTTAATAAACATCAAAATGACGATTACAAAAGTGAAAATCTTTTATTCAAATAACCTTCAACGCGCGCGTAATTGTACCGCAGTACAATTACAACGCTAAGGTCTCGGGTTCGACTCCCGGGTCGGGCAAATTTATATCGGATTTTTCTATTCATTATCAGCCCGGAGTCAGGAATATGTGCCTGATAGAGCGGAACACACAAAGCGAATCATGGGTGTCTTGATAGCACCTCTGCCTACCTGTTTTGGGAAAAAGGCATGAGTTTGTAAAGGATTGCATATTTCAAAAAAACCTACTATACTTCTTATTTAAATTCGATCGGTCACCAAGTTTGGAAATTAAGTTATTTTTTCGCATAAACACATCATTACAAACGCATCAGTCATTTTTTCCTTAAAGAATAAAACAACGTACTTTCCGCGATTTGATGTTTTGTTTACATCCCGTGTTTCACCTTACAACCCACAGGGGGCGCTGTATTTAATGAATCAAACACCACGAACATTAAACTAAATACACACTTTTTCAATAGTACAATACATTGCTGCTCTATTTAATGAATATCCAATTATTGTTTTTAGATATTAAGCAATATGATGTAAAATATCAGTTTACATTAATTTCCTTATCCGCGGCGGGCGTATAAACACCGGGCTTTCCAAGAAGGCTATGTCGCATAGTTTGCGGAATCGGTTATTTTACGATATGGCTAAAGTGATACGTGCAGATTAAATAATTTAATTATTATTAAATTAATCTATACATAATTTCCCTCTATTTCATATAACGTTAATTTGATAATGTAAATGGTTACTTTTATACTCTGCATATTAGTTAATAAATAAAGCATACTCGAATGACTCATCTATCGAATTATTGATATATTGTGACAATTAAACGATTATTTTCTTGAACTTTTAAATTTTCATACTATACTTAAATATCTCAACACACGTTAGAAGATAATATTTATCGCCCACAAATAAAAGTTGTTACGTTGTTGGCCCTATCTCAATCGTCTATTAAGTTTGGTGGACTTCACATTACATCACAACTTTCAAATTTCAATCATCTTCGCAATTTCAAGGTACGGTTTCGCCACAGTTTTCCTCTTCTATGTTACATTGACAGAAACATAAAATTATTTTCTAACTAAATAGAAAAGTATTTTCTAAATCCAAAAATGGGAATAACACTTCCAAATAATCCGTAACTTTCAAAATAATCTAAAAAAAAACAAGAAACAGAAAGTGGCATGGCTGTTATCATTAATGACTGGGCAGCATGAATGGACAGGTTCGCCTGGGACTGTACAGTTCAGGTCGGTTTCCTGTGAGACAGAAGTCTCACAGGACAGCTTGACTGTTGCGTTTCATTCAGAGAATCAGATTGCCAGATGCCCACATCTAGAGTCCAAACGTTCTGGATGTTCATGGGCGACAGAAATCAGGTCGACAGAATCAGTCCGGTAAACTGTTTGCTCGTTTGCCGATCCTATATAATTAAAAAACAACATATACAATTTCGTTAATTCAGCCACAAAGTACATTAGACAATTTGCATACTAACTGATTTCATACTAAGCTCAGCGGCAGACACGCACACCGAAGCATTATTTTATAGAAGTATACAACAGACAAAGCGCAGCTGTTGACTGGCGCGGGCGCATAGCCGACTCGACTAGTCGCTCTTTACTCTTCATTCGTGAGTGTGTGTGCCGTGATTCAAAAAATAACGTTATTATTTAATTGTTCTGTGTTGTGAAGTGATTTAAATCGGAGGTGAGTGATTGTGTTTCGATATTTCATTAGCATAATCGATTGTTGTTTCTTTATATATGAATTGTGTGATCAGTTTTTGCGAGCCGTGAATTTGTGAACGAATCATGAAAAAAACAACACTGCCTGAATGTTTAAAAGTTTAAAGAACTTGTGTTTACGTTTCTACAGGTATAAAATGAAACATTTTAGCACTTTAAATCGGCAAAATTCTAAACATTTTATTTTGTTTCACAAATCATATGGTGTTTATTTTCAATAAAACTGCTAACATTTATGACTTATGAATAATTTTAGTCATTTTAAATCAAATTAATAAAAAATAATAAACTTTTTAGTATAAAATACTACCGTAAAATCATGTGACAGCCGTAACAATGTGAAGAATAATTTGCAAAGAATGACTGGAACACTTTTCCAATATTAATTATCGACGCTTACTTTCTCGAACATAATGTTAAACAATGAAGGCATTGTATGTATAATTTCTTATCGTTCTTACCATGTCCATTAGTCTAAATGCATGTGCATTTAGATTACGATACCCCAATATTTTTAAATGTTTCCTTGCTCCAAGTGAAGGTAAAACAAAACTGGTTTTATTTTATCACCTTAGTAGTTTACAACATTAAAACCTAATGGAAGCGATTGTTCCCTTCCTTTTGACTGTAATTAAGTAAATCTTGGTAATAACAAAATTTGAGAACTGTACCTTTGAAAACATTCAGTACTTACTTACAAGCAATATGAATTATTTTTTATTTACATACAAAACGATACCAATTAAACTGTTTATTTAGATAAAGCAATTTCAAAATATTTTATAGATCAATTCAATTAACCATCCACTTTCGTATTCGGAAGACCAGCCAACAAGTTGTGAATGTATTCTAAAAATACTCGTTAAAAACATCGAAAGCACCATATTTACTATACATTTAAATCTATAATTTGTACCTATATCGATAATCGATACCACCGCGAACATGCAATGGCCTTGCCAATCGCAGCCATTGGAAATAAACACTATTTTCTATGCGGATAAACATTTCATTTGTTCTTTCATGCAGATATAAAATATTATTTTGCATTTTTTTCCTTATACCGCTCTTTTGTAGGGTTGCAGAACATATTGTACCTAAATATACATATTACAGATTATACTATTGATTTAACTACCAATATGCCTAATTTTACCAAAAAATCTTATATGTGACATAAAAATATCTGAATGAAATAGATTAGGTATTCTAAATGGAATGCCTGGCTTGGTAGTCGAAACGAATCAATGTATATCAGCCAATATCCAATTAAATCAGAAGGTAGTATCATAACCTCATAGTACTTTGATAAGTAGGAGTCGTAACATTGTTTAATAAGAAAACTTTCTACAATTTTTTTCTACCATCGTATGTCTGTATCAGCCCATATACGTCCCACTGCAGGGCACGGGCCTACTCTACAATCGAGAGTACGATTGAGAGTGGTTAGGCCATATAGTCCACCACGCTGGCCTAGTGCAGGTTGGCGGACTTACATACCATAGAAATTCTTATAAATCGCTGTGGTATGCAGGTTTCCTCACGATGTTTTCCTTCACCATTTTTAGTGCGTTTTTTTTTTCTACCATTAGCTATACTTAAATCCCACCCTTTAGGTAGATAATACTATTTATTCCTGTGTACCTAATACCTATATCTGGATACATCATACAATTGGAATAACTGTGTCGACCGACAAAGGACAACCAGCTGACGGTACTGAATTATCAGAGCAGGTGCATGGGAATTTCTTTGTCGTAGTATAAAAAATCCCACAGCTTTAAAACTGATAAAATATAATAGCAGTGTCAATGCACTGTTGTGTTTTGGATTGAAGGACATTGTAGCCAGAGCAAGTACTGGACATATTGAGACTTAACATCTTATATCTCAGGATGGTGAGCGCATTGGAATGCCAGGCATTGCTTTGTAATCCAAGGCATTGTTTGGTTTTGCTACTGTCCATGAGCTGTCGTATCGCTTACCATCAGGCGAACGGCATGCTTCTCTCGTCATTTATTGCAATAAAAAAATATGGTTGTAATTTCTGAACTGTATACCATATTAACATTTTAATTATTTCGCGGAAAAAACAATTTTTATTTACAGTTCATTTTAAAATGACTAATTTAAGCGGAAATCGTGTCCATTTAAGGTTTCCCATTACTTTATATGTTTACTATTGTATCATTACGTCTGTGGATTAATTCGTTGAAAAACCGTATTTTACCCGCAGGATACACGGAAAGAAATAAAGGAAATGGTGTGTTTATAACAATAGCTTTGTTTTAATGGGTTATTTCATCGAAATTTCTGAAACTAGCGGCCCGGCCCGGTTTCGCCCGGGTGCAGATACACTTTTTTGAAAATATATACTTAATATGTTCATCGGGGATAAGGATGATTTTTTTCAAATCCGCCCAGTAGTTGCAGATCCTAATTAATGCAAACACACAATCAATTCTATCCTCTTTATGATATTGATTTGGAAAACAATAACTTAGCTTCTAAAAGTACTAATTAACACACATAATTTCATCACCTAATTAAATCATTCAAGGAATTAATTTGCAAATAAAACCCTAGTGATCACTTTACGCAAGAACTTCTGAGTAATCAAATTACTTCAAACGCATGTCTTACGAATGATCATAGAATTATTAATTTGTAGACGGTCCATTTTTATTAAAACCGTTCAATAGTTTTACAATCTTTCCTTTCCTTATAAAATCAAAGTGCTTACGATCTCACAGTTTTGTTTCAATTAAAAGGTTCACCAACTCACATTATTGCCGCAATATTAAAACATACTAAGGAAAATATTATTGCAGCTCTCTTCCTGAATAAAACATGATTTATAAAATTCCAAAGTTATTGTTCCGCCGATATTTCCTCATTGTAACCAATAATTCCTTACTTAGAATACAATAAAAATATACACAATAACAATTAATGGTATCAACAATAAACAAAAGACAAACATTTTATAAAATTTATTGAACATGCTGTTTACCTCAAAGTATATCATGGAATTCATAACTTAAAAAAATATTATGACGTCTAAATATGTTATTTAAATTTCCACTATAGACATAGTTTTTATTAACAATATACTCCACTGCACATTACGGTAAATTCGATATCGTCATAATAAATTACTGTACTGTATCAGCCCATATACGTTCTGCTGCAGGGCACGGGCCGCCTCCACAAACGAGAGTACAACTGAGAGAAGTTAGGCCATATAGTCCACCATGCTGGCCTAGTGCCGGTTGGCGGACACTTAATAAATTAATTTGCAAAAATCAAACTATGAAACAACATTAGGTTCTCGAATCGATCAGCTATATACAAAATCTGTTCAATTTGCCAAATTAATATTGATTTGTACAGAAAACATTTCAAAGAAATATTTATGGATAACTAGCGGTCGGGCCCGGCTCCGCCTGGGTGCATACACGTTTTAAAATGGCGGTCAAAATGTTTAATTCTGACTATCAGTTTAGAATATCGGCCAATCGGACCACGAAAAACGAACAAAATTTCCTCGTATTTGCTAGAAATATCCCTACTGCTTTCCTTCTATAGGTTATAGTGTGATGATATATAGCCTATAGCCTCCTCCTCGATAAATTGACTACCCAACACTGAAAGAAT
Organism: Hyles lineata; assembly: GCA_030180105.1. Taxonomy (NCBI): domain Eukaryota; kingdom Metazoa; phylum Arthropoda; class Insecta; order Lepidoptera; family Sphingidae; genus Hyles; species Hyles lineata. Next base: position 4,957,955 of record JARJEE010000023.1, read on the forward strand.
CATTCAAATCGGACCAGTAGTTCCAGAGATTAGCGCGTTCAAACAAACAAACAAACAAACTCTGCAGCTTTATAATATTAGTATAGATGAGCCTTATTGCGTCGTACCAAGAGGTTATAATTACCAAACCGGTTCGCGAGCGATTTTCCTCAAAAATTTGCCGACTCTATTGAAAGTGCATACACAAATTCCCCGAAACCGCATTACCTCGAAGCAAATGTTGCGGTAAATGACACCGCTTTCGAACGCACAGTGTGGGTTTGTATCCTGTTAAATTAAATGTGACGCACATTGATTCAAAAACTAAGAATAGGCCGTTACGTATATTAGTTTTAAAAATATGACCGTGAAAATCACTCTAAAATATTTTATTAAATTAATTTTTGTCTAAACGGTGATAAAAAATATTATCTTCATTTTTATTTTTATTTCTGTCATAATACAACAAGCATTTTCAAAATTAATGTGAGCGAGGACTGATTTCAGTTACGCTCCACTAGATGTACTGGAGCGCACGCACCACTTACGGCGGATCACTTTACGAGCTTTCCGCCCTGTCAATATATTAATGTTAATGGTTACGTAATAATTGCACATCAGTCAATTCTGGGTAAAGAGGATGCAGATAAAGATGTAATTACGAGCCGCGTACGCAAAATTGATGTATGTTAACTTAATACTGGCAATTTGGAACATATTAATTGTAAAATGTAAATATGCTGTAATAAAGGGAAATAAATTAATAATGACGGTAAATATTACAAAATGAGTTATGATTTAGTCCTTAGGAACACTTTTGTAACTATGGAAACAAGAGAAAGTAACTAAGTGTAATAATATTTAAAATAGAAAATCTTATAGCCGCACTTCCACGTTACCTTTTTTTATGTATTTATTCTCAATTATAATTATTCTCCATCTGATAAAAAAATATCCAAGCAATGTTCATAGAAGAGTGGCTAATCCGTATTAGACAAAATAATTTATAATTTGCTGCCAAAACGCTAGAGTATAAAAATCGAATTTCCGCGTACCTCTAAATCCCTTATTCACAAGGTCTTAACACAGTGTTCAAATGCCGTTAATACGAGCTGATTAAAAAACGTTATTCATAGACATCAAAACTCACTAATCTGGTATTTAACAGCTCATTAACTTTAAAATGCTGAAAATTTTGTATAAGCAAATGTTAAACAGAAAAATGGCGGATGTCTGTCAGCTGGATGTCTGATATTACTGCCAAGGGAATGAAATCATTATTTTCTGTGAAATAGCAATATTAGTTAAAATATTTAAAAATAAACATTATGAATAGCAAAACTTAATGAACGTTTTATCTTCTCTTATTATAATGATTTAACTAATTCTCGTTTTTAATTAGCGTTTTTATAGAGTTTACGTACAAGATAGGTACATTTAAAATTGGTCTTATAATCAATTTATTCAATTTCTAATTACCATATCATCTCTATTGATATATTCAGAAACTCCGGCGCTATTTTGTAACAAAACAAATGAATGTATGATACGCGACCGCGCTAGTCATTTAAAAGTCATCACAGTCACGGGACTGTGAATTATTTCAAGGAAATGTATTGAATTACAAACGAAGCGTATTTTAATAGATCGCGATAGCTTGATGAATTGGAAGAACAATTTTATGCTATTAAGAGCGTACATACCTAAATATCACGCCTTTTTCGTAGAAGTAGGCAGAGGTGCTACCAGGACACTCACATAAACACACACACACCCAAACATACACACACAAACACACAAACACAAACGAATGACGCTTTTTCCCAGAAACCAGCGCAACCAGGTCACCCAAGTTTTGCCTTGTGTGTTCCATCCCACGATGATATGACAGCTTCTCGCCATACTGGACAAAAATCCTGGCTCCGGGCTCATAATGAATAACGAAATCCGATATCAGTTTAGCCGACTCGAGATTCGAACTAGAGACCTCAACGTTGTAATTATACAGTAGTAAAACTGCGCCACCGAGGCAGTCATTTACGGCCGTTCTCTTTTTCCTATCTTTCCTTAACAAGGGTTAAAATAGTTACCATGACTATGCCTGTGCAATTCTAAGCTTCATTAAACAGAAATATAAATATAAGTATTTATTTATCTAATGTAGCTGTTTATATTTTTTTAAATAAATTACACCCAACAGTCACATACATAGTCCTAACCTCACACACTAAGACCAAGTCTTGTGTCGTGAGTATCAGGAACTACGAGAGACTTTTCGGTTTCACAAACATCCAGACCCGACAGAAATATTTGTGGGCCGCACAAACATTTCTCTCGTGCGGGGATCGAACCCGCGGCCACTCATTTCACAGGCGACGTCTAACCAACTGCGCCACGGAGGCTGTCAAAAATATTTGCACCATATTTGTACCTCTCTATTTTTGTTAACTGAAACATAAAATGCATCCAAATATCTAATGAAATATCTAGATAGATAGATTATAGAGAACGACTGTAAAAACATAGATATAAACTATCATTCTAATGAAACTGTGTCACTATTTATCATAGGCATAATTTACGATTGTGTGGGGTGATGACTTATTCTCCAAGTTGACCTATAGATACTGCCTGTTGGAAAGTTTCTTGCAAAATTCTGACGTCATTACTAGAATATCTATTCCCTTTCACGGGTAAAATAAATGATTATCAATGAGAAAAACAAATAAATCTATACTAATATTATAAAGAGGATTTGATTTTTTGCTAACAGGTTCTGAAACTACTGGACTGATTTGAAAAAATATTTAATTACTGGAATTCTACATTATCCCTTATGAACATTGGATATAGAATATTTTCATAACAGTGTATCTGCACCCGTGGTAAGCCGGATCGGGCCGCTATAATTCATATAAAAGTAACTTCGATTTATAATAGATTTTTGTCTTCTCCAAGACAGATCGAACTACATCATAAAATTAGCAAATTTACTTGCATAATATACTAATATCTAATTCTGGACGATGTTTTCCTCAAGAGTTACTGTTCTTTCAACTTAAGCACTTCAAGAAGATATCTTTCAAAATGATTAATCACTTATAATTTCACCTGCATTTTATCTCTTGCCTTGAACTTTATCAGTTCACCAGACCACATGATAGAGGGGCCGTGTTCCCCTCTTTCCGGTCTGCGATTGTGATTACCGATTATTCAATACAATAACAATCATATTTGTATACTGTGAATACGATTATCCCTTTTGATATTTAATTTAATATTTATTACAACGTCTCCTATTCTTTATCTTCCTGATAAATTCCAATAGGGGTAAAAGACAGGCTTGTGTCTCTAAGAATCTCGCCGAGCTCCGGAGCTCGGTGTCAATTCTTTGCGTGCCACTGTTGATCCTGGCTGACAGGAGTTGCAGTGTTGGATGTGTGGGCAGAAAGTCTCTATTTTTTAAATCCATACAATATGTTCAACAAATATCTTAAAATACTCGTATGTTTACAAGTGCTTGGTGCATCGTGATAGATCGACGATCAAAAAAATGAAAAACAATTAAAAATGCTATACCGTACTGTAACCGCAGTATTGTAATAAACTCTATAACCAAAAGTTTGATTATGAAGGCGTAATACCGATTATCAGGTAATACCAGGGTAATAGCTATTGGCAGACTTGACATACCCTAGAAATTCTCATATTGTATCCAGATTTCCTTACATTATTTTCCTTTACCCTTAAAATGATAATAATTATACTTTAAATGCATTTATGACTAATAAAATCGCTGAAAATCATACCTGCGCAACATTTTGAAATAATAAGTTAATACTTTGGATAGTTAATTTGTCGATAAGAATTACTTTAATCGAAAAGATTTTCCTTGTTTTATCCCATACAACGATGTGACGTAAGCGATCAAGATTTTTATCCATGTACTCAAAATAGCTTGATATTGTTTACACGAACGGCGTAAATCTCTCTTCAGCTTTTCCTTATTGATATAAGATATACGATTCTTTGAAGTATTTATATACTAGTTTTTTTTAATGCGACTTATGACGAGACTAGCATGCGATTGGCCAGATGGTAAGCGATACGACAGCTCATGGACAGTAGCAAAACCAAGCGACACTATGAATTAGATTTGACATCCCACAGTGCTCGCCGTTCTGAGACATATGATGCAAAGTCTCTAATATGTCCAGTATGTACTCTGGCTACAATATCCTTCAAACCGAAACACAACAGTGCATTTACACTGCTGTTTGACGAGAGAAATAGATATTACAGTGGTACCTACCCAGGCGGCCTCTCACATATGAGACCTACCAACAGTGAATACAGTCAGTAAATGGGATTCAAATTATACTAGTTCCAATTATTCTAACACTTATTATCCTATTTCATTATCAACCATTTGTATTGTTACAGATAATGATACCGCACAAGGAGCAGTCATTCTGCGGGATCAGATTGCGGTCGTTTTGCTTTCTGATCGCTTATTTACACTTGGTAAGTACCTGATTACATAACATACATATATAAACTCACGCATTTTTCACAGAAAGGGTTTTTTTTAATGTGATTATACAACACTCCCCTGAAACTTAACAGGGTCTTTTTTGCACTTTATTTGTTTATTTCTTGGACAAGTCATCCGTCTGATATTATTATGGGGTTGCAGTTCTTACATTTTTTATTTTTATTTACCCAGTGTTTTCACATAATTGTCTATTTCCTGTATATTTATTTATTCCTATTTTTGTTTTTTTTTTGGTTAATTAATAATAATTAATAATCACAGAAAGGGTGGGCAGAGGTGCAACCAGGACACCCACGTTACGCCTTGTGTTTTCCGCCCCAGGATGTGATGTGAGCCTATCGTCATATCGGGCATAAATTCCCGATAACATTATAAATAGCTACAGTATAATTTGTATTTATTTAATACTATTCAGGAATTTAAGAGGCGAAGTGTTTGGTTTTAACAAAATATGGTGTAGATTATTTGCACTTAAACGGTGAAGGAAAACATCGTGAGGAAACCTGCATACCATAGCGATTTATAAGAATTTCTATGGTATGTAAGTCCGCCAACCCGCACTAGGCCAGCGTACTGTCGATTGTAGAGGAGGCCCGTGCCCTGCAGTGGGACGTATATGGGCTGATATAGATATTATTTGGGCTCGAATTTGAACTATTGCAGCTATTTTACTAATAGTATTATTATGAAAGCCATATTTTTAATTAACTTATAAAAAGAGATTATAAATTCCATGTATGTAATTTTGTCAGAATTTCAGTTTTTTTTTTGTTTGCAAAATATATTCTTAGCTGCATTAAAGGTGTAAGAAATATATGTCATATGTAATTCACACCTCTTATACCGCTATCACAGTGAATTAAAAAATGTAAATAATTATACCATGTTTGTTAATTATTGTACATCAGATCGCGAAAATAACATGTATGACGTAATGATATTGCGTATTACAAATCATTGCCAGGAGACTTACACGTGTGAAAAATTAAAATAATGTCTTATGAATATGCAATTTATATCTAGGAGTCATTAAACTAGAGCGACCATACAATATCGGTACAATATTTTTTACATCTCAACCCATATCATTGTACCTTCTTCATTTACCTCTGCGTTATCCCATGGTTGCATGGTAAGCAAATGCCATTTTATTGTAAATAACATGTGTGAAAAAATGTCTCACGATATTAAAAATAAAATTCGCATTAAAATGATCTGAAAGACAAGGGCGTCGCCAGCCGATGGCCCGGAGGGGGTTAGTACCAGCCTTACATCTACATATGCGATATGCAAAAAAAAATCCGTATAGTAGGCAGGTCAAGTCAAAGATTTTGGTGCCTTTACATTTGGCAATTTTTTTGTAACTCGCGGGAGGGGGGGGGGGGGGGGGGCAGCGGCCCCTAACCGAAAATTGTAAAATACCGTAAACATTTTTCAGAGCACGATTGTTTATGCCGGTTGTGTCATGCGATAATGTCATACGATTCTCGCAGAGAGAAACTCTCCGTGTAAATAGGACTAAAGAGCACTCAATACTAAGAAGTCATAGAAATCAGCTGTCACGTTTTAAAGGCGGGATATCCGACATGTGTCAGATGTTTTACCGCTGACATCGAAAATAAACTATTATTAGTCACAGTTCGCAAATTAAGGTCCTTAGTCATACGTTGGATAGAGCACGTTGCATTGAAGAATTATTTTGTGATGCCACTTCGGAATAAATGAGCTGACAATCTGCTCTATATTTTTATCCAGTAATTCCCAATTGTATTAAAACAACTTTCGTAGAGGCAAATATCGTTTTAGACAATCTGGGTCTGTGTGTTCGTATGACCGAAAAGTCTCTCGTAGATTCTGATATCCACGATACATGACTTAATCTTAGTGTCAGTCAGAACCATGTATGTACTATATGTGACTGTTAGGTGTATTTATTTATTTTTTATTAGATGTCCTTTATACATTTTCTTTTCTCTTAGTTTCAATACTATCTGTAATTGTAATTAGTTACTCACGATTACTAAATTGATTGAAAAATCAATTTTATTTTGAAAGACCTTCGTAACCCGAATTTGATGGAAGTAAAAAGCTATATTTTAATTTATGCCTGATTTGTGTTCATTAGATCACTTAAAGTATGTTATCCAAGGTGATATTTATATATTTAATATAATTTCAACCCCATGTTCCTAATCATCCCAGGTAACAATACCAAGTTAGAAAAAAATACTGCCTGGTAGTTTTGTGATTTTAGTTTTTAAGGCTTTTGATTAACACGCATAGGTACGATTCTTTGTACAGCTCAGGTAACTTCCTAAACCTAACTGAAGTCCAAGTATATAAAAAAATACTCGTAATCTATATGCAGTGGCTAAAAATCAAAACATACCTTTTTTTTTTTTAATTTTCTACAACGTCATCGGTTGATGAGAAACGTGTCGGTGTAATTAAACACCAAATACCAATACCATACTATATATATTTGACATACCAGCCTCCGTGGCGCAGTTGGTTAGACGCCGCCTGTGAAACGAGAGGCCGCGGGTTCGATCCCCGCGCCGAGAGAAATGTTTGTGCGGCCCACAAATATTTCTTCCGGGTCTGGGTGTTTGTGAGACCGAAAAGTCTCTCGTAGTTCCTGATACCCACGACACAAGACTCGATCTTAAAGTGGGGTCAGGACTATGTATGTGACTGTTGGGTGTTATTTATTTATTTATTTATTTATTTATTATTATATTTTATTTGTTTCAGATGTCGAGTGTTTTAGATATCGCGTTCCACATTCTAACTGTGGCGATCGTAACCGATGGGTTCCAGTGTGAAGTAAACTATGATAGAGTGAGTATTCAATGATATTATAAAAAGATTTTAAATAGAATTACTTCACAAACTTTTTTAACAGTGTAGTGGACTAAAGAAACCTTTAATCACTGAGGGGTGTCTAACTCTTGAACAATTGTCATGATTTTGTTGATTGAAAAACTGACACGATCACCGCATATTAAACTTAAGCGGCCTTATTATATAGACAGTTTAAAAAACATTTTTCAGTTTTCGAATATTTTGTCTTTTTCGCTCAAACTGAATTTAAAAGGTTTAAATCTGTCAGATTTTTGATCCGGGTCAGGTAATAAATTAAAATTAACAGCACGATTATCTATAAAAATTGAGAATATGATATGCCCAGCAGAAAATATCCCGTACATATACCATTGAACATAATGATTTTGTATCTACAACCTCACGCAATAACCTGTATATATTTACAATTAACATGACGCGATGTCGGAAAACCCGACACAATGACCTGAGTATATGCGTCGCGTGTCGGGTTTATCCTAAGAGATAACTGCGTAGGTAAAACTCTATCCGGACTGAACTGACCATCAGGAGAACTGTAGTCATTTTATCTTGCTTTCATCATATCAGCCACAGGAAGTCCACTGCTGAACATAGGCCTCCCCCAAGGATCTCCACAATGACCTGTTGGAAGCGGCCTGCATCCAGCGACTTCCTGCGACCTTAGTCAGATCGTCCGTCCACCTTGTAGGCGGGCGTCCGACACTTCGCTTGCCTGTACGTGGCCTCCACTCGAGAACCTTTCGGCCCCAACGGCCATCGGTTCTACGAGCTATGTGCCCGGCCCACTGCCACTTCAACTTGCCAATCCTATGGGCTATGTCGGTAACCTTGGTTCTCCTACGGATCTCCTCATTTCTGATTCGATCTCGTAGGGAAACTCCGAGCATAGCCCGCTCCATGGCTCGTTGAGTGACTTTGAGCCTTTTAATGAGGCCCACAGTGAGAGGCCACGTCTCGGTGCCGTATGTCATCACTGGTAACACACAACTATCGAAGACTTTCGATTTTAGGCACTGAGGTATTTTGGACGAGAAGACGTCGCGAAGTTTCCCGAACGCTGCCCAACCGAGTTGGATTCGCCGATTGACCTCTCTCTCGAAGTTGGACCTGCCTAATCGGACCACTTGTCCTAAATAGACATATTCGTCAACAACTTCGAGAGTCGAGCCCCCAACTCCAATGGGGGTGGGCACAACATGGATATTCGACATGATCTTCGTTTTATCCATGTTCATTTTAAGACCCACCTGTTGGGAGACTCGATTAAGGTCTTCGAGCATAGTGCTAAGGTCTTCCAGCGATTCTGCCAAGACTACAATATCGTCGGCAAATCGAAGGTGAGTAATATACTCGCCGTTGATGTTGATGCCGAATCCTTTCCACTGCAAAAGCTTGAAGGAATTTTCCAGCGCGGCAGTGAACAGTTTCGGAGATATGACATCTCCCTGTCTCACGCCTCTCTGTAGTGGAATAGCCTTCGTGCTCTGATCCTGTACTCGGACCGACATGGTGGCGTTGTTGTATATACACCTCAGCACTTCGATGTACCGATAGTCTATGTGGCACCGCTGAAGAGACTGTAGCACTGCCCAGGTCTCGATCGAATCAAAGGCTTTCTCATAGTCCACAAACGCTAAACAAAGCGGCAAGTTATACTCCTCGGTTTTTTGTATAACCTGCCGTAGCGTATGGATGTGGTCTATGGTACTAAAGCCTTTTCGGAAACCGGCTTGTTCGGGAGGCTGGAAGTCATCAAACCTGCGTTCGAGACGATTTGTGATGACCCTTGAAAACAACTTATAGACATGGCTCAGGAGCGAGATGGGCCTGTAGTTCTTCAGCAAAGTGTTATCACCTTTTTTGAAGAACAGTACCACCACGCTCCTGCTCCATGCCTCTGGCGTTGAGCCCTCGAGGAGAACGGAATTGAAGAGCCTCTGAAGGACTTTCAGTATCGGCGTTCCGCCCGCTTTCAGAAGCTCTGAAGTTATTCCGTCCTCGCCCGGTGCCTTGTTGTTTTTAAGTTGCTTCAGGGCCATCTCAATCTCACACAGGCTGATGTCCGGGATATCATCGCTAAAGTGTCGGATCAACTCGGCTCTCGGGTCTTCGGCCGAGCTAACAACAGGTTTGGCAACCGAGGTGTAAAGCTGTCCGTAGAACCTCTCGATCTCCCTTAATACCTCTGCCCTCGTCGATACTACGCGGCCGTCTTCCGTCTTCAGCCTAGACAACTGGCTTTGCCCAATAGACAAGTCTCTTGCAAACACTTTGGAGCCTCCATTCCGCTCAATTGTCTCCTTCATGCTCACAGTATTGTGAGCACGGACATCGTGTCGCAAGGACTTCCAGATCTGTCTATTGAGCCGCCGATATGCTTCGGCGTCAACGGAAGACTGCAGCGCTAAAGATCGACGTTCGGCCATGAGGTCAAGAGTGTGGATCGAGAGTTTTTGTGGTCTATCTCTACGGCGAGGTCTAAAATACTTAGATCCCACCGTATGGACAGCTTCTACCAAACCGCTGTTTAGCTCGTCCACTGCAAGGTTTTCTTTTAGACAATCAAAGCGATTTGTCAACTCGAGTTGAAAGCTCTCGGGGTTTTGGATATGAGCGCGAGTAGGTCGGAGCGTAGACTTCATCAAGCAACGCCTTTCTAATTGGACGTTGATATTCAATGTGTCATCTTGCTTTATAAATAAATAAATAATATCACTCGGAAGTCTGTATTTGGACTTAAATGGTGTTTCCTCAGCGCTATGACCTGTTCTTCAAACGAGCTTTAAAGGCAGGCTTAAGGTAGGCAGCGACTTTGTTGTGCTGGTCACCTGGCATTGCGGAGGTTCATGAACAGCGGTAGCCGCTTACCATCACGCGGGCTGCTCGTCTGTCTACATGGCAATAAAAATAAATAAATAAATACATACTCGTACACTTAGCAGACATGTACTCCCGACGCCGCAATAAGATCAATTAAGTCTTTTGTTAGACGTTAGTCCATGGTGGCCTGCTGGGAACGAACAAGACGTGACTGCTAACATGTTCACGGTGATCCAAGGGCACACGTCTGACTTCGTAGTCATGTGATTTAACAGTAAAGGAAAAAATCCTGAGAAAACATGCTTACCATAGCGATTTATAAATTCCACACTCATTTTGAGTTTAGTTACACGAAAAGTGTCTCATATTGGATCCAGTCTGTACACGATTTCGAACGTGCAACAAAATTGCGTCGTAAAACCTTCCTATCAAATGCAGGTTAATGACTTCAAATATTAAAATGTATAAAAAGGATATGACAATAATGTTAAAATAACTAGTAACTCGATTTTACAGTGCGTCATAGCTTCAAGGAATTACCCACGTTTGAGGATAATTTGAAACCTGTACTTGCGGTTAAACTTTATGACGTAAATTTCCAAACATACCCAATTATACAGAAATTACACGGAAGAAAAAATGACTAATTTGACCACGTAATGTTGGGTTAGGTCGTAATTATTGATATTTAAGATTTTGCGTATAATTAGCAAATAATAGTCACCATAATGTTTTTGATTCTGAATATGTTAATTAGTTACATTTAAAGCGGTTAAAACCAGTATTTAATAAGATGGTGTGAGTTCTAATACATGAAGGAAAAACAGCAGTTTATTATATCATCGCTAGTTTTCTATCTACAAAATATTTTTCGTAGCAACAAAAAAACTATCGAAAAGCTTACCATACTGATAATGCTTACAAACGCCAAATTCAAGTCACTAGATAAAAAAATCTAATAAATTCATCATTTATCCACGACACATCAGCTTACACCAAATATAAAAATATCTCTTTCTATTCCAGTTTCACGCAATACCCTGGTCTCTGGTAGAGCCTTTACTTCTGGTACTAAACCTGGGAACCCATGGCTTCTACCCCTTCCCTGGTATCTTCAGAAGGCAGTACAACATATACGTGGAGTCCACATCAGTGGCAGCTGAACCTAAGTGCTATCCTGGGATGCTACACGTCTACCTGGTGGATATCCTCAACTTCCTGATCAATTTGATTTGGTTGAGAATCGTCGTGTCGTATATTGGGGCTTTGCATAAGGTAAGGATATATTATACCAGTAGATTATATATGTTATATATAAAATATGTTAAAAATAATTAGAAATTGGGTTCTAGTTGGTGGTAGGAGGCTTATAAGAGCATAAATTATATAAATTGCTCCCAAAAACCTCCAGTAAATAAATACTCGACCAAAAATCTCAACTTTTTCTAAATCTAATATATCTTTTGTTACCAATTTCAATCATTAAATGTAATTATTAATTTGTTTCCAGAAAAACCCAGAGCCAATGCGAATGTTCTTCAGCCTGTCGATAGTGAAGATTGTGATGCAGATCATGTACTTCGGCTACCAACCGCAGTTCTTTGATGTATTCACCGCGGAGACCTACTGGTTCTTCAAGGTCCTTGATATTTGTAAGTATTTTATTATCACTTGTTATATGGTTAACAACGACCTTGTAAAGGTCGCGTGACGTCACTGGATGCAGGAGGGGTACTCTTTAAAAACGATACGAACTTCGAAAGTTCGGACGCCGTAAGTAAAACGTCAGTAATGTTCTAGGCACATTATGCTCACCCCACAATTTTTTTTATTTCCTCTATCGTTCGTCGCAACCATAGACTAAGTTTGAAGAAAATAATGAGTATAATAAAGAAAAGTATCGATTTTTAGAAGTGGAAATCTTATATCTTACTTCAGACGTCCAACATCCGAACACTCGAAGTCTGTATCATTTTTATAAAGTAACCCAGGTTGCCTCCAACAGGTCACTGAGGAAATCACTGGGCGAGGCCTATGTTCAGCAGTGGATTTCCTTTGACTGTAGTAAGGATAACGTTTGCCGACGATTTTCTCAATGATTGCTAATTAAGTGGTAAATCGATAAATCGAATCGAATAGCGAGCTATAGATCGCTAAAGCTACAGTTAAATGATTCCATAAGAGTAAAGTGGTACTCGATGTATGCCATAATTATATGTTTCGTTCTGTGAGTGAAATTTCTGAAGAACCAATACCATTTTCCTCCCCTCGATCTCTTTCCTTCCCATTGTATTAGGCTGGTAACACCTATGATGCAGATGATGTTGTTCATTGTCGGTGCTAATAATTTATCATTAGTTCTCGTAGTTTGGTTAGTAGACTTATTCAGTAAAAACACAAAATATTTTTTGTGCTATTAGAGATATCTGAAAATAATTAATTATTTTAAATTATTAATTAGTATACCAGGAAAACGAGTAAAATATAATTAATTAAATATTTATCACTTCTTTTTAAACTGGATTATTTTAAATCAAATTCAAACAATATTTCATGAATATTTTTCTTGTTTCAGTCATTGCGATCGTATTCTTGGTGATAGTACAGAGGTACACAAAAGCGTTACGTCTCGAGAGAGCAGAGGACTCAATAGAAAAACCACCTTCCTATATAGAATGTCTGATTAACGCAAGTCTTCAAGGAGTATCTGCTAGATACGGCTGCGCAGACAAACTTGAAAATAAAGCCGAAATCAACATTATCGACGAGAAGAAACCACAAGATGACATACCAAAAACGAACGAATTTGTCCCGGAAAATCCTAAATGATGCTAATTATCTACTTTGAAATGGTCACTTAAGCTTAATCACTTGCTCAGTGTCGGAAGATCTAAATTGTCTATGGTGGGATGTTATTAAAACGGCGTGTCAATCTCATTTTGTCTCTGGTTAATTTTCTTTGCTCATTCCGTTTTTGAATTGATAATGCACAAAAATTGAATCGGATGAATGTTGGTATGCCCTGATTCTTTGTGTTAAACACTACTTAAAATATTGCTGTTCTATCAGTATTTTTTAGAAAAATGTATCGTATTAGAATCGATATGTTCGATAATCGATTAGTATTTAATATTATAATCATTCGTATGGAGCTGGGAGTGTATTTAGATCTTGTATTTTTAAACTAATGTATGGAAGTGGCAGCGTGATAATTTGTGATTTATATTTAACACTTACGTACCAGTTATATATTGCGGGTGCAAATTCTTTGAAATCTCGTAACCTAGTTGTTATATCAGAATTATTAAGTTAAGCTTTAGTTTTCTTTACTTCAATGCAAGTACCTAGAAAACCTTAACCATGACATACTATCTGATAACTCTTTAAATTTTCATTGTTACAAATCAAGTTCTTGGAAATATAACAATTTATATTTAGTAAACTGATGGTCTACTGGTGGTAGGTCTCTTATATGTGAGAGGCCGCTTGGGTGGATACCACTGCAATGTCTATTTCTACCGCTAAACAGCAGTGTAAACGCACTGTTGTGTTCCGGTTTGAAGGACATTGTAGCCAATGTAGGTAAATACTGGACATATTGAGACTTAACATCTTATGTCTTAGGATGGCGAGCGCAGTAGAATGCCAAGCATTACTGTGTAATTCAAGGTGTCGTTTGGTTTTACTACTGTTAATGAGCGGCCATATCGCTCACGGTCAGGCGAAAGACATGCCATCTCGCCTTATTACAATAAAAAAAATGTCGTGAGTAGATATATTGACTGCAAAGATTATTACAATTATGTATTTTTACAGTTTGACTCGTTTAAAATGACTGTTACGAAAGTGTTGACAAAATTGTTTTAATTCTTTTTTTTTTTGTTTTATTTCACTGCAGCTGATGCTGTGTGAATACGGTTATTCCTATTTTAGCATGCTAGCGTATACTCGAAATGAATATATATTTTCGTATAAATTTATTAGTTTTATTACTAACCTGGTTTGTAGATTTTATATATACTCGTACTATTGAATTGAGTATCAGTATCAGCCCATATACGTCCCACTGCAGGGCACAGGCCTACTCCAAAATCGAGAGTACGATTGAGAGTGGTTAGGCCATATAGTCCACCACGCTGGCCCAGTGCGGGTTGGCGGACTTACATACCATAGAAATTCTTATAAATCGCTGGTATGCAGGTTTCCTCACGATGTTTTCCTTCACCGTTTTAGTGCGTGATGATTGACTATCAATACACACATGACTCCGAAAAGCCAGAGGTGTGCCCTGGGATTTGAACCCGCGACCACCGTGAACATGGCGCATGTAAAATTTTCGTTTACTACACGGGATATGGAATAGCGTGTGTGTAGCAAAACTATATTTAACCTATATTATATACTAATACTAAGATATAGCTGTTTTAAGGAAAGTCATCAAAATAGATTACGGGATTCAAATGTGAATACTTTTTATTCATTTGTTGGAAAATAATTTTTAAATATACACATACATAAACTCACGCCAAGAAGGGGTAGGCAAAGGTGACAAGACACCCACATTTCGCCTTTTATGTTCCGTCCCACGATGTGGTACGGGGCGAGCCTATCGTCATCGTCAATAAAAAAAAATACCGTGCACTAATTTCTGACTCTGGGCTGATAATGAATAAAAAAATTCAATATTACTTTGCCCGACCCGGGATTCGAACCCGAGACCACTGCTTTGTTTTCGCACCGTAGTACAACTATGCCACCGAGACATATTTCTAAGTTATACCTATATCACACATATACATATAAGCAATTGCAGCAGTACGGTCGTTGAATTACAATTGCAAATAAAACATTAATATAATGGATTCTTAATTTGTCACTCATAACTATTTTTGTCACAAAAGAAACTGGATAGTTATAGATACTTTAAAGATAAAAATAAGGTATTGAACCTGAATGAAAATTAAGAGGAATTTCTTATGAGACCAGTTTTTATGGGTCCTATTTTATTTGGTATTTTCGAGCGCAGTGGAATACCAAGCATTGATTTGTATATTCATAGTGTTGTTTGGTTATGCTACTGTCCATAAGCGCAGATCGGTCATATCGCTTACCATCACGTGAACTGCATGCTAGTCTCGCCATTCATTGCTATTAAAAAAGTTACGTAGTGTAGTGTTGAATCATTTTACTAAATACATTATTTTAACATCCGCTTCAGTTCACGAACCTGCTGGGTAAATCCAAATGATCAAAACATATATTGTATTTAAGGCATTTATCTCGCTTAAAGTAGGTAGAATAAAAATAAGCATACGTTACTGGCTTAAAATATAGGTACATCATTTAACGTATTTTAAACTAGCTACGCACTGCAGTAATAACAGTAAAATTAGTCATGCATCAAAAACTTTAATTCATACCTATATTAAGTAACTATTACAGCTAGCTGAAAACAAAGCATACATTGCTGGCTCAACACACAAATCAATCAGCGTATTTCAAACAAGCCACGTACTGTAGCAATAACAGTAAAATTAGTCGTTAGCGAGTACTTAACGTTCTC
This sequence comes from Hyles lineata, assembly GCA_030180105.1. NCBI lineage: Eukaryota > Metazoa > Arthropoda > Insecta > Lepidoptera > Sphingidae > Hyles > Hyles lineata. Next base: position 4,973,737 of record JARJEE010000023.1, read on the forward strand.
AGACGGGTGGCCCATTTAATTTCCCAGTTTAGTCGAGTAAGCAGATTGGCTGACTCCATTGGAATGGTACCAAATGCACGCTGTAACACCCACGTAATTGTATGGTAATGTATTGCACATTTGTTCCAATGGTAATTTATACAGCTCTAATAAGTCTAGTGGTGTTACATTTGTTAATGTAAAATAGAATTAAAATTTGCATATTTCCCTAGAACATCGATCGGATCGCAGTTCAATTATTATTGATTTCACTAATTTTAAACTGTCATTTAGATCTCTTAAATAAACCATACTATCCATAAGCACCATTTACGTAGATAGTTTCTCGTCTCAAAAATACGATTATCGTAAAGATGCGAAGAAGTTAAATCATGTATTTATTGTCAGAGAACGATAATCTATGGCGGCCGTGTCATGCGATAATGGCATACGATTCTCGCAGCGAGAAACTCTCCTTGTAAATGAGGCTTAATAATACCATACCATAATAGCTCGCATGCTCATAAACTATGTAAATTAAATGTAATTTCATTATTTTTCTCACTTGATTATAGTACCTAAGGTAAAACCTATATTTTAGGCTTTAGTGACGCATTGACGTCATCGATCATGTCAGGGTTAAATTGAACGGTACTGATTAACTAACTACATGCGGGCATCCTTCATTGCTAAATTCAATTGAAACATCAATGTATCGAAAATCCAACACGTCGTCACATCATCAAAACCATAATTTAATTACAAATTTAAAACAAACTTAGTGCTCTGGTTTATAAGTGATAGACTCCAATAGTGCTGTTTGTGGACAAGTTTCAAGAAAACCATAAAGTACATCGGTTAAATATTATGTCTGAGTCTTAACATAGCCTTTATCTTGAGCTTAGATTATTTATTTATAATATAGAGGGAGCGCTGATACTTTAAAAACATAGATAAAATAGTGGTGCCGGGTTACCTTTTTCTGCACTCATATCGGCTGACATTGTCAAACATTCACAATTTTTTTGAGAACGATAATTAGAAAATAATAATGTAGGGCTTATTGCTATTGAATTCCACTCAGACGCATCTTAGACGGATAATAAATAAATATACTTTCGTTTACCACCGGAATATACGACAATTTGTTGTCAAATTAGTGCAGTATTCCCCAATATAGCTATGCTACCATTACGAATAAAAAGAATATCGACGTTTTCGAATACGTAAATGTTTGTTAGCTCTCCCTATATATTATAAATACTCTAAGATCTTGAGGTTCATCAAAAAGCACTGACTTGTGAAGATATAAGTATCAGAATACACAGAGAACTTTGAAGATTGGGTGAAATCGAGAAGACTCTTCAGGAAACTATGCTAGTGAAATGAAATGAAATGAAAATATTTATTGAATTCTTAAAATGCCATACAATATTTTGATTCAGACACTTTTTTCCACTACCACCTGATTCACAAGGCTGTTTTCGCCAGAGAAGAACGGGCAAGAAACTCTAGCGTTGTTCTTTTCAAAATAAGTTTACAATACAGGGATCATACAGGAGATAAAATTCAGAGCAGTTAATAAATAGAAGAAGAAGAATAATTATATTGTACGGCTGAGTTATGTGTTGTCGCCCAGACCGCGGAGTAAGCATACACTGTTCAGCAAAAGCAATGAAAGGCAAAAACAAAAAATAAACAAGTGAAAAGTATCTGGTAGGTAGTGACAACCACAGTGACAACGAATAAATATTTGGATATGACTAGAAAATCGCTTACAGTAACACTCAGTACCTACAATGTCTAAGGATAGCGCATTTCACTCCAAGTAATTCCATGCCAAAGCTACAATGTTCTTCAAACCGGATCACAAAAGTACTTACAAAGGTAGTGCTTGGGGGTAGAAATAGACAAAATGGATTTACATATAGTATAGTAAGTAACCTAAGTGTTAATGAATCACACACACACATTCGGCTGTACATCTATTTCAGTAAAACCGAGACTATGTGAGCAACGAACTAATTGGCAGCACAACGGATTCGTGCCAGCGGTCGCAAGATCCGCCCGGGTGCATATTTTCGACTTTTCAGATATTTGTGTATTGGTAACTATCGATTACTACGTGAATCTATATTTGTTTTTTACACGCTTTATATTATTTATTGCAACGAATGGTGAAAAGAGCATGCCATTCGCTTGATGGTAAGCGATGCGGCGGCTTATGGACAGTACCAAAACCAAAAAACACCATGAATTACAAATCAGTGCTTGGTATTCTACTGCGCTCGCTATCCTGAGACATAAGATGTTAAGTGTCATTATGTCCAGTAGTTACTCTGGCTACAATTTCCCTTAAATCGGAACACAACAGTGCATATGCATTGCTTTTTGGTGGGAGAAATAGACATTGCGGTGGTGCCTACCCAGACGGACCCTCACACAGACAGACAGACCTACAACCAGTTAGATAGTTAGGAAATGGTAAGATATTCATATCCACCCACATAGGAAAAAATAATTGGTGAAAAAATTACTTATAGTGACAGAGGCTAATGAGTTGCAGTATATTTGTTTTTAGTTTAAAATAATAAGTATTTATTTCCAATAAATTTCTACATCAATTATAATTATCTAAAACAAAGCTGAGATCGAAAGTAACTAAAATAATATAAAAAAATCTACTTAAATTAAATATTTTAGTAATTCTTGTACAAATAGAGAGATTACTAACGATTTTCGCACTAGGCATTAGCCTGTATCGCGGAAATTTGATTTCGATGTTGGGATAATTGTGTCGATCATTCACCGGCATCTGGATTGCGCTGTAATTGCCATAAGGTAAGTTTCAATTACTTTATCATGTCCTTTTTCGTCATCCTCTTTTAGGGTTTGACGTCTAGGCTGATGTTAAATAATAATACTTCATCATGTTCAACATGTTGTCCCTACTAACCCTATCAAATTATTGGATAAATTGAAGATGTACTAAGAATAGCCTTGAGATTCACATTATCAGTCCATAAAATGAACAAAATACATGCTTGGAAAGTTTCCAACTGACCTCAACGGCTGCCCTGACTGTGATAATCTGTTTTTATTAATATTTCTGAACAAACAATTAGTGGCATATTACGTATAGAATTTCGATATAAACAGAATTCGTATTCGTATCGAAAATGTTAAGAATAAAATGAAAAGGTAAGCTAAAAATTAGAAATTAGGTCAGTATAGTTTGCAAAGGAAGTAAATACTTACAGGTTTGATTTTTTGAATAAACAGAAATGTAAAATTGAACTTTAAAAAAAAAAATTAAATTAATTAACAATTTGGTTAATACAATTCCATATTTAAACAGTAATATTACATTTTAGTTGGGTTTTAATCTTTTTTAACCTAATTATTATATTTTATTGATAATACGGAAACGTCAATTGCTTTTGTTACTTATGAGAAACAATATATAATAACTAAAACAACCACCAAATTTGAACTTCCAAAAACCGAGCAATAATTAGGCTCAACACATCAACATTATGACTCCCTATCAACTTTACCGTGCTCAAAATCACACCAAAGTCGGAATGCACAGTTGAATCCAAAACTGCAACTGCGCTCGGGGTGGTACGTGAAGCGAAAAGCAAACACCCTTAAGAGCATTCTCGGGTGCATTATAGCAAAACGACTCCCTAAGTGTAAATGCCCGGCTCGGTGTAATTTCATACCGTCTGATAAAGGCAGGATACTACTCTCGTCTATGTTTGCTTTGTGTATAAAATATGAAGTTGGTCATTTGGCCGGGCTTTCAACAGTGCTGGGTAATTTGTACGCGTAATCTATATTATGTATGGATTTTTATTTAGCTGAACTTCTTGTACACTGGCTGTGAAAAGAAATAAACTTGCGTATTACGGTGGATATTCTACCATCATGTATGCGGATCCCTATAATTTTAAGACATAGACGATTATCCTTTTTTTCCATCACTGTGATTTTTCCGTCGCATTAATAGAAACGCATTCGATTGAAACTATTTACATCGGGTTTCTATCACACCGTGGGACGGGGCACTAATATGTTTGTCCACAATTAAACAAGCATTGTTGTTATGTAGCTAGTTTATTACTGAGTGACAGACGTCAACAACTGCATACATGCCAAGCCCACAAGGCGAAAGGTGGGTGTACTGGTTGCTACCAGCACCTCTGCCTACCCCTTCTGGAAAAAGATTTATGTGTTATATACTTTCTAAAAAGCGTGATATCATCCAGATGGCTCGGTATATCATATTTCAAATGGTACGAAATGATTAAAGATCATGTTGCGTGCCCACGGTACAGTAATAATCTACCAACATTAATTGGAAATCCCAAACCCAAATTTACCGTAACATAACAGTTTTAATCAAAACATTCATCCGAATTGTTGCTGTGATGTTTGTTTCATAATTGTTTAAATTCACATCCTCATTGTAAACAGTTTTTTGTATATCAATATCAATAAATAGTACTGATTTATTTATGGATATTTCCTGTTATATTTATTTCATTCTTTTATTCAACTTAATAATTTAATTGTTTCCGCGTCAGGAATGCAGACTTGAACCAACCAACACTATCTCCACTCAATGGACGAGGCTCTAGCAACCAACCTACAGCAGGATATATATTTAAAGAAAATGTAGCGAAAGGAAAGGTTGTTAACGAGCAACAGTATCTTTAAAACCCCATACCCCTTTTAATTTTCCGTACTTTTCCCTTCCCGCTTTCCTCCTGATTTGATGAGACAGCAACACATCCAGGATCCAAGCGTTCTGAATGGTCATGCGTGGCAGAGATCACTTACCATCAGGTTAATTGTTTGCACGTTTGCCGGACCTATGCAATAAAAAAAAAACAGTGCGGGAATCAATCAATCCTTAAGCCCTTTTAGCCGTGGACTCTTTGTGGCTGAAGATGACGATGGAACAAATAGATAGCTTCAGGGTCTTGCTGATGGTATTATTTATTTTTACTACTTTATCAATAGAAATACCAAAGGTCTCTGTCAGTTTCATCTCGGTTTAATATCTTCAGTTTCAGACAGCCCTTTGCGCCACAATGAGAATGTTCAGTAGTAAATTACGATTTATACCACAATTTCAAGACACATTAAGACGTTCACGCAGTTATTTTAACAGGAAACATTTAAAATCATTTATTATATTTTACTGCTATGAAGATCGTCACCAAAGGCCGGAATAATTAAATTTTACTTAAATTCCACTTTTATTAGTCACAAAATTATTTTAAACTGTGAACTCGCTCTGCTATATTCTTATTATGGTAGTTTCATTTTGTTAATGTTTTCATTGCTTTATGGACTTTTGAATTATCCAAAGTCTTGAGTGAAATTCATATCTTCCAAGTTTCTGAAATGTGGCGTCAGATCTTGGCTAATGACTTATATGGGTAAAATAAAATCTAAAAAAAACATAACATGTAATTTAGTGTGCCACTTAGAATATTTCAGGAGGGATGCTACTATCTTTGCCGATTGAAAAGATATGTTCGATAAACATTTGATCTCTTGCCTCTCGTTTCACAACTATCTTCTCTTAAATCCCACCCGAAGACCTAAAATTACTTTATTAATCCAATCATCACTATTCCACTCAATTTAAAAAACACTTAAATTTCATACACCTAAGTAATAGCAAAGATTATCGTTTCGCCACTTAAAGCACTTACTACCCACACTTAACCGAAGTGCCTAAACACTCCAAATAAGTAATGGAAACAGACTTGAAAAAAATTCTCCCTAAAATGTGGCAAAGAATAAAACCGGCATTAGGAAAACAGTCACGTAACATTATATAGAATGAAATATAAAGTGTCCACTCCTTAGCACACGTATATGATTTACTCTGCGCATAGACGGTATCTAATGATTAAGTACAAGAATGTGAACTTATTAATGTTTTAATTAAAATCATAGAGCATTGTGGAAGAGACACGTACAGTAAATTAGGTCGGTGGTAGAATTATCTTTCGACTACTTTTTTACGTTAGTTTTGTGATATTTTACAGAATGGTTCAGTTGGTAATTTTAGGATCATGCCTGCATAAAATCTTTGGCGAGTAGGCTTTTTATATTGGAGTATATTGGCGTCAGACATGTCTTGACTCTTGTGGTCAAATAATAGATGTAGTTAATATCGCTCTATCAAGGTAACTTACCTACCCTTTGAAGCTGATTATAGCGTTCACGGATCATAAACAGCAGATTTCTGGATTTGATTTCCAAGAAATCATCTGTCGCTTTGATAACCCTAGTAGTTTTGCACCATCAAGTTTAGTGTTCCTTAGCATTGGCTAAATGCCATTAAAATGCCGGATTTACTCTACACGCACTAACACCTCTCTAAAACCTACTCTTTGGCTAAATGCAAATTAGTTTCTGCATGGAGGCGACAGCCAACTCGCCTGCTAATATCAAAAGGCGCGTCTCTCTTTACTTTGTACGAGGTGTGCCGTCTTTTCATTTCAGCCGCGTTATAGGTAAGATCCTCCTTGGAGATTAAAATAAGCCATTGTATTGGAGTTAATTAAAAAATGTTTTAATTAGCTACGATTTATTAGGACTGAAATGTGGATATTAAGACATTAAGACTTTGTATTTAAAAAAATAGGTAAAATTATGAGGTAGTAATAGCAATATTGTTGTTTTGGTTTAAAAAAAATCCGAGGGCTCCGTACGTCCCTCCCCCCTTTTCCATTTCCACCCACCATTTCTACAAAATAGCAGCAGCTCGACTATAATATCCAGATGTTATAAGCTTTCATTAGCAAACGGCAATCACGTTTCTTAAGAAAATCCTATGCAAATTCACTGTTTATGTACTGCCAAAAATAACCAATAACAGACACAATATTTCGCAAAAGATCACACCTGGATCAGAAAAGAAAGCCCAGAGTTGTCACTAGTTCATAACGGGCAAATGTAGTACATTTCCGTATTAGCCAGTATATACAGGATTATATCGACGTATGGTATTCAATTTAAACTACATGTTTCTTACGTCGCGGTAGGACTAGAAAAATATGGCGAAATAAGTGGGAGAGAGACTGATAGGATTGAGCCCTGAACCGGGTCGAATGGAAGGGGTACAGAGACCTTTGCCCTGTAGTGGGACAGTGTAGGTTGATATGTCACATACACACATGTATGTTTTTAACCATTCCGGGAGACACTGGCACCAGGTTTAAAAAAACTGCCTGGCAGTTTTGTCAAATATCGCATTTTACTTTAAAAGTATTTTGATCTACCCGTGTATACTTACGAGTCTTTTATGGCTAAGGTAAGTTCTCGAATCGAATTGAAGTTCAACTAAGCGCTAAAAACTAAAAATACTCGTATCTATACGAGATTGCTGAAAATCGCGAAAACTAAAATAGCGATTTAAGACAAAAAAAACCTTGGTTTTTTGTAAAAGTCCCCCGGGGTGAGGGGGAAACATGTGGTTTTAATTAAATATCATATATCAATTACGTCACCATGTATTATCTAGTTTGGAATAGATTGGTATAATTATATCGACTGGCGAAATATAATAGTATTTCAAAATAGTAGTCACTTTGTCGCATCTACTTAATATAAATCTAACCAAAACAACTCACAATAACAACCATACCGCCAAAAAAAGTAGAAAAGAAAAAGAAAACAGATTCAAAAGGTTAATTCTGTAGTATGCTTGAAACAATTGCGCTAAGTTGCAACTTGAGCGTCGATCCTCAGCTCTTAATGAAAGCCGCGTCTCGTCATCGCCTCACCGGGGTTAACTTGTGAATTTAATTCACTATCCCGAGACAGTTTGTAACGTATAAGGTTTTGGAGGCATTACATCGCGTAGTATTACTATGTCGCATTACCTTAAGGCTGTCTGTATTTATTTTCAAGCAAATTGATATAATTTTGTCGACCACCAAATTATAGCCATCTATTTAGTTTGCACTGCCTTATTATCAATAGCAGTTCTTTTTATGCTAGTACATAAATTCAGTCCATAGCGACTCACAATAGAAGGTTCAATGGTGTTAGGAGCGAACTAAACAGATTTAAAAGATTTATTCTGTAGCACACTCAAAACAATTGCGCTAAGTTGCAGCTTGAGCGTCGACCCTCAGCTCTTAATGAAAGCCCCGCCTCGTCATCGCTTCACTGGGGCTAACTTGTGTATCTAATTTACTACCGCGAGACACTGTAACGTGAGAGGTTTCAAAGGCTGTATAAGATGCAGGTAAAAGTACGTAACATTACTTACAATCAAACATTTAAAATAAAAAACCACATCACAATAAAAACTAAGAGATATACCCAAAAAATACATTTTGTATTTCGCAAACTAAAACAAGTCCATTTAAAAACCATTACTCAGTCGTATCGATTATAGCTTAATAAAGCAGTCATCATATTTTAAAATTTCCACAAAATCCAGCTGAACCACTACTATCTGTCAACACGTTAATCACTGTAGTAAACAAAACGTCAGCACTGGCCGTTTCACAGTTCATTTTTCACTCCCAACTGGGAAGTTTAATATCTTCGCTTTAAGACGCCATGTGTTATTAATGGACAGCGGCAAACACTATGATAGAAAACTTGAAATTAAATACGCCAGTATTTCATTTTATTCGACTGTACAGGGTGTTAGTCTGGACGTGTCTGTTATAGTATTGTAGCTCTATATTAGCTGTGTTTCAAAGAGGAAACTTGAATGATACACAAAATAATAGTTTAATTTTTGGACCGAAAAACTTAAGGTGTTTTTTATATATTCTCATGTATAATGTAAATATTTTTATATATTGATATTGATATGTATTATAATTCTTTGAAAAATACACAAAACTATTTGCATAATTAAGAAATCCCAAACATCAAAAATCTTCAAAGCATAAAGAAATTTCGTACATCAAAAGGTTACTGTATACTACCTATGTAACAAAGAGCAAAACAAATGAAAACAACATTTCACTATTCCATAATAATCTGGAGGATGATTAAAGTGCCCTTACCTCCCCGAGCTCTTCAATTATTGAAAGGGCCCGTCCACAATGCTGGTAAAAAGATATCTCAAGAATCGGGATAACTGCACGAGGCAGGACATCCGAGTCGCGACGGAGCAAACTATTATCTTAGTTCCTCCCGACTTTTAAAAGAAATGAATTTCATTTCGCCCCTTGCTCTTACCACGAGGTCGCGAATCTTATCGAATTTATGCAACGCTAAGTTAACTGTCACCAACAATTTAAAGTTTAAAATACGTTGGAGATTTTATTTAAATAGTTTTAAAAAATGTATGATATTCTGTGCGGATTCAAGGTTACTTTGAATAACTTTGGGATGCCGAGACTCAGAAGATTGAAGAGTTACGTAGTAAGTCATTCTTGTCTGAAACTGGCTGAACTAAGGCATTGTTGAGATGGAGGTGCCTTTTTTATTTAAAAATAGTTTATAAAATACAGGTTTTTTTCACACCGGGAAACGTACGGTTGCTGTCAAACACATACTTGAAGTTTTTTTATACATGATGCACGGCATAATGACTGCACTGCACCTAATGGTAAGCGCAAATACCATACAGACAGAGTATCGAATGGCATCAGAAGGCAGCCCCATATCATTCAATGCAGTTTATACTGACCATAGTATATATAATAATAATATATGTATGTACATTAGGAGACTATATCTACGCGTATGAAACCTTGAGTACCCAAATAGCATAGTTAACTATAATAGTATAAATAATTCCCGCGCCAATGGTAAGAGCAATCGTTGTCATTAATTAAATGCTTTGAAACAGTCAGTGTTATAGCGGTCTTATGATTTTTTTTATGAAGCAACATTCTGAGAGTTTGAGCAGGTTAAAAAAATAATGGCTTCAAGTTTACTCTTTACGTCACTAACAATCATTTTTATCTCAGAATGGTGCATTTAAGAATGAGTGCTTTTATAATTTTCTTGCGGAGTCTTGTATTTTCAGTGCTGTTATTAACTAAGTTTATTTTTTGTTTCTTTTTGATGTTTGCTTCAGTTTTTGTTGCTTTGGTTTATTTTAAATCCGTTGTTTCCGACTTTGTTACGAAGTTATTGACACTTGTAACATTTGCACGCGTATGTGCGTGTTCTGTTAAATTATAATTACTTCGGAAGCCTTGTCCTTAGATTATATAATAGACTCGTTGGTCTAAAAATGTCAAACGACACTTCATCTAATGATGAATGGAAATGGTTTCTTAGACTTACGCGAATGTTACTAATTGAAATAAATCTATTTTTACGGACTTTGTCTCGCCAGTCCACATCGTGACCATTAAAGTTGTAAATTAATCGAAACCACGGGAATTTGAACAATGTAAAGAATAAACCAAATCCGCGTTAAAATCCGTCAAAAAAAAATATTTCAATAATATATTGGATGTTGCATACTTCGAAAATGTAATGCATTATCTTTGAACATTATTTTATTTGATTTTAAGGAACTTCAAGCTACCGGTCGATATCTACCCTAAAATATTTAATAATTTAATACTTTTTTTTGTAAAAAACTACAACCTACCGCTTCAAATCTACCCTCAATTATTTAATAATACTACCTCCACTTACATGCCTCCCCACTAACACTATAAGAACATCAAATTATCAAGTATAAGAAGGCATGTCGTAGCTAACATGGCTCAGTATTTGAAAACTCGTAAACAGAACTGGAAAAGTGTCGTAGTGGTGATATTTGATATTGTGTAAATGTGAAAAGTGTAGAATAGAATGTGAATACAAGTGAATATGTGTACTTTGAACTAATGTACTGGTAATTAGTGCTACAATGATCCTGATATACAGCGCCGATCTAGACTTCAGGAGCGGTAATGAGGTAAGTGGCTATATTTTTTTATTATTCTAAAGCGGTTATTGTTAATCATGTTTTGTAACTAAAATCTGTTCTGAAACCGTAGTTTCTTATTTTGTCTCTATTCCTACGCACTCACGATGTTATTGAGTTGTCAAATTGTGGTCAAATTGATCAAATGATTTATAAATCAAAACTAAGTATAGGAAAAACGTATATTTTGTGGAATGTATATCAAGTGTTGTTTTGTGCTATGATAGGCCAGGTTTAAGCCGTCGGTCATCGAGAATAAGGTAAGTGACTAGGATATTGACATGTTATATACATTGTACATATTTCAATTTTGAAAGTGTTATTTTGTGCTTTAATAGGCTAGATTTACGGCACCAATCACCACTTCAGGAAAGTAAGGTCAGTGGCATGAATATTAATGTATTATTTGACAGCGGTCATATCTAACAAAAAGTTTTCTTTTTTTATACTGCTTATTTTTTTATTTCGGTGTAGTTTTAAAGCTGTTCTTTCTTAGTACTCAAATTATAATTTACTGGTTTTATAATGTGTGTACGTAGATTTTGTTTATAATGCCCGGTCTTGTATAATTTCTTTACATATTTTTTTTTTACTTCGATACCCAACCTTCCATGTGTTATCTACGTGACAATACGAATAGATTAGGTGAAAAATGGTCTTAGATTACCCTGATAACATATCAAAAAGAAGTTCAGAAATAATAAATGATAGGTTAACAAATAAGTTATTTGAGTTTAGTGTTTAGGAATTTCAATTCTCGAGTGGCCAGGTAAATAATATGATGAAGTAATTAAAATAAATTATACAAAAAATATTTATCCATATTATAATTAAAAGTGACGGGAAATTCTTGAAACAATGTGAACAAATATAAAAGCTGGTAGGGTACAGTCCTGATTCACTGATCAGGCGCACATAAATAAAATAGTTGAAGTCTATAATGCCATTCTAGTCTATTGTAAATGAACACATATAAATCTATTTTGCTCTGATTGATCTAATAGTGATTGTCATTAACTCTGCCTTTCTTGCTTTCCTGCGTTTATTTATTTATTTATTTATTAAATTTAGGTTCTCCAACGATACATACATTATCACAACTAAGACATTCTTTACTACAGTTACATTCTGATGCATATACCACTTAAAGGAGTACACAACACTTATTTTATTACACACACGTGAACAAAAACAAGAATATACTTAGAATAACAAAATAACAAATCAGTGACAAAAAACAAATCAACAAATCAGTGGCTACTATTACATAATAGGACGAATTAACGGAATAAGAAATAAATCAAAACTAAACAACATAATTAGACTTCTTACAAAATTTATGAATAAAATAAACAATCAGATAAAAAGTATAAAAATAAACATAAACAATCCTAATGTGAATCCTAATGTGTTTAAGCAATCTTTGCCTAAACGTTTTGTATGAATCATAAAATATGTCGAAGTTACCGTCGGATTTGCAAAGAGAGTTATATGCAGTACACATTCTAGAGACTGGCGAGTGCAGACCTAGATTTGTTTTAGATGGTGCAGGACTCGATTTCGATTCTTTGTGAATGAACGGGATTCATGGGATTCCAGACAACACTAGCGTATTCCAGTATACTACGAGCTAACGAGTTGAAAAGGCACAATTTAGTGGATATTTGTTTGAAATCTTTGGTGTTACGTTTTATGAAGCCTGTAATTTTGGTAGATTTTTTAACTATTGAGTCAATGTGAGTCGTAAATTTTAGGCTACAGTCTAAAGTAATGCCGAGGTCTTTTATTTCACTAACTTTACGTAATATTAAGCCGTTTGCTGAATAAGTAGATAGGATAGGTTTTTTTCTTCCTGGTGAATTGAATGTAGCAACACTTTTCAATGTCTTTATCGGAAATATTTTATCGGAAGTGATAGTATGGTAGATCTTAACGTCGTCTGCATATAGCGAGTATTTACAATTGATGATACAGTCGGTGATGTCGTTAATGAACAAGCAGAACAGTACAGGTCCGAGGTGGGACCTTGTGGGCCTTGTGGTACACCAGAGGTGGCTGGATAGGTTTTGGACTCGTATCCCTTTACGGAAACAACCTGTAGTCTATTTTTGAGGTACGATCTAAACCATGCTAATAATGGACCGTGTATCCCCTGTGCTTCTAACTTTAGCAATAATATTCTATGGTCAACTGTATCAAAGGCGCTTTTAAAATCAGTATATACTGCATCTACTTGGCTCCCCTTGTCGATTTCTTTAGTTATGCGTTGCAGTGGAAAACTAAAAGTATTTTTCTACAGATCGCAAAACTACCTTTTGTGCAAATAATACCACAGAATACCAGATCACTACATAGTATAAAACAAAGTCACTTTCTCTGTCCGTATATCCCTTTGTATGCTTAAATCTTTAAAACTACGCAACGGATTTTGATGCGGTTTTTTTAATAGATAGAATGATTAAAGAGGAAGGTTTATATGTACCATATGTACATATTATTGTACATAAATCTATTTGTACCCGGGCGAAGCTGGACCGGGCCGCTAGTATTTTATAAATTGAAATTTGAAGCAACTTCTCATACTAATATCGAATATTTTCACTCGCTCAATACGATTGTAATAATAAACATGTCACGCAATATAAATGTCAGACAATTTAATCACGAAAAAAGAATTCTTAATCCCATATCCTTGAGAATATAAATTCACAATACACTCGTATTGAGGCAGATCGAAAAACGATCTCGCGAACGCACCTGCCCCAAAATATGCGCAGTTTTTTTTTTATGAAATCTACATAAGTCGATTCGGCTGTCCCACACATGAAATTATTCGGAATTTTATGAAAGTCGAACAATATCTATTCTATTCTATTCTTTGAGTCGTGAAACTCGAAGTTGAATACATCTAAATTATGTGGGATTTGAATATGAATATTCTATGTATGTTCTGAGTTATTAGAATTGAGAGAATGTAATAACATTGTTTCTTTATGATTTTACGTCAGATTCGATTAATATGTATTATAGTATATGTAGGAACGTTTTTTTACTTATTTGTAGGCGTATTTATTATAATATCCATTATTCCACCTTAGTTATGCTTTTAGCCTATGTGCTTATAATGAAAAGGAGCCTGTATATAACCACAAAGGGTGGAAATAGCAGTGTCGATCAACATAATTTTACTCAAAAATAATTGAATTGACACAGTAGGATTGTTTTAGCTAGGGATCTAACCAAGCACCCTGTTTTTTCGCAGCAAATATGCTGGTATAATTACAATCAATTCATAATATATACTATACAGCTTTGCGTATGGTGAAGACTTTATTTGTTTGTTTCCTCTAATCTCCGGAACTAATGGTTCGAATTGAAAAAAAAAAATTGTGATGTATAGGTAGGTAGGTATAGTCAACACGAATAAATTTGTGATTTATTTTACATTTATATTTCATACATACAATTAATAGGAGACAATGCCTCAAACAATATATTTTTACATATATATTATTCATATAAAAAATGCAAAGCGAAATGTTATACCATCTAAAATAATTACCGCAGCAATGGTTATATTCCCGCAAGTAATTTTCATTTTCAAATAGTGCTTCCGGTACAAACGTCACGTCCGGTTAGGTTAGCGTGACGTGATGGCCTTACCAATGCGTCATTTCCGCCGGTTATTAATTCTTTTGGGGATTATAACGTTACCATACTCTATTTCTGTTTATTGTTTGTGGAAATTAAGATTGAATAATTATAATAATACATTTTTTTGTTTTTTGTAAGGGCTTAAATATACATCATCTGTATCGGTCCATATACGTCCCACTGCAAGGCACAGGCCTCCTCTACAATCGAGAGTACGATTGAGAGTGGTTATGCCCTATAGTCCACCACGCTGGCCTTGTGCGGGTTGGCGGACTTTACATACAATAGAAATTCTTACAAATTTGCTTTAGTATGTAAGGTTTCCTCACGATGTTTTCCTTCACCGTTAAAGTTCGTTAAATATACCATCATAAGTACAAAAAATATATTAAAATTACGTTGAGGCAAAAAATTAAATGCGTTGTGCCTGAAGTCATTAAAATTAACACCCGGCTTCGTTCTCAGTAGCAGTCTTGATATACCCTGTATAATATCCAAAGTAATAACAATTATTCAAATATAACAAAATCTTAAACTCCGCAGTAACCTCGTAGTCCACAATTTCAACTCCAGCTAACAAAGTCGCACTGTATCTCATCAGCCGACAAAGGTAGCAGGAACTAATCAACTTCATCTGCGACGTGGCTTTGTCTTTGCCACGTGAGCCACTGACCACTATTCGGTTTGGACATGGCGCGTTTGGTAGGGTAGGGTTGCTTTGTGGATGGAAATATTCGTAGTAGTGACTCGAGTTGGCTTTGCTTGAATTCAAAATTCAAAATATTTTTACTTGTATTTTGTGTTACTTTTATATGCATATTTACGTCTTTACGTGTATTGGGAATTTCCATTAATTTACATTTTTATAATTATTTAATTTTATTTAAATAATTTAAAATCTTTTTTTTCTTCAATCAACTACTACTACTACTACTACTACTACTACTACTACTACTACTACTTGGTGCACTATTGACTGCCCTCTCTTTTTCCATCTCTTATTGTCGATCCCAAGGTAGTAGCTAAGAGATCGCCTCGAGCGATACGAACGTTTTTTTGTACTGCCATGTAATATAATGTTCTGTTATGAAGTTTATGTAGTGTACAATAAAGGATATAAATAAATTAATAAATGTTTTGCTGTGGTGCATAGGGTAAGATGGTGTTACATTCGTTTGTTTTGTGCAGGTATGACCAGCCATATTCGCATACAGTAGTTTAAGATACAACAAATATGATTATTAAAAATACATTAAATTTTTGTTATAGTTATATAAAGTACTAGTGGCTCTGCCCGGGGATACTTTTTTGAAAATATTCTATCGCCTATGTTCATCAGGGATAATGTAGGATTCTAATAGTGAAAGATTTTCCTACGCCTGTTCAGACACTAGTCGGAGCCTGTTCAATGCTCATAAATGATCATAGCTTCCCTTTTTATTAATTATTTTAGATACATATAGGCTTTTTATGTACCTGTTTTGTTCGTGTTTTTGTGACTTAAAGTATTGAACCATCGGAGTATTAAAATATAACCAATACATTTACTATATGCAACATTTAACTTTTAAAAGCCTACCGATGAACCTTAAGGGGTACTTCACAGATTTTTGTTGTGCATTTGAAAATTATTTATACCTTGCATAGCTAAAATTATTTAATATATTTAATTGATTAACCAGACTAAATTAAAACACCGACCAAAATTTGTGTGAAGTGGGGATACAACTAGACCATCTATCTTCCAATTTTCTGCAATGTATATAGCTATACTGTAGCCAATATTATTTGCATCCTGAATGAGTTTTTCCGAATAGGACATTGCCTTGCAATTGGATCGCATGATGGCAGGACCATTTACCCACTTGACCCGCTACATTTGTCCTGCTATAAAAAAATGAAGATATTCCCATTTCACCACACCTGTCTCCTCACCAATATTCAAGAACACATTCAATTCACACCTCGATATTCCACTCCCATCGAATATTCAGCCAATACGATCTCATTTCATTTTTATTTGTTTCTTATTTGTCACATCATGAGAACAGTATCTGCGTGCACCAAATTTTACCGTCTTCCATGCGATGAATTCCAATAGCGTTCGATTCGTATTCCTAGCTTATTTCATTCTGTATTTTGCTCTTGTAAAATCTAGAGGAAGTTTCATTTATGTTTCATGCTGCCAGGTGTAATCAATTTTAGCGCCATCTAGTGAATATTGGTGTAACTAAAAATGAAGTAACTTTTTGTTAATATCCAAATTACATTACACAAAGGTACATTTGGAAAGCCTAAGTACTCTAAGTAGTACTTTATGAATGAATAAATATGTGCGATAGTATAACGCTTGTTAACGGATTTATTATATATTTTTAACTCATAGTTTAGCTCACCTTACTGTAAAAGTGAGAGCTGTATCATAAACAATTTGATGCAAGCTGCTGGACCTGAAAGTTCGCAAAAGCATTTCAATCAACATTTGGGTTCATTGTGACGTAGCCCAACAAAATATTTACCAGCTAGAATCTCCTAGGTCATCTCTTGTGCGAAGAAACAACCAGCTTAAGTTGACCCACATTTCCCACTCATGCCAAAACCACAACATGATTTACCTGTCTCTGACAAGACTTAAAGCATCTCCGAAACTAATGTACCAATGTTTACACAATGAATAACAACACACTTCGGGCGGAAGACCCTTATCCAATACCGCCAAGCAATTGTTTATAATATAAACGGAAATTTAATTAGCGCGGGCTCAATATAGCTCCAACTTAAGTCTATTTGGGCAGTAATAAAGGTCTTGAGCGTGTTCAAAGATACGTACCAGGTGACTGTCGGGCCAGAGAGACAGCGGGCTTCCATAGGATAATTATAAAAAATTGCTTATTTTTTCAAAATGCCTCGCTTACGGCAGGTTTTTTAATATTTTACACTAACACAGTAATTTGATTCTATAGTATTTACAAAATATAGATTGGTAAAGGACGAAAAAATTGTGCTTTTCACACTTCGTATATACATACATACATACATACTTATACTTGTATAGACAGACGTAAAGCAACAGCTTTTTTCCCGCTCTCCTCCCAATTTGATAGAACGGAAACAAATATAGAAACTTAGCGTTAAGAATTTTCTTGTAGTGATTACCATCAAATCACCTGTTTGTTGGTTTGCCGGACCTAATTTTTTGACCATCGCTTTCGGCGATTGCTAAATGAAAGCATAATAATAAACTTTCTTCCAATTGCGATAAGTATCTGGCAAATCCGGAAGAGAATTAGTTCTAGTCGAATTTTTGATATCTATAATCTTAATATGGTAGATCTTCTTGTGTCTAAAAACGTGTCATAATATTTTTTTGTTCAAATAGCATTCTAGTAAATCAATCGTCTCTAGCCTTCATCTTTTAAGTTTCTGAAACAACTCGACCGCCAAGTAAGTGTCAATTTCGGTTGTTCCACATACATTGCGCGTTTTCTGCGGCCCAACCAATGAAAGAGGCCAGCAGTGCATCCATTAGCACGGCAGCTGCTCGTAATTTGCATTCAAGATCGCACAATTCGAGCCGCCGGCAGCGTCCTCATTCGATGCTCACATTGCCTTGTCAACACTAATTAAATTATAAAATGGCAAAAAATGGAAATTTCGACTCGGAAGCTTGGTGCTGGTATTTGCACTAATGTTATGGCTAGTTCTAGCTGGAATTAATTTTGATAGGTATTAATCTTTATCTATAATTTTGTAGTGCAGTGAGTGTAAGGCCCTCGGTCACTTACAAAATAAGAAATCAATTAAATAATTTTTTTCGTTAATATTCACTGTAGATCCGAATCTGGCATGTTTTCTTCCGATATACCGGGTATATACAGACTACAACCGAAAGCTAAGCCCGGTGGCACTTTGTAATTCAGACACAAAGCGACTAAAATGTCGTAAAAAGTTTTTTTTTTGTTTTCTACCTATCCTAAAATAATAATTCACGACTTTTTATTTTTAAATAAGCACTGGTACGTAAGGGATAAAATTATTGATTTAAGAAAAAAAAAATATGTATATTTTTTTCTTCAACTCTCAATTCTACTAACCAAACAAGTTAATACTTAAAAAAAACTGCAACTAAAATTTCAAAGTCACTAAAACGCGGCATCGTTTTCGGTCGCTGTCTGGATATATTCATTCACCACTAAAATGAGCAATAACTAACTATTAATACACTTACAACATCAGAAATTCGATGTGTAACTTGAGCTTGAACTCCTTCTAATTTCCGAGTCCTCGCGCCATTTTAATTGTATTCTTACTCTACAATTTTCGCATAATACCTTAATTGAAAATCCAGAATGTAACACACAAATCGCACCTGAAATACTACCTGTATTTCAACAATAAATTCTTTCTTTTCTTTCACAAACCTTGTCATCTTTTAAAAAGCTGGTAAAAGCACACTACCTTTCTCATTAAACAGACAAAGCATGGTATTATTTCCTCTTTTCGGATATATTTTTAACCTGTAGTTTAATTATAAATTATTATAGATGTTTATGTAATTATTATAAATTGTATGTATGTATATATGTATATGTCGGAGGAAGTGAACGGATACATAGATAGAGATATTGCTGGTTGTACTATGCTAGATCATTTAAATATTTTGATAATATTTTGTTAATGATTTAGTTCATTTTTAAATTGTATTATTTAACGTCCAATCAGAGCAGAGGATAGCCTCGAGCGGGGTCGAGGCGCTATCTTATTTTTCACCACGTTTTATTGAAGTAGTAAGTTGTTGTGCATGGAGTATTGAGTCGTAGTGTAAAGGAGGATTGATCGAGGTGGATCATTCGGAGCTAGGCTTCTGGTGAAGTAAGACTGGTGACACGAACCCGCTGCTCTTTATAGTTGTCATGACTGACATAACCTATTTTATTTAATTGTTATAAAATTGATACTATTTGTGTATTTGTAACATTAAATCATGTAAACCAGTGAATACTTTGTTTTGTGCTCGCATATAACCCACATGGCGCCCACTAGACCCGTGACCACTAATGATGATGTCGAGAAGAATGGTGTTTCTCCGACATATATATGGTGGTAGGTCTCTCGTATGTGAGAGGCCATCTGGGTGGGTACCACCGCAGTGTTTATTTCTCCCGTAAAACAGCAGTGTAAACGCACTGTTGTGTTTCGGGTTGAAGGGCATTGTAGCCAGAGTAACTACTGGACATACTGAGACTTAACATCTTATGTCTCAGGATGGCGAGCGCAGTGGAATGCCAAGCATTGCTTTGTAATTCAAGGTGTTGTTTGGTTTTACTACTGTTCATGAGCCGTCGTATCGCTTACCATCAGGCGAACGGCATGCTCGTCTCGCCATTCAAAGCAATAAAAAAAAAAAAAATATTATATTACGTATGTGTATTAATTATGTCATTTATATGTATTATTTTTGATTATCGATTTAATAATTTATATCTATTGGGGCGTACCTTATCTTTGTTTTACACTGCCCTTTCTTTCTCCTTCGTTTATATCCATCCAACGGTTGTCTGGTAGAGATCGCTTATTAGCGATAAGACCGTCTTTTGTACCTTTTATATATGTTATTTCTTTATATTGTTATGTCCTTTTGTTTGTGTACAATAAAGATTAAATAAAATAAAAAAATAAATAAAATAAATAAAAAAACCGGATAATAGAAAAACCCGACCCCGCAAAAACCGAATAATAGAAAAACCCAACCACAGTCGCTGTCACAGAAGCTTGTTCAACAAGTACGTAATCTGGGATCAAGGAGTTCGCTTGTAACATACAGAAGCATTCGAGATATTGCAACGGTTTAAATCGGTTTTATCATCCGCATTTTGACAACAATAAGTTTTCTTCTAAACTAGAATTTATTGCTAACTCGTGCTGTTCATTATTGGCGGAATCTAGTCCATAGGAGGCGTATTTCATAATTTTATCGAGCCAATATGTCGATCTACTGCCAATAAATAATTAATTAATAATAAACCAAGGCGATGTTTTGCTGCTCGCAATCAAATTTATGTGTAAATAACAATATTAAAACGAGCCCTTTTCTGCACGAGATATAAAATATCCTAAATATAAGAAACCGAATACTTGATCGACCAGACTACTCATTAGTAAGATTCAGATGAAAATTTCTCAAGAATTTCTTGGAATCTTTACGCTACCCGAGCTCTTTCAAGCCCCTCACTGTAATATCTAGAGCGTTCTCAAAGAAATGCGAAAACATGTAATATAATCAATTATGAACAGCATAATAGCTTAGCCGACGTCCAATTATGCAAGTGGCAGCTCTTTAATTGCATTTTGTTTAACTAAAGCCCGCTATTAGCAGAGCTAGGTAATTTCCTAGGCGATTTCTTTGTTGAGTATGATTTTACGTACGATAACTTTATTTTGCCTTGTATATCCAAACTACGATCGAAAATAAAGCTAGGGGGTAGTTTTAGTAACTTCAGACATTGCAACTAATGTGCATAAAAAATGACGATTTTTTAAAATATCATCGTGCTTGATAACTGTGGCTAAAATAATAATTAAAACGCTTACGAACCATTCCACATTTAAAAAGAATAGTGTACATTATTACTTTAACACTAAAAAACTACGTATTTAGACTATTTACCATCTAAATATCTCTTTACCGTTGCCTGAAAGTTTGATAGTAGTGTAAAATAATACAGACAAAAGCTGTTTTTTATTTATTAGGATCCCTAACAAAAAACACATTACAAGTTTTATCTACTATTGTTGACATAAGATGACAAATCCAAGTCTTTATTTTAGAATCGATTATAACGATTTTAAGATAAGTAACGGCCCAAAAAACGGCAAGATAAATAAGAGCACAAATAAGCGTGTGGTCTTATTTGCTTTTAGTATGGTCCAAAACATAATAAAGTTTAATTTAAAGGAATACATTTTATTGTTAATTTTAATTTAAGACTTTTTGCTACATCTCGTAGTTCGTAATTCAAATGTATAAGTATAAGCAACCTTGGTCACTTATGGCGTGTGATTTTGTTCCGAACCCTGTATCTAGTATATATATTTCATCGAAGGTTTTAAGCGACCAATTAAATCAATGAGCCTGATATACAATTTCAGAACTGACGTAATTGGTGAAGCCTTGTTATATCTTCTAGCTAAGCCTTGTAATACAAATAGGTCAGTTCAACTGAAAACGTGAGACTGAAGCCTTTGTTTGACTTAAAGCTAATGGTGGATATTCCTAAACATCTTGATAGCAAACGAATGAGCATTGTATAATACCTTTAGGTAGAAGCGGAGCTTTACAGCTGACTTCTTTGGCTGTAAAAGTCTTTATCCGATGTTATTTACCTCTTTCGTCCATTAATTTGTCACCCGCTTGCTACTTGCTACTGCTTATTGCGTGCCTCGATGGCATATTTGTACTACGGTATGGTTACAAAGCTGAGGTCTCGGATTCAAGTCGGTCGGGGGAAGTGATAGTGGATTTTTCAAATCATTATTAGTTCAGATTTAGGAATTCGTGCCCAATATGGCGACCACCTGGCCCAATATATGACATCGTGGGAATGAACACACAAGGTGAAACGTGAGTGTGCTGGTTGCTGCCAGCACCTAGAATTCTAGACCTACCACTTCTGGGAAAAGACGAGAGTTTATGTTTGCGGGAATAGTTCCGCCTCGGGTCAAATCAAACAAAGATTGTTTGGATAATCTTCGATATAAAATCGTCCTTTTTATTTCGTCTTAAAAAAGCGTCTTCATCAGTCCTCCTTCATGTCTTACATCATCCTCCAGACTCCATTTCTCTATTCCGCCCTTCCGTACTACTACATCTTAATCTTTCATCCTCTAACTCTTTCCATCTTAAGTATTTTCATTAGTCATCTCTTTCACACAAACCACGTTCCATATCAGTCATTCATCCAACGTGCCATTCTACTCATATTTCTGCTTAACATTCAAATCCTACATGTATACATATGTAAAAAATCCTTAAAATTGTCCACAACTATTTCAAAGTTAAATCAATCTCAAACAATACTTAACACGAGCAATTAACCCTTCGTAATTAACACGTGTCTGTTGGTTTAGGATCGCGATACATAAATCCAATGCTAAAAATAAAATCTCGGTATAGCTAATTTCGCCAATGACTTTTACGCCATTACACCCGGATACTGGGCTTAGAACAATGATTATGGCACAGGAAATCCCTTAATTAAAAGTTTAATCCCGAAGGAACACTGCTGACCAGTGTAGCGTGATCGGTTAAATTTCATCACTCGAGGTTAAGCATTTGACTTTATTTTCCGATCAGGGATTAGAAAGTAATTGCGAGTGGGTTGATTTGTTCTTTAAATTTAAAAGAGATAGTGCCAATTATATTATTTATCAGTAGCATTAAAATAATAGAAGTGCACAATTTCATGATTTTTTTGGAATATTTTAGTAACTTAATCCGAAATACGTGGTCACTTTTTAATAGAAAAAAAATAATGTACAAGTAACGGTCTTATTGCTCAAAGAAATTTTAGTCGGACAATCATGGGACGGATATACGAGACTGAACGAAATTTAGGGTAGCTTTAGGTTTTACAGTATATAACATTTTATTATAATTTCTAGTGCTCTATGAATTAAAATTACTGTCAATAAATACCACACTTTCATTAGTCATTTAACGATCATAGTATTATACTCGTATAACAGTAAAAATTCTCTGAAAAACACTATTACAATAAGTATTTTTCTGTTTTATCTATGACTCCTAAAAACAACGAGTTTTAATAAATTAAATTATAATGAAATGAAAATAATTTATTAAATTCATTAAAATGTTGAACATCGTTTAGATTCAGTTATTTTTTGATTACTACTTTGTTCGGAAAGTATCATGTAAAAAATCACAAAATTAAATTCATCGCAAAACCCCGAAGCGTCATAACCCAACGAGTCTACTTACATCACACGAATGACTCATCAAAGTTCAGATGTTCATTTTAATAGAATTTTGTTGGAACTTTCTGTCAGTTATAAAGCTCATTGTTGCCTGGCAAGGTTTAACCGACTTCCCAACTTGTAATGTGTTTTATTTGATTAGTTCTTTTATACTTTTTTATTACTTTCAATTATATTAACTTTAAGGGTGGTGAATTGCGATAATCTGAGTGACGTAGTGACATTTTGACAGGCTCCGTGGCGCAGTTAGTTAGATGCTGACTGTGAGACAAGAGAGGCGGGTTCAATCCCCGCACCGAAACAAATACTTGTGTTACTGAAAATATTTGTGTCGGGTCTGGATGTTTGTGAGACCGAAAAAGTCTCTCGTGGTTCTTCATACCCACGACATAAGGCTCGATCTCGGTGTGGATTCAGGACTATGTATGTGACTGTTAGGTGTATTATTTATTATTATATCAATATTTTGTATTTGTAAAATCTCTGAAAATGTTATGTTCCGAAAAAAAAAACTTTACAGCAAAGCTTTTTTATTTTCGGTTTTCATGAATCAGTCGTACTACCCCCTGAGGCTGAGTCAGTCCCCTGGAAATGCAGGCTGGCATAATCGTATTGACTGGGATCAGATGGTCTGTTTTCAATTTCCAAGGTGGTAACATCACTTCACGCCTTCTATTTTGAATATACACATATATGTTGCCTAGGACTTGTCTTCCCCTGTGACATATCATCTACCAATAACAAATACTATAATGATACCTTAAGACCACCTTTAATAAAAATGATTGTTCAGTACAAAATATAGTTAAACCTAGGATAAAAAATTCGTTTTACCTACAGATCTTAAAGTAAGACTTTATCTTATACTTTTCATATTATTTTGTCAATACCTTTATGTTAATACTAGTCTTCAAGATTTCACAAGGGAAATTGAGAAGCACTAAACTGCTCCCAAAAGGATATATTCTCGGTATCATTTTCACCTGTTTACTTAGATATATAACATATAGATTTTCTAGATGCTTGAATATTTTTTGTGCAACAATGAATTTTACTATAATTTAATAAAAAACTAAAAGTATCGTCGGTAATTTGCTGAGTTTAGGCGGATACGTAGGTTTTTTTAATGTCCCATAAGACATAATTCTTCAAAAGGAATTCAAAATATGACTACGTTAATTTGCACAAGGAATAATTATTATTGCTTGAAACTCAAAATAGATATCAAATTGTGTTATCCGAAGAAATAACCGTCGTAAAATGTGTTTGAGATCAAACCCCACATTACACACAATATTTCCATTAAACCCAACAATAGAATGCGAACGAGGGAAATCGCTCGAAAAATTGAATAATTTAATCAGCGGATACCCTTACACAATAAAACACTTAAATACAAAGCAATCAATCAAAAACAAGGGATTAATTTTTATTACACCACATGACTCCAGGCTTACCGTTATATTAATTAAAATTCAATTTACCTCCAATGAAAACATTTATTGGGCACGGAACAAATTCATTAAATCCTTCGCCAAATAACCCAGCCTTTAATCCGATTACAACTTATAGTTTAACAGAAATTGTGGTCAACCATGATTTGTTTAGTTGTAATTTTGAGGTTACGATGGGTATATTGTAGGTATTTAATAAATAAAATATGAATATTTTGGTCGCCTTGATGCGAACGAACATAAAATACCCCAGGGCATAACTTGTATCCCAGTGAAGAATCGGGACTATGAGTGCCTGTTGAGTTTTTCTCTATTTCTTATACATATGCCAATGCTCCGCGAGGTATATATTTTAGGTGGAGGAGATTCATATTAAAAAAAAATAATGTTTCCGAATCCCAGTTCCTAGCATAATTGTAACAACTCTATTAGATTATAATTATTAACCTATGACACCCACATAGTTGAACTATAAAACGCTATAAATGACCTCTGTTCCTGAAGAATTATTAATTCATTTTATGTGTTAAATATAATTTAGACATTTAAAAAGGTTTTAGGTCTGCTTTTTCTAATGCACAAGTACTTTTATCATTCCTAAATAAAAGCACGAATTTAAATTTAAAACACATTCAAAACTCGCATAAAAATAACATTGTGTCTAATTTAAGGAATCAACAATCGACATCGGATCCCACTCAAAACATTTCTGCTCGACGAACAAAAACCAGACGGGAACAAAAGGGGTCAATAAATCAAACAAAAAAATCTTTCTTGCTCAAGTGGTCGTACAACGCAGATTGTTAATCCCACATCAAAATCTGAAAGCTGTAGTGCTGGGCACAGGGGCGGATAAAGAGTATTCATTGGGGGTCTTATTGACATTGTTAATTTAGAATTACGACGTGCAATTTTATTGAGATGCTCTGTCTAATATACTATTTAATTATTGCAATGTATGGGCTGTTCTAAAACCCCAGGCATTTTTCTCAGTTATGTATCTAGTAGCCTTATCTATTACCTTTTATTGGCTTTCATATTTAGTACATACAATTCTAAATTAAAAACTATCCACAATATACCCTTTTGAAGAGCAAAAAGCCCTTATTTTATTTTAGATGAAAAATACTTCTCCACAAAAGCATCAAATCAGCCTCACAATATCAAATCATGTTTTATGTTCAAGCTTGACTTGTAAATATAGCAATATTAGTCAAATACGCTCTTTTACTATTAAATAATATTCCTTTGTTGAGCTTTATGAAAAACACTCTACAATACACTAACCCTAAACATACAAAGTTTTCTCAAGATTGTAGTTCCAAGTTTTAATATGTTTTATAAAATCACTTGGATATACTCATAACAACATTTTGGAATGTTGATCACAATTTAATATTACGTACATTAAGGGCGGTATAAGGGTCAAGTGAAAGCATTCTAGACTATTGATTTTCTATTTTTTATGTATATTGTCGTTTCTATGATTGTGTACCAATAAATATGTATTTTTTAACAACGATTACCTACCATATATCTATATACCTACCCCAGAGCCGTCGGTAACCTTTTGAGTCGGAAGAGCCAAAAATTACAATTTACAACACATCTTAGTTTTTAAAGAGCCTCAATTTTTTTAAGACTGTTACGACGCCATTCACAGGGGAGGGGTGCGGTAAAAAACCAGTACAAGTGGCTGAGAGATAGAAAAGTTGCCTAATCCTCATGAATCGATTAAAAATGATTTTTAGTATTTATTTTTTAAAATTAATTGTATCGGTGTATGAAATTAAAGAGCCGCGTGTGGCTCGCGAGCCACAGTTTGCCGACCCCTGACCTACCCTAATGAAACCTTATCAGAATTCCACCAAGGGGATCTGAACCCCGCTACCCCTTTCTAAATCCTGCCCAGTGTTGCTCGTTAAAATGTTTTGCTCTAGTTCACGTGGCTGCGGGCCATGTCAGTAGCTAAGGACATCCGCGGACGTATTCGATATTTTTGACCACAAAACTGGTAGTAAGACTTTGTTTGTTGATTGGGAATCTGAGTTTCCATGTTTTTATTTTGCTAAGAGAGAATTTTTAGCTATCCTTTGGAAATCCTTTATGGGTGTAAAAGTTGTGATTTTAATGAAATATTATTATTTATCGGACTATCAACGATTAATGAATAATTATACAAAAATACCCCCAGGAATTTAAATAGGTTAGGGAAATCTCCGAAAACTGTTATTAGTCTTTTTTTTTTTTATATGCAGCAGCACATAATCCCAATAAATGTAAATCTTTAGTATAAACAATCATTGTTGCCTGTGTTGGAGGTTAATTAAATAAATAAACTTGTAACTAAAATAACTGTCAATATACTTCAATCAATTTATATAAGATATTAAAACAATAACATTACGATGTCCACAAGCTATCTCGCCTGTCACATATCACTTGCAGGATTGCAATTGGAATTGAGCAATTTATTCTCAGACCTTTTGTCGTCTGTAAAATATGCTGTAATTTTTTTTATCATGGATTACCAAGTCAGGTATTTGTTCATGTGATTTATTACACTTTTTAGATAGTAATCTTCATTTCGAATTGGTTGGAAATCATTTTGTGATTTTATGCAAGTTTTTATGCAATTTCTGCTTCTCCCACCAAACAGCAGTGTAAATGCACTGTTGTGTTTCAGATTGGAAGACATTGTAGCCAGAGTAACTACTAGACATATTGACATCTTATGTCTCAGGATGACGAGCGCAGTGGAATGCCAATTGTGAAAATGAAAAATGAAAATGAAAATAATTTATTGAATCCATTAAAATGTTCAACATCATTTAGATTCAGTCATTTTTTTATCTACCACCCGGTTCGGAAAGCTGTTTTCACTAGAGAAGAACGGGCAAGAAACTCTAATTCATTGTAATTCAAATTATTGTTTGGTTTTCATGTTGTTGAGCGGTCGTAGCTCATACCACCAGGCAAACGGCATAGTCGTCTTGCCATTCATTGTAATAAAAAAGAAAAAAAAGAAAATTGATACATTTTCTAAAAGAAGCCAATAGCTGGTGATAGGATTTGTTCCCGAAAAGATTATTTATAAAATGATGTTAAATCCATTTAATTACCAGTACATGAATATCTAACCTCCCTCTTAAAAGATCGGCAACATACACTAAACAGAAAGAACGTTCGAGATCGATTATCATCAAATAATCTAGCTCACTCACCGTCCTAAATATATTAAAAAAAGCGAGTCTTTCACCTGTTTTACTTCAACAAACCTATTATTAACAATTAGCGGGGGTTGAAGTAAAACTTTAATACCCCTAATTAATTAACGCTCAGGTGAAGCCCCTCATTAATCAATGTGCTGGGAGTATTCCACTATAGTAATTTAGATGTTAGCTCGATCAATTGAGGGGTTCGAATTTTGATGAAGCTACTTTATTATCCATCCTTTTGTGGGGGAATTTAAGGTCAAATACTAGTTAGGGATGATCTACTTTGAAGGGATTAGGTTTTAAATCACCCCTTTGACGATCAAATATATATATAAATAGGTACGTCACGTCCACCTGTCAACGGCCAAATGTATTTTTTTTAAATATACCCTATTTCTATTTACATTAGGCCTTTATAATATTTTTTACAAGTCAAGTTTCTATCCTTCTGGTACACTATCAACTGCCCCTTCTTTTTTCCTTCTCTTATGTCCATCCTAAGGTAGCCGTTGGTTTTCATTACTGCTATGTAATATAATGG